>JAJOZX010002062.1:0-737810 GCA_023014485.1 Bathynomus jamesi | reverse complement strand
GAAGACACAATATATTTTCATAAATTTATTAAATGAAAGAAATCAGTACAATAAACAACTACAGAATATATCGTTACAAATATACGAACAAAAACATTATAATATACAACGAGTACGTACAATCGGAAAACGGTTTTTTATCTGTCTGCATACCATTTCATCGTTTCGGCGAGTGTGACACGGGTCAAATAAATTTAAAAAATTTATAAATTCTTTATCATTTGACATATGCATGAGAAATGAGACGCAGTACATTCCGCAAACATTAGTAAAATATCCTTGCATGCGAAATGGGGTCCATACAACTTCGGGAATATGTAACTGAGTGAGAAATTTTACAATAATAGGGTCACTCCAGGGTTGAGTACCGAGTGAATCAAAATAGTACAGGCGCTGTCTATTTTTAAAATAGACAGCGATCCAGTGAATCCCTTCATTACCGATGATGTCTGTGTTCACAATAAGACTACCGCATTCTCGCGTACTTGGCAAACTCAATGTTTCATTCTTCGCAAACACGCCGATAAATTTGGAACGTGTGACTCGCTCCATTACTTTCTGAAGTGTATTAGCATCCATTTTAAAAGTCAGTGATAACGCTCCTAAATCTATCTACTTCTATTAGGGCTTGCGATTCGAGATATACTAGTACACTAATAGGAGCGTCTATAGGCTTGGCGAATTCCAGCCGCACTGAGATGTTTCCGCTCTGCTGTGGGGTTAAATGGGTATTTACGCTAGCAGATAAGTCAGGTGTAATGTCAAACGGATAAAGGTTAAATTGATCAATGAATTCTTCCTGCGTTACCCCATTACCAAGCTCATCACAATCACCTGCAATATGGATCAGATTACTATAGGCTCTGGCACAAAGCGGTAACACAGCGTCTGATGAATAGTCCGTACCCATTGTTCCACCCAAAGCAGTGCCATTAACGTATAGAGTTATATTTTTAAGTCCGAAATTCTCGAATTTAAAGGCACTCTTTTTATATTTTCCATTCACCGAAGCGTGGTCCTGCATGCCGATTAATATCCTTTTAGGAAGATTTCCCAGGGCAATGTTTTCTATCTACTTCGATACCAACCCTGCAGGAACCGTATATAGTTTGATCTGCACTCTGTTAATAGGATATTTCACTGTAGCGTTTAGTAAATTTTTCTCAATTTCTAGTTGTTTTGGTGAACTTAATTTCACTCGCCGTACGCGGAGGTATGTGTCCATAATGTGAACCACAACGGGCTTTGCACCCTCTTCTTGATCCGCAGCCAGATTTAAGCAGATCTCAGGACTCGTGCGGGTGAGCTTTATTTTCATATCCACCCCGTTCACAAGCAACTTCTCCTGGAAAGTGAAATCTGTGTGCAACCGTCCAAAACACTCGTATATTTTCTTTTTAGAATTTTTAAATTTGTCCTTTATACTATTTTCATCTTTAGTTTGATAATATCCCTCCGCACTTAAAAAGGTAGCCTTCACTTCTTTGGAAAAGTTGAGGACATTTTCCAGATAGGCTCGTAGATGATAGTACCCCGTGCCTGCCGATATGTTGGTCTGATTTAAATATACGTCACACTGGTTGAATATGGAGTGCAGAAAGTTTGTTTCAGGGTATACAGCATATTTGTCATCGCAGACCGTTCCATCAGAATGGGCTATACGTAGCTTAGCGTACATGTGCACACAGCTTGGATCAAAAAAGTAAGGGCCTGAGCTGGGTATCACGAATTCTATAGGTGCACTCGGGGAACTAATTGTGTTTAAAGGGTTAATTGTAATAAAGTCACTGTGCTCAATAGAAACTTGGGTTGGAGGTAGCTCAAAAAGGGACAGCTCCGATTTACAGCATTGTGAACTACATGGGTGGATGAAGCGTGCCATGGCGAAATAGTGACTCCTCTCTCGACAAGTGGTAAACAAACTATGATTCATGAGATCAATGTCCTTAGCTTATATCAGTCAAAAAAGTGGTCAACCATAGGTTTCATTCGCTTACAGCACTTCTTTTTTGATAGCCTTTTACGTTTAATACCACGTGACCCCTTCTTCCGGGCAGCCCGCTTCTTCCCGCCACCACGCATTTTTCTCTTTGCATCTTTGATGATTTCGTCCCGTGTACGCTTTAAATGTTTTTTTAGAGCTTCTTTAGGTTTAGCCCCGGCCAATATGTCTTCTGCAGTGTTAAGGCCTGATTGTAGCGCTTTCCTTCCAAGGTATCTGGCACCCCTCTTCAGCAAAGGAACAGCCGTACGTAGTATGGATGAAAAAATGGACCCAAGTCCACTACCGCGCTGGTATCGCATCCCTCGATAGACGGTGAAAGGCTTTCTATCCATTATAACTCAGTGCGTCGAAAGTGTAGCTTCACTGTTAAGCTCCCGTTACCGAATGGGAAGTTTTCACCCTCAATCGTTCTTATATACAGTGTGTCCGTAAAGTCATGGTGGGATTTTAAATAGCTATATTATTGCAACGAAACATGATAATGAGATGAAAAAAAGGCAAATTGAAGAACAACTCTAAAAGAATAACTTTATTTAACGTAGTTCGATATGGGCTCCTCTGGTAGCCCTGCAGAAATCTAGGCGGTGATGTGTGTCCGTAAAGTCATGGTGGGATTTTAAATAGCTATATTATTGCAACGAAACATGATAATGAGATGAAACAATGCCAAATTTAAGAATAACTCTCAAAGTTGTATCTTGTAGTTAGTCTAGGCTAAGCTTAACCTTTATCTCGTAGTTAGTCTAGGCTGTCCACATGCCTATGTTGAACATGAGCGTAATAGCCCGAAAGTTAATGTGTGGTGTGCTCTAGCACGAGATCGAGTGATTGGCCCATTTTTCTTCGCGGAACCCACTGTGACGTCACACAACTACCTCGCTATGTTGGAACATTTTGCAGTACCCCAATTTATTGACAATAATGTCATCTTTCAGCAAGATGGTGCTCCTCCGCACTATGCCAACGTTGTTCGAGAATTCCTTAATAAAAAATTTCCACAGAGATGGATAGGAAGAGGAGGATGGAAGCCATGGCCTCCACGCTCTCCGGACCTGACACCTTTGGACTTTTATTTGTGGGGTTACGTCAAGCAAAGCGTGTACAGTGTACCCATTAGGGATGTTCATCACTTGCACGAGCGAATCACGGAAGCTATCGCATCCGTCACTCCTGATGTTCAAGGGCGTGTGTGGCTGGAATTGAATCACCGCCTAGATGTCTGCAGGGCTACCAGAGGAGCCCATATCGAACTACGTAAAATAAAGTTATTCTTTTAGAGTTGTTCTTCAATTTGCCTTTTTTTCATCTCATTATCATGTATCGTTGCAATAATATAGCTATTTAAAATCCCACCATGACTTTACGGACACACTGTATATTGTGATATTGGTTATTAAATTAGTTGCGACATTCACATAATGGGGTCTGTCATATATAATACTCAAACTCCTTCCTCTATGGTTGGGGATGTGAGCAATGCGCAGCAGGCGTGCCTGGGTATCCCAACAAACTGGTGCTCCACTATATTACTGTAAATATAGCACATGTCTGGGGACCTTTCAGCCAATTTCTCCATCTTCAATTGATACATTAATCTGGACAAGTCATGCTGTGTCTCGTGAAATGTGTCTCTTTGGAAGACTGCGCTACAGCGGCCATTGGTTAGAATTTGGAACTTTCTATGGTCTTTAATACGTCTGTTAATCTTTGATTTTAGGATTAGTGTATGTGCAGGGTTGTTTACGACTTCGTATACTAAATCATTCGTAAGGTTTGAGTTTCTTAAACTTACGTTTAAGCCTCTCACAACATCCTCGGCCGAACCATATTGACCCGGCCCTAGTCTTACTTCTGTACTGTAATACCGTGCAATCTTAGTCCGAGCGATGCGCATAGTTTCATCCATAGCTACCCCAGCTTTTTCACACTCGTCAATGTCTCTAAGAATCGTAAAAACGGTTTCTTTATGTTCAATATTTAAAAAGACGGTGTCCAGCTGAATTTCGCATATCCCCACCTCATACGAATCACGACCCAATTCAATGTGCCCATGGAGTTCTGTTACAAAGTTGGCTAGTGTGTTGTTAGGGTGTACAGACAGGGACGAGGAGGACGGGAGCGTGACGTAGAAATGGTTAGGAGCCATGTTGCATACTATTTAAGCTTCATTATTGCATCAGCTTTTATATAGGTGTTGAAGCTTTCTGGGTACCCTAGCCATTTCACCAGGTACATTTTTCTCCTTCCTGAACCTTTGCTTCCTAAAATTTTCTCAATTTTAAACACATTTTTTTCTAAATTAAACGCAACTTTCTGCAATTCCTCGCGGTAAAAACCTCCTGAGATTTCTTCCCCATTCAAATCTTCAATGTAATACATCATTATCTCACCTTTAGGTCTCACAGCCCTAACTTTAAAAATCTCGCGTGTCCATCCTTGCTCAAAACCCTTTGCGAATTTATTCCCCGAACGCGACAGCCTTACATAATCATTGATTTTGAAGCGCGCAGAGTGTGGTGGTGGTGGTGATCCATCTCTTCTCGGGAGCGTACCTCTTTCTAAAACTTCGTTAGGTGTTGTCCCAATCGTGCGATGGTGTGAGCGGTTGTAGGATGATGCCAATGATTCCAGAATGTCTAGAAATCTGTATGTGTTTTTATGTGTAAAATAACGGTGCATGCGTTCATTTATGGTGCGCTGAACTCTTTCAGCTAAAGAAGCCTTATGTATAGAATTGGTTGTGTAATAGCTGATATTAAACTCTGTCAACATGTTCTGAAAAGCACGGCCTATAAATTCCTTCCCCATATCCGTACAAAAATAGCCAGGGACCCTGTTTTCTTTTAACATTAGCGTTTTGGTGGCTTTAGCAACTGTTTCAGGTGATTTATTTTTCAGAGGAACTAGCCACAGATATCTAGAGAATACGTCTATTATGAATAGAATGTAGCGGTAACCATCGTTATACACAGAATATCTTTGCATGTCTGTTAAATCTGCTTGCCAAATAGAATCAATCGAGGAAGCCGTTGTCTTGGCTGTTTTAAACCTTTTTCTCACAGGCTTATGAAGCGTATAAGCGTCCTGCTCCCTCAAAAATCTTTCAACATCTTTTTTCCTACTCCGTAAACACTTCTGTACAGTCTATCTACGCCGCCGTAAGAGGATGGGGTAGAAATGTCATAATAGCGTTTGGTTAATGCGTTAGCCATTTGCGTATTTTAGAGGCACGTGGGTAGGGTTGGTTTAACCTCTTCTTGCTCCTCTTGAAAGGTGTTACCGCCGGGGGTGACGGTGCCTTCAATTGTGTCACAGGCGTTGCATGTTCCAAGTCTTTTAACCTGTTCAAATTTCCTATCAACGTTTTAGGGACATTTATTTGTTGTAGTCTTGCTTTAATATGCTTCCATCCTGATGGTGATGGCCTATCCCACTTTCTCACCAGATCATGGACAATGTCTACGATATTCGATCCCTGTACCTTTGATCCTTCCACAATGATCTCCCCTGTATCGGTCCATTGTATGGCGGGATCCTCATTCAATAGATTATAAAGACTTAAGTCTTTACTCCTCAATGTAAGTGGGAGGGTATTTTTTAATACATGTTCGATATGTTGTGTGGGTAATCTTTTTGGTTGGTCAGCTGTGTCGTCGGGCACAGATCCTATGTCGCCATCGTCCCCCGTGCTGTGCCTAATAACCACAGGAATCTCTGTAGGGCTCTTATAATTTTCGTACTCGTGAAGAAATTTCTGCAGAGCTTCTTGGTATAAGATTCTTTTCTCATCAGGTGTTTTTTCACTGTTTAATAGGGCTAACAATTCGCTTTCCATTCTTTTAAGTCTGCTTTTACAGGGATCTAGATACGTGTCTGAATTCCTTTGCAGTGAAGCGTACACCTCGTGGGGAATCACTACCACTTTCTTCATTATATTAATCTAGTCAGTAAAGGACCCAAAACTGAAAATAAGATGGGGAGAAATGACCCTCCTGTTTGTACAATAATTCGTTTTTTCTTCGCTACAGTTTGGCTTTTACGAGCGAGTGCACGTATTATGTTCTTGTAGCGGCGTAGGCGAGCCTTCTGATGGGTTTTCATTGATACATTGCAATTTATAACGTTAAGACAGATTTCACAGATGCATTTTAAAAAGTCGGCATCGATATTTTTAATAAACATCTGCTGCAATGCCTGGGGCAGTCGATGATAGATTTTTATTAATTCACGGTATTTCTTTAGGCTCTTTGTCATTCTGGAATATACACCGTTTCAGGCTCGTTTGGAAATATATTCGTTCGCAGAAGCACTCTAAACGTATTTCGCGGATGAAGGTCGCAAAGCAAATATCCGTAACGCGTGCTTGTAGCTTCTTTATAAACTTCCAAAAACTCCTTACGCTGATTCGGGAACATTTGATCGGCTAATACCCCAATTTGTGATACATCTCTACGTTGCGCGAATAAGACTAGATATTGCGTATTTAACGACACATCGCGCATGTATCTATTTTTGAAAAATAGATTCTGATTGATGAAGAACACGCTTATGTTAAGATGGTGGGAGAATACTGTAAATGTCTCGGCAAACGTTTTATCCATCTCCAACATGAGATCGTCAATTACAATGATTGTATGTTCATTTCCCTTTAACGAATTAACGTCATATACGCCTTTGTGGAACAAAATATCATCTTGGTACTCGTTGAACACTGATTGATACGTTGAATAGCACCATATAACTTTACGCACAAATTTCGAGAACATCTCTCCCTTTTCTTTAATGATTTTAAGCATAAACACAGTTTTACCACATCCTGTAGGTCCAGATATAATACATGTGGATGGGCTCGTGAATCTGAATTTTTCTACAGAGTCCATTTCTAACACGTCACACTCCTAAGTGGGTCATTTACAAAATATTACAAATTTTGAGTGCTGTTCCTTATATTTCTTCTCCCACAGAACCGTGAATGACGATGAGGTAGAGCAGCCCATCATTACGGATGACCTCGACGACAGTGTAGTTGTGATCTCCTTCCCTGCCAACGAACCCTCACCAGCGACACCGGTAGCACGTCCAAAGCGGAGGTATGAGAACCCCGCGTCAGGTATAAAGCGCCCGAAATACGAGCCTGTTGCAGCGGTAATAGATCCCCAACCCTCAACCTCTTACGCAACAAGCCCCCCAGCAGCACCTCCCGCTAATATATCCCCTTATTCATCCGCCGCCCCCCGTTCTGTTAAGTCTACAATAATAGAGCCCCAACCCTCAACCTCCTACGCAACAGGCCCCCCAGCAGCACCACCTTTCGCTAATATAGCCCCTAATATAGCACCATATAACTTTACGCACAAATTTCGAGAACATCTCTCCCTTTTCTTTAATGATTTTAAGCATAAACACAGTTTTACCACATCCTGTAGGTCCAGATATAATACATGTGGATGGGCTCGGGAATCTGAATTTTTCTACAGAGTCCATTTCTAACACGTCACACTCCTAAGTGGGTCATTTACAAAATATTACAAATTTTGAGTGCTGTTCCTTATATTTCTTCTCCCACAGAACCGTGAATGACGATGAGGTAGAGCAGCCCATCATTACGGATGACCTCGACGACAGTGTAGTTGTGATCTCCTTCCCTGCCAACGAACCCTCACCAGCGACACCGGTAGCACGTCCAAAGCGGAGGTATGAGAACCCCGCGTCAGGTATAAAGCGCCCGAAATACGAGCCTGTTGCAGCGGTAATAGATCCCCAACCCTCAACCTCTTACGCAACAAGCCCCCCAGCAGCACCTCCCGCTAATATATCCCCTTATTCATCCGCCGCCCCCCGTTCTGTTAAGTCTACAATAATAGAGCCCCAACCCTCAACCTCCTACGCAACAGGCCCCCCAGCAGCACCACCTTTCGCTAATATAGCCCCTAATTCATCCGCCGCCCCCCGTTCTGTTGAGGATGCTATAACGCTGGAATTGGTGCGATCCGCAGCCCCCACCCCAGCCTTGACTAGAAATCGGTATAGAGTCAGGGTCGACCCTAGAGTCATGTATAGCAATGGAATTGAGCGCGGGTTACGCCGGGTTGTACAGCATATTATAGAGTTTGCTCTTCAGAATCGTGACGAGCGTGAAGTCAGGACGAGTCTGTCCTTTGGATTCGGGTCAGATGACGGTGATGTAGACGATTATTGGGTGATAGTGCCATTTAGACGTTTGGCGGCTGAAGATGTAGAATATATATTAGGGCGTATAAT
Source organism: Bathynomus jamesi (assembly GCA_023014485.1). NCBI lineage: Eukaryota > Metazoa > Arthropoda > Malacostraca > Isopoda > Cirolanidae > Bathynomus > Bathynomus jamesi. The sequence continues at coordinate 729,544 of JAJOZX010002062.1, read as the reverse complement.
GCAAGCCGCCCAAAGTAGTATAGCCTTCAATATGGACAACTTCACGGTAAATATTGACCATGTATACCGTGTTGCGGGTCATAGTGCCATACCGTATACTCTTAACTTCAATTCTCCGACTATTTACCGAAAGCATATAAACGTCGATCGTGGTTGCGGCTTTATAGCAGTACTCTTAGCACGTATGTTTACTGTACAAAATACACGAACTCAAAAAATTTGGTTGCTTACAGTCGTGGAGCGTGCCCGTAAACTAGCTTTATACTGTGAACTTGAATTTGACTGTAATATGGGTCCTGAAGAGCTGAGAAGGGTAGAACAGGAAATGAATGTCCGCATAGTTGTGTTTGGGTTGGATGATCGTCGTAGGACTGTGTATGTTTTTAAAAGCTGTGTGAGAGATCGTACAAGACCCCTACTTATTTTAGGATTGTCAGGAACAACGTATCTCCCCATCCGTAATATAAGGGGGCTTTACGCTAGTTATGACAAAAGTCGAAAATATGGGAGACATCATGATTTGTGTAAGGGGTGCCTCGAGTTTGCGGATGATATAGTGAGACATTGTAAAGAATGTCACATGGTATGTGAGCAGTGTAAAAGCACCAAATGTGAAAGCCGTGTAGTTGAAGCTGAGAAGAGAGACTGTGATGTGTGTAGACGCACATTTTTCAATAATATCTGTTTTGATTTCCATAAATCAATTGGCACGTGCAGGAAAATGAGAATCTGTGAATGTGGTATGTTTCACACAATGGATAATTGGGGAAATTTAAGCACAAGTGTGACATAATTCACTGTCCTATATGCCAGGAGGAATATAAGGCGGATGGAGTAAAGCATGTATGTTATATGAAAGATGCTAAGCCTAAAAATAACCCTTGTATAACTGTATACTACGATATAGAAACATATACGAACGCTGAAACCAAAGAGGTAATTCCACATTTACTTGTGAGCCAGACCATCTGTGATGAGTGTATAGGTATCGAATGTGACGAGTGCCCCAAATGTGGTAAACGGACAAACGTTTTTAAAACGAATGTCCGCGATAGTCCTGTGAAACTATTTGTGTCCTATATTGTCAAGTTAGCCGACAAGTTCAAAAAAATGACTGTGTATTCTCGCCCATAACGGGGCAAAGTTTGACACGCAGTTCCTTTATAAGGAGTTGCTTGAACACGAATCCTCTGAGATATTTACAGGTGATCCATTGAAAAGAGGCAACAAATTAATACAGATGCAGATAAGAGGCAATGTACAATTTAAAGATACTTTATTATTCACACCTTGTAAATTAGCAAAGCCACCCAAGGTGATGGGAGTAGCAGCTGAAGTTTCCAAAGGATACTTCCCTTACACTTTCCTCACCAGCGAGACTTTAAACTACGTAGGCCCACCACCCCCCAAACATTATTTTGACTGTATGGATGAACGTGAAGACTTTGATCGATACTACGACAGTTTTAATGAAAGTAACCCTTATAATATAGCTGATGAATGTGAGCGTTATTGCGTGAATGATGTGCGCGTGCTTAGAGTATGTTTCCAGGCCTTTAGAAGGATGTACATAGCCCGTTTCAAATGCAATCCACTGCAAGTCGCAACCACCATCGCATCATTATGTTTTACGGTGTTCAAGAATAACTTCATGCCTAAAGACACCTTAGCCATTATTCACCGAAACAACCCCCGCAGTTACGGGCACAAGGCTATTTACTGGCTCATACACCTACAGCAACAGACAGGTGTATACATAAAGCACGCCCGCAAAACGGGTGAAGTACCCATTAAGATTAATGGACGTGTTTTTTGGGTTGATGGGTTAAGTGAAAACCGTGTCACTGGTGTGAAGACTGTGTACTCCTTTAGCGGTTGCTGGTGGCATGGATGCCCCCGTCCTGAGTGCGGAATCACCGGAGATATCCACGGTAGGTCTCCTGCCGACTGTCTCGCATCAACCCGCACCCGCGATCAACTTATAGGATCACAGTTCACTCACAAAGTCTTGTGGGAGCATGAATATGATGCACGGATGGAGACAGACGAGGTGTACCGTGAGGAAATAAAAACGATCAAGCGTTCAATGGTGCTGGATCCTCTCAAATGTGGTGATAGCTTGTTTGGAGGACGTACAAATCCTTTCAGACTTTACTTTCCACCTACGGAGGGCGTGAAGCTCCATTACTACGATTTCTGTTCTTTATACCCATACGTGATGAAAAGCAATCCGTACCCCGTGGGCGCTCCTGAGAAACTGGTGGGACCTAGCCTACCCTCAGGGCCGGATTAAGACCTTTAGAGGCCCTAAGCACTTAAAAGATTTTGGTGCCCAATATATATGTAATTCAAAATATAAACAAAAATAAACCATAAAATAAAATTTTATTTTTTGAAATGAAACAAAACTTACAGTAAGATGGAAAATAATGTTTATTTTTGTATACTTCCACTTCATTTATATTTGAAAAGTTTTCTCCTACTTTTTTTAATTGCAAAGTCTTTGATCAGATCCTCAAAACTAATCTTACGTAACACATCTGCTTCTATACTTAGTAGAGATAAGGCATCCAGCCTGCCTTGTTGCATAGTTGTTCTGTTGGTATTTTTAATATACTTCAACTGAGAAAATGAACGCTCAGCTGAGCAATTTGTGACCATTAATGTTAAAAATATACGAAAGGCAATTTCTACATTTGGGAAGGCACACTCAATATTGTCTTCTACAATTATTTTATAAAGTTCAGCATGACTGAATCTTGTTTTTACATTTTTTTTGCACTGAACTTATGGCACACATATGAGTGAAACTGCTGAAGCTCAGCAGAGAAATTAGTGTTCAAGTCCTCTGGGTAAGCATCAATCATCTTTTTACAACCCTGAGAATACCTTTCAATTTCAGTAGATGATGAAGTGGTGACATTATGTGGCACATCACTTAGAAAAGAAAATCTCTCTGCTATTTCTTTGTATATCTCTCCTCTTCTTCTCATCTCAGTTTCAAGTTTGTCAACAATTGTGTAAAAGGTGGTGATAAGAAATTTATCTCTGGCATTCAGATATACTTCTGGTGCATCTCCGTCATTGGGTACCTTCTTTCTGATACGTTTGCGAGTTTGAGCTGCCTTGTAATCAACATCTGGTAGCATTTCCTTTGTAGCTGCTTCATATCTTTCAAATTCATCTCGTGAAGTGCACAGTTGGTCAGCTAATGATCCATACAGATCTGCACATGTTTTTAAGTTCACATCCTTATTCTGTAGAACTTTGCTTACTCTATGAAAATTTTGCAAAATCTCATCCCAAAAATTCAACATAAAAACGAATTCTAGCTCTTGCATCTTATTTGCAATATTATTTGCTTCTCTTCTAGTGTCTCCCTTTTGTGACTGGTCTTCAGCTATACATTCTAACGCTTCTAAAATTTTAAGGAAAGATTTCAAAATTGCTGCTGTTGCCATAGCATGTGCCTCCCATCTGGTATCATAGATATAGTAAACATAGGACATTTATATGAATTGTTTATACTACAGATTAGGATTAATTACATCAAAGAAAATATCATTACCTTGATATAATAAAGTATATCACATCTCATCAGTTTAATTCAGCCATCATCAGATTAACTGAATTGAATATAAACACAAATGATTTTACTTAGGTATAACATTCTAATAAAGTCATCATAAACCTGCAAAATAATATTACATTTTTCCCTTCTACGAAGACCAATCAATATATTTTGCCCAGTGGCGTAGCCAGGTTCTAACGTCAGGGGGAGCGAGCACATAAAAAAGGCACCACCCCGTATATCAAATAAAATAATTTTAAATTCATTATACATGTTTATTTTGTATTTAAAATCAAAACACAAGAATTATAGTTTTATAGTAAGTTCATATATTTATATTGTATTTAAAATCAAAACATAATAAAAACACATGTGTTATTTATTTATTTTATATTTCAAAAGTAAAATCAAAACAATACGAAGCAATCTGAATAATGTATGAACTTATGAAGCAACTACAACAGCCTCTTTCGTCCAGGCTTCATTCTAGCGAAGTTATCTATTGCTTTATTATAATCTAGTTCAGTAGCCAACTATCTTTCAATGGAGAGCAAAGCTAACCCGGACAATCTATCCTCACCCATTGTAGAACGCAGGTAGGACTTTATGAGTTTGAGTCGGCTAAAGGATCGTTCCGCAACTGCGCTACTTATTGGCAAGGTCAGAAAAATGTGGTACAATGTCGACAGGTTAGGATAAATGGAACACATGCCATTGGCGATCACAAATTTTAGTACATTGTTGATGGTCAGTTTCTCGACACTTGAATTTGCCTTCCTGCTAGTGCTCATTATCTCTTTGTATACAGTATGTCTTTAAATGAAAGAAACTCTTGCACAATTTCGGTTTGATTGTCGATGACGTCTGAGTACATGTCTGTCAAAAATTCTAATTTGTTCACATTATCTGCGTTGTAAAAATGTTTTGGATCTAAACCACTAAATTTGGAAACCACATTTTTAAAATGCTCGAATCTTTTATTTGTGCTACTTATAACAGAATCTAGGTAAACTAAGTAGGATTCAACTATGAATTTCTTCCAGGTATCAAATATTCTTTCATCCTCTACAATTTCCTTATGGAATCTTTTTCTTTTATGTACTCTGTGCTGCTTGTATTCCGTAGTATCACATTTTCGAGCCAACTCAGTTGCTTCATTCTCAATCTGTTTGAATTCAGATTCAAATTCATTTCGCATGTTATTCATATCATTTTCAAAAAGCTGAATCAAATGAGAAGCCGTTACCAGATCTAGACTACTTTTCTGTAAATATGTGAATAAATTGAAAGCCTTCTCTAGCACTTTACTCCAGAATATAAGAAGAACTAAGAATTCGTAAGTATCGAGTGTTACCAGAATACCCTTTGCCTCAGCAAGCTGTTTAGGAGTACATTTTTTTATCTCACCATCCACAATTCGTTGCAGGGCAACTACTAGTGGTGGTAAATTCTTCAAGACTGCCTCTACTGCTGACTTTCTGGACGCCCATCTGGTATCACAAAGCTTCTTTAAAGTCAATGCGAAAGATTCGATATGATTGCGTTGTTCTTCTTTTAATATTGAAAGACGAGGTAAACTGCCAGAAAAAAGGTATAGAGACAGGTATACATCAAGGTTGATGTATACATCTACTATCGCTTTCCTTTCCGCCGTTACAAGACCAGCCAAGACAGTTCTATCGTTGAACAAACGGAATTTGGTAAGGAAAAGTTCTTTCTCTGCTTTTTTGTGACTTTCACCTTTTTCATGTTTTTCAATTTTGTGCGTACCTTTAGCAAAAATCTTGTAATCAGTTTTTGGATCACTCCAAGCATCCGACCGATTTGCAAAAAAACAACAAGCAAAACAAAGCATAGTGTTCGCTCTTGGTGAGTAAACCAGCCAGTGCCTATCGATTTCACGACTACTTTTCACTTGTTTTTGTTTGTACCAAGTTGCATTGAAATGACGTCCAGCTTCATCTTTTGGAAAATTGTCAAAATTATCTTTAAGACCTGGCTGACAAGGGCCTAACTCAAGTAGAGCACGTACCAGGTCAGGTGATATAGGTGTGTCACAAAACAGGTGTGGATCTGTTGGGTATTCTGGATGTGTGTCAATGATTGCACGAAGTCTTACCGTGTCATCTTCATCCTCTGGATGATAGTCTGCTGAAGTGATCAGGTCTTCTGACGTTCTGAGGGTTCCACTTCCACAACCTGTGCAGCCGGGGCACCGTCTCCAGCTCCTAGGCTGAAGGTAGGTAGCAAATCTTCAGAGGGTTCCACCTTTGATGCAGCAGACGTCGTGCGCGTACCGAATGAAAAGCAGGCGTCAAATCTCCGATATTTTGACGATTCTTTTTCTCGATCTGCAACTTCTTTCATCTTCTTTCTGTCCCACACGGATAGTTTCGTCTTCTTTAAATAAGATTCCACTTTTTTTTATTACGTTTATTGACCAATATCCATAACGCTAAACAATGATGGAACTCTGAAACACAAACAAAACATAAACACATACATGAAAAATAAAGGCATCAACATGAAGACACCAATCAATAATAATGAATATTCTCTATCTCCCCCAGAGTCTTTGATATAGTATAGTGAAAAAAAGGGGAACAAACACTGTTATACATGTAATAGTGTGGTACAGGGTATGGGTGTCGATGGCGAGAGGGGGTTGTTCATGTAGTATGTAGCGTGTTCGTCATATCGTAATCGCTCTGCCATGAAGGTGTCTTCCTATCGCGTCCGGAGCGTCTGACGGCAGTGGCATCGGTTGGAGAAGGGGACACCTGGACGCAGCACCTGAAGCAGCAGGTTGCGAGGAATCTCGTTGCTGGAAGCGCTCAATGGGTGCCAGGGACGGTGTTGGTGGGCACTGCTGAGGGTGCGCAGTTGGTTTGGAGGGCAGGCCTCGTGGTGGGGTGTGCAGTGGAAGTGATGTGGGGCTGGTCGGTGAGGTTACGTTGCCAGCCAGTTGGTGGGCGATAGGGGATGATCGCTCGACTGCGGACGGGGAGCGTGGTTTCGGGGGTGAGGTTGCGCACTGCTCCAATTCGGGCGCAGGGCTGGAGAGGTGAAGGCGGGAGCATTCATGCGTGGTTTTGGGGGTGAGGTCGCGCACTGCCCCGATCCGGGCGCAGGGCTGGAGAGGTGAAGGAAGGAGTCGTCCCCGAAGGTGAGGCGGCGTCCGTGCGGTTGGACGGGCACGTATTTCCTCAGAAATTTTCTGTTTCGCAGAGTCACTCTGCCTGAACCGTCAACCTTCACCAGTATTGATCGAACTGTCGCACTTCTACCTGTCGACGATCACCAGGTAGTTGGTACCTTTATAGTGGAAATAATCGGCACAGATGCACAGGAAAAGGTAGACGGGGAACACCGGAGGAATTGGAGGAGCACTGGACTGCGAAGGTGCCATACGGTTGCAATGGTTGCAACTGTTCCTGAGGGTAGTGATAGCAGGGGTGATGCCGGGCCAGAACACGGACACCTCAGCCCTCGCGACCATCGACGATACGCCCTGGTAGGCTGCGTGGAGCGCGTTCAGTACATCCTGCCGGAGAGAGGGAAGGATCACAACAAGGTTTTAGAATACGACGACGCCGTCCACCGTGTACAGGTCCTCTCGGAATTTGTAATATTCTCTGAGTGGGGGTGGGAGCTCGTGACGGAAGTCAGGCATGCCTGACTCGATTATCGGGACGAGCTCTCTCAAGTGTTGGTCGCTGCTCGTCGCCAATTTTACCCGGTCCCAGGTAACGGACTGCAGCGTGTTCAGAGCTGAGATCGCGGAGGCCTTAACCTCGTCGTCGAGGGCTTCGTCGTTGTACGCAGCCGTTCCTTCTGTGCGTATGCCAGCTAAGAATGAGTGGCGCAGACCGGAGATGTCGTCTGCCAGGAGCATCTTCTCAGGTTGGCGGTCGCCGGTGGGGTGGCGGGACGTAGCGTCAGCAGCGCGATGCCTCGCACCAGGTACATAGATCATGCGAAATATGTAGCGGAGAGTCTTCTTCAGATTTCTCAGTCGAGCATTCGGTAAGTCTTCCAGCGACCTGTCGCCAAACACCTTCAGCAGCGGTTTGTGGTCAACAGCGATGATGAGGTCATCGCAGCCGAGGACGAAGTACCTGGCCTTGTCCAGTGCGTCAGCGACTGCCAGAGCCTCCCCCTCGATCGGCGCGTAGCGTGACTCGGCGGGGTGGGTGAAACGACTGCCAACGAGAGTGACCATCCAACCAGTGGGGCAGAAAAAGGGTTCAGCACCAGGACATTCACAGTGCTTCTGGGATAGCCAGAATCCGATCCCTGACTTCGACCAATCGGTCACAAGACAGGTCGGCTTTGTTTTGTCAAATATACTTACACCCTCCTCGATCTCACTGATGATCACCACCTTCGACTCTTCAAACAGATTGTTGAGTTGATCATCCCATCGGAAGGGAGTGCCGGGCTTCAAGAGTTGGCGAAAAGGTATCATTCTCTTTGCCATAGCGAAAGCATACGCCACCTTGTTAATTAACCCAAACCATGAGCGAATGTCAGTTATGTTCTTTGGTGTAGGAAAGTCACGGATGGCCTGCAGATACTTCTTGCAGGGTCGTATTCTGTCGAGTATGATTTCGAAGCCAGCAAACTCCACAGTGTCTTGTTCAAATACAAACTTCTCAGGGTTCAGCGTGATGCCGTGTCTGCCGCAGATGTCAAGCCAGTTGACTCAGGTCGTCCGACCAGAGCAGCGTATCGTCGATACACTTGGTTTTGTTTGGAACATCGGATACTATTTCGTCGTAACGTCTCGAATAGCCATCACCAGAGGCGATATAGCCCTGGGGCGCCGTGCAATACTGGTACCCGCCCCACGGAGTGATGAAGGTAGTCAGGTGATGGTCTTCCTCGCGGAGGGGCACGCTGTGGTATCCGTTCCAGGCATCGAACACGGTCTTCTTCTTGCCATGGGGTACCGACCGTGCCTGGTGGAATGGTGACTGAGTATGGTGTGTCTCGCGGCTGGCATGTATGTACAGGAGCTGGAAGTCGACCGTGTGGCGTGGCTTCCCGTTCTTCTTGGCGCACACCACCATCCGGTGACACCATGTCACCGTTTCGCCGACCGGCACTGGCTCGATTACGCCCAATTTCACGTCTTGGTCGGGTTCACGCTTGACGTCATCTTGCCAGTGAAGAGGGACGGGTACCGGGGTGTTCGACCAAGTACTGCCGCAGTCTGTCGCGGTTCTTCTCAGTCGCCAGGAACGGTAGTTGTGATGGCGGCCGGGGCGGTGTTTGACGTATCGAACAGTCGCATGGGCTGGTCTGACCGCTCTCGCTGCTGATAGCACTATCTCTCGCCAGCACCTCGTCGCTCGCGGTGTCGGCTGCCGAGGTTGCCTCGAGTCGATGCGAAGACGTCTCACCGATCATCGGGAAGTTGTCGGTGATCATGCCGAACGCGATGCATGCCTCCTTGCTGAGGAACAGCTTGTCGGAGTTGTCCGTGACATAGGTGAGTTGACGAGTTGTTACCACTTTGCCGGTTTTGTCCTTTCCAGAGAGTCGCAGGATGACGGCGCCGAGTATTTTGATGCATCCGTTGTTGGCGGCGCGCATTCTCATCGTGACGGGGATAAGGTCGACTTGTTTGAGGCCTATGCGGTGGATGACTTTGATGCCTCCCAGACAGCTCTGGCAGCCAGTGTCAGCCATCGCACCGAGTGTAGCAATCTTGGGCGCGGCCTTTAGCTCGAATCCGAGTGCAGCGTAATCTTCATCGACGGCTGTCACTGTGAGGTTTATGAATGGCTGAGGTTTGGAGGCTTGCTTAATCCATGTGTCGGAAAGGCGATGATAAAGATAATCAAGGGCGGTGACTCTCCTGATGCGGCGTCGGCCAGTTGTGGCAATCGAGCAGAGGGCCTCAAATACAACACCTTCTTTGCATATTGCATGTGAATTCGCTATTATCTCAATTCTTGATGGTTTGTGCTTGCTGCTACACACTGCTTCGAAGTGGTTCTCACGATTGCAGTGGCTTCATGTGTGGCCATAGGCTGGGCAGTCTTTCTTTCGGACCTTGCCTGGGGTACTTTTGCCGTGCCATTTCCTGCCGCAATATGAGCACACCTCATGGTTGCCGACTGTCATCTCCTTCAGAGCGTCCTTCTTGTTCCGGCTGTAGGCGCTGTTAGCAGCCTCGACGCCCTGAGAGTCCAGGAGACGTGATGCTGAGCGCTTGCCGGATTCTTTGGCCTCGACGAACTGGAAGACCTGCTCTAAAGTCATGTTCTTATTCGTATTGCTGAGTAGATCCAGTTGAATCTCGGGGTCCTCAATGCCGCGGGTCAGGATGTCGCGCAAGATGGCCTCCGTGTAGTTCACATCCGCATCGCAGCTCGAGCATTTGGTGATGTACTTGCATACCCCTGCCTGGCCACGGAGTCGGGCGCCGAATGAACGCACGGTTTCGTCACGGTCTTGGCGCATGTTGTGCAGCGCCACTCTAGCAACCATGGTGCTCTCTCCTCTGACTGCGAGTTTCTTTATGGCTGCGAGCACCTCACTTTCACTTCTCCCCGTCAGACTACCACCGGCTGATCGTGTGAGGTCTTTGCGAAGGGGTTCATCGCAGCACTCCAGTAGCTGCACCACTTTGTCACGACCCGTGATTTTGGTGGCATCCACATAGTCCATCCATCGCGATGTGAAGTATGACCATTCCTCGCTCGTACCGGCTGAAGATATTGTTGGTCTCTCACCTTCTCCACTTGGGCCGTGGTGCCGTCAGCGGACACGGAATGGACAGTGCAGTGGGCTGTGAGGAGTGCTGCTACCACGGCGTCGCTGTGTGTGGGGGTCTCATATGCGCACCCCTCAATTGCACATTTCACCACGGGCATGTTGACCTGTTGAGATTCACTATTGTTTTGTAAAAAATTCCCTCATAAATAAGATTCCACTTTTTGTATTACGTTTATTGACCAATATCCATAACGCTAAACAATGATGGAACTCTGAAACATACAAACAAAACATAAACACATACATAAAAAATAAAGGCATCAACATGAAGACACTAATCAATACTAATGAATAGTCTCTGTTTAGCCATTTCTGTATTATCCACGGAACACAGCAAATCATCAACATAAAAAATTTTCATTATGTGTTCAATAGTGTTAGGATAGACTTCAGAATATTTCTTAAAATGGTACTGCATAGTAGCTGCCAACAGAAATGGACTAGAGCTGAGGCCAAACAACACTGACTTCATTCTATATGCTTGAACTTTAGGTTCATTTCCCAACAAGTCTTTCGTATCCACCCACAGATACCTTACCGCATCGCTGTCCTCTGGTTTTAACTTTATCCGCAAAAAGACTTGCTTCACATCTGCAGTCACTGCTACTCTACCAAACCTGAATCTCAGTAACAAGGAAAATAAATCTGCATTTAAATTTGGCCCAACATCCAAACAGTCATTCAAGGACACACCATCTTTGTTCTTGGCTGAGCCATGAAAAACTACTCTCAGTTTGGTGGTAGTTTTGTCTCGCCGTACTACTGCATGGTGTGGCAGATAATGTGCCTCCTGGCTCACCAGCTCACCTTGCACCCTTTCAGCATAGCCCTCCTTTACATAGCTTAGGATGGCCTCATTGTATTCAATTAACAACTCCTCATTTTTTCTTAGCCTGTGCAATGAAGTCTCCAACCTCCTATTAGCTAGCTGAAGGTTTGAATTGGGTTTGCAAGAATCCTTCCAAGGGAGGCCAACTTCATAGCAACCATCTCTAAACCCAATCCCTTTTTCAAATTGCTCTAAAACATCACTGTTCACTGTACTTGCCTGTTTGTCCTTTATGCCAATGGATTCAAGTTCCCAAAACGCTTTCCGATGCCTTTCCAAACCATGGCTGTTCTCCTCAATCTTAACAAAAAGAGCTTTAACCTCCATTTCATTGCAATAGCTACCATAGCATCCAGCCTAGTTTACTTTCAATAGCTACTGGACCTCGAGATGTGCGGACAATATTACCAGTGATGAAGTCCCAGTAATAGTCAGCTCCAATCAAAAGACTAATATCTTCTGTTCCTTCAAACTTATTACTGCCCAAATTAATTCCTTTAACTCGCAATTCTTGGACACATGCCATATCTAAACAAGTAGTGACTGGAGCACAAAGTTCCTCAATCTCTACAGCTTGGACCTTCATAGTGGGACATGGGGTAACAACCCCTTAACCAGAACTTCTACCTTCTTAACTTTGGTTCGGTTTTGAACGGAACCCCCAAACCCAGAAATTCTTAAATTTTCCCTCTTAAGTTCTTTAAACTTCAATTTTCTGGAAATTCTGGTCTTAATAAAGCTACACTGGCTACCACTATCAAACAACACTTTTACAGTAGCTTCTCCATCATTCCCAATTAATAATGCTGCAACTGTTTGCAATAATCCTCCTTTACTTTTAGTCACTTTCATAGCAGTGGCATATGCTACTGATGTCTCTACTTCTGGGGTAGGCCTACTAGTATTTTCACACAATAATGGCTGATGTTAAACTCCAGTATAGTAACCAACATTATACCATACCTTTCCATTCCTACAACCAAGTTGTCCAGGGACCTGGTTCTAACTTCAAATTCATCATATAACTGCCGTAACTCCTTGACACTATTGAGATTATTAACAGGAGGTATAGCTAAAAGTTCACGGAGGTGGCTTTTAATTAAGATCTCTGGCTTACCAAACCGTTTCTTTAATATATCCCAAGCTATATTATAATTAGCCTCTGTTAATGCTAATCCTGCTGTTGTCTTTGCTGCCTCCCCTTCCAAGAGGGACTGCACATAATTAAACTTCTCCACCGCACTTAACACTTGACTAAAATGAACTGCTGATTGAAAACTGTCTGCCCATCCTTGCCATTCCTGATTACTCCCAGAAAATGTTTTGAGTACAAATCTCGGTAATTGAACTGCAGATGTGTTAACCTTAACTTCACAAACACCATTTGTTGAGGGTTGTGTTTCATTATTAGACCTGGCTTGAAAAATGCTCTGTATGAATTGGTTCCCAATTAACTCACCCCTAATATCTCCAGTCTAACTATAAAGTAGATTAAGCCTAGCCTTGTAGGGGTCAGCCTAGAGATTCCGGAAATGGTCCAGAGCGGGCAGAGTAAATTGAGGTCCACAGTCGGATTCCTCACCAAATTATGTTAGGGTAATTTACCTTAGCCTTTGTTAAGCTATGAGTTGATGCTAGGTCTTAGACCACAATGTAGGCCTAATTTTACTGACCCAGCTTATATTATGTCCCCAAACTGGGGACAAAAACACAATTGATCACTTACTGAGTGTTATTAGACAGTCCCTCTTCTCTTTGCTCAATTTTTGAGAGCGTACTTGCTGGTGGGGATCTTTTTCCGTTGTTTAGCCTTTTCTTTCTCTCCGTTCCTTCTTGTTCAGCCGTTCCTTCTTTTCCGTCCGTTCTTCCCGCGTCTTTTTCCACCAGCGTCCTCTTGTTTTTTTTCGGTTGGTTGATCGGTAATGTATATCTATTACCGAGCACGCTCTATCACACAGTATATAAATACTAATGTGGAGAATAACTTTGGTGTGCAACCAATTGGTTTCATCCACCCAGTTATTGACATAAAAGGAGTTTAATAATTGTTAGATTAACTACCTACCTACTCAGTGGACCATTTTCGTTACCTCCCATCTACCCACACGTATCAGTTTTCCATATACTGTGGGACCCGGGAGATAAAAATCTTGGTGTCATTGTCACCAATTTTTATGTCTGAGTGTAGACTAGCTAACTATTTGACTGTAAATGCCTGGTAATCTGATTAACAGTGACTATCCTCACCTTCTCATGGAGAAGATGTAGCATTTAATTAGAAGAGAAAATATACATCCATAGGATGAAACTGTCCATAGTCTTTACCATAAGAAAAGGAAAAGTGAAAGTTAGATGATGAAATTACAATTCCCCAGCATCTATTTTTTGTTGTAAAACTAGTCGCCCCTTTAACGCTGTTTGTCGCTGAGGTCTTGTGTCTGTCAATGTTGTAGTAGGATGTGTTACTGCTCCTACTCATGGGGATAGTTACTGGAAGTTCAGTGTCTCCAGTTGTTACTGTCGGTGGAGAGGGCTTTCCAAAGTCCATTGTTTTGGGTCCAGACTCTAGGGGGTACAAAAGAGAAATGTCTCTTGTTGTGTCACCCGTTGAAGTCCTTAATTTGACCACTCATGTTATCCCGTCTGCCCCTGGTCTGAGTTCTAAAACTCTAGCCAGAGGCCAATATTGTCTTGGAATACTGTCATGTATGAGAACAAGGTCCCCTACTGTTAGAAAATCAGAAGAGGAAAAACCATTGTTGTCCCAAGGCGATATGATGACTAAGCTGATTGATGCAGCATTGTTTGTATATATTAAGTTAAGGTGTGTATATATATCCATCTCATAATTGTAAGGTTATTGAAAAATTCACTTAATTTAGAGCTAGCATTTTTGGACTCTTGTGGCATCATTGTTTGGGCACTCTTGTGGCATCATTTTTTGGGGCTCTGCCCGTCTTTTCTACTCGTTTGTGGAATGCAGTACTTACAGGGTGTGGTCTTATTGAGAGCTCTCTTGCAATTCAGTTTGGTTGTTTAGATACAAGATTGTTGCATCGTGCAATAGTGCAGGTTGTGTTGTTGTTGCAAGGTTTAGAAAGAAGACCATAAATAGTGCCCCTTTTGTTTTTATCTTAAATTCATGCAACTGAGGCCTATGGTAGGCCCACATCGAGTCAGCAACCCTGAGGTAGGACCTAATAGGACCTCCAAGTCCGTAAGTTTTTAATCTAGCTTAACTTGGGCTGTAGGTTGAACTGGCCCTTCAGAGCTTGGCCGTTCACGGCTGAGCTGGGATTTTGAACCCAATAAAAAAAAATAATAACACCCACCTTAATTGTGTCAGACCAAACCATCAAGTACTCAGTTTTCCACTGTTTAATGAAATGAGCTTTAACTCTAGTTAAGTATTGTAACTTAGTCTGGCGTTCATCATGTTGTTGAGTCCAGTTTGGTTCTTCTGAAGAGTCTATATTGTAGTCCGGCAGGAGACTAACCTGTTCTCCCCGAATTAAATGAGTTGGAGTTAATGGTTCCGGGTCATTAATGTTGTCACTCACATAAGTGAATGGTCTATTGTTGATGATGTTCTCAATCTCAGTCAGGAGAGTGAGCAACTCAAACAAGTGTATCTGTTTTTTACGAATTGCTTTCTTCAAGCAATTCTTTACTGTTTGTATATTCCTCTCCCAGATAGAACCATACCAAGGAGAGGCAACTGGACTATACTTCCACTTTATGTTTGAATTTTGTACATATAATTGTGTGACTTCATTGCTTAACAAGTCGTTAATGACCTGTTCACCAGCCTTGAAACTTGTAGCATTGTCAGTCCAAACTGTCTTGGGTACTGAATGTCGTGCACAGAATCTCTTAAAGACAGCAACAAAAGATTCTGCTGTAAGGTCCTCCACAACATCCAGATAAACAGCTCGTGAGGCAGCACATGTAAACAGTACAATGTACATTTTTTGTTCAGTGTCAACCACCCCTACAGTCAATGCTCCTGTATAGTCAATGCCTACAGTCTCAAAGGGTCTGTTGAGAGTAACTCTCTCCTCTGGCAAAGCAGGAGGATTTGGTTTCCTATAGGGCCTAGCATGAATACGCCTACATGTGACACACTCATTCAGAACTGTTTTAACAGTGATCCTTCCCTTGGGTATCCAATAAGTTTTTCTTAATGCAGTTAGTGTCTGTGGTACCCTCATATGATGTACATCATTGTGTGTTCGTCTGATGATTAATATTGTCAGATAGCTAAATCTAGGTAAAAGGATTGGATGTTTGCTTTTGTAAGACAGTTTTGATTTGTCTAATCTCCCTTTACACCTTAGAAGACCTTCCTCATCTGTGAACAAATTTAGATCCACAACTACTGATGGTACAGGCTCTTTTGTTTGTTTCCCATTAGTCAAGAATTCTAACTCTTTATTGTACTCCTTTTGTTGTGTATGCCCTATCTAGTACTTGGTTGCAACTTCTGTATAATTGTGATTGTTCTTATTTAGCTGTTTGTTAATTGTAGTTAAACAGTTGTGAGAAAACCTCAAACAGTAGGCTGTGACCCTGACAAGTTTGCTGAAATCAGAATAATGTTCATAATTAGTGATTCGTTCAACCTTTTCATTCGAAAAGGTTAAATTTAATGTCAAGTTAACTTGTTCCACAAGCCATTGGTCTGTATTACAGAGCCACTTAGGTCCCATGAACCAAGTTTTGTTTGACTTCAATAACTTGTAGGATAAACCTCGTCAGAAAGTCTGCTGGACTTTGTTTAGTTGGAACATAGTGAAAGTTGACTTGTAGGCTTTCATTAACTTCAGCTATTTCTTTTAGCCTGTTTCTTGCAAAGATGTTCTTACTATTAATGCTATCATTCTGTATCCAGGCAAGGCAAATCTGACTGTCGAGCCAGGTGTGGATATCAGTTATGTTCACATCATGGTAAGCATCCTTAAGCAATGAAATGGTTTTAATGGCTAACGCAGCAGCCAATAGTTCCAACTGAGGTATGGTTCGGGTAGGTTTGAGAGGTGCAACTTCCCCTTTTGCATAAATTAGATGACTTTCTGTAGGGCTTACAAGGTACGCACAGCACCCATAAGCCTGTGTGCTTGCATCAGCAAACACATGAAGTCTCTGGGGTTTATCCCTAAACCCACAGCACCTTTGTATTTTAATGTTCTGCACTTTTGTTAAATCAGCAGCTAACTTCTTCCAAGATTTTTTATCTTCAGTTGTTATTGGCTCGTCCCACCCAACATTTGTCCTCCAAACTTCTTGGAGGAGAATCTTTGATTTTATTGTTGAAGGCAGGAATAGACCCATGGGATCAAAAATCTTTGAAGCCTCTAATAATATTTGTCTTTTAGTGTTAGCTTCTTCATCAAGTTTAAAACCTTTAATGCAGATTGAATCATGATTGTTAGAAGTTGCATTCAAATACCATTTCATACCTAAAGCTTTAACTCTGTCTGATGGTTCAGTAAGACCATTATTATCCTTTAAAATTTTTGTTTAAATCCTCATCATTTGAAATCCACTCTCTAAGTTCAAAGTTACCTTGCTGCATAATGTTTTGAGAGTGTTCATAGACCTCAGATAATTCAGATTTTGTTGATGTTGAGCCTATTAGATTGTCTACGTAAAAATGTTCCTTGAGGAAGTTTAGTGTTAAAGAGTTATTAAACTGGTTCAAATGATGTCTAATTGTCAATGCTAATAGGCTAGGTGAGCAATTGGCTCCAAACAACACAACATTGAATCTATAGGTTATGAACCCTTTATTCAAATCAAATGGATCTCTGAACCATAAGAACCTAAGTTGGTTCTTGTCATATTCATTTTTAAGATTTATTCTCAAAAATGCCTTTGAAATGTCACTTTGTAAGGCATATTTATCTAACCTGAACCTGAGTAAGATCTTCACAATGTCAGAAATGAGATTAGGACCCTCAATCAGGCAATCATTCAAACTGTGTTTATCACTATTTTTGAGGCTACAGTTATATACTACTCTGAGTTTTGTTGTTGGAGCATCTCGTCGCTAAACCCCCCTGTGGGTCAAATAATGACAACCATCTTTTTTAAAAGGGTTATTTGTTACTTCTTCAATGAAGCCTTTCTGTAGCTGTTCTTTGAAGACATCACTGTACATTTGAATTCTATTATCTTGTCTGAGCTGTTTCATTACTTTATATAAATGTCCTTTAGCTACTTTGAGATTATCTCTTAAAGTTGGACAATTTATTTTCCGAAGTAACTCAACAAAATAACTATTGTTTTTGCACTGAATGGTGTCTTCAAATCTTTCTACCATTAACTGATCTTTTGAAGTTTGATTTGTGTCATGTATACCCACAGATTCTAGCAACCATAAAGTTTGAATTGCCTCATCCAGAGTTTCATTTGATAGTGATGAATTAATGTTCTCAGCTGTTATAATATTACTCAAAGTGTTGCTATTCTTACAGGTGTTATGTAGGACTGAGTTGAGGCACATAGTATTTGTTAGTCATGAACTATTTTGGTTTAGGTCTACGTTGTATCTGGATAGGTCACCCAAAGGGGCTATCCCTGATGTAGTCTGATAAGCTATACCATTACCTATCTTCACTATGCCCCTATGAATAAGATGAATATAATCTGCCCCCATTAACATTTCAATGTTAGCGACTGTGTTGTTTGTGATCTGTCTATCAGCTATATTGTACTGTTTCCTCAAATGTTTGATGATTTGTTCTAGTTTGGGTACAACCAGTTTGTTTTGTCCTACTTTTGGAATAATGACTTTTAATTTTTTCTAATTCATTTTCTACATGTAATTCCAGGTCAATTGTCTTATAGCTATTTTTGTTTGAGTTATCCTTAACAAAGGATGTGATATTGAGTTCTTGTTCATTCGGGTTTGGTGTCAAACCCAATTTATTAACTAAATTTTGCGAAACAAATGTTTGTTGAGAACAAGAGTATATAAGACATCTCACTGGAGTGGTGCTACCCTCACCATTCACTAAGTCCAAAGTAATAGTTGGTAAAAGAACCTCAGTGTTTTTTGTTACGTTGTTTGAACAAACAGAATGTCCCATGAAAATGGCATTTTCTTGATTATCTTTGTTTGGAGGAGGTATCTTTTGAGTTTGAGTATTGTTATTTGGACACTTCGGTGAATCACACATTGATGGGACATGTCGTGAACTTTTACAAAACTTACACTTGAATCTTAACCTAGATTTACAGTCTTTCTTATAATGTCCCTGGCCAGTACACTTTTTATATAGGTTCAACTGTTCTCATCTTCTAGATCTTGAGTTAAAGTCTGAATATTTGCCACACCCAGTACTACTGTGTTCATCACTTGCACAAAATTTGCAATGTGGTGTGTAAGTTGAGGCAGCATTTACATTAAAGTTCTGTAATGTAGGTGTTTGTGTGTTACAGTTGGTCACATTTGATTCTACAGTATCAAGTTTTGTCTGTTTGGCTGTAGCTAGTTGGTCTCTGGGGACAGTCTTTGGTTTATCCATAGTCTGGGTCTTATTTTGTGTTGAACTATTTCTCAATTTGAAATCAGTTAGAATAGTTGGAAAGTGTTTTCTGATGTTTTCAAGATTAGGATAATTTTCTCCCGTCTTTTGAACTAAAACATCTTTAATCCTCAAAGTAAGGCACCTAAGAACTGCGCCTTGTATAAGCCAAGATGAAGCTTTAACATATATCTCATTGTTAACCAGTTGTCCCTAATAGCTTCTAATTTTGAATAAAATTTTTCCATATCACTATGGTTATCTTTTACGGGTGCAAAATCAATAATTTGTTGAGATAATTCAAATATAATCTCATCTTTATTAATGTAATTACGTTTCAAGAGATCAATAGCTACTTCATATGAATCACCCAGAGCTGGTAAATAGGCTATCATGTTATAGGGTGGACCTTTAAGGAAACTTGTTAAGTAGCTAAACTTATCAACAGTTGGAATATAAGGTTTGTTACCTATTGAACTCTCAAATTTTTCAATGAAAGATGGGAATTGTACCATGTCCCCATCAAATGTTGGTACTAGCAAAGTGGGTAACTTAGCCCTAAATTCTTGTGACTCGGGATTTGGCATGCCACTTAAATTTTGTTGAAGGTTACCTCTACTTTGATTAAAATCAGAAATAGGTTTATTTGGTGTTAAGTCGGTCAAACGAGACTGTAATCTCCTTATGTGTTGTTCAATTGAGATTACCTGATGTTAATTATCAGAGTAAAGGTCTATAAGTTGTTCATCAGCCATTTCAGGTTCAATTAACTTTGAAATACTCTCATCAATGGCTATTATATCCTTCTTAAAGTTATCCAATTTAAGAATTACATACTCTAAATCTTCCTTGTCTGGTTGTATAATATTGTTAAAAGTGTTGATGGCCTTAGTAAAAGCGCCCAACTTTCCCCTCTTTTTCTTTTTTAATTGTTTCAATTCCTCACTGTCCATGTTTAAGTCAAAATTGTTTAACTGGGGATCGTAATGTAATATAGGGCAAGAAGAAATTATCAGAAACGAGATATCAAATAAATTGAGTAATCAAACAAAACAGTCAAGTTTTAAATTTAGTTAAATCCCCCCAAGTATTTATGTGCCACTCAGTTCTAAGCTTATAAAAGAATGGGACTCCTTAAATGTAAATGTTTCTTTGTTAGGCCCTAGGTTGTAGACCTAATTAAGCAAGTTTGTTACTTTAGGCTTGATTAGGTTAAGTTTAAGGTAGACCATTTAGCCTAATTCTGCAATTTTTGTTAAGGTTAAGCCTAAAGTATGTAAATTCCCCGCACGGGCCACCAATGTAAAAAATGCTCTGTATGAATTGTTCCCCAATTAACCCACCCCTAATATCTCCAGTCTAACTATAGAGTAGATTAAGCCTAGCCTTGTAGGGGGGTTGGGTACTGTAGTAATGCCTAGTTAAGAATATTAATTTTTGTTAATTAAGATAATGTGTAATGTAAATCATTTACTAATAATTATGAAATTACGAAAAAGTATGGTTCTTAGATTTAAATTGTTTAAATTGGGTAGAGTTGGCAGTCCTGAACAGAGGCCCAGAGAGCGGACTACCCACGGAAAGGAGTCTTGAGTCTTTAGGCGGCGCGTTAAGCGTGAGGTTGGCGTCATGTAACGTAAAATTTAATTAATTGTTTGTGTTCCTCTCCGACGTAAATTATTATAATAGAAATTCCGTACTCGCATCCCCCTAAATTACTTAAACCATTTTCGGAAGTAAATAAAAGAATTAAAAAGTGTTAAAAGAGTGTTAATAAACTCCCCTTTGTTTTGTAACGGCTTTTCATAGTCTCGGCGTGGCTACCATGAATATAATTGTAAAGTATCGTGGAAAGGAGTAAAGAGAAAGCAAGTGATAAATGAAATAAAGAGCCGATAGTAGAGTAAATAATGAAGAGAAAGAAAATAATAAAAGGTGTTCACTATAGTACGATTCGATGTGGCCGACTCGATGCGACCCAACTCGATGTGGCCGACTCGATGTCAGGACAACTCGATGTCAAGCCAAGTCGATGCCAAACAGTGTTGTAGTCGAGTCTGAAGCCAAGACCGAGGCCGAGTTCAATAATTACCTAACCTTACCTAACCTAACCTACCTAACCTAACCTACCTTACCTAACCTTACCTTACCTAACCTAACCTTACCTAACTAACCTAACCTACCTACCTAACCTTACCTTACCTACCTAACCTTACCTAACCTAACCTTACCTACCCTACCTTACCTAATCTTACCTAACCTACCAAACCTAACCCTACCTACCCTACCTTACCCTACCTTACCTTACCTTAGCTAACCTTACCTAACCTACCTAACCTAACCTACCTACCCTACCTTACCTAACCTTACCTACCCTACCTACCCTACCTTACCTACCTTACCTAGCCTTAATTATTTTTTATGCTTTACTTTTTCTTCTTAAAATACCCTTAAAAGATAATAAAGCACAATCTGCTTCGACTTGGCCTGGCATCGACTTGGCCTGGCATCGACTTGGCTTGACATCGAGTTGTCCTGACATCGAGTCGGCCACATCGAGTTGGGTCGCATCGAGTCGGCCACGTCGAATTGTCTCATCCCGTTGTAGGGGTCAGCCTAGAGATTCCGGAAATGGTCCAGAGCGGGCAGAGTAAATTGAGGTCCACAGTGGGATTCCTCACCAAATTATGTTAGGGTAATTTACCTTAGCCTTTGTTAAGCTATGAGTTGATGCTAGGTCTTAGACCACAATGTAGGCCTAATTTCACTGACCCAGCTTATATTATGTCCCCAAACTGGGTTCAAAAACACAATTGATCACTTACTGAGTGTTATTAGACAGTCCCTCTTCTCTTTGCTCAATTTTTGAGAGCGTACTTGCTGGTGGGAATCTTTTTCCGTTGTTTAGCCTCTTCCTTCTCTCCGTTCCGTCTTGTTCACCCGTTCCTTCTTTTCCATCCGTTCTTCCCGCGTCTTTTTCCACCAGCGTCCTCTTGTTTTTTTTTGGTTGGTTGATCGGTAATGTATGTCTATTACCGAGCACGCTCTATCACACAGTATATAAATACTAATGTGGAGAATAACTTTGGTGAGCAACCAATTGGTTTCATCCACCCAGTTATTGACATAAAAGGAGTTTAATAATTGTTAGATTAACTACCTACCTACTCAGTGGACCATTTTCGTTACCTCCCAACTACCCACACGTATCAGTTTTCCATACCTGGTCTCTAACTGTACTGAGCTGCTAAACTCTTTTGCTCTGTGGCATACTTTAATTATGTCATCAATAATCTCTTCAAAGTAAATTATGTTATTTTCTATTTCATCCTCTTCTATAAGAGCCTCAATTTTAACATTTACTTCGCTTAGAGCAACCTTTTTAGTTTCTAATATGGAAAGCTGCGCAGTCACTAAGCTTAAATCCTCTTGCTCTATGGCAGAATCTATAGTGGCAATGACCTTTGTAATTAGACCTTTGTAGGCGTTTCTCCTTTTTCTAAACTTATTCAATTCAGCTGCACTCATCTTCAATGCAAACAACAATTGGGCTCAATGCTAAATAAGCTGAATTGGCAAAAATACTTAACCAAACTGATCAAACTCAAATTTTGCTTTTTTCAAATAAACTGAATTGCTTGGTTGGGGTAGTGACCAATCACCAGTATGGAATACCAAATTTTTCACCCAAGGAACTGGAGCACTGAAGTTTGCAACCTTTGCCTACGAACAATAAACCAAAATTAACCAACCCGGTAAAAATGTTAGGCTCAAAACAACGACAGACTAGCGGCCAAGTTTCGCAATTGGGCAACCAAACTTTCTACCCTGGGACCTTAACTCAATTATGCTCAACCCGTCCAGGCCTAACTTGAGCTGCAATTTGTACACTCAGAACTTTGCCGAAAAATAGTCACTGACTCAGTCTTTATTAGAAAATCTAGAAGAGGAAAAGCCATTGTTGTCCCAAGGCGATCTACATATCTACAGAAGCTAAGGCTAACAAAGACCCTAAGATCCACTCTACGGTTAGCCCGAGAGAAAGGAAAGAGTAGGAGGTTAAGAGAAGAGAAGAGAATAAGGGGTTAAGTAAGGAGGAACACCTATCACTCGTGGGTTAACATTCATTCAGAAAAAGAGAAAAAAGACTCACCATCATCATCCGCCGGCCACTGCCTGTTAAAAAAAGTGGTTAGAAATAACCGCATATATTCCCAAATAAAATATAAACAAAATAAATAAAAATAACAACCCTCGTTTCTAACCAACTAGTGAAGTTGGGTTTCCCTAATTAAAAAAAAGAAGAAAAAAAAAGTTTCCGAGACAAGGAAAAACGGAGCTTTGTCCATTCTTGAAAATTTTTGACTGCATGAAGCAGGCTAGTTTTTTCGTAAAATAAAAATGCTCGTGGTTACCCAACTAACCGGGTAACTTAGTCAACCTTTAAACCTTAAACCTTATAACATTATCCTTACTAACCACTGCAATTAAGCAAAAACCCTGTTTAACTAAATGGAGGCCTATCAGAACTAGGTATAAGTAAGTTAATTAAAGAAAATAACTAAGGTAAGAGAAAAAACTAGGTACCTAGACGAAACTCGAACCGGGCTACAACTGCCCTAACTCAATAATTAAATGGCTGTTATAGCCCCTATTAAAACTTAAAGGCAATATAGCCCTAACTTAACTTCAGTAAAACCTTCAAAACCTTAAACCTTTAAAAACAAAAACTTAAGGGCACTACCGCCCTAGCCTAACTTAACCTGCCAAACCTAGGTCTGGGAAATAGCCCCTACAAATAAATAACCTAGCAGTGTGTTAAATAATAACTTAAAACTTAACAAATAAAATTCAAATCTGGAAACTAAATGAAACTTATGGATTAGTTAGAAACAGAAAGGGTAACGTTCAACTGGCAACTTCATTTTTGGTAAGTCTAAATTAATTTTGATGAATTTAGCTTCACCATAGTTAGTAATCTGGCTGCTGACCAAATTTTAATCTGAAAACCACTGCAACCTACAGTGAAAAAGTCTGTAGCTATGTTGACAGTGTCTAAATAGGCCATTATTATTTCTCCCTATGGAATACTTTTTACCTAAATAAAAATAATCTCAAGCTAAATAATAAATTCTAAATAATAAATTTTTCAATATGGCGCCCCCGGGTGGGCAGTCGAGAAGTTAGTTACCCTTTTTTTGTTTTATTTCTGATACAATAGTTTTAAATCCAGTGAATTAAATTTTTTACATAATCTGAAAATTTAATTATAAATATCATTGATAATATCATTTATAATATTAAACCTAAAAAATGGCTAATGAAACTGAAGCCACTCCAGGAAAAAGTATGGAGACATGGTTGGGAAGTGATGTGGAAGCACTTGAAACTAGTAAATTGGTAAAAAGGAGGGGAGCAATCAGAACCTCAGCTACTAAACTTTTAGCTACAATCAAAGAGGGATTGGATGATTGGACTGAGGAACAAAAAAATTTATATGCTCAGCTTTTGTCCTCACAACTGGACAAGTTACAAAATTTAGATGATGAAATCCTTAAAATGTATGTTTGTTCCGAAGGCTTCTCAGAGGCTAAACAAGAAAAACTAGATGAAAAAAATAGTTATTACCACATGGAAATAGGTCAAATGATACAAGCATTAACAACTAAAAAAGAAAGTAATGCCGAAGCCAAACCTAAACCAAGAATAAGTACTAAAATTCCTGAGCTTCAAATATTACCATTTGATGGAAATCCCTCTAAATTTCAAAACTTTAAGACCTCATTCAGAAACATTTATGATAACATAGGTCTTTCCGAAGAAGAGAAATTTGCCTACCTAAAACAACATTTGAGTGGAAACCCTGCCATTCAAATAAACTGCATGCAAGAAAGTAAAACATCTTATGAAGAAGCATGGCAGCAGTTGGAGGGCTGTTATGCAACACCAGGCCAAATTAAATTCTCCATAATAAAATCACTTTTAACCAAATCCATAATAACCAAAAATTTTAAATCACTTCATGACTTTCAAGCAGATATGCACTCTACCATAAATTTAATGCAAACTCAAAAATTAGAATTAGAAGATATACTCTTGTATGTATATTATAATAAACTAACTCAAGAAACTCAGGAATTTTTAAGAACTTGTGGTTTTAAACTCTATGACCACTTTGATAAGTTTAAAGAAGCAATTGCTGAAGCTACCAAAACCTTAGCTAATGTTAATTTTGATCTGCAACAAAGTGAGTTAACTACCTTGATACCTAAACAAAAAAGAAACTTCTCTCCAGAACCAGCCAGAAAACCATGGTATTCTGGCCAAACTACAGCTGCTCTGGCAGTTTCTACCCAAAAACAATCCTCAAGAAGAGCTCAACATACTGACCAGAGAGAAATTTACTGCAAATTGTGTAAGAAAAACTCACACAGAATTTCAAAATGTGATTCTTTCCCTGAAAGTTGGGATAAACTGAAAAAACTTGCTAAATTAAATTATTGTACTAAATGTACCTCATCTAAACACCAAGCCAAAGAATGCCCCATTTATTTCCAACCCTGTTCATTTTGTAGGTTTTCTAACCATCTATCCTTCCTTTGTACCAAACAAAAAGGAAAACCAGAGGAAGATAAGAAAACCAAAACCAGTACGGAAGTAGCTACCCAAAAAGAAAACTCAAAACAAGGGAAACAAGTTACTAACTTATTAAGTTTAAAAAACACTGATCAAGAAGTAGCATTAATTCCTTCCATGCAGATGAGAATAAGAAACTCAGAAAAATCAATTAAATGCAGAGCACTTTTGAATAATTGTAGTCAAGCCAGCTACATTACCAAGGAACTTGTGAAAAAATTAAATCTTCCAACTAAACACTACGAGGAATCCATAACCATAACAGGATTTATAGCCAACAAGAAACAACCAAATTATGAAGTAGCTATAATTAAATTGGAGGATTCGAGAAACCCTGGAAACTACCAAGAAATAGAAGCCATCATAATTGATGATATTAATATTAAATATGAAGTTCCGGGATTACTAAAACTTCAAACTTATTTAAAATCCTTAAATTATCAGCTTGCAGATCACTTTGAAGCTGATGAAGTGGTCGACTTCATGTTAATTTTTGGGGCTGCAACCCACAAACTTTTTGCCCTCAACACTCATCAGATTCATACTGCCTCTTGTTATAAATCTCCCTATGGAATACTTTTATTGGGTTTCCCTTCAGATTACTACCCTGAAAAAGAAAAAGAACCAATAAGAGATCAGATCAGCTTCTGCATTACCAACCCGCTACTTACTAGTACAACTTCTAATGAAGATCTAGAAAAAATTGAGCACCAGATTGCACAATTTAGCAAACTAGAAAACTTGGGTATTTCTGGGGATGACCCATTTTCAAACAAAGAAAAAGATCTGATTGCAAACTTCGAAAAGGAAGTTAAAATAGAAGATGAAAGATTGGCTGTTAAGGTACCATGGAATGACCAAAAAGATAAAATTTCACCAAACTTTAACTATGCTATTAGCAGGTTAAAGTCCACTTGCAAAAAATTAAAAAAAGATAACTTAATGCAATCTTATTCAGACATCCTTGAACAACAATTCCAGGAAGGAATATTAGAAGAAGTAGCCCTAACAGAAAACTTAAAACAAGCAGGAAATTTTTTACCTCATTTTCCAGTAGTTCGCCCTGGAGTACAAACAACTAAAGTTAGGATTGTAGTAGATCCCTCGGGTAAAAGCAAACCAGAAGAAATAACAGTAAATGATGTTACTGAGGACTGCCCTTCACTCCTACCTCATTTAGCAAAATTGTGCATTAAATTAAGGCATGGTAAATATTTGATGATTGGAGACATTCAAGAAGCATATTTACAACTTAAATATCAAACAGAATTTGACTGCAATGCCCACAAAATTCTGTGGTTAAAAGATACCCAATTGGCTCCAAATGAGACAACCTGATCTGCTATAAATATAAAAGAGTTACCTTTGGCAACAAAAGCAGTCCATTTTTACTACAACAATCTCTCCAACACATTTTTAATGAACAACAAAACCAAGTGGCAGACTACCTAGCTAACCGCTTTTACATGGACAATGCTTTAATTAATGCCAACAATCTCTCAGAACTCAAAGACCTTTACAATTATAGCGTAAACACCTTAATTGAATATAATTTGAAGCTATATGAATGGGCCTCCAATCACTCAGAACTTCAAGGACTATTTGAAAAACATGACATAGCCTCCTCAGAAGATAAAGAAAATGTAAAGCTATTAGGATATGGTTGGAACACAAATGCTGATACACTTCATCTAAAAACTATAAACTTAAACTCAGAAGCCAAAACTAAAAGAGAAATACTAAGTTCTGTGCAATCATTGTTTGATCCAATTGGATTTGTTGCACCCTTAGTGTTTAAATTAAAACTCTTCATGCAGAAAGTAACAGCTACCAAAAAAGATTGGGATGAATATCTAGAACCTGAAATGCTGCGTGAATGGAAAAAACTTTGTAAAGAAATAAACAAAGTGGAATTTTTGAATTTTCCTAGACAAACTTTTGAAAATCCCAAACCTCTCATGGAAAATTTTCAACTCCACATCTTTTGTGATGCCAGCCAAGAAGGTTATGCAGTAAGTTGCTATCTAGTTGGAAATGGAAAATCCGAACTAATTTATGCTAAATCAAGAGTCAACCCCAAATCAAAAAATTGGACCATTTGTAACTTGGAATTAATGGCAATCTGCCTAGGAACCAAAGTACTAGAATAACTTAAAGAAACCTACCTAGAAGAAAACTCAGAAAACCAAAAGTTCTTCAAAACAATAATTTGGACAGACTCACAGGTAGCGTTAAATTGGATTGCTCAAAAATCTCTAAAAATGAAATCCATCTTTGTAAAAAACAGAGTCAAAGACATTCAGGAAGCAACAAGATACTTAAACCATCACCTGGAATTCAGACATGTAGCAGGAGCAGACAACCCAGCAGACCTACTCACCAGACCAATATCTTTCAAGAAATTTCAAAAACTTCTTCCCTTTTACCAACATGGTCCCACATTTTTGAGTAATGAAATTGAATGGCCAACCAACTTAATTTTTAACCCCCACCAAGAAACCTTACAGACAACAATAAGTGTGTCAAACAACTTGTAAAGAAATAAATGAAAAAACTCCTTTGTTAAACATGGAAAGATTCTCTAACAGGAAAAAACTGGTCAGAATCACTGCCTATGTTCAACGGTTCATAGAAAACTTAAAGTACTTCCGCACTCACAAATATAACCCCAAATGTAACCTAACAATGGAAGAACAAATGGCTGTTTTGGAGAAAAATCATACAGCTTACAAAACTAAGGCCACAAATTACTGGCTAAAATTAGTCCAGCAACAACATTTCTCAAAAGAAAAAGAAATAATCAACAAACTAAATAAAGGAGAAAAAGTTGAGGACCTAACTAAGCTGCAAAAGAATCTAAAACTCTTCATTGACAAAGAAGGGTTAGTCAGAACAATGGGGAGATATAAATATGCAACCAACCTTAACTATTCTGCCAGGTATCCTGTACTACTGCCTGAAAATTCTCATTTAACAACGTTAATCGTAACTGAATGTCATGCAAAAGCCAGTCATGCAACCTTAGCTTAGTTAGCTACCACATGCAATTTCCTCAGACAGGAATTCTGGATCCCCAAAATAAGGCAAGTAGTTAAAAAGGTGCTGAAACAATGTCTGTTTTGCCAAAAATACTTTGCCATGGCTTATGAAGTGCCTACTACTGGACCATTAGTAACGGAACGTTTAAGCTATGAAAAACCCTTTGAAAAAACTGCCCTTGACTATGCTGGTCCAATTTCTGTCCAGGATGAGAATAACCAATTCATGAAAGTCTACTTATTATTGTTTACTTGCTGCGCCACCAGATTCACCAGCCTTCACATCTGCACTGACCTTTCTGCTAAAACCTTTTCAAGAGAACTTTACCATTTGTCCTTAAACTACTCCCTTCCAAAGGTTTTGATTTCAGACAATCAAGCCACCTTCAAAAAATCTGAAGATTACCTTAAACATTGGTTCCAAAATGTTCTTGTATCTCAGTACCTCTCGGATCATGGTATCCAGTGGAAATTTACAGCAGCCTATTCACCCAGAACCTTAGGAATAGCTGAAAGAATGGTGGGTTTAGTCAAAAGAGCCCTCTAACAACACAGTAGCTAACATTGAAATGTTAATGGGGGCAGATTATATTAATCTTATTCATAAGGGCATAGTAGAGATAGGTAATGGTATAGCTATTCAGACTCCATCAGGGATAGCCCCTTTGGGTGATCTATCCAAATACAACCTAGACCTAAACCAAAATAGTTCATGACCAACAAATACTATGTGCCTCAACTCAGTCCTACATAACACCTGTAAGAATAGCAACACTTTGAATAATATTATCTCAACTGAGAACATTAATTCATCATTATCAAATGAAACTTTGGATGAGGCAATTCAAACTTTATGGTTGCTAGAATCTGTGGGTATACATGACACAAATCAAACTTCAGAAGATCAGTTAATGGTAGAAAGATTTGAAGACACCATTCAGTGCAAAGACAATAGTTATTTTATTGAGTTACCTTGGAAAATAAATTGTCCAACTTTAAGAGATAATCTCAAAGTAGCTAAAGGACATTTATATAAAGTAATGAAAAAACTCAAACAAGATAATAATATAAAAACATATAATGATGTCTTCAAAGAACAGCTACAGAAAGGCTTCATTGAAGAAGTAACAAATAACCCTTTTAAAAAAGATGGTTGTCATTATTTAACCCACAGGGGGGTTTATCGACAAGATGCCCCAACAACAAAACTCAGAGTAGTATATAACTGTAGCCTCAAAGACAGTGATAAACACAGTTTGAATGATTGCCTGATTGAGGGTCCTAATCTCATTTCTGACCTTGTGAAGATCTTACTGAGGTTCAGGTTAGATAAATATGCTGTACAAAGTGACATTTCAAAGGCATTTTTGAGAATAAATCTTAAAAATGAATATGATAAGAACCAAAGCTGGGCACAAACCGTTAATCCGTTAATCGTTAATTAACGAAGTTAACTTTTTCGTTAACGATTTAACTTTTAAGTTAACTTTGAAAATCATTATCGGACTAATTAACTTCCGTTACATTTAACTTCCGTTAACTCAAGTCCGTTAACCCAAAAAATTCATAAATAAACGTTTAAAAGTTTATATTATTTTCAGTGCTGAGCAGGTGCGCAATTAATCCGCCACTGTTAATAGTGATGAACGAATTTCCATTTCCGCAGTGCAAAATCAGGCGATATATTTGTTTCCGTCGCCACAATTTGTGTCTTACCAAATATGGTAGTTATTTATGGCATTGGTTTGAGCAAAACATGGTCGACTGTAAAATCAGGCGGAAAGATTTGCCATTTGAGTTGATTGTTTCAACTTCTTTCAAGAAATATCACGAGCATTTTAAGGCACTTTCAATAATATATATGTAACAATTACAACAAATAACTACATTCGTTTCATTTACAGTCTGTCTCTTGCGCAACATGTTTGTGCTAGTGAATATTTAAAAATAATCGTTGTCAAGTAAGTCATGTATATTTATAATATGTCTGTGAGTACCTTATTAGTAGTCTCCTTGATACATTTCAAGAACCATAAAAGCATGGAGGGTACAGTCGAGGAGGCCATGAAGCAGCAGTCCAACGAAGTGGGCAGCAACAGTGGAGGCAGCAACAACGAGGAGGAGGAGGAGGATGACTTCTTCAGTGCTGTCATCCAGACAAAAGAGAGCAGCAGAAGCCACAGGTCACTCAAGGGCAAGGCCCAGAACTTGGTCAAGACCTGGCTGGAGACCAACTCCAAGGACTTGCTGACAGATGCTGCCTTCTTGGGTGAGCAAGTGTTGGTGGACTTGTTCATCAAGTTCAACACAGCCATCCCCTCCAGTGCTGCAGTGGAGCGTTTGTTCTCTATGGGCAAGGACATCCTGAGGGCCAAGAGATCATCCCTGTCTGATGAAAACTTTGATATGCTAATTTTCATGAAGGGCAACATGCATCTCATGGACAAAATGGAGAACGAGAAGAAGAGGGGAAATTAAATTATATGTATATTGTGTTTTTCATTTTTTTTATAATAAAAGTTAACGTTAACGGTTTATCGGTAACTTCCGTTACATGTTTAACGAATTAACGGATTAACGGTTAACGAAGTTAACTTTTTGGTTAACGGATTAGCGGTAACGAAGTTAACTTTTTGGTTAACGGTGCCCACCACTGATAAGAACCAACTTAGGTTCTTATGGTTCAAGGATCCATTTGATTTGAATAAAGGGTTCATAACCTATAGATTTAATGTTGTGTTGTTTGGAGCCAATTGCTCACCTAGCCTATTAGCATTGACAATTAGACATCATTTAAACCAGTTTAATAACTCTTTAACATTGAACTTCCTTAAGGAACATTTTTACGTAGACAATCTAATAGGCTCAACAACAACAAAATCTGAATTATCTGAAGTCTATGAACACTCTCAAAACATTATGCAACAAGGTAACTTTGAACTTAGAGAGTGGATTTCAAATGATGAGGATTTAAACAAAAAGATTTTAAAGGATAATAATGGTCTTACTGAGCCATCAGACACAGTTAAAACTTTAGGTATGAACTGGTATTTGGATGCAACTTCTAACAGTCATGATTCAATCTGTACTAAAGGTTTTAAACTTGATGAGGAAGCAAATACTAAAAGACAAATATTATCAGAGGCTTCCAAAATTTTTGATCCTATGGGTCTATTCCTGCCTTCAACAATAAAATCAAAGATTCTCCTCCAAGAAATTTGGAGGACAAATGTTGGGTGGGATGATCCAATAACAAATGAAAATAAAAATCTTGGAAGAAGTTAGCTGCTGATTTAACAAAAGTGCAGAACATTAAAATTCAAAGGTGCTGTGGGTTTAGGGATAAGCCCCAGAGACTTCATGTGTTTGCTGATGCAAGCACACAAGCTTATGGGTGCTGTGCGTATCTTGTAAGTCCTACAGAAAGTCATCTAATTTATGCAAAAGGGAAAGTTGCACCTCTCAAACCTACCCGAACCATACCTCAATTGGAACTATTGGCTGCTGCATTAGCCATTAAAACCATTTCATTGCTTAAGGATGCTTACCATGATGTGAACATAACTCATATCCACATCTGGCTTGACAGTCAGATTTGTCTTGCCTGGATACGGAATGATAGCATTAATAGTAAGAATATCTTTGTAAGAAATAGGCTAAAAGAAATAGCTGAAGCTAATGAAAGCCTACAAGTAAACTTTCACTATGTTCCAACTAAACAAAATCCAGCAGACTTTCTGACCAGAGGTTTATCCTACAAGTTGTTGAAGTCAAACAAAACTTGGTTTATGGGACCTAAGTGGCTCTGTAATACAGACCAATGGCCTGTGGAACAAGTTAACTTGACATTAAATTTAATCTTTTCAAATGAAAAGGTTGAACCAATCACTAATTATGAAATTTATTCTGATTTCAACAAACTTGTCAGGGTTACAGCCTACTGTTTGAGGTTTGCTCACAACTGTTTAACTACAATTAACAAACAGGTAAATAAAAACAATCATAATTATACAGAAGTTGCAACCAAATACTGGATAGGCCATGCACAACAAAAAGAGTACAATAAAGAGTTAGAATTCTTAACTAATGGGAAACAAACAAAAGAACCTGTACCATCAGTAGTTGTGGATCTAAACTTGTTCAGAGATAAGGAAGCCTTCTAAGGTGTAAAGGGAGATTAGACAAATCAAAACTGTCATACAAAAGCAAACATCCAATCCTTTTACCTAGATTTAGCTATTTGACAACATTAATCATCAGAAAAACACACAATGATGTATATCATATGGGGGTACCACAGACACTAACTACATTAAGAAAAACTTATTAGATACCCAAGGGAAGGATCACTGTTAAAACAGTCCTGAGTGAGTGTGTCACATGTAGGCGTATTCATGCTAGGCCCTATAGGAAACCAAATCCTCCTGCTTTGCCAGAGGAGAGAGTTACTCTCAACAGACCCTTTGAGACTGTAGGCATTGACTATACAGGAGCATTGACTGTAGGAGTGGGTGACACTGAACAAAAAATGTACATTGTACTGTTTACATGTGCTGCCTCACGAGCTGTTTATCTGGGTGTTGTGGAGGACCTTACAGCAGAATCTTTTGTTGCTGTCTTTAAGAGATTCTGTGCACGACATTCAGTACCAAAGACAGTTTGGACTGACAATGCTACATATTTCAAGGCTGGTGAACAAGTCATCCACGACTTGTTAAGCGATGAAATCACACAATTATATATACAAAATTCAAACATAAGGTGGAAGTATATTCCGGTTGCCTCTCCTTGGCATGGTTCTATCTGGGAGAGGAATATACAAACAGTAAAGAATTGCTTGAAGAAAGCAATTGGCAAAAAACAGATACACTTATTTGGGTTGCTCACTCTCCTGGCTGAGATTGAGAACATCATTAACAATAGACCACTCACTTATGTGAGTGACAACATTAATGACCCGGAACCATTAACTCCAAATCATTTGATTCGGGGAGAACAAGTTAGTCTCCTGCCGGACTACAATATAGACTCTTCAGAAGACCCAAACTGGACTCAACGACATGATGAGCTCCAGACTAAGTTACAACATTTAACTAAAGTTAAAGCTCATTTCATTAAACAGTGGAAAACTGAGTACTTGATGGGTCTAAGGGAGAGACATAAACAAATGACTAAGAAGGATTGGTCTGACACAATTAAGGTAGGGGACCTTGTTCTCATACATGACAGTACTCCAAGACAATACTGGCCTCTGGCTAGAGTTTCAGAACTCAGACCAGGGGCAGACGGGGTAACAAGAGTGGTCAAATTAAGGACTTCAACGGGTGACACAACAAGAGACATTTCTCTTTTGTACCCTTTAGAGTCTGGACCCAAAACCATGGACTTTGGAGAACCTTCTCCACTGACAGTAACAACTGGAGACACTGAACTTCCAGTAACTATTCCTTTGACAGTAGGAGTGGTAACCCATCCTACTACAACATTGACAGACACAAGACCTCAGCGACAAACAGCATTAAAGGCGCGACTATTTTTACAACAAAAAATAGATGCTGGGGAATTGTAATTTTATCTTCTAACTTTCATTTTTTCTTTTCTTATGGTAAAGACCATAGACAGTTTCATCCTATGGATGTATATTTTCTCTTCTAATTAAATGCTACACCTTCTCCATGAGAAGGTGAGGATAGGCACTGTTAATCACATTAACAGGCATTTACAGTCAAATAGTTAGCTAGTCTACACTCAGACATAAAAATTGGTGACAATGACACCAAAATTTTTATCTCCCGGGGCCCCCAGTATATGGAAAACTGATGAGTGGGTAGTTGGGAGGTAACGAAAATGGTTCACTGAGTAGGTAGGTAGTTAATCTAACAATTATTAAATTCCTTTTATATCAATAACTGGGTGGATGAAACCAATTGGTTGCTCACCAGAGTTATTCTCCACACTAGTATTTATATACTGTGTGAGAAGAGCGTGCTCGGTAATAGATATACATTACCGCTCAACCAACCGAGGAAGAAACCAAGACAACGCTGGTGGAAAAAGCCCCGCGAAGAGGAGAACAAAGAAGAACGAAAACGAGGAACAGGGCGAAAGGACGGAACGGGAGAAGGGACGAGAACAGACACCGAAGAAAGATCCCCACCAGCAAGTACGCTCTCGACAATTAAACAGGAAGGAGAAAAGAGACTCTCTAATAACTAACAGTAAGTGACTAATTGTGTTTTTAACCTAGCAAATTAATCACATTAAATTAAGCTGGGTCAGACAAGTTAGGCCTACATTGTGGCCTAAGACCCAGCATCAACTCATAGCTTAACAAAGGTGAAGGTAGATTGCCCTAACCTAATTTGGTGAGGAATCCTACTGTGGACCTCAATTTATCTGCCCGCTCTGGACCATTTCCGGAATCTCTAGGCTGACCCCTCTAGACTAGACTTGATCTACTCTATAGTTAGACTGGAGATATAAGGGGTGGGTTAATTGTGGACCAATTCATACAGAGCATTTTTCGCAGTTTTACTCAAGTTAAGTTAGGGCTATATTGCCTTTAAGTTTTAATAGGGGCTATAACAGCCATTTAATTATTGAGTTAGGGCAGTTGTAGCCCGGTTCGAGTTTCGTCTAGGTACCTAGTTTTTTCTCTTACCTTAGTTATTTTCTTTAATTAACTTACTTATACCTAGTTCTGATAGGCCTCCATTTAGTTAAACAGGGTTTTTGCTTAATTGCAGTGGTTAGTAAGGATAATGTTATAAGGTTTAAGGTTTAAAGGTTGACTAAGTTACCCGGTTAGTTGGGTAACCACGAGCATTTTTATTTTACGAAAAAACTAGCCTGCTTCATGCAGTCAAAAATTTTCAAGAATGGACAAAGCTCCGTTTTTCCTTGTCTCGGAAACTTTTTTTCTTTCTTCTTTTTTTTAATTAGGGAAACCCAACTTCACTAGTTGGTTAGAAACGAGGGTTGTTATTTTTATTTATTTTGTTTATATTTTATTTGGGAATATATGCGGTTATTTCTAACCACTTTTTTTAACAGGCAGTGGCCGGCGGATGATGATGGTGAGTCTTTTTTCTCTTTTTCTGAATGAATGTTAACCCACGAGTGATAGGTGTTCCTCCTTACTTAACCCCTTATTCTCTTCTCTTCTCTTAACCTCCTACTCTTTCCTTTCTCTCGGGCTAACCGTAGAGTGGATCTTAGGGTCTTTGTTAGCCTTAGCTTCTGTAGATATGTAGATCGCCTTGGGACAACAATGGCTTTTCCTCTTCTAGATTTTCTAATAAAGACTGAGTCAGTGACTATTTTTCGGCAAAGTTCTGAGTGTACAAATTGCAGCTCAAGTTAGGCCTGGACGGGTTGAGCATAATTGAGTTAAGGTCCCAGGGTAGAAAGTTTGGTTGCCCAATTGCGAAACTTGGCCGCTAGTCTGTCGTTGTTTTGAGCCTAACATTTTTACCGGGTTGGTTAATTTTGGTTTATTGTTCGTAGGCAAAGGTTGCAAACTTCAGTGCTCCAGTTCCTTGGGTGAAAAATTTGGTATTCCATACTGGTGATTGGTCACTACCCCAAACCAAGCAATTCAGTTTATTTGAAAAAAGCAAAATTTGAGTTTGATCAGTTTGGTTAAGTATTTTTGCCAATTCAGCTTATTTAGCATTGAGCCCAATTGTTGTTTGCATTGAAGATGAGTGCAGCTGAATTGAATAAGTTTAGAAAAAGGAGAAACGCCTACAAAGGTCTAATTACAAAGGTCATTGCCACTATAGATTCTGCCATAGAGCAAGAGGATTTAAGCTTAGTGACTGCGCAGCTTTCCATATTAGAAACTAAAAAGGTTGCTCTAAGCGAAGTAAATGTTAAAATTGAGGCTCTTATAGAAGAGGATGAAATAGAAAATAACATAATTTACTTTGAAGAGATTATTGATGACATAATTAAAGTATGCCACAGAGCAAAAGAGTTTAGCAGCTCAGTACAGTTAGAGACCAGGTATGGAAAACTGATACGTGTGGGTAGTTGGGAGGTAACGAAAATGGTCCACTGAGTAGGTAGGTAGTTAATCTAACAATTATTAAACTCCTTTTATGTCAATAACTGGGTGGATGAAACCAATTGGTTGCTCACCAAAGTTATTCTCCACATTAGTATTTATATACTGTGTGATAGAG
This sequence comes from Bathynomus jamesi, assembly GCA_023014485.1. Classification (NCBI taxonomy): domain Eukaryota; kingdom Metazoa; phylum Arthropoda; class Malacostraca; order Isopoda; family Cirolanidae; genus Bathynomus; species Bathynomus jamesi. Next base: position 692,969 of record JAJOZX010002062.1, on the reverse strand, counting down.
CGTGCTCGGTAATAGACATACATTACCGATCAACCAACCAAAAAAAAACAAGAGGACGCTGGTGGAAAAAGACGCGGGAAGAACGGATGGAAAAGAAGGAACGGGTGAACAAGACGGAACGGAGAGAAGGAAGAGGCTAAACAACGGAAAAAGATTCCCACCAGCAAGTACGCTCTCAAAAATTGAGCAAAGAGAAGAGGGACTGTCTAATAACACTCAGTAAGTGATCAATTGTGTTTTTGAACCCAGTTTGGGGACATAATATAAGCTGGGTCAGTGAAATTAGGCCTACATTGTGGTCTAAGACCTAGCATCAACTCATAGCTTAACAAAGGCTAAGGTAAATTACCCTAACATAATTTGGTGAGGAATCCCACTGTGGACCTCAATTTACTCTGCCCGCTCTGGACCATTTCCGGAATCTCTAGGCTGACCCCTACAACGGGATGAGACAATTCGACGTGGCCGACTCGATGCGACCCAACTCGATGTGGCCGACTCGATGTCAGGACAACTCGATGTCAAGCCAAGTCGATGCCAGGCCAAGTCGATGCCAGGCCAAGTCGAAGCAGATTGTGCTTTATTATCTTTTAAGGGTATTTTAAGAAGAAAAAGTAAAGCATAAAAAATAATTAAGGCTAGGTAAGGTAGGTAAGGTAGGGTAGGTAGGGTAGGTAAGGTTAGGTAAGGTAGGGTAGGTAGGTTAGGTTAGGTAGGTTAGGTAAGGTTAGCTAAGGTAAGGTAAGGTAGGGTAAGGTAGGGTAGGTAGGGTTAGGTTTGGTAGGTTAGGTAAGATTAGGTAAGGTAGGGTAGGTAAGGTTAGGTTAGGTAAGGTTAGGTAGGTAAGGTAAGGTTAGGTAGGTAGGTTAGGTTAGTTAGGTAAGGTTAGGTTAGGTAAGGTAAGGTTAGGTAAGGTAGGTTAGGTTAGGTAGGTTAGGTTAGGTAAGGTTAGGTAATTATTGAACTCGGCCTCGGTCTTGGCTTCAGACTCGACTACAACACTGTTTGGCATCGACTTGGCTTGACATCGAGTTGTCCTGACATCGAGTCGGCCACATCGAGTTGGGTCGCATCGAGTCGGCCACATCGAATCGTACTATAGTGAACACCTTTTATTATTTTCTTTCTCTTCATTATTTACTCTACTATCGGCTCTTTATTTCATTTATCACTTGCTTTCTCTTTACTCCTTTCCACGATACTTTACAATTATATTCATGGTAGCCACGCCGATACTATGAAAAGCCGTTACAAAACAAAGGGGGTTTATTAACACTCTTTTAACACTTTTTAATTCTTTTATTTACTTCCGAAATGGTTTAAGTAATTTAGGGGGATGCGAGTACGGAATTTCTATTATAATAATTTACGTCGGAGAGGAACACAAACAATTAATTAAATTTTACGTTACATGACGCCAACCTCACGCTTAACGCGCCGCCTAAAGACTCAAGACTCCTTTCCGTGGGTAGTCCGCTCTCTGGGCCTCTGTTCAGGACTGCCAACTCTACCCAATTTAAACAATTTAAATCTAAGAACCATACTTTTTCGTAATTTCATAATTATTAGTAAATGATTTACATTACACATTATCTTAATTAACAAAAAATTAATATTCTTAACTAGGCATTACTACAGTACCCAACCCCCCTACAAGGCTAGGCTTAATCTACTCTATAGTTAGACTGGAGATATTAGGGTGGGTTAATTGGGGAACAATTCATACAGAGCATTTTTTACATTGGTGGCCCGTGCGGAATTTACATACTTTAGGCTTAACCTTAACAAAAATTGCAGAATTAGGCTAAATGGTCTACCTTAAACTTAACCTAATCAAGCCTAAAGTAACAAACTTGCTTAATTAGGTCTACAACCTAGGGCCTAACAAAGAAACATTTACATTTAAGGAGTCCCATTCTTTTATAAGCTTAGAACTGAGTGGCACATAAATACTTGGGGGATTTAACTAAATTTAAAACTTGACTGTTTTGTTTGATTACTCAATTTATTTGATATCTCGTTTCTGATAATTTCTTCTTGCCCTATATTACATTACGATCCCCAGTTAAACAATTTTGACTTAAACATGGACAGTGAGGAATTGAAACAAAAAAAAGAAAAAGAGGGGAAAGTTGGGCGCTTTACTAAGGCCATCAACACTTTTAACAATATTATACAACCAGACAAGGAAGATTTAGAGTATGTAATTCTTAAATTGGATAACTTTAAGAGGATATAATAGCCATTGATGAGAGTATTTCAAAGTTAATTGAACCTGAAATGGCTGATGAACAACTTATAGACCTTTACTCTGATAATTAACATCAGGTAATCTCAATTGAACAACACATAAGGAGATTACAGTCTCGTTTGACCGACTTAACACCAAATAAACCTATTTCTGATTTTAATCAAAGTAGAGGTAACCTTCAACAAAATTTAAGTGGCATGCCAAATCCCGAGTCACAAGAATTTAGGGCTAAGTTACCCACTTTGCTAGTACCAACATTTGATGGGGACATGGTACAATTCCCATCTTTCATTGAAAAATTTGAGAGTTCAATAGGTAACAAACCTTATATTCCAACTGTTGATAAGTTTAGCTACTTAACAAGTTTCCTTAAAGGTCCACCCTAAACATGATAGCCTATTTACCAGCTCTGGGTGATTCATATGAAGTAGCTATTGATCTCTTGAAACGTAATTACATTAATAAAGATGAGATTATATTTGAATTATCTCAACAAATTATTGATTTTGCACCCGTAAAAGATAACCATAGTGATATGGAAAAATTTTTATTCAAAATTAGAAGCTATTATGGGACAACTGGTTAACAATGAGATATATGTTAAAGCTTCATCTTGGCTTATACAAGCGCAGTTCTTAGGTGCCTTACTTTGAGGATTAAAGATGTTTTAGTTCAAAAGACGGGAGAAAATTATCCTAATCTTGAAAACATCAGAAAACACTTTCCAACTATTCTAACTGATTTCAAATTGAGAAATAGTTCAACACAAATAAGACCCAGACTATGGATAACCAAAGACTGTCCCCAGAGACCAACTAGCTACAGCCAAACAGACAAAACTTGATACTGTAGAATCAAATGTGACCAACTGTAACACACAAACACCTACATTACAGAACTTTAATGTAAATGCTGCCTCAACTTACACACCACATTGCAAATTTTGTGCAAGTGATGAACACAGTAGTAGTACTGGGTGTGGCAAATATCAGACTTTAACTCAAGATCTAGAAGATGAGAACAGTTGAACCTATATAAAAAGTGTACTGGCCAGGGACATTATAAGAAAGACTGTAAATCTAGGTTAAGATTCAAGTGTAAGTTTTGTAAAAGTTCACGACATGTCCCATCAATGTGTGATTCACCGAAGTGTCCAAATAACAATACTCAAACTCAAAAGATACCTCCTCCAACAAAGATAATCAAGAAAATGCCATTTTCATGGGACATTCTGTTTGTTCAAACAACGTAACAAAAAACACTGAGGTTCTTTTACCAACTATTACTTTGGACTTAGTGAATGGTGAGGGTAGCACCACTCCAGTGAGATGTCTATATACTCTTGTTCTCAACAAACATTTGTTTCGCAAAATTTAGTTAATAAATTGGGTTTGACACCAAACCCGAATGAACAAGAACTCAATATCACATCCTTTGTTAAGGATAACTCAAACAAAAATAGCTATAAGACAATTGACCTGGAATTACATGTAGAAAATGAATTAGAAAAAATTAAAAGTCATTATTCCAAAAGTAGGACAAAACAAACTGGTTGTACCCAAACTAGAACAAATCATCAAACATTTGAGGAAACAGTACAATATAGCTGATAGACAGATCACAAACAACACAGTCGCTAACATTGAAATGTTAATGGGGGCAGATTATATTCATCTTATTCATAGGGGCATAGTGAAGATAGGTAATGTATAGCTTATCAGACTACATCAGGGATAGCCCCTTTGGGTGACCTATCCAGATACAACGTAGACCTAAACCAAAATAGTTCATGACTAACAAATACTATGTGCCTCAACTCAGTCCTACATAACACCTGTAAGAATAGCAACACTTTGAGTAATATTATAACAGCTGAGAACATTAATTCATCACTATCAAATGAAACTCTGGGAGGCAATTCAAACTTTATGGTTGCTAGAATCTGTGGGTATACATGACACAAATCAAACTTCAAAAGATCAGTTAATGGTAGAAAGATTTGAAGACACCATTCAGTGCAAAAACAATAGTTATTTTGTTGAGTTACTTCGGAAAATAAATTGTCCAACTTTAAGAGATAATCTCAAAGTAGCTAAAGGACATTTATATAAAGTAATGAAACAGCTCAGACAAGATAATAGAATTCAAATGTACAGTGATGTCTTCAAAGAACAGCTACAGAAAGGCTTCATTGAAGAAGTAACAAATAACCCTTTTAAAAAAGATGGTTGTCATTATTTGACCACAGGGGGGTTTAGCGACGAGATGCTCCAACAACAAAACTCAGAGTAGTATATAACTGTAGCCTCAAAAATAGTGATAAACACAGTTTGAATGATTGCCTGATTGAGGGTCCTAATCTCATTTCTGACATTGTGAAGATCTTACTCAGGTTCAGGTTAGATAAATATGCCTTACAAAGTGACATTTCAAAGGCATTTTTGAGAATAAATCTTAAAAATGAATATGACAAGAACCAACTTAGGTTCTTATGGTTCAGAGATCCATTTGATTTGAATAAAGGGTTCATAACCTATAGATTCAATGTTGTGTTGTTTGGAGCCAATTGCTCACCTAGCCTATTAGCATTGACAATTAGACATCATTTGAACCAGTTTAATAACTCTTTAACACTAAACTTCCTCAAGGAACATTTTTACGTAGACAATCTAATAGGCTCAACATCAACAAAATCTGAATTATCTGAGGTCTATGAACACTCTCAAAACATTATGCAGCAAGGTAACTTTGAACTTAGAGAGTGGATTTCAAATGATGAGGATTTAAACAAAAAGATTTTAAAGGATAATAATGGTCTTACTGAACCATCAGACAGAGTTAAAACTTTAGGTATGAAATGGTATTTGAATGCAACTTCTAACAATCATGATTCAATCTGCATTAAAGGTTTTAAACTTGATGAAGAAGCTAACACTAAAAGACAAATATTATTAGAGGCTTCAAAGATTTTTGATCCCATGGGTCTATTCCTGCCTTCAACAATAAAATCAAAGATTCTCCTCCAAGAAGTTTGGAGGACAAATGTTGGGTGGGACGAGCCAATAACAACTGAAGATAAAAAATCTTGGAAGAAGTTAGCTGCTGATTTAACAAAAGTGCAGAACATTAAAATACAAAGGTGCTGTGGGTTTAGGGATAAACCCCAGAGACTTCATGTGTTTGCTGATGCAAGCACACAGGCTTATGGGTGCTGTGCGTACCTTGTAAGCCCTACAGAAAGTCATCTAATTTATGCAAAAGGGGAAGTTGCACCTCTCAAACCTACCCGAACCATACCTCAGTTGGAACTATTGGCTGCTGCGTTAGCCATTAAAACCATTTCATTGCTTAAGGATGCTTACCATGATGTGAACATAACTGATATCCACACCTGGCTCGACAGTCAGATTTGCCTTGCCTGGATACAGAATGATAGCATTAATAGTAAGAACATCTTTGCAAGAAACAGGCTAAAAGAAATAGCTGAAGTTAATGAAAGCCTACAAGTCAACTTTCACTATGTTCCAACTAAACAAAGTCCAGCAGACTTTCTGACGAGGTTTATCCTACAAGTTATTGAAGTCAAACAAAACTTGGTTCATGGGACCTAAGTGGCTCTGTAATACAGACCAATGGCTTGTGGAACAAGTTAACTTGACATTAAATTTAACCTTTTCGAATGAAAAGGTTGAACGAATCACTAATTATGAACATTATTCTGATTTCAGCAAACTTGTCAGGGTCACAGCCTACTGTTTGAGGTTTTCTCACAACTGTTTAACTACAATTAACAAACAGCTAAATAAGAACAATCACAATTATACAGAAGTTGCAACCAAGTACTAGATAGGGCATGCACACAAAAGGAGTACAATAAAGAGTTAGAATTCTTGACTAATGGGAAACAAACAAAAGAGCCTGTACCATCAGTAGTTGTGGATCTAAATTTGTTCACAGATGAGGAAGGTCTTCTAAGGTGTAAAGGGAGATTAGACAAATCAAAACTGTCTTACAAAAGCAAACATCCAATCCTTTTACCTAGATTTAGCTATCTGACAATATTAATCATCAGACGAACACACAATGATGTACATCATATGAGGGTACCACAGACACTAACTGCATTAAGAAAAACTTATTGGATACCCAAGGGAAGGATCACTGTTAAAACAGTTCTGAATGAGTGTGTCACATGTAGGCGTATTCATGCTAGGCCCTATAGGAAACTAAATCCTCCTGCTTTGCCAGAGGAGAGAGTTACTCTCAACAGACCCTTTGAGACTGTAGGCATTGACTATACAGGAGCATTGACTGTAGGGGTGGTTGACACTGAACAAAAAATGTACATTGTACTGTTTACATGTGCTGCCTCACGAGCTGTTTATCTGGATGTTGTGGAGGACCTTACAGCAGAATCTTTGTTGCTGTCTTTAAGAGATTCTGTGCACGACATTCAGTACCCAAGACAGTTTGGACTGACAATGCTACAAGTTTCAAGGCTGGTGAACAGGTCATTAACGACTTGTTAAGCAATGAAGTCACACAATTATATGTACAAAATTCAAACATAAAGTGGAAGTATAGTCCAGTTGCCTCTCCTTGGTATGGTTCTATCTGGGAGAGGAATATACAAACAGTAAAGAATTGCTTGAAGAAAGCAATCGTAAAAAACAGATACACTTGTTTGAGTTGCTCACTCTCCTGACTGAGATTGAGAACATCATCAACAATAGACCATTCACTTATGTGAGTGACAACATTAATGACCCGGAACCATTAACTCCAACTCATTTAATTCGGGGAGAACAGGTTAGTCTCCTGCCGGACTACAATATAGACTCTTCAGAAGAACCAAACTGGACTCAACAACATGATGAACGCCAGACTAAGTTACAATACTTAACTAGAGTTAAAGCTCATTCATTAAACAGTGGAAAACTGAGTACTTGATGGTTTGGTCTGACACAATTAAGGTGGGTTTATTATTTTTTTTATTGGGTTCAAAATCCCAGCTCAGCCGTGAACGGCCAAGCTCTGAAGGGCCAGTTCAACCTACAGCCCAAGTTAAGCTAGATTAAAAACTTACGGACTTGGAGGTCCTATTAGGTCCTACCTCAGGGTTGCTGACTCGATGTGGGCCTACCATAGGCCTCAGTTGCATGAATTTAAGATAAAACAAAAGGGGCACTATTTATGGTCTTCTTTCTAAACATTGCAACAACACACAACCTGCACTATTGCACGATGCAACAATCTTGTATCTAAACAACCAAATAATTGCAAGAGAGCTCTCAATAAGACCACACCCTGTAAGTACTGCATTCCACAAACGAGTAGAAAAGACGGGCAGAGCCCCAAAAAATGATGCCACAAGAGTGCCCAAACAATGATGCCACAAGAGTCCAAAAATGCTAGCTCTAAATTAAGTGAATTTTTCAATAACCTTACAATTATGAGATGGATATATATACACACCTTAACTTAATATATACAAACAATGCTGCATCAATCAGCTTAGTCATTATGGAAAACTGATGAGTGGGTAGTTGGGAGGTAACGAAAATGGTTCACTGAGTAGGTAGGTAGTTAATCTAACAATCATTAAATTCCTTTTATGTCAATAACTGGGTGGATGAAACCAATTGGTTGCTCACCAGAGTTATTCTCCACACTAGTATGTATATACTGTGTGGGAGGAGCGTGCTCGGTAATAAGGATACATTACCGCTCAACCACCGAGGAATAAACCAAGACAACGCTGGTACAAGAAGCCCCGCGAAGAGGAGAACAAAAGGAGAACAAAAGGAGAACGAAAACGACGAACGGGGCGAGAGGACGTACAGCAAAGTGCGCTCTCGAAAACATAACCGGAGAAGGGAGACACTCCGATAACAAAAAGTAAGTGACTAATTGAGTTTTTACACCAAAGTTAATCTCATTAAATTAAGCTGGGTCAGACAAGTTAGGCCGACATTGTGGCCTAAGACCCAGCATCAACTCATAGCTTAACAAAGGTGAAGGTAGATTGCCCTAACCTAATTCTTGTGAGGAATCCTACTGTGGACCTCAATTTATCTGCCCGCTCTGGACCATTTCCGGAATCTCTAGGCTGACCCCTCTAGGCTAGACTTGATCTACTCTATAGTTAGACTGGAGATATAAGGGTGGGTTAATTGTGGACCAATTCATACAGAGCTTTTTTCGCATTGGTGGTCCGTGTGTGGGGAATTTACAAACCTTAAGCTTACTTAACAAAAATTGCAGAATTAGGCTAGTCTAGCCTAAGCCTAACCTGAGCAAGCCTAATTAGGTCTACAACCTAGGGCCTAACTAGGAAACATTTACATTAAAGGAGTCTCATTCTTATAAGCTTAGACCTGAGTGACACACAAGTACTTGGGGGGGATTAAACCAAATTTGAACTTGACTGTTTTGTCTGTGCTCTCTCTTCTCTGGTAATTTCTTCTTGTCCTCTATTTCATTACGATCCCCAGTTAAACAATTTTGACTTAGACATGGACAGTGCAGAATTGAAAAAGTTAAAAAAGAAAAGGGGGGCAAAGTTGGAGCTGTTACAAAGGCTGTGAACACTTTTAACAATATTACACAACCAGGTAAGAAAAATATAGAGAGTGTAATTATTAAATTAGAAATTAAAAAGGAGGAAATAATAGCCATTAATGAGAGTATTTCAGAGTTAGTTGAATCCGAAATGGCTGAAGAACAATTGATAGACCTTTACGCTGATGATGATGATCAGGTAAGCTCAATTGAACAGCAAATAAGGGAACTACGGTCTCAGTTGACTGACTTAACACCAAAAAAACCTAATTCTGATTTTAATCAAAGTAGGGCTAACCTTCAACAAAATTTAAGTGGCATGCAAAATCCTGAGTCACAAGAATTGAGGGCTCAGTTACCCATTTTGCAAATACCAACATTTGAAGGGGACACGGTACAATTCCCATCTTTCATTGACAAATTTGAGAATTTAATAGGTAATAAACCTTATATTTCAACTGTTGAAAAGTTTAGTTACTTAACTAGTTCTCTTAAAGGCCCAGCCTATAACCTGATAGCCTATTTACCAGCCGTAGGGGATTCATATGAAGTAGCTATTGATCTTTTTAAAACGTAATTACGTTAATAAAGATGTGATTATATATGAATTATCTCAACAAATTTTTGAATTTGCACCCATAAAAGATAACCATAGTGATATGGAAAATTTTTATACAAAATTAGAAGCTATTATAGGACAACTGGTTAGCAATGAGATAGATATTAAAACTTCATCTTGGCTTATACAAAGCATAGTACTTAGGTGCCTTCCTTCGAGGGTTAAAGATAATTTAATTCTAAAGACGGGAGAAAATTATCCTAATTTAACACAAATAAGACAACACTTCCCCAATATCCTAACTAATTACAACTTGAGAGATTTTCCAACACATAAGACCCAGACTATGGATAAACCAAAGACTGTTCCCAGAGACCAACTAGCTACAGCCAAACAGACAAAACTTGATACTGTAGAATCAAATGTGACCAACTACAAAACACGAACACCTACATTACAGAACTTTAATGTAACTGCTGCCTCAACTTACACACCATATTGCAAATTTTGTGCAAGTAATGAACACAGTAGTACTGGGTGTGACAAATATTCAGATTTTAACCAAAGGGCTAAAAGATGTGAACAGTTGAACCTGTGTAAAAAGTGTACTGGCCAGGGACATTATAAGAAAGACTGTAAATCTAGGTTAAGATTCAAGTGTAAGTTTTGTAAAAGTTTACGACATGTCTCATCAATGTGTGATTCACCAAAGTGTCCAAATAATAGTACTCAAACTCAAAAGATACCTCCCCCAAACAAAGGTAATCAAGAAAATGCCACTTTCATGGGACATTCTGCTTGTTCAAACAATGTAACAAGAAACACTGAGATTCTTTTACCAACTATTACTTTGGACTTAGTGAATAGTGAGGGTAGTACCACTCCAGTGAGATGTCTTATAGACTGTTGTTCTCAACAAACATTTGTTTCAAAAATGTAGTTAATAAATTGGGTTTGACACCAAACCCGAATGAACAAAACTTCAATATTGCGTCCTTTGTTAAGGATAACTCGGACAAAAATAGCTATAAGACAATTGACCTGGAACTACATTTAGAAAGTAAATTCAAGAAAATTGAAGCAGTTATTATTTCTAAAGTAGGACAAAACAAACTGGTTATACCCAAACTAGAACAAACCATAAATCATTTGAAAAAACACTACAAAATAGCTGATAGACATATCACTAACAACACAATAGCTAACATTGAAATGCTAATAGGGGCAGATTATATTAATCTTATTCATAAGGGCATAGTAGAGATAGGTAATGGTATAGCTATTCAGACTCCATCAGGGATAGCCCCTTTGGGTGACCTATCAGACTACAACCTAGACCTAAACCAAAACAGTGCATGACCAACAAATACTATGTGCCTCAACTCAGTCCTACATAACACCTGTAAGAATAGCAACACTTTGAATAATATTATCTCAACTGAGAACATTAATTCATCATTATCAAATGAAACTTTGGATGAGGCAATTCAAACTTTATGGTTACTAGAATCTGTGGGTATACATGACACACATCAAACTTCAGAAGATCAGTTAATGGTAGAAAGATTTGAAGACACCATTCAGTGTAAAGACAATAGTTATTTTATTGAGTTACCTTGGAAAATAAATTGTCCAACTTTAAGAGATAATCTCAAAGTAGCTAAAGGACATTTATATAAAGTAATGAAAAAACTCAAACAAGAAAATAATGTAAAAATATATAATAATGTCTTCAAAGAACAGCTACAGAAAGGCTTCATTGAAGAAGTAACAAATAACCCTTTTAAAAAAGATGGTTGTCATTATTTAACCCACAGGGGGGTTTATCGACAAGATGCCCCAACAACAAAACTTAGAGTAGTATATAATTGTAGCCTCAAAGACAGTGATAAACACAGCTTGAATGATTGCTTGATTGAGGGTCCTAATCTCATTTCTGACCTTGTGAAGATCTTACTGAGGTTCAGGTTAGACAAATATGCTGTACAAAGTGACATTTCGAAGGCATTTTTGAGAATAAATCTTAAAAATGAATATGATAAGAACCAACTTAGGTTCTTATGGTTCAAGGATCCATTTGATTTGAATAAAGGGTTCATAACCTATAGATTTAATGTTGTGTTGTTTGGAGCCAATTGCTCACCTAGCCTATTAGCATTGACAATTAAACATCATTTAAACCAGTTTAATAACTCTCTAACATTGAACTTCCTTAAGGAACATTTTTACGTAGACAATCTAATAGGCTCAACGACAACAAAATCTGAATTATCTGAAGTCTATGAACACTCTCAAAACATTATGCAACAAGGTAACTTTGAACTTAGAGAGTGGATTTCAAATAATGAGGATTTAAACAAAAAGATTTTAAAAGATAATAATGGTCTTACTGAGCCATCAGACAGAGTTAAAACTTTAGGTATGAACTGGTATTTGGATGCAACTTCTAACAGTCATGATTCAATCTGTACTAAAGGTTTTAAACTTGATGAGGAAGCAATACTAAAAGACAAATATTATCAGAGGCTTCCAAAATTTTGATCCCATGGGTCTATTCCTGCCTTCAACAATAAAATCAAAGATTCTCCTCCAAGAAATTTGGAGGACAAATGTTGGGTGGGATGATCCAATAACAAATGAAAATCAAAAATCTTGGAAGAAGTTAGCTACTGATTTAACAAAAGTGCAGAACATTAAAATTCAAAGGTGCTGTGGGTTTAGGGATAAGCCCCAGAGGCTTCATGTGTTTGCTGATGCAAGCACACAAGCTTATGGGTGCTGTGCGTATCTTGTAAGCCCTACAGAAAGTCATCTAATTTATGCAAAAGGGAAAGTTGCACCTCTCAAACCTACCCGAACCATACCTCAATTGGAACTATTGGCTGCTACATTAGCCATTAAAACCATTTCATTGCTTAAGGATGCTTACTATGATGTGTTCATAACTAATATCCACGTCTGGCTTGACAGTCAGATTTGTCTTGCATGGATACGGAATGATAGCATTAATAGTAAGAATATCTTTGTAAGAAATAGGCTAAAAGAAATAGCTGACGCTAATGAAAGCCTACAAGTAAACTTTCACTATGTTCCAACTAAACAGAATCCAGCAGACTTTCTGACCAGAGGTTTATCCTACAAGTTGTTGAAGTCAAACAAAACTTGGTTTATGGGACCTAAGTGGCTCTGTAATACAGACCAATGGCCTGTGGAACAAGTTAACTTGACATTAAATTTAATCTTTTCAAATGAAAAGGTTGAACCAATCACTAATTATGAAAAGTATTCTGATTTCAACAAACTTGTTAGGGTGACAGCCTACTGTTTGAGGTTTGCTCACAACTGTTTAGCTACAATTAACAAACAGCTAAATAAAAACACATCATAATTATACAGAAGTTGCAACCCAATATTGGATAGGCCAGGCCCAACAAAAAGAGTACAATAAAGAGTTAGAATTCTTAACTAATGGGAAACAAACAAAAGAACCTGTACCATCAGTAGTTGTGGATCTAAACTTGTTCAGAGATGAGGAAGGCCTTCTAAGGTGTAAAGGGAGATTAGACAAATCAAAACTGTCATACAAAAGCAAAAATCCAATCCTTTTACCTAGATTTAGCTATTTGACAACATTAATCATCAGAAAAATACACAATGATGTATATCATATGGGGGTACCACAGACACTAACTACATTAAGAAAAACTTATTGGATACCCAAGGGAAGGATCACTGTTAAAACAGTCCTGAGTGAGTGTGTCACATGTAGGCGTATTCATGCTAGGCCCTATAGGAAACCAAATCCTCCTGCTTTGCCAGAGGAGAGAGTTACTCTCAACAGACCCTTTGAGACTGTAGGCATTGACTATACAGGAGCATTGACTGTAGGGGTGGGTGACACGGAACAAAAAATGTACATTGTACTGTTTACATGTGCAGCCTCACGAGCTGTTTATTTGGATGTTGTGGAGGACCTAACAGCAGAATCTTTTGTTGCTGTCTTTAAGAGATTCTGTGCACGACATTCAGTACCCAAGACAGTTTGGACTGACAATGCTACATATTTCAAAGCTGGTGAACAAGTCATCCACGACTTGTTAAGCAATGAAATCACACAATTATATATACAAAATACAAACATAAAGTGGAAGTATATTCCGGTTGCCTCTCCTTGGTATGGTTCTATCTGGGAGAGGAATATACAAACAGTAAAGAATTGCTTGAAGAAAGCAATTGGCAAAAAACAGATACACTTATTTGGGTTACTCACTCTCCTGGCTGAGATTGAGAACATCATTAACAATAGGCCACTCACTTATGTGAGTGACAACATTAATGACCCAGAACCATTAACTCCAAATCATTTGATTCGGGGAGAACAAGTTAGTCTCCTGCCGGACTACAATATAGACTCTTCAGAAGACCCAAACTGGACTCAACGACATGATGAGCTCCAGACTAAGTTACAACATTTAACTAGAGTTAAAGCTCATTTCATTAAACAGTGGAAAACTGAGTACTTGATGGGTCTAAGGGAGAGACATAAACAAATGACTAAGAAGGATTGGTCTGACACAATTAAGGTAGGGGACCTTGTTCTCATACATGACAGTACTCCAAGACAAAACTGGCCTCTGGCTAGAGTTTCAGAACTCAGACCAGGGGCAGATGGGGTAACAAGAGTGGTCAAATTAAGGACTTCAACGGGTGACACAACAAGAGACATTTCTCTTTTGTACCCTTTAGAGTCTGGACCCAAAACAATGGACTTTGGAGAACCTTCTCCACTGACAGTAACAACTGGAGACACTGAACTTCCAGTAACTATTCCTTTGACAGTAGGAGTGGTAACGCATCCTACTACAACATTGACAGACACAAGACCTCAGCGACAAACAGCATTAAAGGCGCGACTATTTTACAACAAAAAATAGATGCTGGGGAATTGTAATTTTATCTTCTAACTTTCATTTTTCTTTTCTTATGGTAAAGACCATAGACAGTTTCATCCTATGGATGTATATTTTATCTTCTAATTAAATGCTACACCTTCTCCATGAGAAGGTGAGGATAGGCACTGTTAATCAGATTAACAGGCATTTACAGTTAAATAGTTAGCTAGTCTACACTCAGACAAAAATTGGTGACAATGACACCAAAATTTTTATCTCCCGGGGCCCCCAGTATATGGAAAACTGATGAGTGGGTAGTTGGGAGGTAACGAAAATGGTTCACTGAGTAGGTAGGTAGTTAATCTAACAATCATTAAATTCCTTTTATGTCAATAACTGGGTGGATGAAACCAATTGGTTGCTCACCAGAGTTATTCTCCACACTAGTATGTATATACTGTGTGGGAGGAGCGTGCTCGGTAATAAGGATACATTACCGCTCAACCAACCGAGGAATAAACCAAGACAACGCTGGTACAAGAAGCCCCGCGAAGAGGAGAACAAAAGGAGAACAAAAGGAGAACGAAAACGACGAACGGGGCGAGAGGACGTACCAGCAAAGTGCGCTCTCGAAAACATAACCGGAGAAGGGAGACACTCCGATAACAAAAAGTAAGTGACTAATTGAGTTTTTACACCAAAGTTAATCTCATTAAATTAAGCTGGGTCAGACAAGTTAGGCCGACATTGTGGCCTAAGACCCAGCATCAACTCATAGCTTAACAAAGGTGAAGGTAGATTGCCCTAACCTAATTCTTGTGAGGAATCCTACTGTGGACCTCAATTTATCTGCCCGCTCTGGACCATTTCCGGAATCTCTAGGCTGACCCCTCTAGGCTAGACTTGATCTACTCTATAGTTAGACTGGAGATATAAGGGGTGGGTTAATTGTGGACCAATTCATACAGAGCTTTTTTCGCAGTCATCATATCGCCTTGGGACAACAATGGTTTTTCCTCTTCTGATTTTCTAACAGTAGGGGACCTTGTTCTCATACATGACAGTATTCCAAGACAATATTGGCCTCTGGCTAGAGTTTTAGAACTCAGACCAGGGGCAGACGGGATAACATGAGTGGTCAAATTAAGGACTTCAACGGGTGACACAACAAGAGACATTTCTCTTTTGTACCCCCTAGAGTCTGGACCCAAAACAATGGACTTTGGAAAGCCCTCTCCACCGACAGTAACAACTGGAGACACTGAACTTCCAGTAACTATCCCCATGAGTAGGAGCAGTAACACATCCTACTACAACATTGACAGACACAAGACCTCAGCGACAAACAGCGTTAAAGGGGCGACTAGTTTTACAACAAAAAATAGATGCTGGGGAATTGTAATTTCATCATCTAACTTTCACTTTTCCTTTTCTTATGGTAAAGACTATGGACAGTTTCATCCTATGGATGTATATTTTCTCTTCTAATTAAATGCTACATCTTCTCCATGAGAAGGTGAGGATAGTCACTGTTAATCAGATTACCAGGCATTTACAGTCAAATAGTTAGCTAGTCTACACTCAGACATAAAAATTGGTGACAATGACACCAAGATTTTTATCTCCCGGGTCCCACAGTATATGGAAAACTGATACGTGTGGGTAGATGGGAGGTAACGAAAATGGTCCACTGAGTAGGTAGGTAGTTAATCTAACAATTATTAAACTCCTTTTATGTCAATAACTGGGTGGATGAAACCAATTGGTTGCACACCAAAGTTATTCTCCACATTAGTATTTATATACTGTGTGATAGAGCGTGCTCGGTAATAGATATACATTACCGATCAACCAACCGAAAAAAAACAAGAGGACGCTGGTGGAAAAAGACGCGGGAAGAACGGACGGAAAAGAAGGAACGGCTGAACAAGAAGGAACGGAGAGAAAGAAAAGGCTAAACAACGGAAAAAGATCCCCACCAGCAAGTACGCTCTCAAAAATTGAGCAAAGAGAAGAGGGACTGTCTAATAACACTCAGTAAGTGATCAATTGTGTTTTTGTCCCCAGTTTGGGGACATAATATAAGCTGGGTCAGTAAAATTAGGCCTACATTGTGGTCTAAGACCTAGCATCAACTCATAGCTTAACAAAGGCTAAGGTAAATTACCCTAACATAATTTGGTGAGGAATCCGACTGTGGACCTCAATTTACTCTGCCCGCTCTGGACCATTTCCGGAATCTCTAGGCTGACCCCTACAAGGCTAGGCTTAATCTACTTTATAGTTAGACTGGAGATATTAGGGGTGAGTTAATTGGGAACCAATTCATACAGAGCATTTTTCAAGCCAGGTCTAATAATGAAACACAACCCTCAACAAATGGTGTTTGTGAAGTTAAGGTTAACACATCTGCAGTTCAATTACCGAGATTTGTACTCAAAACATTTTCTGGGAGTAATCAGGAATGGCAAGGATGGGCAGACAGTTTTCAATCAGCAGTTCATTTTAGTCAAGTGTTAAGTGCGGTGGAGAAGTTTAATTATGTGCAGTCCCTCTTGGAAGGGGAGGCAGCAAAGACAACAGCAGGATTAGCATTAACAGAGGCTAATTATAATATAGCTTGGGATATATTAAAGAAACGGTTTGGTAAGCCAGAGATCTTAATTAAAAGCCACCTCCGTGAACTTTTAGCTATACCTCCTGTTAATAATCTCAATAGTGTCAAGGAGTTACGGCAGTTATATGATGAATTTGAAGTTAGAACCAGGTCCCTGGACAACTTGGTTGTAGGAATGGAAAGGTATGGTATAATGTTGGTTACTATACTGGAGTTTAACATCAGCCATTATTGTGTGAAAATACTAGTAGGCCTACCCCAGAAGTAGAGACATCAGTAGCATATGCCACTGCTATGAAAGTGACTAAAAGTAAAGGAGGATTATTGCAAACAGTTGCAGCATTATTAATTGGGAATGATGGAGAAGCTACTGTAAAAGTGTTGTTTGATAGTGGTAGCCAGTGTAGCTTTATTAAGACCAGAATTTCCAGAAAATTGAAGTTTAAAGAACTTAAGAGGGAAAATTTAAGAATTTCTGGGTTTGGGGGTTCCGTTCAAAACCGAACCAAAGTTAAGAAGGTAGAAGTTCTGGTTAAGGGGTTGTTACCCCATGTCCCACTATGAAGGTCCAAGCTGTAGAGATTGAGGAACTTTGTGCTCCAGTCACTACTTGTTTAGATATGGCATGTGTCCAAGAATTGCGAGTTAAAGGAATTAATTTGGGCAGTAATAAGTTTGAAGGAACAGAAGATATTAGTCTTTTGATTGGAGCTGACTATTACTGGGACTTCATCACTGGTAATATTGTCCGCACATCTCGAGGTCCAGTAGCTATTGAAAGTAAACTAGGCTGGATGCTATGGTAGCTATTGCAATGAAATGGAGGTTAAAGCTCTTTTTGTTAAGATTGAGGAGAACAGCCATGGTTTGGAAAGGCATCGGAAAGCGTTTTGGGAACTTGAATCCATTGGCATAAAGGACAAACAGGCAAGTACAGTGAACAGTGATGTTTTAGAGCAATTTGAAAAAGGGATTGGGTTTAGAGATGGTTGCTATGAAGTTGGCCTCCCTTGGAAGGATTCTTGCAAACCCAATTCAAACCTTCAGCTAGCTAATAGGAGGTTGGAGACTTCATTGCACAGGCTAAGAAAAAATGAGGAGTTGTTAATTGAATACAATGAGGCCATCCTAAGCTATGTAAAGGAGGGCTATGCTGAAAGGGTGCAAGGTGAGCTGGTGAGCCAGGAGGCACATTATCTGCCACACCATGCAGTAGTACGGCGAGACAAAACTACCACCAAACTGAGAGTAGTTTTTCATGGCTCAGCCAAGAACAAAGATGGTGTGTCCTTGAATGACTGTTTGGATGTTGGGCCAAATTTAAATGCAGATTTATTTTCCTTGTTACTGAGATTCAGGTTTGGTAGAGTAGCAGTGACTGCAGATGTGAAGCAAGTCTTTTTGCGGATAAAGTTAAAACCAGAGGACAGCGATGCGGTAAGGTATCTGTGGGTGGATACGAAAGACTTGTTGGGAAATGAACCTAAAGTTCAAGCATATAGAATGAAGTCAGTGTTGTTTGGCCTCAGCTCTAGTCCATTTCTGTTGGCAGCTACTATGCAGTACCATTTTAAGAAATATTCTGAAGTCTATCCTAACACTATTGAACACATAATGAAAATTTTTTATGTTGATGATTTGCTGTGTTCCGTGGATAATACAGAAATGCTAAACAGAGACTATTCATTAGTATTGATTAGTGTCTTCATGTTGATGCCTTTATTTTTTATGTATGTGTTTATGTTTTGTTTGTATGTTTCAGAGTTCCATCATTGTTTAGCGTTATGGATATTGGTCAATAAACGTAATACAAAAAGTGGAATCTTATTTATGAGGGAATTTTTTACAAAACAATAGTGAATCTCAACAGGTCAACATGCCCGTGGTGAAATGTGCAATTGAGGGGTGCGCATATGAGACCCCCACACACAGCGACGCCGTGGTAGCAGCACTCCTCACAGCCCACTGCACTGTCCATTCCGTGTCCGCTGACGGCACCACGGCCCAAGTGGAGAAGGTGAGAGACCAACAATATCTTCAGCCGGTACGAGCGAGGAATGGTCATACTTCACATCGCGATGGATGGACTATGTGGATGCCACCAAAATCACGGGTCGTGACAAAGTGGTGCAGCTACTGGAGTGCTGCGATGAACCCCTTCGCAAAGACCTCACACGATCAGCCGGTGGTAGTCTGACGGGGAGAAGTGAAAGTGAGGTGCTCGCAGCCATAAAGAAACTCGCAGTCAGAGGAGAGAGCACCATGGTTGCTAGAGTGGCGCTGCACAACATGCGCCAAGACCGTGACGAAACCGTGCGTTCATTCGGCGCCCGACTCCGTGGCCAGGCAGGGGTATGCAAGTACATCACCAAATGCTCGAGCTGCGATGCGGATGTGAACTACACGGAGGCCATCTTGCGCGACATCCTGACCCGCGGCATTGAGGACCCCGAGATTCAACTGGATCTACTCAGCAATACGAATAAGAACATGACTTTAGAGCAGGTCTTCCAGTTCGTCGAGGCCAAAGAATCCGGCAAGCGCTCAGCATCACGTCTCCTGGACTCTCAGGGCGTCGAGGCTGCTAACAGCGCCTACAGCCGGAACAAGAAGGACGCTCTGAAGGAGATGACAGTCGGCAACCATGAGGTGTGCTCATATTGCGGCAGGAAATGGCACGGCAAAAGTACCCCAGGCAAGGTCCGAAAGAAAGACTGCCCAGCCTATGGCCACACATGAAGCCACTGCAATCGTGAGAACCACTTCGAAGCAGTGTGTAGCAGCAAGCACAAACCATCAAGAATTGAGATAATAGCGAATTCACATGCAATATGCAAAGAAGGTGTTGTATTTGAGGCCCTCTGCTCGATTGCCACAACTGGCCGACGCCGCATCAGGAGAGTCACCGCCCTTGATTATCTTTATCATCGCCTTTCCGACACATGGATTAAGCAAGCCTCCAAACCTCAGCCATTCATAAACCTCACAGTGACAGCCGTCGATGAAGATTACGCTGCACTCGGATTCGAGCTAAAGGCCGCGCCCAAGATTGCTACACTCGGTGCGATGGCTGACACTGGCTGCCAGAGCTGTCTGGGAGGCATCAAAGTCATCCACCGCATAGGCCTCAAACAAGTCGACCTTATCCCCGTCACGATGAGAATGCGCGCCGCCAACAACGGATGCATCAAAATACTCGGCGCCGTCATCCTGCGACTCTCTGGAAAGGACAAAACCGGCAAAGTGGTAACAACTCGTCAACTCACCTATGTCACGGACAACTCCGACAAGCTGTTCCTCAGCAAGGAGGCATGCATCGCGTTCGGCATGATCACCGACAACTTCCCGATGATCGGTGAGACGTCTTCGCATCGACTCGAGGCAACCTCGGCAGCCGACACCGCGAGCGACGAGGTGCTGGCGAGAGATAGTGCTATCAGCAGCGAGAGCGGTCAGACCAGCCCATGCGACTGTTCGATACGTCAAACACCGCCCCGGCCGCCATCACAACTACCGTTCCTGGCGACTGAGAAGAACCGCGACAGACTGCGGCAGTACTTGGTCGAACACCCCGGTACCCGTCCCTCTTCACTGGCAAGATGACGTCAAGCGTGAACCCGACCAAGACGTGAAATTGGGCGTAATCGAGCCAGTGCCGGTCGGCGAAACGGTGACATGGTGTCACCGGATGGTGGTGTGCGCCAAGAAGAACGGGAAGCCACGCCACACGGTCGACTTCCAGCTCCTGTACATACATGCCAGCCGCGAGACACACCATACTCAGTCACCATTCCACCAGGCACGGTCGGTACCCCATGGCAAGAAGAAGACCGTGTTCGATGCCTGGAACGGATACCACAGCGTGCCCCTCCGCGAGGAAGACCATCACCTGACTACCTTCATCACTCCGTGGGGCGGGTACCAGTATTGCACGGCGCCCCAGGGCTATATCGCCTCTGGTGATGGCTATTCGAGACGTTACGACGAAATAGTATCCGATGTTCCAAACAAAACCAAGTGTATCGACGATACGCTGCTCTGGTCGGACGACCTGAGTCAACTGGCTTGACATCTGCGGCAGACACGGCATCACGCTGAACCCTGAGAAGTTTGTATTTGAACAAGACACTGTGGAGTTTGCTGGCTTCGAAATCATACTCGACAGAATACGACCCTGCAAGAAGTATCTGCAGGCCATCCGTGACTTTCCTACACCAAAGAACATAACTGACATTCGCTCATGGTTTGGGTTAATTAACAAGGTGGCGTATGCTTTCGCTATGGCAAAGAGAATGATACCTTTTCGCCAACTCTTGAAGCCCGGCACTCCCTTCCGATGGGATGATCAACTCAACAATCTGTTTGAAGAGTCGAAGGTGGTGATCATCAGTGAGATCGAGGAGGGTGTAAGTATATTTGACAAACAAAGCCGACCTGTCTTGTGACCGATTGGTCGAAGTCAGGGATCGGATTCTGGCTATCCCAGAAGCACTGTGAATGTCCTGGTGCTGAACCCTTTTTCTGCCCCACTGGTTGGATGGTCACTCTCGTTGGCAGTCGTTTCACCCACCCCGCCGAGTCACGCTACGCGCCGATCGAGGGGGAGGCTCTGGCAGTCGCTGACGCACTGGACAAGGCCAGGTACTTCGTCCTCGGCTGCGATGACCTCATCATCGCTGTTGACACAAACCGCTGCTGAAGGTGTTTGGCGACAGGTCGCTGGAAGACTTACCGAATGCTCGACTGAGAAATCTGAAGAAGACTCTCCGCTACATATTTCGCATGATCTATGTACCTGGTGCGAGGCATCGCGCTGCTGACGCTACGTCCCGCCACCCCACCGGCGACCGCCAACCTGAGAAGATGCTCCTGGCAGACGACATCTCCGGTCTGCGCCACTCATTCTTAGCTGGCATACGCACAGAAGGAACGGCTGCGTACAACGACGAAGCCCTCGACGACGAGGTTAAGGCCTCCGCGATCTCAGCTCTGAACACGCTGCAGTCCGTTACCTGGGACCGGGTAAAATTGGCGACGAGCAGCGACCAACACTTGAGAGAGCTCGTCCCGATAATCGAGTCAGGCATGCCTGACTTCCGTCACGAGCTCCCACCCCCACTCAGAGAATATTACAAATTCCGAGAGGACCTGTACACGGTGGACGGCGTCGTCGTATTCTAAAACCTTGTTGTGATCCTTCCCTCTCTCCGGCAGGATGTACTGAACGCGCTCCACGCAGCCTACCAGGGCGTATCGTCGATGGTCGCGAGGGCTGAGGTGTCCGTGTTCTGGCCCGGCATCACCCCTGCTATCACTACCCTCAGGAACAGTTGCAACCATTGCAACCGTATGGCACCTTCGCAGTCCAGTGCTCCTCCAATTCCTCCGGTGTTCCCCGTCTACCTTTTCCTGTGCATCTGTGCCGATTATTTCCACTATAAAGGTACCAACTACCTGGTGATCGTCGACAGGTAGAAGTGCGACAGTTCGATCAATACTGGTGAAGGTTGACGGTTCAGGCAGAGTGACTCTGCGAAACAGAAAATTTCTGAGGAAATACGTGCCCGTCCAACCGCACGGACGCCGCCTCACCTTCGGGGACGACTCCTTCCTTCACCTCTCCAGCCCTGCGCCCGGATCGGGGCAGTGCGCGACCTCACCCCCAAAACCACGCATGAATGCTCCCGCCTTCACCTCTCCAGCCCTGCGCCCGAATTGGAGCAGTGCGCAACCTCACCCCCGAAACCACGCTCCCCGTCCGCAGTCGAGCGATCATCCCCTATCGCCCACCAACTGGCTGGCAACGTAACCTCACCGACCAGCCCCACATCACTTCCACTGCACACCCCACCACGAGGCCTGCCCTCCAAACCAACTGCGCACCCTCAGCAGTGCCCACCAACACCGTCCCTGGCACCCATTGAGCGCTTCCAGCAACGAGATTCCTCGCAACCTGCTGCTTCAGGTGCTGCGTCCAGGTGTCCCCTTCTCCAACCGATGCCACTGCCGTCAGACGCTCCGGACGCGATAGGAAGACACCTTCATGGCAGAGCGATTACGATATGACGAACACGCTACATACTACATGAACAACCCCTCTCGCCATCGACACCCATACCCTGTACCACACTTACATGTATAACAGTGTTGTTCCCCTTTTTTTCACTATACTATATCAAAGACTCTGGGGGAGATAGAGAATATTCATTATTATTGATTGGTGTCTTCATGTTGATGCCTTTATTTTTCATGTATGTGTTTATGTTTTGTTTGTGTTTCAGAGTTCCATCATTGTTTAGCGTTATGGATATTGGTCAATAAACGTAATAAAAAAAAGTGGAATCTTATTTAAAGAAGACGAAACTATCCGTGTGGGACAGAAAGAAGATGAAAGAAGTTGCAGATCGAGAAAAAGAATCGTCAAAATATCGGAGATTTGACGCCTGCTTTTCATTCGGTACGCGCACGACGTCTGCTGCATCAAAGGTGGAACCCTCTGAAGATTTGCTACCTACCTTCAGCCTAGGAGCTGGAGACGGTGCCCCGGCTGCACAGGTTGTGGAAGTGGAACCCTCAGAACGTCAGAAGACCTGATCACTTCAGCAGACTATCATCCAGAGGATGAAGATGACACGGTAAGACTTCGTGCAATCATTGACACACATCCAGAATACCCAACAGATCCACACCTGTTTTGTGACACACCTATATCACCTGACCTGGTACGTGCTCTACTTGAGTTAGGCCCTTGTCAGCCAGGTCTTAAAGATAATTTTGACAATTTTCCAAAAGATGAAGCTGGACGTCATTTCAATGCAACTTGGTACAAACAAAACAAGTGAAAAGTAGTCGTGAAATCGATAGGCACTGGCTGGTTTACTCACCAAGAGCGAACACTATGCTTTGTTTTGCTTGTTGTTTTTTTGCAAATCGGTCGGATGCTTGGAGTGATCCAAAAACTGATTACAAGATTTTTGCTAAAGGTACGCACAAAATTGAAAAACATGAAAAAGGTGAGTCACAAAAAAGCAGAGAAAGAACTTTTCCTTACCAAATTCCGTTTGTTCAACGATAGAACTGTCTTGGCTGGTCTTGTAACGGCGGAAAGGAAAGCGATAGTAGATGTATACATCAACCTTGATGTATACCTGTCTCTATACCTTTTTTCTGGCAGTTTACCTCGTCTTTCAATATTAAAAGAAGAACAACGCAATCATATCGAATCTTTCGCATTGACTCTAAAGAAGCTTTGTGATACCAGATGGGCGTCCAGAAAGTCAGCAGTAGAGGCAGTCTTGAAGAATTTACCACCACTAGTAGTTGCCCTGCAACGAATTGTGGATGGTGAGATAAAAAAATGTACCCCTAAACAGCTTGCTGAGGCAAAGGGTATTCTGGTAACACTCGATACTTACGAATTCTTAGTTCTTCTTATATTCTGGAGTAAAGTGCTAGAGAAGGCTTTCAATTTATTCACATATTTACAGAAAAGTAGTCTAGATCTGGTAACGGCTTCTCATTTGATTCAGCTTTTTGAAAATGATATGAATAACATGCGAAATGAATTTGAATCTGAATTCAAACAGATTGAGAATGAAGCAACTGAGTTGGCTCGAAAATGTGATACTACGGAATACAAGCAGCACAGAGTACATAAAAGAAAAAGATTCCATAAAGAAATTGTAGAGGATGAAGGAATATTTGATACCTGGAAGAAATTCATAGTTGAATCCTACTTAGTTTACCTAGATTCTGTTATAAGTAGCACAAATAAAAGATTCGAGCATTTTAAAAATGTGGTTTCCAAATTTAGTGGTTTAGATCCAAAACATTTTTACAACGCAGATAATGTGAACAAATTAGAATTTTTGACAGACATGTACTCAGACGTCATCGACAATCAAACCGAAATTGTGCAAGAGTTTCTTTCATTTAAAGACATACTGTATACAAAGAGATAATGAGCACTAGCAGGAAGGCAAATTCAAGTGTCGAGAAACTGACCATCAACAATGTACTAAAATTTATGATCGCCAATGGCATGTGTTCCATTTATCCTAACCTGTCGACATTGTACCACATTTTTCTGACCTTGCCAATAAGTAGCGCAGTTGCGGAACGATCCTTTAGCCGACTCAAACTCATAAAGTCCTACCTGCGTTCTACAATGGGTGAGGATAGATTGTCCGGGTTAGCTTTGCTCTCCATTGAAAGATAGTTGGCTACTGAACTAGATTATAATAAAGCAATAGATAACTTCGCTAGAATGAAGCCTGGACGAAAGAGGCTGTTGTAGTTGCTTCATAAGTTCATACATTATTCAGATTGCTTCGTATTGTTTTGATTTTACTTTTGAAATATAAATAAATAAATAACACATGTGTTTTTATTATGTTTTGATTTTAAATACAATATAAATATATGAACTTACTATAAAACTATAATTCTTGTGTTTTGATTTTAAATACAAAATAAACATGTATAATGAATTTAAA
This sequence comes from Bathynomus jamesi, assembly GCA_023014485.1. NCBI lineage: Eukaryota > Metazoa > Arthropoda > Malacostraca > Isopoda > Cirolanidae > Bathynomus > Bathynomus jamesi. Next base: position 667,594 of record JAJOZX010002062.1, on the reverse strand, counting down.
ATTATTTTATTTGATATACGGGGTGGTGCCTTTTTTATGTGCTCGCTCCCCCTGACGTTAGAACCTGGCTACGCCACTGGGCAAAATATATTGATTGGTCTTCGTAGAAGGGAAAAATGTAATATTATTTTGCAGGTTTATGATGACTTTATTAGAATGTTATACCTAAGTAAAATCATTTGTGTTTATATTCAATTCAGTTAATCTGATGATGGCTGAATTAAACTGATGAGATGTGATATACTTTATTATATCAAGGTAATGATATTTTCTTTGATGTAATTAATCCTAATCTGTAGTATAAACAATTCATATAAATGTCCTATGTTTACTATATCTATATTATTATTATTATAACTTGTGTCATTGATTATAAATATTTTGTGTACCATAACTATATTATTGTTATTTATATTAACAGAAATGTTCAATTAAGTTGATTAAAGCCTAAGGAAAGGAGAGCGTTTCATTTCACACAGACTAGCGGCCAAGTTTCGCAATGGGGCAACCAAACTTTCTACCCTGGGACCTTAACTCAAATTATGGTCAACCCGTCCAGGCCCAACTTAGGCTACAATTTGCACAAGCAGAACTTTGCCGAAAAATAGTCACTGACTTAGTCTTAGGCTAGAATCCAGGTTTGAAGGACGATGTTATTTTATTTGTTTTGAGTGGGTTCAGAATCCCAGCTGAGCCTTAAATGACCAAGCTCTGAAGGACTACTTTAACTTATAGCCTAAGTTAAGCTAAACTAAAACAAACTTACGGACTTGGAGGTCCTATTAGGTCCTACCTCAGGGTTGCTGACTGAATGTGGCCTACTTTAGGCCTCAGTAGCATAAAATTAAGAAAAAACCAAAGGGGCACTATTTATGGTCTTTCTAAACCTTGCAACAACAACACAACCTGCACCATTGCAGGGTACAACAATCTTGTATCTAAACAACCAAACTGAATTGCAAGAGAACTTTCTTTAAGACCACGCCGTGTAAATGACGCATTCAACAAACGAGTAGAAAGGACGCGCCAGTGCCCCCCAAAAAATGATGCCACAAGAGTACCCAAACAATGATGCCACAAGAGCACCCAAACAATGATGCCACAAGAGCCCAAAAATGCTAGTTCTAAATTAAGTGAATTTTTCACTAACCTTACAATTATGAGATGGATACATCACATCTTAATATCAAAGCTGGGCACTTGCGGTATTTTTTGCGGTACTGCGGTACTGCGGTACTACCGCACTACCAAACCGGTACCGCATAACGCAGTACCGCAAAGGATCGCTGAAAGTACAGCAGTACCGCTACCGCATTCAAATTTCCCGCGGTACTTTCCGCGGTACCGACAAACACGACTTTTCAAAAAATTAACACTTTTTTTGAAGTAAACCTTATTACAGGAGTACAGTAAGACGAATGCTGCGTGTGTTGCATCAGCCTAACTCTAGACACGTTAAGTTTTCGTTCAGAACATGTTACGTTGCCATCCTATCACAACGCCTCAGTGCAGTGCTTGCTTTTGAGCCGGTTGCACGTGTGTTACATTTCTGTGACAAAGATCGATTTTTAGCCATTATGGCAGAAAGTTCAGGTGCGAAATCGCCGATATGCAATTTCTGAAAATATGTGCTATTACTTGTGTTGTTCTTGTGTGCAGTACCGCAGTACCGCGGAACGCACCAGGGGGACCTGAAAAAGTACCGCAGTACCGCGTAACGCACTGGGCATGCTGAGGTACCGCAGTACCGCGTAACGCACCCCCAAATTTTGGTACCGCGCCCACCACTGCTTAATATATACAAGCGATGCTGCATCAATCAGCCCAGTCATCATATCGCCTTGGGATAACAATTGTTCTTACTCTTCTAGATTTTCTAACAAAAGGCACGGGCGAACTGTGCGGCTGCACAGGGCGCCGACGTGTGGGAGGCGCCAAATTGTTGATCTTAGAGCTGCCACGTAGAATGAAATTTGGATTTTTAATTAATTATGTATTATGTATGTATTGTTTATGTATTAAATAATTGTATATTTTATCATAATCAATTTGTATACGTTCCGAATTTAGTGAGGTGGGGTGCACAAGAAATGCCTCGCACAGGCAGGGCTTCAGTTGAGGACGGTACGTACCGGTTATTAACGCCTTGCGAAGGGGGACGCCTCTCCACATTCTCACCAACGCACTTCTCGCACCTTAGGTTCATCGGTCTGCGACGCTGCTACGCGTAAATCTGCAGCCGTACCCAGGGCCGGATTAAGACCTTTAGAGGCCCTAAGCACTTAAAAGATTTTGGTGCCCCATATATATGTAATTCAAAATATAAACAAAAATAAACCATCAAATAAAATTTTATTTTTTGGAATGAAACAAAACTTACAGTAAGATGGAAAATAATGTTTATTTTTGTATACTTCCACTTCATTTATATTTGAAAAGTTTTCTCCTACTTTTTTTAATTGCAAAGTCTTTGATCAGATCCTCAAAACTAATCTTACGTAACACATCTGCTTCTATACTTAGTAGAGATAAGGCATCCAGCCTGCCTTGTTGCATAGTTGTTCTATTGGTATTTTTAATATACTTCAACTGAGAAAATGAATGCTCAGCTGAGCAATTTGTGACCATTAATGTTAAAAATATACGAAAGGCAATTTCTACATTCGGGAAGGCACACTCAATATTGTCTTCTACAATTATTTTATAAAGTTCAGCATGACTGAATCTTGTTTTTACATTTACTATAGCACACGAAAATATTTAATCTATATGTATTTTTAATATGGCGCTCAAAGATTTGATATAAACAAAATAATAACGCAAAGCGTAAAGTGTGTGATTACAACGAAATATATTTATTCTCTCAAAAGGGTTGTTGTTCACTACAAATTCAAACAATGAAAAAAAATAAATACGATATATGAATATATATAATTCAGTTTTCAACAGCTTATAGGCTATAAGCCGCGATTATAATAGTATAATAAATCCATGGTAAATCCGACAATGGAAAATTTCTGTGGTGCCCCCCTTCCCTTGATGCCCTAAGCACGGGCTTATTTTGCTTAATGGTTAATCCGGCCCTGGCCGTACCACTTGTTAATTGTTTACAACTCAGGCCCTGTGCACAGGGCGCCTTCACAGGTTGGTACGGCCCTGAATTTGGGTAGACTTCTCTCGAAGAGGGTGTATTCTATCCCATCGCGTGGCTCAATATCGAGTTCGTTGAAAGTTTAAGGAGAGATTTTTTGAACTTACTCCACGTTTTTTCTGATCTTTCGTGGAGAAGCACGTTCAGTGCTGGTAAGTTTGTTGGCGATGCAAGTACTTCACAAGTTATTCACAAGAATAATTCTCAATACTATATGAGGCGCTCCGGACCACAACCTGCCAATCGCCAGTGGAGCCAGAATTGAGTTATTTATAAACACTATATTTCCCCACCCTTCCTCTATTCCGTGGGTGAGTCAGGGAGCAGATTGTGGACCTGTACGTATGGTCGAAATCAATCAAATATCGTTATTGGTTCAAAAGTTATGGCATTTTGCAAGTTGACAAACTTTAACTACATTTTTCTCCATTTTTTAATTTTGGCGCTTGGCAGCTTGATATATTAGGGTGTCTCTTATTTTCGAAGTGTTGAGTTTTTTAGGTTGCGCCCCCTCAACCAGTTCCATTGGTTGAAAAAACATCACATATAAAATGTTTTTTGGATTAAACAATGTTTAGAGGTCGCCCCCGCTTATTAAAGTTCAGAAAATATAGCTATTATTTATGCAATTAATATTTGAAATTACTAGCAGTTGTCAAGTATACTAAACATATGTTTTTAATTAATTAATCATCATATTTATGATGAATTGAATTAAATGAATATATTAGAGATAATTGTCAAGTTTGTAGCTGAAAATATTGCTTGATAAGACAAGATCAACCTGTTTAAACATGTTTCATCAAAAATGCTCCAGATTATGTTGCAATTGTTTATTTGTCATCATTCAGTGTTCTGCTGTCATAAGTAAAAGGTGTGTAACTGTGTATCACTATACTTCTTTTTTGCTATTATCAGATAATAAACTATGTTATTTATATTTTTCACAATTATTTATACTGATTTTGTTATTAGTGTTTGAAAAAAATTTAATGAATTTAATGAAAAAATTAGAATTTATGCTCTTATACACATATTATGAAGTTTTAAACAATGTTGCTATTTGTCACAAAGAATTTAATTTAGTTCAATGGAAATTTTACCTGACATGTGTTTCATGATCTGTGTTTCTATCAGTGGCGTCACTAGAGGGGGGTGGGGGTTTTTGTGCAGTGTTTGAGCAGAAATTTATTATTTTTTAAAAATATCCCTGTAGTTAGTTATAACAACAAAAACATTTTTCGTAAGCCCAGCTTACATGTATCAATATACCTACAAGGCTAAAACTCTATGCTAATTTACTTTTTGAACCTTCTAATGCGCTCCGGTCAGAGCTGTCATTATTACCCAATTACAATGACGCTTCGAATCACGTGGTTTCGTCTGCACGCTCTACAAGCACGCGCTGTTGTTTTCGTTGCTGCTGGTGTTTTTATAGTCGCTGATTTTGTCAAATTTTCTGTTGTTTTAGCTACAATATTGTGGTAATTAGTATTTGTGAACCTATATCAATAACTTTTTGAGAATGAAGTAGTAATTAAAGGAAAAGAAGGAGAAAAATAAAAAAAGGCTTCCGCTCAGTTGTTGCAGCCTCTGTCTTTATGATGTTGCAGCCTCAAATTTATGAGTATATTTCCATATGCATTTGTCTACAACTTCTACATTATTTGGGCCGTTATTGATTATGCAAACCTAATCCATTAATGTATCTCATGTAACGGTAAAGTTTAACGTTAAAATGAACATAATTTTGATGTAGTTCTTAAACGTTTTTACTTCGAATTCTATTGTTTTCTTACCGAATTTTCACTTTAACCACATGAAACTATGTAAATGTAAATACATTTAGGCTGTGCGTATGATATTGTAATTTAAAGGAGTAATTTTAATTTTGCTAGTTGTTTATGTCACTACTATTGCCATTACATTCAGTGATATACGGGAATTACGATTTACGAGTAACATTAGTACAAAAAACATTACTAAGGATTCTGTATGGTCTGGTACGGGAGGAGGTCCATGGGGGGGGGGTGACACCATGAGTTACCGCACTGGGTGACACCAACCCTAGTGACGCCACTGTTTCTATTTCCAATAAAATAGCAAAATATAAATTTCTACTACAAAAATATTTATTCCTTGTTTCTTAGATTAAAAAATAATAGGAATAATAATTGAGAAAAATACGTTAGATTTATAAAATAGACCAAATTAACTTTATGTCTACCAAATTTTTTTTTTTTTGTAATTTAAAAAAGTCAAAACAGTGATTTAGCCCTGCTCTACAAAACCATAACACTACATTAATATTTTGTTTTCTTATTTTGCAGATGAATACAAGAAGACCATTCTATTTGCTCGGATCTACAGTAGATGATATTAAAGGCTCAAAGCTGCCCCCATATAGGCAAGCTTTTGGTTATTTTATGCACCTCCACAGAGAGAAAAACATGACAATCCGCGATGCTCTGCGTCAATCTATTCGAGCCACAATAGTTATCTGGGATAAGGCCAATATTCCTACTCAGCAGGAACCTCGTGCCATGAAGAAGTTAGAGAATTTCTTTAACGAATGGACTTGCTTAAAGAAGCATGCTTCCAGAACAAGCCAGAGCCATAAAACCAAGGAGGCTGATTTTGTAGAGCGATTGGAAGATCTCTTTGACATCGCCCATGGAGACGCTGAGAAGCTGATCAAGAATCGTGAGGACTGGGAGTTCCTTCAACTGCAAAGACAAAAAGGTCGTCCTGGCTCAATCGGTGGTGTGGACACTGTACATCTTCACCGCACAAAAAATGCAGTCAAACGGTTGGAAGCTGAGGCAGAGAGAAAAAGAAAGTCAGAATCTTTGATGGAGGCGTCTACTAGTCAAGTTGTACTGGCTTCTTCCACATCTTCCAGCAACACTGATGAAAGTGAGAATGAGGAGGAGGAGCCCAAAGGAGCTTGTGCTTTACCAAAATCTAAGAAAAAACGAGGCATGAAAAACATCATGACTATTCAGATGTCTGCTGCCCTGGATCGTACACAAATTTCCTCTAGAAAGGCAACATTTATCCTCGCAGAGGCAGCTAAAAGCTTTGGTTTGGACGCTTCAGATTACAACATAAACCAACATTCTATCCATCGCCTTCGAAATAAGAACCGAGCTCGTCATGCTAAAGAACTTAAGGAGCATTTCCATGGAGAATGTTCTATGACAGTCCACTGGGATGGCAAGATGATGGAGGACCTCACCTCGCACAAGCACATTGATCGTCTCCCAGTACTTGTGTCAGGACCTGGTGTTGAACAGCTGCTTGGTGTCCCCAAAATCCCAAACTCAACTGGAGAAGCACAAGCTGAAGCCGTCTTTAACTGCCTGAATGAATGGGGAATTACAGAGAGAGTAAAAGCAATTTGTTTCGATACAACAGCTTCAAACACGGGTCAATATAGTGGAGCCTGTGCTCTCATCGAAGCAAAATTGGGACATGATGTTTTGTACTTGCCTTGTAGACACCATGTTTTAGATTTATTGTTGGGAGCTGCATTTGAAGCAACATTGGGATCTACATCAACTGGTCCAGAGATATTGATCTTTAAGCGTTTTCGTGACAATTGGACTTCTGTTGATCAAAGCCAGTTCCAAACAGGTGAGACAGACACGATTACTAAAGAAGCAATTATCCAGTCTAAAACTGAACTAATTCAGTTTGCTAGATCCCAGGCACCTATGCTACGGGATGACTATCAAGAACTTTTGGATCTGTCCATCATCTTTCTTGGAGGTGTCCCCAATAAAGGCATCAAGTTTCGTGCACCAGGTGCCATGCATCGAGCTCGCTGGATGTCCAAAGCGCTCTATTCTATCAAGATGTGGCTTTTTCGAAACCAGTTCAAGATGACTAAGACTGAAGAACGAGGAATTCGAGATCTTTCCCTTTTTTCTGTTCTCATCTATATGAAGGCTTGGACAACATCCTCACTCCCTATTGAAACCCCATTTAATGACTGGCTCCTTATGAGGTCATTGATTAATTATCCTAACAAAAAGATTTCTGATGCAACTAAAAAAAAGCTCTCTAACCACTTATGGTACCTGTCTGAAGAAGCAGTTGGTCTTGCTTTCTTTGATGAGCGAATTACTACAGATGTAAAGAAACGCATGGTAAAGGCATTAGAAGATGAGTCCACTGATAGACCACCCAAGCGTCCTCGGATTCCTGAATCGACCTTCTGCTCTGGTGAAGGACTACACCAACTTGTTACAAGAAATACTAGAGAATTCTTTACTAAGCTGAATTTGCCAGAAGGATTTCTGAACAAGGCACCCAGCACTTGGACATCCAACTGTGAATATTTAAGGGCCAGAGCTATTGTTGCAGCTCTATCTGTTGTAAATGACCGGGCAGAACGTGCAGTAGCTTTAGTTCAAGAGCTGAATAAGAAATTGACAGTGGGGGAAGAGCAGCTCCAGTTCCTGCTCCAAATTGTTGCAAAACACCGCCAGAGTCACCCAGTTCCATCAAAAACTGTTCTTCTCAAAAAATAACCATCAATGAGGTCGCACCTTAAAATACACCATATTGTATAATCATTGTATATTAAATAAATGTTGTATAAGGAAATAATGCTAATTAAAGTAATTAAAGTATGTAAATAGCACTGGCATTTTGAATTTATCTCTATATAATAAACTAATGGTTTTTTTTTGTAGCAATGCTTCATTGCTGATTGTATATAAAAAAAGAGCCAGGAAGGATTTTGGATAGGAGAAAAAGGATTGGGATAAAGAAGGATTGAGGACCAAAGGATGGATTATAACAACATCAAGGATAGGTTAGAAAAGGATCAATGATAAATAAGAAGGCCTATACTTATAAAAACGAATCAAACTAAAAAAAGAAGGAAGGAATTATGTGTATAATGAGCATAATCATATGTCAGGAGCTATTATGCCATGGTCACCATTTTTATTAGCCGGGGGCGACCCCTAAATATGAGCCAATTTGTGTCAAACTTTCAAGTTTTAGTTTTTATGCTAAATGGAACTATTTTAGGGGGCGCAGATAAAATAATTCAACATTTCAATTTTTGACTACCCAATGGGGGTAAAACATTTTGTTTTATATTTTAATGTGTTCAACCCTTTAAATGGTTCATTTCAACATAAAAATAACTATCCTAAAATATTTTAGCAAATTTTTAATTTTTAAGGGTTGCTACCAGCAATTAAAAATTGACAGAACGACTCAAATTGTCAAATTTTTCCACACCACCCAGGAGGTACAGTACAAGGCGCATTGCTTTTTTTTAACGTGGAAAGCTCCCCCGTAGGTCCTACCATAACCACAAGCATGCATAATTAAACTAGCATGATATTTGAGACATTAGCTGTCCTTACTTCATCAATGTTTCTTTTTTTCTATCAGGGTAAACAGCCCTGTAGTTTTTCACTACTTGTAGCAAGAATTGTTTTGATCTTCGTCATGTGTTAGTATTTTATTATATTCATCATTAATTTTACTCCTCTTTCCGCTATATCATTCACGACTTTCCACTGTTTGATAGATTTCTTAGCGGAGTTAAACTCTTCATCATTATGCCATTCTTTAGCATCTTGAGTAAAAATTTTGAACTAAATTCTGTATTGTAAAGAATCTTTGAGTATTTGATGTGACAAAATCTTCTAATTTCTTCGTTAGAATAAGTGCAGGATCTAGAAAAGCCCGTTTTGCAGGAAGAGTTTCTGTTGTATTTTGCAAGGCCTTTACCATTTGTTTTTTGTTTCAGTAGGCACTTCATCATCATAAAAGGCCAAGGCTACCAGTTCTTCTGATAGGTACCAGAGGTGACCTGACAGTTTTTAATAGCAACAAATGCGATTGTGTCATTTATTTGTTTGTAGACTACAAGATTCTGTAATAATTCCAGATCAAGACGAGGAGCGCAAGATGGCACAGGAGCTGTAAACATGCCTTTACATATAACCGAGTAGCAAATAGACAGATGTCTTTTAGTCCTTTTTTGTCTTTTACTGAAATTTTGAACTGAGATTGAACAAAAAATTTTAATGAATATGTAATTTTGGCCATCCACCTAGCCCGATGAAGTCCCGCTGGATGTTTAAATTTGATTCCACCTTTTGGTTCACCTCCCAAAAAAATAATTGTTAACTGCAATAGTTCTAGGTAATCGTCTCTTGGTTGGAATGGTCTAGTTGATTTGCTGCAAATATAATTATGTCATCTTTGATGTCATGAATATTTTCATAGATATCTGGATCTGATAATACTATTTCGTAGTCCTCCTTATTAATGCTTGACCATTTTTCTCTGAACTTCTTAAAAAGGACTATATCTGGGCCAGAAGATGGTGATAAAAGACTGAAACAACAGCTTCAGCATAATTTCAAAATATGTGGTGTCGACATGCCAGCCACAATAAATCGTTGTCGAATTTTTGTTCTAGAAGAATAGCTGCACCATTTCTAGGACCAGTATTGGCTGCCGTTGTATCGAAACACATGCATTTTATTTGTTCGCAGATGCCCCATTCAAGCGATGTCTGATTGTTGGCATTAAAACTAGAGACGCATTTCTGTCACTCAATTTTGCAACATCAAGACTTCCTAATAATTTATCATCAAACAATTTTCTACGTTTGCCTACCTTACTTTTCCATTTTGAAGGTTGTGCAGCAGAGAAACCAGATTCATCACTTTTACTCTCCTCTGATTCTGATTCTGATGATGTACTGGTGAGTATGACAGCCTCTTCATTCTTCTTTTTGATCTCTTCTTCGGCTTTCCTCTTTTCATAATGTTGCTTTTCTGCTGCTCTTTGCTCTTTTTTAGCAACAGCCTTATCAATGGTACCCATTTTCCATGACGTCCTTTCTCACGTTGCATTTTCAAGAATTTCTTATCTTCTATTTTTATAAGCTGCATAGCATTCTCATGAGCAATGTCAAATAAGTTTTCCAGTTATCTTTCCATTTTTCTTCTTTATTATTTAAATTTTGTGATCTTTTCAATTTGTTTGCTTTGTTTTCTTAAGCAGCTGCCATTCCTTCAGTATTCCTTGAATTTTATCTACTACATGTACTCTGTTTTGCTGGTATTCCTGTTTTTTCCAAAACTGCTAGCACATCATCCGCAGTAGAGTAGCATGATTCTCTAATGCTCGCTTTTTAATATTTCTGTAGTACATGAAGAGGGGCCATCATTCCTTCTCTGATGGTAATACGGATGTTTTAGTCCTGCAGAGGGCTGCCCAATTAGCCATACTTCAGTTTTTTTCTCGAGAACTTCTCCCAACTGAGCAACTAGGTGATGGTGAGTTAGGCCTAGCTTCCATAATCGATTAATTGGTATCAAAATTACGAGTTCCAAACAACAATTAAAAGCAAGCTAGTATATAAAACCATTAATTAAAAATTCTGAAATATAAACAATTAAACATAAAATCATAAGTTGTAAAAAACAAACAAATTGAAAAAAGGGAAACTTTGACGCCTGGTAGCACATAGTAAATTTTATTTAAAATTCACCAAATTGGCATACACTACTTTTTTGTCATAGAGAACAAAAATACAGGTTGAACAATTAAAAAAAACTTTGATTTTTTTGAATCACCCTAATATATATATATATATATATATATACACATTCAACTGCAAAGAACACGCAGTATAAATAACGTAAAGAACGACGCTTGTATAGGAGATATTCCGCGCAAGACGAGAGAGAGAGAACGAAACAAATGAAAAAATGAGGTAACCACCCGGGAATCGAACCCGGGATCTTCCGATTGCCGGTCAGATGCGATACCATTACACCATGGGCCTCACTCTTCCAAATGCCGTAATTCTTCTACATACTCGCAGAAACCAATGCCCCAAGGGGGCACCTCCCGCATGCCGTAACATTATATACATTCAACTGCAAAGAACACGCAGTATAAATAACGTAAAGAACGACGCTTGTATGGGATTTTTTCATTTGTTTCGTTCTCTCTCTCTCGTCTTGCGCGGAATATCTCCTATACAAGCGTCGTTCTTTACGTTATTTATACTGCGTGTTCTTTGCAGTTGAATGTATATAATGTTACGGCATGCAGGAGGTGCCCCCTTGGGGCATTGGTTTCTGCGAGTATGTAGAAGAATTACGGCATTTGGAAGAGTGAGGCCCATGGTGTAATGGTATCGCATCTGACCGGCAATCGGAAGATCCCGGATTCGATTCCCGGGTGGTTACCTCATTTTTTCATTTGTTTCGTTCTCTCTCTCTCGTCTTGCGCGGAATATCTCCTATACAAGCGTCGTTCTTTACGTTATTTATACTGCGTGTTCTTTGCAGTTGAATGTATATAATGTTACGGCATGCGGGAGTGCCCCCTTGGGCATTGGTTTCTGCGAGTATGTAGAAGAATTACGGCATTTGGAAGAGTGAGGCCCATGGTGTAATGGTATCGCATCTGACCGGCAATCGGAAGATCCCGGGTTCGATTCCCGGGTGGTTACCTCATTTTTTCATTTGTTTCGTTCTCTCTCTCGTCTTGCGCGGAATATCTCCTATACAAGCGTCGTTCTTTACGTTATATATATATATATATATATATATATATATATATATATGTGTGTGTATCATATATATATATATATATGAAAATTATTTCACGAAAGTAACACGTGAAAAATATTTATGATGAATAAAACCACGAAGGAAAGGAAACACAAAATGGTGCTCCTGAGAATGTCATTAGACGAAAGCGCTTGAGCACCATTTTGTGTTTCCTTTCCTTCGTGGTTTTATTCATCATATATATATATATATTATATATATTATATATGTGTGTGTATCATATATATATATATATATATGCTGCAAACCCACAAGGAAAAAGAAAAACGATTCCAAGGCCTTTCGTGTATTCAAAGCTACACCTCCTCAGGGAATGAAGTTAAAAGGCGAGAAGCCCATATATATATACAACGTACAGGAAAAACAAAACAATTAGCACATACTTAACAAGGGTTAATGAGAGGCAAAAGAAATTTTAACATGATATCGTCAATTTTATAAGTAAAAATATCCTTAGCCTACCTTACCATGTTAATTTTCAATACCTTCCAACTGTACTTAAAGCAATTGGCATTAATGTAATCTTTAAGTATAATAATACTGTTAAATCACGCCTAATAAAGAATAGCCCTGATAATGTTGTTGGTTGTGTGTATTCGATCGGATGTACACAATGTAACTCAGTATATATAGGCCAAACCGGTAAAACGTTAGATATTAGGGTAAAACAGCATAAACATGCTTGTAGAACAGCTAGTACTTCCAATGCTTTATTTAACCATATGTATAGATGTAACCATAGCATCAAGTGGGATAGTTCTAAAGCGCTTGTTAAAAACAGAGATATAATAGAACGAAATATTCTAGAATGTGCATTTATTCATTTTAAAAACAATTTCAATAACAGCTCGGGGACTTATAAAATTGACGATATCAGGTTAAAATTTCTTTTGCCTCTCATTAACCCTTGTTCAGTATGTGCTAATTGTTTTGTTTTTCCTGTACGTTGTATATATATATGGGCTTCTCGCCTTTTAACTTCATTCCTTGACGAGGTGTAGCTTTGAATACACGAAAGGCCTTGGAATCGTTTTTCTTTTTCCTTGTGGATTTGCAGCATTCATTCATTTCACGTGTTTTATTGTGAAATTCATCCCATATATATATATATATATATATGTGTGGACGATGGTACAGGAAAAAATTTCTATGACGTCACTACATCAGTTGCGATTATTGAAACCAAGAATGTTGTGTTGAAAAATTTTTCTGGAGCTGCAGTTGAGACTTGAGATTGATCCTGCATTGTGGAATTACTTTTTGTCTGGTATAAGATCACTCCAGTGTTTCCTGTACTTGTTTGTTAAAAGATCTTGTTAAGGCATAGGCCTTGTCTAGGGTTTGTTTTTGGTAACGACTGTGGCCTAGCCCATCTCATTGGGCTAGGCCTCGCCCTAGTGTGCCCTACACCCTAAGCCCTAGGCCCGCAGTGGTTCCCAACCTTTTCACCACAAAGGACCCCTTTTATTTTTATTTTTTTCCCACGGACCCCATGTTTTTGAAAGATTCCGTCTACCAAACAAACTGTTTTTATTAACTAATAAACCCGTTTTCTCATTTTTCACTATCAAATGAAGGACATATAAGTGAGTATGCAATTAAAATAGCCTATTAAAAAGAGTATTAATAATTCCAGCCAAGAGCAAGGAAACTTGAAATTTTAGCCTAAGCGCCCTTATCATGGGTAAATGTACGATTTCCATTGGAGCCTCTCGAAATATTGAAAGCTCACGGACCCCCAGTAATACCTTCGTGGACCCCCAGGGGTCCGGGGACCCCAGGTTGGGAACCACTGCCCTAGGGTATAGGTTATATTTACTTTCCAAAATTTTCCATCCAATCATGAGTAAAGGAGTAACTGCTAAAAGTACTAAAAGGTTACGGGTGGATGATTCTAAGACTCTTGAGTCGGCTCGCAGTGATGACTTGATGGATTTGAGTAGGATTTTAAGCAAACTGACCATGCTATCACTTCTTTTCGCAAGAAAAGTTCCAATGAAGTTGCTCAAAGATTCGATACTCAGGAACCATCTAGTCTTACTGAACCCTTGAATTGTCCTACATCTCATGCTAGACCTGTTACCAATAGTCCTTGACCTAATATTCCTATTGAGCATGTCATATTTATTTGAATAGCAAAGATTTGTCAGTTCCCTTAACCAAACTTAGTCCTTTTGGTGTTAAGAAGTCTATAGAGCTTATCTGTGGTGCACCAGTGAAATCTTTCACATATTGTAGGTCTGGCTCATTACTCGTGAATACCATCAACTCAAGATAGTCTCAGGCTCTTTTGGATACCAAATCAATTATAAATGGTCTTTATGAAGTTGAGGCTAAGGTTGCTTATAATTTGAATAAAATTCAGGGTATTATTTTTGCCCTGGAACTCCTTAATTTATCAAATGAGGAAATTTTGACTGAATTAGTCTTCTACCAATTCTGTCCTTGGTATAAAATGGTTAAATAAAGGTCGAGAGAAGATTCCTACTTCTCTTTTAGTATGTACTTTTGGTGGGACTACTCTTCCTAGTAAACTATTCTGTTGATATTTAGCGTATGATGTGAAGTGCTATTACCCTAATCCCTTACTTTGTTTTAAGTGTTGGAGGTATGGACATGAGATGAGAACCTGCACAAATAGTAACAGATGTCTTAAATATAGATAAGATCATGACAAAGAGACTTGTGTATTATCTGATAGAAATGTTACTTGTATTAGGGCCAGTTCCGTATTGGCCCCCCACGCAAAATATGATTTTATTGAACATTAGGATTATAATTAAAAATTTAAAATAAAACGCAAAATATGATTTTATTGAATATTAGGATTATAAATTATGGTAATTATTTATATTAAGGTCTCTACCAAGTTGACAATACTGGCTGTTATCAAACGTTTTGGCATAATTTTAGGAGTCTAATGGTATATGTTATTATTTGCGCAATTGCGTATTTATAATGTTATAGGTTTTTAAAGAAATTATTTTCTTAACTATTTTGGTCATAATTTTTGAATGATATCATCATAAGTGTATCTACTTAGGTGGAAAAATCACATTTGTCTACAAAAAATGAGGTATGCGGCTAGAGTATTTTCCGTTTTCTTCATTAGTTAGTTTTCCAATATGGCGTGTGAAGGGTGTGAAACGTATTTTGAAGATGTGATTATAGATATTAACAATATTGATAATTTTGCTGTAGAAATTTTTGTCAAACATGGTGTTTTACAGTCGTCTTTTAAATGTAGAAAGTATAGATCTGGGTGTTCCTATGATGAATCCATTGATATTAGGGTTAGGTAAGTTAGGTAGGTTAGGTTAGGTTAGGTAAAGTAGGTTCTCTAGCAATTTGGACACTGGAATGCATTTTTCTAGTACGGTAGTATTTGATGTGCAATGTTAAAATCTGGCCTTCATTTTATGGGGAAATGAACCAAAATATATTAAAACTTTGAAGTCTCATAACTTTTGATTGGTTCATTTCCGCATAAAATGAAGGCCAGATTTGAACAAAGCATATCATACACTACTAGGAAAATGTATTTTGGCATCAAAATTGGGTGGAGACCCTAATGTAAATATTTACCTAAATTATTTTGATACAATCTATTAAAAATTTAAAAGGGTCTAAATTGTTGATTGTAGCATGATGGCACCACAAAAATTTGTAAATATGCATATTGATGTTGATTTTTTGAATACCAGGTGATAACTTGTGCTTAAGCAATCGCCAAAGTGATTCTATAGTGTGTGTGTGTTGGCACCAGTCTCACTATTAATGAATTCTTGGGTATGGTTCACTGTAAAATGTTTGAAACCAAAGTCAGTGAGATGATAATAAGCATGCCATTGATCAGAACTAACCAATTGTCAATATATCACGAAAATCATGAAAATATCATGACTAAACCTAACCAATTGACATTGGAGGCTTATTAAAATTGCGGGGGTATAACGGAAAAGTACCCTTCAATTATGCCAAAATCTTTTGAAATTCATCCTAAAAAAAAAAGAAGGTAATTATATAGAAAACAGCGCAACCCGAAGTATGATGTAAAAAACATTTTATTAGGTCAATTTCGATGTGCTGAAGCCAAATCTGTTAATGATTTGGTGTGCAAATGCTTCAAATTAGAGTAAATATTATTTATATTTTACTCTTATTTTGAAGCATTTGCCTAAAAAATGGCTAACAAGTACATGAAAACTAACCTAACCTAACTTAACCTAACCTAACCTAAGAGTAAAATAATCAAATCAACTTACCTTTAACTTAAACATTGGGAGGATACAACTTTGCCGCAGCTTTGAGGAAAAAATGAAGTCTCTGATCACTAGGTTAGGTTAGGTTAGTTTTCATGTGCTTGTTAGCCATTTTTTAGGCAAATGCTTCAAAATAAGTGTAAAATATAAATAACATTTACTCTAATTTGAAGCATTTGCACACCAAATGGTTAACAGATTTGGCTTCAGCACATCGAAATTGACCTAATAAAATGTTTTTTACATCATACTTCGGGTTGCGCCATTTTCTATATAATTACCAAAAAAAATTTAATAAAGCAATTTTTTAATAAAATATAGGTAATTTTTTACTCTCAGTCCGGTCTCTTCAATTCCCACAACTTATAGATCAATGGATTTGTTATTACACCAGGAATGCGATTTGGATAGTCTCAAGTGAGGGAACTGGCCCAAAACTAAGTTAGGACACGAAGTTTGTTTTGGGGTATAAGTGTGAAAAAATACCCTAAAATGCGGGTAATTCCTTCAGTAGAGACTATCTAGGGTGCATTTGCGATGTAAAAACGAATCCATTGATAAATAAATTATGGAAATTGTAGAAACAGCCAACATGAGTGACCTAAAAGGTATATATATACATTTATATATATGTAGTAAAACGAACACTGTATACAGGGTGGGCCAAACGTCTGGATCCATAGGAAAATATTTATTTTACTACATAAATTACAACAAATGGTAAATACTTAAAATGAATATCAACTTTAACTCGTAAATGCGTATCCATGATACTGTACAGTAGTTCGTACTCCAGTATAAATACTCAAATACTTTTTTTATTTCAGCCCAGAAATGGCTTCGAATCTAACAACAGAAGACTGGGTAGAACTTGTGCTCATGTACGCAAGACAGGGCGCTACACACAGAGAAGTTGCTACCGAATTCAATAGAAATCATCCTGATAAGCATCCAGTAACACATGTGACTGTTGGCAAGTTGTTTAAATGTTTCAAAGAAACAGGAAGTGTACATGATCAATGGCGTTCTGGTCATCCAAAAACTGTAACTGATGAAAATACCTCTGCAATGGTATGTGAAACTTTAACGAATAGTCCAGTAAAGTCAACAAGAAGATTATCAAATGAAACACGCATCTCGAGAACGTCAATTTGAAGAATTATTAAAAATCATAAATTCCATCCCTAAGTGTCTCGATGTCAGAGGCTGCCAATTTGAGCATTTGTTATAATTTGTTGTTTATACTGGAGTACGAACCACTGTACAGTATCATGGATACGCATTTACGAGTTAGTTGATATTCATTTTAAGTATTTACCATTTGTTGTAATTTATGTATTAAAATAAATATTTTCCTATGGATCCAGACTTTCGGCCCACCCTGTATATTATATATACACCGTACCGTAAAACTATACTAACCTAACCTACCTAACCTAACCTAATTTTAGGTACTACTCTTACCTATGGCAACGAAATGCTTTTCTGTTTTTATCGAACACACACTTATTACCACAAACAATACCTTCCTTGTTTTTCTTAGGGCAAATAAATTCTTTTAGCAATACACCGTGTTCTACATAAAAATTAAATGCAGCCTCTTCATCATCAAAAAATTTGCATGAAGTTAAACACACTGAATAATTATAACCATCGCAAACCGACGCCATCGTGACACTAAAATCTTATGAGTTCAGGTCAAACCCCCAATTTTGTTAGCGGTACCTTCCTAACCTTTGTGGGATCAGCCATTTTATCACTCCCAAAAACATGATCCGCGATTTTATCACTCAAAAAAATAATTTCTTAACATTAATTTTATAGCTTTAATCGGCATTTGCCTTCATATTGTACTTAATAAAAGTTGTTTAAAAAATGCAGAGGTGGGGAGTCGGGAATCGGGGCTTTTTTGAAGAGTCGGGAGTCGGTAAAAATGACCAACTCCGACTCTTTGATTCAATTTCTATATGCCAACAATTTACCAGAATACTACTATGCCCTAAATAAATATCTTCCTGAAGTAATTCTAGATTCACATTTCCACATTTGATTTATTGTTCTGGTAAATCTTAGCAAATGAATTTCATATTTCTATTTTAGGATACTAGGTACCATATAAAAATTAGCAATATATTAATTATTAATTTAATTAGCCCCTATTAGTAATGAGTCGTGGGCCTAGTAGAAAATCAGCAGTCTTTCAATATTTTAAGCTAAATGAGGATGAAAGTATTTTTATTTGTCAAGTAGAAAAGGATGGTAAAGAGTGTAATGCAAAAATTAGTGCTTACACTGGGAAACATGCTAATGCTCCAACTAGAGCCTCAAACTTGAAACGCCATCTACGAAACAAACATCCCAATATTTATAAGGTTGTAGATCAGCATGATAAGGAAAGAGTCGGGAGTCAGTTTTTAAAAATACTGACTCAGGAGTCGGTTGTTTTTGGCCACTCCCCATCCCTGAAAAAATGTAGAGTCTTATGATAAACTTTATTTTCAGTTTCCAGAGACCGGACTGATAGTAAAAAATTACCAAAATATATATACAAAACTATTTTTGGTACTTTCCTGTTAACGGGAATACCCTAAAAAAGTTTTACTGTTATGTATTTTTGCTCTCGTCATTTTCGTTTAAACTAACGAAAATATCACAACTTAACCTAACCAATCATCAAGGGCATTCAGTTGACCTGTGCTGGTTTTGAGTACTTCGAGGTTAATCATCATTTCAACTTTGTGGATCCCACTAGTGGAGTCCATACTCAAAACATTGAAAGGATGTAGGGTAGCACCAAATGGCATAACAAGAAATACAATGGAACCACCCACCATCATCTGGACTCGTATCTTGCAGAATTCATATGGCGACAACATACTGAAAGCAGTGATATTTTTTCTGCGATTTTAGATGACATAAAGACATTTTGGCCCCCTACTAATGATTATCGCTTATATATTAACTATTTTCATTTAAATGATTAATAAATTCGGTACTTACGTATTATTGGGACTACTAACAAACTGTTTGTCATGTATTTTTGCTCTCGTCATTTTCGTTTAAACTAACAAAAATATCACAACTTAACCTAACCAATTATCAAAGCCGTACAGTTGACCTAACCAGGCATTCAGTTAACCTAACTAGGCTTTCAGTTGACCTAACCAGGCATTTTCCATTATATTAACCTGTTAGGTTAATTGAATGCCTGGTTAGGTCATCTGTACGCCCTTGATGATTGGTTAAGTTATCTGTACGCCCTTGATGATTGGTTAAGTTGTGATATTTTCATTAGTTTAAACAAAAATGATGAGAGCAAAAATACATAAACAGTAAAACTTTTGGTAAATATTTGGCTGGACACGGGGGCTACATTTATTATCAAAATTAAATTTTTCTAGTGTAGTTTTCTCTGCTTTGTTCGAATCTGATACCCATTTCTTGTGCAAATGAATAGAAACTATTTTTTTTTCCATTCCAAAATAAAGTGTGTTTCTACTCATTTGCACAAGAAATGTGTGTCAAATTCCAACAAAGCAGAGAAAACTACACCAGGAAAATGTAATTCTGATAAAAAAACTAGCTAATCTAACTAAATTAACTAACCTAACCGGTATTATTATAGTTTCAACCACAACTTGATTACTGCATATTTGATGTGGTGTTTAGCTGTATCTCTTCATTTCAGATAACTTTTTCTAATACCGCTTCCATTGCAAATGGATAATAACGGAGGTAATAAATATAATAATTTTTGGTCCGCCATATTATCTCAGTCTAGCCATGGGTACAGTGTATGAAGGTTGTGCTCTTACTCTGTTTGAAGTGATTCATAAATTTTTTAAGAATAACATTGACTCGTTAGGTTAATTGAATGCCTGGTTAGGTTAATTGAATGCCTGGTTAGGTTAATTGAATGCCTGGTTAGGTTAATTGAATGCCTGGTTAGGTTAATTGAATGCCTGGTTAGGTTAATTGAATGCCTGGTTAGGTTAATTGAATGCCTGGTTAGGTTAATTGAATGCCTGGTTAGGTTAATTGAATGCCTGGTTAGGGCAACTGTACACCCTTGATGATTGGTTAGGTTAAGTCATGATATTTTTATTAGTTTAACGATTTATTTTTTAAACTAATTTATGGCCAGATTCTGAAGGAATCGTTTTGTGGAACTGATTCTGAAGGAATCATCTTATCACTCCGTCATAACCCAACCCAACTCAATCATCAAAAAACATAGGAAGAACATAAGTTTCATGTTCAAAATGAATTGGGGCCGAAACTGCAAATTTACCAGGTTTGGTTCCTAGGTTTTCCGTTGGTTCCTGATGTGATCACCCAATGCATATCACCACTCCAGCTCAGATTTTGATGAAAATTGACATATGGGGTTCTTTGGGGTGCTGATTTCACTGGTCAAACTGAAAACGTTCTATGACCCATAGTTTTTGAGATATGGGCCCCCAAAATCTTGGGGGCCCCACTTTACCACCTAACTTTAATGGGTAATAACTCCCAAACATCTTACCGTAGACCTATAAAACTATACATTTTTAGAATCAGCATGATACCACATTCAAATATGTAGAACAATAATGAAAAATTTCCCCCCCTTTTTTTCTTTTTGACCCCCACCCCCCTAGGCAGTGAAATAATTTTTTTTTTTTTTCATGTATTAAACTTCCATTAATTGTTAAAAGATAGAAATAATTAAAAATGTGGGTATCAAGTTGCAAAATATTTAAAAAATTGAAAAAATATGTACATTGTGAAATTTTGACATTTTTACGCCTGCAGACTAAAATAGAGAACTACAAATGATATATTCACATGGATGAAAATAAAGAGCAAAAATACAAATTGAACAAACATATTACATCAAGTTGATTCATAATTACACGAGTTTTTTCAACTCATATTCTAGGAAAACATATTGAATACGCATTGTTCCTGACTTTAAAGTTGGTGTGCTTAATAAACCTAAAATTTTATCTCTTGATATGTGGCATGTATCTCTAATTTGTGGAAAGTAATAGTAAACACTATATCCTGATGGGTGCAAAAAGCTAACCTTAAAGTCATCAAATTCCTCATTATAGGAATGTACAAATCCCAACCATTTCTGATCATTGTAAGTACAAACTATGTACTCTCCTATTTTCAGATTAACTTCAACATTATCTTCACCCAGAAAAGCTTTGCTTATAATCCTCACCTCACCAACTTCATCAGAAGATAATTCAAATGTTTTTGTTATTTGCATTAATAGGTACAAATCTGTGGAATTTTTGTGTTCCTGTTAGCCGCATGCTTTTTTCATATTTGTCACTTAAAAATTTTTCTATAGCTTCAATTTCTTCAGAATTTATTAAAAAAAATTTTTTGCTGTCACTTATATTGTTTGAACAAAATTCAAACATGTCTTCTGGTGTTAATATTTGATTTGCGAATGTTCTCTGCATACTCGCTCTGGCTACAGATCTCTTTACTGTACCCCCAATCCCATCACAAGCGCTCTTACCATGGCTTGTGGCAAAGAAATGCCACGCACATTCCAGCCCAAAATCATCTTCATGTTTACAAATGTTAACAAAGTTGAAACTATTTTTATATTGTCCTGCACCTCCATCAGTAAAATAATGTAATTTTTTTGATATGGAGGTGGGATTTTCTAATAATAGGTATGAGTGTATTTAAAAAAGTGTAAACCATTGTAGTGTTATGTTTTTTTTGTATTTGGAGATAAAAAACAATAACTTGAATATTTTGTTTCATTACTTTCTGGTTCCTTATAATATAACACAAAGGGATGCACTGTGCATTGGGTATTTTCCCAATGAAAACCTTGGGCTGCATCCTGTACTACAAATGAGTAGTTTTCTGAAAAGTCACCAAGAACTACAGCTGTATGGCTATTTAAATTATTCTTCAAGGTTTTTAGAAATGCACTCTGATTCTTTGCTATAAAGTGATGATGTCAATTTGACAATTTTTGTGCTTAATGAATTTATAAAATCATCTACAGATTCTGTTTTTTCAACCATATTGCATCAATCTGTAGTAACCCATTATTTATATTTTATTTCCTCACATTCAGGATCGTTAACACTTTGAAAAGTGAGCAAAAAATTCTTAATACCTTGTTCTTTTGGACAGAGATTACATATTTGCATCATGCAATTCCTGTTGTTGACATCACACACTGCTTTCTTCATAAGAGTTGTGTATTCCAACCCTTTGACACCCAAAGCTGAGAATTGTATTTTGGCATTCTGGTGGTATGTACATACACACTCAGAATGGGTACCAGCAGCTCCAGCTAAAACACAATGTCTGGGGCCAGTGCCGGCCTTAGGATATTTTGGGCCCTGTGCAGAGTATACTGTATGGGCCCCCCAATCCCCCATGACACAAGTCAAATTGTTTTTCATTGCTAATCATTTTATTTTAGTAGATTGTTAACAAGTACAACAAGTAAAATTTAACTATACAAGTGCACCTGTAACAGAATACCAACAGACCAACAGCCTTTACTATTATTACTACTTATTACTTTATTATTATCAAATATTTAAATATCATAAGAGGTTTCAACCAGTGCTGGCCTTAGGATATTTAATTAGGAATAGGATAATTCAATTTAATTAGGATATTCAACAAAAGTAAATACACAAAATAAAGTTTGTAAATATACAAAAAAGAAAATAACTTAATCAACTACAAATGAATATTTGGCAATTGTAATACAGGGTGTCCCAGAATTAACTATCTATTTCAATGAAATTGGACAAATTTAATAAAAACTGACTTAATTTTGTGTTTATTACTAAATTATGATGCAAAAACAAATAGATTTATAAATCATAAGTCAAAACTTTATTGACAAGTTTCAACATGTGCACCGTCTGTATCTCTGCAAATTTCAAATCTATCCTCAGTGCTGCGAAACATTTTGAAGCATTTCAGGTGTTATCTCCCACACTGCCAACTGGATGCGTTCTTTAAGTTCAGCTAAACTATTGATCTTTTGGTGATAAACCTTTGTTTTTATGAAACCCCATGCAAAGAAATCCAGGGGTGTCAAATCCGGAGAACGCGGAGGCCAAGGTCGAGGTCCTCCACGTCCAATCCACCGATTCGGAAGGCGTCTGTTGAGGTATTCTCGAACAATTAGAGCATAATGACATGGTGCTCCATCTTGTTGAAACACAACATTATCAAGAATGCCATCATCAAGAAGCTGTGGTTTGAGAAACTGCTGAAGCATATCAAGGTAGATGGTACCTGTTACAGTTGCTTCTGCAAAGAAGAATGGGCCATAAATTTTGGATTTGGTAATTCCAAGCCACACGTTAACTTTTGGAGAGTCTCTTTGCCATTCTGACTTCAGACGGTCTTTCATTGGACCAGATAATGAAAAAATTATGAAAAAAATTTAGAAATTTATACATTTTTAACATATATTAAACATGATAAACATAAATAAAAGTGTTTTTTTTAAAAATTTGTCTGATTTCATTGAAATAGATAGTTAATTCTGGGACACCCTGTATAAGAATACTAAAACATAAAAGAAAACTAGATTTAATAAAAATAAACATAAACCAATTGCAGGTATATATAAGTAACAAAAATCTTTTCATTAAAATCTATCTACTGTTTTAAATGACTGAGAAGAAAAGAAAAATCAAGCTAATACACAAATATATATTACACAATATTACACAAATAAATTACATTAACTTACACCAATTTTGGCACTCTGACGTCAATGGTAAATTTCTGTGAAATTTTTGGGCCCCCCTAAGTTGCGGGCCCTGTGCGACTGCATGGTTCGCACACCCCTAAGGCTGGCACTGCTGGGGCAAAGGCTGGCAAAACTAGAGGAGCCAATTTGGGGACTATCTGGATTATTTTTTATAGAGACTAAAGGCTTCTTTCAGATTCATTAACACCAGTCTTTTCTGCACAGATTCTTTATACCCATTTTCATTTCTGATACTCAGGCAGTCTTTTGTACCTGGGCACAAATGACTTATTTCATCCGATTCGAAAAATTTCTGAACAGAATCTTTAGTACCTTTAGTTATTACTTTTCCTTTTGACATGGGTTCAATTTCAGGAATAATTCAGTCTTTGTTTTATATTTCTGCTTTTCTTAACTAAATATTCAGTTGTCTGAAATAGATTTAGCCCTATAGTTTTTGATATGGTAAATGGAGATAATGTCAATACAGTCAACCCTCGTTATAACGGACTAATAGGGGGGAAAAGGTGTCCATTATAGCTGATTGTCCGATATAACCGACGGTACTGGTAACCTACGGTATACGTATACGATATGGTAATGGAGATACTATATACAGTACTGTGCACTGTCTGCTGAACACGATACATGATAAATGATACAGAAAATAATGAAATATAATAAAAATATAAAAGTTAGCTTGTTTTTGGCCTTACGAATGTCGGAAACAGTGCTTTTTCACGCCATACTCTGCGCACACCTTGGCCACTGAAGCACCTGCCTCTAACTTCTTGATTAATTCCAGCTTCTGGGTCACTGACAGGGTCACACGCTTCTTCTTTTCCTGGTTAACGTCGCCAGTGGTGTGTCCGGTTTATCCGATATCCGCTCTAACGGGGTCCGTTATAGCGAGGGTTGACTGTATTTTGAGTTTCCTCTCATAACTGTCAGTAGAATGGAAAGCTTCAACCAGTTCATTCATGAGATGAATCATTGATCTGAAACAAATTCATGAATGCATAATAGCTATAAACAAAACATTACATGTGCATATTAAATTTTTTGGATTATAATATTGATTTCAAGTGCAACAAAATGAGCATTCTTTGAGATGGTCAAATTAAACCAAAAATTATTTTGTGACCAAATGAATTCCAAATGATTTAATGGGCCCATTGATCTCCAATCTTTAGGGAGTTGTGCCTCTAGTTTCTACTATCAAAGGTGAATACGTACATTTTGTTTTTATGCTTCAGTTTTAGTTTAGGTATATTCCTACTTAATAATAGTGTATCATTTTAAAATTCATACCTTTTGGGTTTCATGATCTAACTTTTTGTAGCTTTTGATGGGCTTGGGATCTCAATTTCTAAACTTGTTTCTAGCTTTTGTTTTAAAGAATGATGTGCTATTTCTATTGTTTGAATAGCTTTTGCTTCTTTTCTTGAGGAACCCAAACCATCTGAAGTTTTTGAATTAATAAATATTTGACTCCATTTGATATACAGGGTGAGTCAAAAGTAGCGCCCAATTTCTGTCAGTTGATTGTTTGTTTGCCATTTGTATTACAGTGTACAAGAAGGTAGAAATAAATGAATGACATGTTTATCTAACCATTTATTTGGGGGAAAATTATTACAGAACTGTACCAAGCTGTTTTACTTTTCAATTTTCAAAGTGCCCTCCCTCATGATCGATGCACAATTGCAGCCGAGCAGGCACAGAGTGGCACACACGCCTGCAGAGTTCGATATCAATTTCCTCAAACTTTGCAGTGATTTGAGCCTTCAATTCCTGAATGGTACGAGGCTTTTCACGATAAACAAGGTCTTTCATGAGCCCCCAAAGAAAGAAATCTGGAGGTGTAAGGTCTGGGGAGCGTGCCGGCCACTCAATCGGACCGCGGCGGCCGATCTACTTTTTGGGAAAGTTTTCATCAAGCCACTGACGAACATGACGTCCATAATGAGGTGGAGCTCCATCTTGCTGGAAATAACAGTCCTGATCTTGTACCCTGGGTAGGGTGCATTAAATGCCCCATGATTTTCAAAAAGTTGTTGGATTTTAATGTCTATTCCCTCAAATGTTACACTTGTTGATAGAAGTATGTATGCAAAAAATAAATCAAATCAGAGGTGGTCCTGGGTGGCCACCGGCCACTTTTATATATTTAGTAGTGATGCACCGAATATTTGGCAAATATTCGGTATTACTTATAATACTAATATACAAATATTTGGTATTACTATACTTACATTGATTGAAAGTTGAAAATGTATAAAACACAACGCCAATGTCACTACTCCAACTTTGCTTGTTTCCGCAAATTTGGCCTCGCTTTGCGGTCACATTCAACCACTTGAAGAAGATTTTGGAAGTGGTCTTCTCCTCTTGCAGCTGAGACAAAATCAGTTGTGAGCTTTACTGCTCTCTCCGCAGGGTCATTCACAACATTTAACCCATCCACAATGGACTTGGCTGCCTTGAAGTGGTCATTGTTCTGCCAATTGTCAACATCCTCTGTTAGGAAGGTCATATCCAGGTGAAGAGGTTCACTGTAAACCACGAGTCCTCGTTCACAAGATCAGCCAGGGTTGTCGCTTCTGTAATTTTTGGAAATGATGGTTTGCCATATCCAGAACTGTAGCGGTGTTTTGGAGTGCTTGGCATTTCATCTGGTTGTATGGCCAGTAACACATCTGCAAGGGCACGACGCTCCTTTTGAGGTACTGCATTGCTGAACAGTGCCAAAACAACCAGTTCTGGGGTTAAATACCACAAATGTCTATCAAAGGCTTTCACAGCGCTGACTGAAATGATTGAGTTGACAGCTTTATAGTTGAGCAGAGTCTTGTATAAGCACAAATCAAACCATGGGGCATTTGAAGCAGACTGACATATGAGCCACCAATCACAATAAATATAAACAACAAAAACAACAAACTCCTTCAGTTTTTCCTATTGATGTTGTGTTGTTACAGTTCCTCGAGGTAGTACAGAAATTTGCTCTTCAAGTAGGCATATTTTGATGGAATAAAGAATCTTTGACATCCACCTTGCTTTATGCATGGCCCCAGGTCTGTGGAGTGTTCCTTGTTTTGTGACATCATCATCGAGGACTACCTGCAGAGTTGTGCCATTTCCTTGTAGTCTTCCCTACAGTATGAAGCGCTTGTGCGGATTGTGCTTAAAACCTTGTTTTTGCAGGATAAAAGCAGTTGTTGTGCATCGTCATTGTACATTGAAATGTCAATTTTAGTTAAACTTTCATCCTTTGCATGCGATATGCGTTCCCAATTCTTCTGGAATCTTTGGAACAAAGATGCTTCTGGAGACTTTGATGTCTCAATTTTGAGAGTGTCAAACACATGATCCAGGATTACCTCTCCAACATGATGGCGACATGCACACCACAGAAGAGCACGGTCCAGTTTTGATTGAATGGTAACACAGGCAGCTGTAACGTGTCCAGTGTTTGATGCTGTTGTGTCAAAACATAAGTTGACAACTGACTGTTTGCACTTCCATGAATGTAGAAACGTGTAAGTGTGCTCGGCAATGATGTCACCTGATGACATATCACTTCCACGAGGATATCTAGCCACTCCCAGTAGCTTTACATCAGTGGCATTCCCAATCAACACTGGCAATCTTTCTTCCTTGCCATTCTTGTTTGTGAGCGTATGCATCTGCTTGCCATCCCAGTGAAGTGTTGCAGCTGTTGGGGTGATCCAATTTTCTCGAATATCTTTGGCGATAGCACTTGTTATTGATCGTCGAGCCTTATCAGCAGTTGAATACGACTTGGCCACACGACGTGGATCACCTGCCTCTTGAATTACAGCTTCGGTGAGCACAGCCTGTTGAACAGGAGTTATGTTTAGTCGAGTAGCAACAGACACGACTGAAGGCCTTTTCAGAATATCATGAGGAATAAAGGCAGATGTACCTGCATATGTTGATCTGTGGTGACTATGCTTCCTTTGAAGCTCTGGAATCGCCTCTTCTTCAGTTTCTTCCAAGCTATCTGCAGAGGCACTATCATCAGAGCATACAGAACTTTTCATCTCTTGTACACTGGATGATTCATGACGTTCTCGTCTTGAAGCTTCCGCTAAGATGCGTTTTTCTTTTCTACGATCTTTATCAGCTTTCTTCTTGTCAACACTACCAAATGAGGCTACTCTGTCAGATTTCATTGACTCTAAAAATGCTCTATCTTCCTCATTCTTAATGTTTGTCATTGCATCTTTTGTCTATACACCAAAGGTCTTATCAAGACGTTCATTCATGGATTGCAACTTAGCCAAAGTGTTTGGAGATTCTCTGCGAGAAACAGGTATTTGACGCAATTTGTTATTGTCATTAAGAAGGTCAAGTATTAGTTTGCAGCATTGATGGTCTGAAAGCATAGGAATATTTGCTTTAGTGTAGAATGTTTTCAGCTGGATAAGGACTATGCTGGCAGATTTCCATTTGAGTGGCTGTGTTTGTTTGCCTTCACATATTTCTTTCTGGATGTGCCACATCACGCATCGAAGAACCTGCCGGCAAGTTGGGAGGCGGACTCCTGTCAATGTACCATCTCCTTCTGTAAGAGCATTGCCAAGACCAAAAATGGCACTTGCTAATCTGTTCTTCTTAGCTTCCATTGTTACAGCTTCCATTGTTTCTGAAAGACAATAAAGGATATTATTAGACTATAAGTGAAGTTTCGTTTATGGTACATGTTTTATGTAAATCACCCCTTTAGGGTGCATCAAACGCCCTTAGGTTCTTGGATTTTAATGTCTATTCTCTCAAATGTTATGTAAATCACCCCTTAGCAACTCTATATTAAAAGAAACAATGTAAGTAGTCAACTGGTTGGTAAATAAAAAAAATAGATATTTTTACATAGCGCGGCCCCCGAAAATTGCCACGAAAATATAAAAGTGACCGGTGGCCACCCAGGACCACCTCCGATTTAATTAATTTTTGGCATACACACTTCTAGCAACAAGTGTAACATCTGAGAGAATAGACATTAAAATCCAAGAACCTAAGGGCGTTTGATGCACCCTAACCCTGGGCCAAAAGAAGGTTTGCAGCATATCCAGGTAAATTTCTGCAGTGACAGATCCCTCAAAGAAAAAGGGTCCAATTATCCCTAATGGAGATATGGCTGCCCAAACTGTCATGCCAGGTAAATTTACCTCCTTCTCAACTGTCACTCTTGGGTTCTCCGCAGCCCAGTAGACACAATTGTGTCTGTTAATTGTGCTGTTAAGCTTAAAACATGCCTCATCTGACCACCAGATGTTGTCTAGCATTGTGTCTTCTTCGTCAAGTTTAGCTAAGAACTCTTCGCAAAATTGAAGACTGCGGTCGTCATCTCCATCATGAAGGGCATGCAGTAAGCGTGGAATGTAAGGTTTCCATTTTTTCTGGTGAAGGATACGGATAACACTTGATTGGCTCACTTCCAACTCTGCAGATAAACTGCGAGTTGACTTTTGCAGACTTTGTTCCAGTCTCCTGATGGCTTCTTCAGCCTTAGCTACATTCGTTGCCATTTTT
Source organism: Bathynomus jamesi (assembly GCA_023014485.1). NCBI lineage: Eukaryota > Metazoa > Arthropoda > Malacostraca > Isopoda > Cirolanidae > Bathynomus > Bathynomus jamesi. The sequence goes on along the minus strand of JAJOZX010002062.1, from coordinate 638,251 downwards.
GGACGACCGGACTTCTTTGCAGTGGCTACTGACCCTGTTGCTTCAAATTTCTCGACAATCAATCGTATGTTTCTTCTCTGGGGTGGGTTAATATCGAATTCCTGTGCCAAATGGCGTGCTGCCATCGTTGGTTGTTCATTACATTTGTAGTAATGTTTCACGGCCGCAATGCGTTGATTCATTGAAAGGTAATTCATGGTTCAATTTGGTGCAAATTCAGTAACTTTCCAAACTCTCAGCAATAACCTGAAAAACAAAAATAAATAAACTAAGAAAATTAATAATCTGCAAGACAATTATTAACAACATGACTTCCTAGAAAGAATCTGACAGCCGAAAAAACAGAAATCGGGTGCTACTTTTGACTCACCCTGTATATGGACAATAATAATTGATATGTCAACATATTAATTTCATAAGTTTAATAAATTTAATATGTCAACATATTAATTTCACTAAGTTTTTCAGCAACTGCTGAAAAACTGTCTTGAAAGTAAATGCATTATAAATAAATAATATAAATAAAAAAATTATAAATATAAAAAGTACCTATCATTAAATACTTACGCTTCTTCACTGGAGTCACAGCAAGACTTTCTAGAACTTGAGAAACCTCTTCTTTGGCATTACTTGATATACTTGGATCATATTCATCACTTTCTGAAATAACATTCTCAGAAGACTGATTGTGATCAGACTCTTAAATAATTTTCTACAGTTGCTACATAGTACAGTATTCCTTTGTAGTTTTCATTTACATCGATCATAAAGTGATTGGCTGATTGTTCTTATATCCTTGCGTATCTTTTTCTTATGTTTTTGTAAAGGATCATCACAGTATCTAACCATTTTTCATTACTAAAAATACACAATTGTAAATCTCAAAAATAAGATATGATTTGACTCAAAATAAGCACATCTGTAATAAAAATAAACATAATTAACAAACATTTGAGAGAGAGAGAGAGAGTGCGTGAATATGAGTTATACATAGGATGTAAATATATCATTTGTAGTTCTCTATTTTAGTCTGCATAAAAATGTCAAAATTTCAATATACAAATGTCAATGTACATATTTTTTCATTTTTAAAATATCTTGCAACTTGATACCCACATTTTTTATTGTTTGTATCTTTTAACAATTAATGGAAGTTTAATAAATGAAAAAAATTTTTTTGGATTTCATTGTCTAGGGGGGTGGGGGTCAAAAATAAAAAAGTGGGGGAAAGTTTTCATTACTGTTCTACACATTTGAATGTGGTATCATTTAATAGATCTCTTCATGCTGATTCTAAAAATGTATAGTTTTATAGGTCTACAGTAAGATGTTTGGGAGTTATTGCCATTAAAATTAGGTGGTAAAGTGGGGCCCCCAAGATTTTGGGGGCTTATATCTCTCAAACTATGGGTCATAGAACTTTTTTATTTGAACCAGTGAAATCAGCACCTGGAAGAACCACATATGTCAATTTTCATTAAAATCCGGGTCAGAGTGGTGATAAATTTTTTAATTTTTGGGTGATTTGTCCTGGAATGCCCCCTTTGTTTTAGTTATTCACACTGTGAGAGTCACATGCCCCCCCCCCCCCCCCCCCCCCGACCAAATCCTGGGTATACCCCTGGTGCTGTACTGCCTTCACTGTTTCTTCACCCCCACTCAGTTGCTGTCTGGGTCATTCTCTGTCAGATCAACCAGTGCCTAACACCCTCATCTCTCAGATTTTGCTGAAATTTGGTTTATAGGGAGTTTGTGGGCCCTGAATCCATTTCTGAAATTATAAGGTCAATCCGACCAACAGTTCAAGAGATATGACCTCGGGAAATTTGAGGTCACTTGCGAGGTCACTAACATTTGGCGACCCATAACTTGGGTAATAATGGTCACAATTATATAAAAGTATATATATTTAGAATCAGAAAATGACAAGGAATCCAAATATGCAAGTTTTAGAACTCTAGGTTGAAAAATAAAAAAGTTACACTGTAACCAAAATTTGAGGTCACGATTTGACCTCTGGGGTATCAAATGAGAATTTTTTTTTAAATGTAAAAAATGAAGGCATAGGCATTGGCTATTAGAATCAGCAAAAATAGTTTGTTTGTTAGTATTTTTCATGTAACTAACATATAAGTGAACACCATATTCATAAGTTGTGCGTCAATTCTACCTATTTTTTCATACTTAAGCTCATAATTTGACCTATAGAAATTAAAATTACATTTTTTTATAGATATAAAAACAAAGGCAAAAAATGTAAAATTGTATTTCACTGCTAATCTATACTGGCGATAATAGTTATAATAGTGAAAGGGGAAGACCTACTTAGAGGATTCATGTGCTAGCCTAATACAATTTTTGCATGCTCGATGCTCTCATCAATTTCTTTTTGTGGAAAAATGTATTGAATTCTGCTGCCTCCTCTTAGGGTAGGACAACTCATTACAGTTAATATATGATGTCCTGGCACTGCACATGAATCCTTGTTTGATGGATAATAATATGCACTTGATCCTGATGACCCAGAGGGATGTAGAAAGTTCACAGTGAAATCATCAAACTCTTCACAATATTCCTCCACAATTCCATACCAAACTTGTATGTCATAAATGCAGCCAACATACTCTCCTGGTTTGACACATTTTAGGTTACCAAGCATTGCAGGTTCATTAGTAAAATGACTTTTCCTTATTCTTTTCTTTTCTCCAATGCCACTTGAAATGGGATACACCATCAGTTCTTCCTTGTTTAGGGGAACAAATCTATGATATTTCTGAGTTCCAGGAATAGCCCTACTATCCTTGAATCGATGTTCCAACCGTTCTTCTGCATCTTTCAAATCAGCTGTAGTTACAAAGAAAAAATTTATCTTCTTGCTCAAGTTTTCTTCACAAAACTGAAACATGTGTTCTGGTGTAAGAATTTGCCTCTCTGTAGTTCTCTGCAAACTGGCACGAGCAGTAGCTCTTTTCACTGTTCCTCCAATCCCATCACATGCATTTTTGCCATGGGATGTAGCAAAGAAGTGCCATTCACAAGACAGACCAAAATCCTCTTCATGGTAACAGAGATTTGTGAAGTTGTATCTGTTCTTATATTGGCCAGCACATCCATCTGAGAAATAGTGCACCTTCTTCAATTGTGGGCATCTGAATTTAACATATGTCATAAGCTTCAATATGAATGAGTAAACCATTATAGTGTTGTGTTTTAGTGATGCAGATAAGAAACAGACACTAAAATGGCTAAGTTCCTGGTCTGCAGATGATCTATAATAGATGACAAAAGGGTGAACTGTACACTGTGAATTGTCCCAGTGAAACCCTTGGGCAGCATCCTGGACAATGAAAGAATAATTCTCAGAGAAATCACCTACTATAACTACCTCGCTCTGAGGTGGTAGTGTTTCTTTCAACTGCTTGAAGTACTGTGATTGTTGCTGAGCAACAAAGTGATGACGAACCATGCGGGATATTTTCATGCTTAGGGATGATAAGTATTCATGAAGTGGCTCCACCTTATCAACCATTGTACAACGGTCAACAGTCACCCATTGCTTGTAAGATATTTCATTTGGAGCTGATTTCACACTGTCAAGTAACTCAAGAAAATCCAGGACACCCTCTTCTCTTGGGCAATCATTGCAAAGTTGCATCATGCAAGTCTCTCTTTCTGTACTGCAGACACTGTAATCCATAAGATCCTTGTATGAAAGACCTCTTTCTCCCAATGCAGCCAGCTGCAATTTTGGATTTTGATGGTATGTGCAGACACAGACAGAATGAGTCCCACCACTACCAGCAAGCACACAATATGATGGCCGTAATTTTGCAAATGTGGAAAATCCTATTTTGGGATTCTTTTCATCATTTTTATATAGTTCAAACATCTCTCTTAAATTCCCGAGGACCAATCGTTTTTGCACCTTCATTGCACCTTCAGCACTGATAACTTTCACGCAATCCTTTTGGCCAGGACACATACGACTAACCTCTTCTGACTCATAGAATCTTCTAACTATATCTTTGTGTTCTTCAGATATCACTTTTCCTTTGCTCATTAGTGGAATCTTTGGAAGAATTCCATGTTCGGATTTAAGTGAACGGCTTCTTTTCACCATGTATGTTGTAGTTTGAAAGAAACGAAACGCTGTTTTTTCAATTGTGTATGGTGAGAGTGTCAATATTTGTAGTTTGTGATGGTGACATTTGCTCTCCAGGAATGACTGTTTCAATTCATTCATTAATTTGTCGATGTTTTTCAGATTTAGTTTCAGGTTTTGAAGTATCACTTACCTCCTCGGTAATTTGAACACCATAACTGAGTTCTAGCCTCTCCTTCAGGTGTTTCTGAGCAGATGATAGCTTACCACGAGCCTTGCGCTTTTTCTGGCTTAATGACAGCCCTTCTGAAAAGAACAGAAAAAAAGGTTTCACACACCTGAATATTAGTAATTAAATATTAATTATAGTACCTTAAATGCTATATAATTGGCTATATAGTAGATCAAACAGACCTTGTAGTAAAGTATAAGTTATTATATTAATTTATTACTTACTTTTTTTAACTGGTGTTTGGTCCAGAAATGCTAGAACTGGTTCAACTGAAGTTGAAGGATTTTCCTTTATCAAGCAATCACTGTCATTGTCCAGATCTTGAATTGAAGAGATGTTACTCAAGCCACTGATAGTAGATGATTCATTTGAATCCTGCTCAGACTCGTTGTTTTCAGTGGTACTAAGTATAGTGGGGTTTTTCATTATCCAGTGTCCAGCAGTTCACACACAACAATGAGTCTTTTTTCACTCTTCCAGCACATTTTTCAACAAGTACATCAGTCACTTTTCTAAGATTGATTGTTATGCGTTTCTTGTGTTTTTGAATAGGGTCCTGGCAGTATTTCAAGTGCCGAACCATTGTATTTTGATCTGTAAAGATATAGGATTTACAATTAGGTAATATATATTTTTTAGAAAATATAGCTATACACACTTAATATTTTAGGCCTTGATAGTCTCTGAGGCTCATTAAAACACCATACCCACCAGCCACCCACAGTGCTGGCTGGAACTGTACTAACCTGTAGACAAGGAATTTTGCAACTATCTGTGTTGATTCTGCACTTAGACAAGTAGCAACATGTTTCAACAGGTTTGTTTAGGCTACATGTGAGCTTAGTCTTCCCCTTTCACTATTATAACTATTATTGCCAGTGTAGATTAGCAGTGAAATACAATTTTTATTAAATTCTTGGAGCTTGAGGTCAAATTGATAGCTAAGATATAAAAATTCCTTGAAATGACAAGCAATTTATAAATATGGTGTTCACTTATAAGTTAGTTACATGAAAAGTACCAACATAAACAAACTTTTTATGATTGTTTCTATTAGTCAAGAACTCTGACTTTGTTTTTTATATCTATAAAAAATGTAATTTTAATTTCTATAGGTCAAATTATGAGCTTAAGTGTGAAAAAATAGGTAGAATTGACGCACAACTTATGAATATGGTGTTCACTTATATGTTAGTTACATGAAAAATACTAACATAAACAAACTTTTTTTTGCTGATTCTAATAGCCAATGCCTATGCCTTCATTTTTTACATTTAAAAAAAAAATTCTCATTTGATACCCCAGAGGTCAAATCGTGACCTGAAATTTTGGTTACAGTGTAACTTTTTTATTTTTCAACCTAGAGTTCTAAAACTTGCATATTTGGATTCCTTGTCGTTTTCTGATTCTAAATATATATACTTTTTATATAATTATGACAATTATTACCCAAGTTATGGCTCACCAAATGTTAGTAACCTCGCGAGTGACCTCAAATTGCCTGAGGTCATATCTCTTGAACCGTTGATCGGATTGACCTTGTAATTTCAGAAATGGATTCAGGGCTCACAAACTCCCTATAAACCAAATTTCAGCAAAATATGAGAGATGAGGGTGTTAATTTCAATTTTTTTTGGTTGATCTGACAGAGAATGACCCGTCTCTGTACAGGGGTGTTGTTCGCTCCTGTATGGAGTATGCTTCTCGTGTAGGGTGGTTCAACCCACACAGCCATACTTGACCAGGTGGAATCAAAGTCTTTTTGTCTCATCAATTCCTCACCTCTTACTGATTGTCTTCAATCTCTCTCTCTCTCTTTCTCTCTCTCTCTCTTTCTCTCTCTCTCCTATCATTATCATAACTGACATTGCTCTTCTGAACACTCTAACTGCATGCCTCCTTTAAGAAGAGCACACAGTACCAGACTTTCTACACATTCTCATTCCTATTCTGTCCAACTATCTAATATTGGTATTTTCAGTCTTTCATCTACTCAACCAGTCAACTCTCAAACAATCTTCCTCAATCCATCTTTCCTCCTGTTTATAACCTCCCATCTTTCAAACGCAGTGTGTCTAGGCATCTCAAAAACCCTGGACCTTGATTTTGGCTCTCCTTCTGTTTTTATGGAAGGGGTGCTTTTGTGGGCATTTGCCCTTGGCCCCTCCTCCTTGCATGAAAAAAAAAGAATACCCAATCGTGACAAGTGCATACCCAGCCAAAGTCAATCATTGCCAAAGTATTGATTTAATATTGAAATAAACTTACTGTATAAGTGCAGTATGTACAATACTTTAGCATTTGCAGCTGGCAGCAACATTCCAAGTAGTGCACCCCTTGTATGACTGGCTTGTTTATATGAGGCACTCTGTGTGACAGTGATGAGTGCACCAAATTTAAGTTTCAAGAAAATGAGCATTGAAGTTTTAAGGCTTGCGCACATGGTCTACCACCCTCTAAAAAATGGAAAACTATTGGGTGATAAAGATGAGCCTCCCATATGAGGATATGTATTATGATAGACAATGGATAGCCCTTTCTGGTACTGGTACCATAAAGATTGTTTGGGACCATGGTGGGGTCATCAATGTCACATGGAGCACCTCATATGAAGGCTTTCTCGCACCAGTCTGGATTATTACATTTTTATAGTGGTTTTAAATGTTTTTTTAAAGTTTTTACTATTTATACTTGTTATATATTAGTTTACATGCATTATATATATATATGATCAAAAAGTTTGGTAAATAGTCCCGCAACTAATGAACGCGTGTCACTAGGTAATGTCAGTATGTATGGCTGATGTCACCTTGGCCACTTGCCAGATGCCAACAAACACCATTCAATTACACACCAGTGTGTCGTGTCATTGCTCTGTGTGAGGGCATTTTTGTGGCATCTGGCAATTTTGCAGAAAATGTTGAAATGTGAGAAATATACAAATATCAAATTTTGTTTTAAACTTGGTAAGACAGCTACAGAAATGCATGGAATGCTTGCAGCTGTCTATGGAGATGAAGTTGTTACAAACAAGATGGACGGATGACCACTTCTTTCGTCATCTTCCAAAGACTCATTTCCTTCTCAACCTTCCAAACCACTTGCAAACAGTCTTGTTTGTAACAACTTCATCTCCGTAGACAGCTGCAAGCATTCTGCGCATTTCTGTAGCCATCTTAGCAAGTTTAAAACAAAAATTTGATGTTTGCATGTTGCTCAAATTTAGACATTTTCTGTAAAATTGCCAGATGCCACAAAAATGCCCTCACACAAAGCAATGACACGGCGCACTGGTGCATAATTGAATGGTGTTTGTTGGCATCTGGCAAGTGGCCAAGGTGATGTCATCAGCCATACACACTGACATCACCTAGTGACATACACGAGTCATTCCGTTATAATTCAGTCATTTTAGAAAAAAATTTACACCACATCATTTTAGATTTTGTTGAGCTGCAGGGAGCCAATAGGCCTTGAAAAATGATGAAAATAGCAATTTAAATTTTTGTAATCGGACCTACGGTTCTCAAGTTATAGCACTTCAAAGTTTGACACTTTTGCCACTGGGTGACGCTGCGAGTGCCATTTTATTTTTTAAAAATTTCCTTAAAATCATATTTTTGTTCAATTTTAACAAACAAAGTGTCAAATCCTACATTTTTGAGGGCAAGGAATCCAAAAATGACAAAAATGTGGAAAAAATTCACCCTTCCAAGTCGTATCTTCCATATTTTATCTTCTCGGACCAAAAAAATGGGTTGGGTTTGAGGGCCTGTATCTCGGGTCTGCATAGGTTTCTTTTCAAGGGAAATGCAGCAATATTTAGGTTAGACATATGAGAAATCATGTTTAAAAAATCTCATATATATTATCTTTCTGTATGATTTTACAGGCATGAGAGCATAGGCCTACCACATTTTCTTCTTGGATGAAAGTGGGATTAACTGTTTATTTTAACAATTTAATAATGGTAGCATTGTAACTTTCTATTGCTGATTCCAATTCTCTGTCTTCATATTGTTTAACTAAAATTTTAAATGCTCTTGATAAAATTTCCTCAACTTAATTCTGAGCTGTGTGGCCCTTAATTTAATTATAAGAACAGCCACAATAACTTTACCAAAACTGTATTTTCTACGTTAAAACTTTATTGATAGCTTAGTAGTACACTACATAATATTTTTTATACAATTATTAATACATAATATTTTGGAGACAAAAGATAGGCAGCTTTCAAGGATGGTAGTATTGCTTATATGTATTTTTTAATTGAATCAAACATCTTATCATATTTTTACCACACTATATCTTAAATAGATCCCTAATATACCTGTGTTTTCTTTTCAGACTGACTGCACACTACCATAGACTGCTCTAAAATAATCTCAAAATTGATTTGTGAATTGATTGTGATTGTGAACTGATTGTGATTGTGTTGATTCATTAACAGTGCTATAGTATGCTTCAGAAATGGACATGGAAACAGAGTTTTCCCTTTGTTTAATTGGAATGGTTAAAGGTTTAGAAGACTCATGTCATAAAACATGGTACAACAAGAATACAGGCTACAGACATCTTGCAGAACTGGCAGAAGATGAGGTTGAACTGCTGACTTGGCAGTCTGGCATAAAGCCACAACTAGAAAATGGAACTGTCTCTTTGAATGATGAAAGTAAAGTTTGTTTTCATCACTACGATGTGTACATCAAATGATATGAAAATTGCCAGAAAAAATGCTGCAACCCTTTTACTCTGCATGGTTGCGTAGGTAGGCACAAGCAGAAGATGCAGAATGGTTCACATGTGATTACTGTTGACTTGGCCTGTCAACTTTCAGCATCATCTATTCAGGTAATCCCTGGTCAAAAGCTCTGCTTAGAATGTTGGAAACATGCAAAATCCATTGTTCAGAACAGTTCATCTGACGAAAGTGTGTCTGATGATTCTCAAAGAAATGATCCTGATTTTTCAACTCCTGAATTCACCTCTGAATTGTTGGAGACTTCGCTTACAGCTTGTGGAGTATCTCCATTGAAATCACATGGCAAGTCAAAATGACAAAAAATTTCACATGTCCAACAAAAGATAGAAGAAGCAGCAAAATATATGGAGACTGCATTCACGTCCACAGGTTTGACTTGAGTTTTGGAGCAAGATGGCAACTTCCCCATAATTCAGATGCAGTGGACCTTGACAAATTAATGGATGATTTAAAAACCAAATATTGTCTAACAGAAAATAAAGCTGAAAAAGTTCAAATCCTTACATTAAAACCTAAATCTTGGACCACAGCTGAAACAGTGGAATTTTTTGGTGCCAGCAAATACTTAATTCAATCAGCCATCAACTTAAAAAAACAATATGGTGTTTTGGCCAAACCCACTAGAGCTGCAAGAAAAGGACTTCAAGAATCTATAATCAGTACCGTTATTAACTTTTATCAGGATGATGAGTATTCAAGAGAAATGCCTAGTGCAAAGGACTACATTAGCATATCGTACAAAGTCCATAAACAAAAAAGACTGCTTCTTTGCAACCTGAAAAAACTGTACTGTTCGTTTAAAGATAGACATCCAAACATGAAAATAGGTTTTTCAAATTCTGCTCACTTCGTCCAAAGTGGTTTAAGGTTGTTGGCTCTGCTTGTGGGCATTCTGTCTGTGTTTGCTCCATACATCAGAATGCTGTCCTTGCTGCCCATGCATTGAACCTGGATTACAAACATTTAATGCAGATGATTGTATGTGATTTGTCGAGCAAACTATGTATGGTACATCGTTGTTCAAATTGCCCTGGTAAAGAAAGACTGATCAACTTTCTTAAAGAATCCTTTCCAGATTTTGATGAACATGACCAAATTACATTCCAGCAGTGGCAGTCTATCGATCGTACAACAATAGTGTCAGTGGTTATGGATCCTTTTGAATTCTTTGAGTTTTTGGCTTCTAAAATTGACAATATGACATCTCATTCCTACATTTCCAAATGTCAAGCACATTACCTCAACAAACTAAAACAAGAACTTTCTGTGAATCCTTCAACCTGCATCATTCTTGCTGATTTTGCTGAAAATTATTCAATGGCCATTCAGGATGTAGTTCAAGGGTGGCACTGGACTAAGCAACAATGTACTATCCATCCTATTGTGTTATATCATGTGGATTCTTCTGGTAAGCTTCAGACAAAATCATTTGCCTTTTTCTCTGATGACCTTGAACATGACACTGGATTTGGTTATCATCTTCAAACTGTTCTCTGTTCTTTCATTTGTTCGTATTTGCCCCATATCTCAAAAATTGAATATTTCTGATGGATGCTCCGGTCAGTACAAAAACTTCAAAAATTTTCTTAATTTAACCTTTCACAAACAAGATTTCGAACTTGATGCATCATGGAACTTCTTTGCCACCAGTCATGGAAAATCTCCATGTGATGGTCTTGGTGGAACTATTAAAAGAAAACTGCTTCATGAAAGTTTAACTCTAACAGAGAAAGATCAGATTATTTCCGCCGTTCAAGCTTTCATTTTTTGTAAGAGCAGCATGCCTTGAATACAGTTCTTTTATATTGCAAAAGATGAACTTATACCAGTAAGAGCCACTTTAGAAGAAAGGTTCAAAATTGGAATAACTGTTCCTGGAACAAGAAGCTTTCATGTCTTCATTCCAGAAAAGATTGGCTGCATCTCCTACAAAAGAACTCAGAGGATGAGGAACTTTCAGGAACATTTTCTTTTTTCAGTTCACCATCCACTGTATCAACAACACTGATACCTAAACTACATGATTATGTTGCTGCCATGTATGACAGTCATTGGTGGATTGGAGTGATTACTTATGTTGATAAGGAATCTGATGACTTTGAGGTTAAATTCATGACACCTCATGGTCCAAGACAGACATTCTCTTGGCCAACTCGGGATGATATCTGCTGGATTCCAAAGTCAAATATATTGAGAATACTCACTGCACTGATTACTACATCAGGACATGTGTACAAAATATCAGATGAGGATTTCACTGCTCTCATTGAATTTTAGTTACAAACCAAACACACTAAATTTATTGTAATAAGTGCTTCTCTTAGATCCACTTTTGTGAGCACAATGAACAATACACTGTTTGTGTAACCAAATATGTATTCATGTAAAGATTTGTATTCAACTTTCTGAAAATAAAATGTTTAGAAAAACAATAAAACACTAAATCTACCATAGCTAGTAGAAAGTCTAGTTGAGAAAATGGTGATGGGTGTTACAGCCATAGGGAAGTTCCTCAAAACTTAACAAGTGATGTTAATGGGTCTAAACTAGGTTTAATGGCAGAAATGTTTCACACTACAAATTTTGGTACCAGAAATAAAACATTTAAAAAAATAATCTATTTATGGCATTTAAATGTTACTGATTCCAGTGGAATTGCCCATTATGCTTACCATTAAATGAAAGATATTATGGCCTCTTTTACTGTAGTCTTTCCATTTTTATGTAGTTTTTGGATTCCTTGCTCTCTGAATTGTAGGAATTTGACATTTTGTTTTGTATTGTTGATAAAAATTGTAATTTTAGAGCATTTCTTGCAAATAGCAATTGGGTGCGAGAGCACAATCCCATTTTTGTACAAGAACAAAATGTGGTATGCTCTCATGCCTGTAAAATCATACAGAAAGATAATATATCCGAGATTTTTTAAACATGATTTCTCATATGTCTATCCTAAATAATGCTGCATTTCCCTTCTAAAAAAACCTATGCAGACCCGAGATACAGGCCCTCAAAGCCGACCCATTTTTTTGGTCCAAGAAGATAAAATACGGAGGATATGACTTGGAAGGGTGAAGTTTTTCCATATTTTGATATCATTTTTGGATTCCTTGCCCTCAAAAATGTAGGATTCAACACTTTGTTAAAATTGAACAAAAAATGATGATTTTAAAGAAATTAAAAAAAAAAAATGGCGCTCTTAGCACCACCCAGTGGCAAAGGTGTCAAACTTTGAAGTGCTATAACTCGAGAACCATAGGTCCTATTACAAAAATTTAAACTATTTTCATCATTTTTCAAGGCTTATTGGTTCCCTGCAGCTTGACAAAATCCAAAATGGTGTGGTTTACACCCCTGACAGAATTATAATGGAATGACTCAACAGCAGTTACAAAAATAACCCCTGGCATGCTCCAAAATGTGTTCTGCAATGCTGCTGACATATTTGAACTCTGTAGAGATACTGATGGTGCTCATGTAGAATCATATGCTTAAGTATTCATTAAATGTATACCTTCTATTATATTATTATTGAATTTTACCCTTTTTGCTACATTCATTTTCACTAAAATAGATAGGGACTTTATAAACACCCTGTATATATATATATATATATATATATATATATATATATATATATATATATATATATATATATACATACATACATATATGTGTTTGGCTTTGAAAGGTCCCACTCAACTGACCTGTGTATCTATGTACTTAAAGAAACAATATCTAAATACATTGACAGTAATTCAACTATTTATAGCTATTTCCTAGATATAAGTAAGGCATATGATAGGGTGAACCACAATATTTTATTTGTAAAATGAAGACAGGAAGGTTCCCATGTACATATTAAATTTATTGAAATTTTGGTATTCTCACCAATCTTTCACTGTTAGGTGGGGCAATGTACTACCTATCCGAGTGTTTTGGCTCCTCTTGCGGGGTGAGACAAGGCTCCTTGCTCTTCCCTATGCTGTTTAATGTGTATATTGACGGATTAATTGCTTCACTTAATGAGGCAACAGTGGGATGTTGTATAGATAACACAAGGATAAATAACTTAGTTTATGCCAATGATAGGGTGTTAATAAGTCCCTCTGTTAAAGGTCTGGATCGGCTACTAAAAGTCTGCGAAGAGTATTCGCAGAAACATGATATTCTTTTTGTTACAAAAACTAAGGTTATGCAATTTCATCCTAAAAGCTATAATCAGCCAGCTGATATAAGGTTTAAAATGAATGGTGAGGTAATTGAGGAAGTACAAGAGTTTAAGTATTTGGGTCAAACTATTACCAGCTTCTTGAGTGATGATTTGGATATAAGAAAACAATCTTGAAGCCTGTGTGCTAAAGCGAATATGGCCATAAGGAACTTTCGATTCTGTACAAGTGAAGCTAAAGACACACTCTTTCGTACTTTGTGCAGTAATATATATGGACAGCAACTGTGGGTGAATTATAAAAAAGGTTCTGGCAGAACCCTAAATTTGCTGTACAACAGGTCTTTTAGACTCTTACATAAATTACCCCCAAGATGCTCAGCTTCGCAAATGTTTGCTACCCATAATGTCCTGAGCTTCCTGGAGGTAACAAGACGTGCTCAATACAGTCTAATGCAAAGAATTAAAAAATCAACCAACCTGATTATCCAAGTTATTCATGAGTCCTGCCATTTATCCTCTAAGCTATGGACTTCTTGGTATGAAAACGTCTGTCTGTAGCTCGACACTTAACTTCGACATTACAGTATTATTTCTTATCAATTGTATATAAAGGGTGATCCAGAGAAATGGGACCCAAAAGAAATCCCTGTAACTCTTAAAGTATAAGTCCTTTTATAAAATCATACGCATCATTCGAAAGAGGATAGTTACAAGTTTGTACAGGATTGTATAGGTTTTGACAATACAAGACAAGATAAGATACAAAACAAAATAAAAGTGTTAGTTAAAACTAACCCTTCAAGATGACTGCATGGACTGTGGAACAGCTGCGTTTCATAACTGAGCAATATTATGAGCATGGAAGAAGTGTAGTTTCAGCTCAAAGATCTTTCAAGACAAATTTTCAGATGTCAAAATCACCTTCTAAGAAAGTAATCCGTCGGTCTGTCAGAAATTTTTCCCTAACTGGCAGCATTGGAAAAAGAAAACCAACTGGAAGAGTGCGCACAGCAAGGATAGACGAGATCATTAACAGAACTCATGAAATTGTACAGAATAATCCTAACATAAGCATCAGACGTGCTTCTCAGCTGTTAGGAGTTGGATATGGAACAACAACAACACCGTATATTCGAGCAAAATTTAATGCTCTTTCCATATAAAATTCAAACAGTGCAACAACTAAACGATGGAGATTTCGCACGAAGACAACAATTCTGTCAATGGATCCAACAGAAGGTAAATGACACCACCAATTTTCTAGCAACTTTGATTATGTCAGATGAAGCCCATTTTCACTTGAATGGAACTGTAAACAAACAAAATTGTCGTTTCTGGGTAACAGAAAATCCATTGAATATTACCGAAGTCCCGTTGCATAGTCAGCGTGTAACTGTTTGGTGTGGTCTTACTGCATCTCAGATCATAGGGCCGTACTTTTTCGAGGATTCCACCGGAAACACAGTCACTGTAAATGATGATCGCTATGAAAAAATGTTGACCGATTTCCTTATTCCTAAATTAAGAGATCTTTGTCTAGAAAACCACTGGTTCCAACAAGACGGAGCTACCTGCCATACCACGAGGAAATGCATGGCAGTTTTGCGTCAAACATTTCCAGGCGAGTTAATCTCAAGATTTGGAGACGTTGACTGGCCCGCAAGGTCTCTGGATTTTTCTCCCTTAGATTATTATCTCTGGGGATATTTAAAGAGTAGGGTCTACAGAAATAACCCAATGACCTTGCAAGAATTGAAGGCCGCCATCACAAATGAGATACAGGCCATACCACCGCACACTCTTGCAAAAGTGATGCAGAACTTACAAGCGAGAACACTGGAATGCTTGGCAACTAATGGAGCACATTTGAAAGGAGTCATTTTAAAAAAATAAATATTTCATAATAAACTTGTAACTCTACTCTTTCGAATGATATATAGTTTTTATGAAAGGAATTAAATATTAAGAATATTTGGCTTTTTTTTATGGGTCCCATTTATCTGGATCACCCAGTATTTCTATCCTTAGTATATGAACTGTCATTGTATTAATAATATTTGTCATATGGACTATAGTCTGCCAATAAACCTTTTTATTTTCATATATATACAGTATATATATATATATATTTTTTTTTTTATTGTGGGGTAATTCCAGGACAAATAGACAAATGAAAGTGCCAAATGTACACTCCACCATATCCAAAATTCATGAAACTTGGTGTGAGGGTTGGTTTTGAAAATTGGTCAAGTTGGTCAAATTTTATGGCTTGACCAAATTTTGGTCAAATGAAAAAACCAACAATTTTCAAAAGTAAATATCTCAGCTGCTAATTGTGGTAGCGTAATAAGTCTTAAATGATAAAATATGTAAAATTAACTGTAGTTTCTAAATATGTATCATTTTTTTAGGGTAACAAAAATAAAATTATGATTTTTTGGAAAAAATGTAAATTTTTTTTTTTTTTCGATTTGGCAGCGAAGATATCATTTTTCGAAAAAAAGACCAAGAATAAAAAATGTTTATTTGATGTATGTACACCATAATAAGTAATAAAAAGTCAGCTTATAGTTTATTATAAGGCTCAAAACTGAGTTTGAAATTAAGTAATAAAATATTTTTTCAGACGACGAAGATTTATTACAGACTTGTTAGTCCAAAAAAAGACTTTTCAAATCATATAAAAAATACATGTAGATAAACCAAAGGAGAAAAAATCTTTTAAAATATATGTACAATGTACATACATAACCTCTCTTATATTTAGGGACAGAATATATTGACAATAATAATGTTTAATTTATAAAGCGCTTATCAGAGTATAAAATACTCTTCCTAATACTACACGTGCACAAGTCTTTGAGAATGAATTAAGAGACAGTATTCTCATCCAGTGAATCCAAATTTTAGACACTAATAATATAATAATAAGAAAAAAGAATTTGAAATTTTTTTTATAACTATTAAGTAGATACACAAATCTAAGATAAAAATTTTAGAAATATTATATAGACAATCTTAAATAGTATACATTCGATAAAATTTATTTTATCTTCTTTGAAAAGTTATTTAATTCTTGAAGCGGAAAAATGTATTGTATTCTTGTTCCTCCTCGTAAACTTGCTTCAGTACTCCCAAATATATTTTCTGTTGGAACATGACAAACATCATCTTGCGCAGGAAAAATGTATGAGGGACATACGCCTGAAGGATGGAGAAGTTTTATCAGAAAATCATCATATTCACAGTCAAAGGACTGGACTAATCCGAGCCATAGTTTATTTTCATACATACAACCCACCAAAGATCCTGTTTCAATTTTGCATTGAGAGACAGTATTATGTTCTTGATCCAAAGCTGAAACTCTAATGAGCTCTTATTTCGATTGACTGTGCTCTCTGAGAGAGTGGATAAACCTTCAACAAATTCTTGGAAATTGGGACGAAGTGATGTAATTGTTGAGTACCTTTGATAGAAGTAATAGGTTCACTCAGACGTTTTTGCAAAGAAAGCTCTACATCTACAACTTCTGCCTCAGAGACGTAAAAAAAGTCAATAGCGGTTAGGAATTCTTGAGAGCAGAAATTGTAGAAGTCCTCAGCTATTAAGATTTGATGGTCGAGAGGCCATCGTAAGCTTTCTCTGGCGACTGCTCTTTTTACCATTCCTCCAATACCGTCGCAGGCATTCTTCCTGTGGGATGTCGCGAAAAAATTCCACTTAGCATGAATTTTGAAGTCTTCGAAATGATGGCATAAATTTAGAAAATTTGTTTTATTCTTATACTGAGCCGCGCATCCATCTGTGAAATAATGAATTTTAGTTAGGTTTGAATTTTGTTGGATGCACAGGATTAATTTTTTGAGAAAACTATGAACCAGAATTGTATCATGCCTGCGACGGTTTGAAATGAAGCAGTAACTTTTGCAAATTAGTTTTCCTGCATTGTTTTTAGAATAATAAATGAATGGGTGCACTGTACATTGCGAGTTCTCCCAATGAAACCCCTGGGCACAATCTTGTACGATGAATGAGAAGTTTTCCTCGAAATCGCCCACCAAAACACCTTCATTTTCGGGCAGAGTTTCTTTTAGATTTTTGAAGTAACTCGACTGACATTTATTCGTGAAGTGGTGTCTTGTCAGTTGTGCAATTTTTTTGGTGAGCAATTCCATGTATTCCTCTGGAGTTTCGGTGATATCTTTTAACATACAGTGATCGACGGACACCCATTGTTTATATTTTATCTCTTCCATTGCCATGAAGTCCAAACTTTCCAAATAATTTTTGATTCCGACCTCTCGCGGGCATCTTTTGCATCGGTGCATCATACAATCTTCATTGTCCATGCTGCAGATGGATAAAGACATTAATTTTTTGTAGTCTAAATCTTTAATGCCTAACGCTGATATTTGTAGTTTCGGATTTTGGTGATGCATACATACGCAGACACTGTGAGTTCTGCTTTGTCCCGCAAGCACGCACCATGACGGTCGAAGATGAGCAAAGGTACTAAAGCCTATTTTGGGATTTTCATCATTTTTTGCATATTCAGCATATAACTCTTTCAAGTTACACAATACCAGTCTTTTTTGTTTTTTTATTTTTTCACTCTCTTCATTTATTGCAAACTTATAATCTTTGATTCCTGGGCACATCCTACTATATTTGTCATTTTCATAAAACTCCTGAATGATTTTTTTCATTTCAGCTGTGACAACCTTCCCTTTCATCATGTTTGGAATGTTAGGAAGAATCCCAAACTGTTTTTGAAGATTGCGGCTCTTACGCACCATATATTTTGTTGCTCCAAAGAAGTCAGCAGTTTTTTCAATGGGATAGGGATACAATGATAGTATTTGTAACCTAAGATTGCGATCGTTACTTGCTTGAAATTTCTCCTTTAATTCTTCCATAACCTTTTGATACCTGAAATAGTGTGTTTGACATTAAGTTTAATTAGTATATTTTTAATTAAACTTTTCATAAAATATATGTATATGTATTATATTGTCCGATTATAAAAATGTAAACAGATAAAACTTAATTTAGTATATACTTCGATGACTGTATTAAATTTAATTTAAAATGTCAAATTTCAATAACTATGTCCGAAAAGTAGTCTTGCCTCTCTAAATCATCTTCCAAACAACTTTTTTTGGATGGACCAGCTTCAGAATAGTCAATAGGAGCAGCTTCAAAACTTTGTTTAACCTTTTCCATTGTCGATCTGAATTTCGTAGAAGCCTTTATCTGTTTTTGTCCCGGCTTCAATCCAGCTGTAAAACAAATTCATAAATTTAGGTTGCGTGAAATAATCAAATATTTTGTATATATGTATTCAAGTGCTGATGCTAATATTTAAAAACAGAAAACTACGAATTTGGCATTAAGAAGCAAATGTCCTGAACGGAGTCTCTATTGTTTTATTACCTGTTTTAATAGGGCTTTCATCAAATAAAGGTAAAATATTGTCGCTGAGCAAATCTTTATTGAATTGCTTGTCTTGAACGACAAATTCTTCCAATGGTGGTGGATTCGTGGAATCTCTACTGCTTCGCTCCATACCGTACATTCGTTAAGTATGTCTAGCTCAGGTATTGGTGCAGGTTCTGGCTCTCTGGAATACAATTGGCTCCTTTTTAATTGTGATAGCAATTGCTGCATAGTAATTGATTTTCTTCCAAAATTCCATAGCTTGCAGCTGCCATGGCAGAGTTTACTTTTTTGATGTTACAGAAAATTCTTCTTGAGTGTTTTTTCATAGGATCGCAACAAAATTTTGTGTTTTGAGGCATTTTAAGGGTTAGGTAAATTTACGTATACTAGAAAATTAGGTATCCAGTCAACCCTCGCTATAACGAACCCCATTAGAGCGGATATCGGATAAACCGGACACACCACTGGCGACGTTAACCAGGAAAAGAAGAAGCGTGTGACCTTGTCGGTGACCCAGAAGCTGGAATTAATCAAGAAGTTAGAGGCGGGTGCTTCGGTGGCCAAGGTATGCGCGGAGTATGGCGTGAAAAAGCAAACTGTTTCCGACATTCGTAAGGCCAAGGACAAGCTAACTTTTATATTTTTATTATATTTCATTATTTTCTGTATCATTTATCATGTATCGTGTTCAGCAGACAGTGCACAGTACTGTATATAGTATCTCCATTACCGTATCGTATATGTATACCATAGGTTACCAGTACCATCGGTTATATCGGACAATCGGCTATAACGGACACCTTTTCCTCCCTATTAGTCCGTTATAACGAGGGTTGACTGTATACTGAAAATCTGGAAAGAAAGCAAAAAATTGTTAAAATTTGGATGATTTTTTTTTTTAGTAATTTTTTTTCATAATAATCGTCGATAAGCTGACTTTTTATTACTTATTATGGTGTACATACATCAAATAAACATTTTTTATTCTTGGTCTTTTTTTCGAAAAATGATATCTTCGCTGCCAAATCACAAAAAAAAAAAAAAACTTTTTCCAAAAAATCATAATTTTATTTTTGCTACCCTAAAAAAATGATACATATTTAGAAACTACAGTTAATTTTACATATTTTATCATTTAAGACTTTACTACACTCCATAATTAGGAGCGGAGATATTTACGTTTGAAAATTATTGGTTTTTTCATTTGACCAAAATTTGGTCAAGCCATAATATTTGACCAACTTGACCAATTTTCAAAAAAATTCAGAAATTTGTAATTTGGACCTAAACCAACCCTCACACCAAGTTTCATGAATTTTGAAGAGGTTACCATGTACTTCATTTGTCTATTTCTCATAGAATTGCCCAGTACTTATTAATATTTACTGCTTTGGTAGCTCAGCAAATAATTTTGTTAATTAGCAACTTGAAATTGATGTTTTGGAATTGATTAGAAAATACAGCTAGCTTTAGATTAGTTGTGACTTGGATAACCTCAATTGGTCTGAGTGGCTTCATGTTTTCCAAATATAATTTAATATGAAGCAGACCTTGATTTCAAAGGGTTTGTTTTTGTGACAAATTTTCACCATTAATTTTCAGTAGCCATAATTCAGTTAGGCACTACAGTAATACCCTGCCTTTATGAACTAATTCGTTCCTAGTGATCATTCGTAAAGCGGGATATTATTTCCCATAGATGTAATGTTATAAGCGGGAGTTAGTTCCTGGAACAAAATTTTACATAAGAAATATATGATATTCTCAAATAAAAGGCAATAAAACAGTAGTTTATGCATAAACAGTGATTTATTTATCAAAACATACCATTAAAAATCAAGAAGATATCAAAGAAATTATATAAAAATATTAAAGAACATTCTCTTCTTCATCATCAATGTTCAAATTTGCTTGTGTTGACGCACTCGTTGTAGACTCGTAGAAGTGGTTGATTTTTTCTTAAGAAATGAGTCAAGAGTTTTGTTTTGAAGACATCTTTTTCTTTTCTCTGTAAATTTCTCGATAACAAGCATAAGCATTTGTAAAATTGCAGCTATACAACTGAATTGAGTGAGCTGAGTGAAGCATTGCTGCACCTGAATGAAGGAATGCACACACGGTATGCATACACGTAGTGTATTTGAATGTTTCGAAGGTATTTTGGGCAGTAAATGTTTATATTATTGACATTATTATTATTGAAAAAAAAATTCGTAAACCCGGGGATTCGTAAAGCGAGGTATTACTGTATTTTAACTCATTAGGCTATCTTAGTTGAGAATTATTATTATTATTATTATTCCTAAAAATGGACCATCTGGAAGTATTCAAAAAATGTCTCCCCTCCCTCCATAGTAGGTTAACTGAGTGGGCCATCTGGTTCACTCTTGGAGGAACATTATTTAAAGGATCTGGTTGCTGTATGTTTGGCTGTGTATTTGTAATTGTTCAGTGTGTGCTGTAAACCTAAGCACTGCTTTAAAAGCCTAAATTAAAAAGATATATTATTCTTTATAGTATTGTAGCCTAATTCAAAAGCAAAAATGACTTAAAACCTAGTTAGTTAGTTAGTTATTAATATTCATTGCTAAAATTTTGAAAGACAATTTTCTCACCAGATGGTGAAGTAAATCTTGACAAAACCAGTAAGAAAGCAGAAGATCTTCACAATTTGATGTAAGTGACATATTCTAGTGTAAAATGGTGCTTTTTAGTAGCTTATCTAAAATATGCAGTGTAGCTGTTATACCCTCGCAATTTTAATAAGCTCCCAATCACCCTTGATGATTGGTTAGGTTTAGTCATGATTTTATATATATATATAAAAAATGATGATTGGTTAGGTTAAGTTGTAATATTTTTGTTAGTTTTAATGAAAATATCATGATTAAACCTAACCAATCATCAAGGGTGATTGACATTGGGGGTTTTAATATTCAGGTGTTTTCCGCATTTTATTAATATAGTAAATGTCCATATTAAATTTCTAAAAATATATTAATAAGCATTGTATTCATATAGTAAAAACTTAACATTTGCAGGGGTTTAACAGAAAAGTACCAAAAGTAGCTACAAAAATAAGAATTTTAAAATTTATTCATGCAAAATCATGACGACTAGACTAGGGATATACCCATGCTTCAGTGAGTAATTGGCAATCAGCATAATTAATGGTAAATGCAAAAAAACACTTTTTTCTACGTGAAGGTCAAAATATGAAAATAAAAACCCACTCTAATAGATGAGAGTTTATTTCCACAACAGTTTCGATGCCCACTGGCATCCTCCTCGGGTGGATACAGAAAAATGAATGAACCAAAATAAGAGGGAAAAACAGTCCAGGGACTGACTGTTAAGAAATTTGCACCTAGGTTAGATCCCATTCTCCTGACACCGGAAGGGCATTTTCATTAAGTACATTCGCACAAATTTGAAACTATCTTCCTGTTCTAAACATACAGATTCTATTATTTTTATTTTTTACATAATTATTACATTTATTATTAAATTTATTACATTTAATATTGCATAGTTATTTATTACAGAAATTATAAATTTATTATTACATTGGTTATTACATTGTTGTTTATTATACAGAACTTATAAACCAAAAAACGAATGAAAAAGGCAATTAGGAAATAATCACAGAGACCATTGAGAAATTTGCACCTAGGTTAGATACCGTTCTCACGACACCGGAAGGGCATTTTATTACAGGGTCCCGCTTATAAGTACATTCGCACAAATTAAAACTATCTTGTTCTATACATAGAGATTCTAATATTTTGACATAATTACTGCATTTATTATTGCATTTACATTTTTTAACATTTATTATTATTACCTTTACCCTAATTATTAAATTTATAATATTACCTTTATTATTACATCTGTTGCATTTATATTTATTTCCACATTTATTACTTCCATTATTACATTTACTAAAAGCGAGTAAGGAAACAATCCAGAGACCTTTAAGAAATTCACACTTAGGTTAGAACACGTTCACCCGACTCCGAAAGGGATTTTTTGACCAAGAATCTCATTAAAGGGTCTAACTTATAAGTACCTTCGCACAAATTAAAATTATCTACTTTTTCTATACACACATTCTATTATTTTTCTTTTGACATTATTATATTTATAAAGTACCTTACTTGATTCCCAATCTATAGCATGATTATTTTGGCTGGCATGATAAAAAATGGCATTATTAGTATTAAAGAACACAAATATGCCTTCAGAAGTTGTAATACTAATAATGCCATTTTTTATCACGCCAGCCAAAATAATCATGCTATAGATTGGGAATCAAGTAAGGTACTTTATAAATGTAATAATTATGTCAAAAGAAAAATAATAGAATCTGTGTGTAATGAAAAAGTAGATAATTTTAATTTGTGCGAAGGTACTTATAAGTTAGACCCTTTAATGAGATTCTTGGTCAAAAAATCCCTTTCGGAGTCGGGTGAACGTGTTCTAACCTAAGTGTGAATTTCTTAAAGGTCTCTGGATTGTTTCCTTACTCACTTTTAGTAAATGTAATAATGGAAGTAATAAATGTGGAAATAAATATAAATGCAACAGATGTAATAATAAAGGTAATATTATAAATTTAATAATTAGGGTAAAGGTAATAATAAATAAATGTTAAAAAATGTAAATGCAATAATAAATGCAGTAATTATGTCAAAATATTAGAATCTGTATGCATAGAACAAAGAAGATAGTTTTAATTTGTGCGAATGTACTTAATAAGCGGGACCTGTAATAAAATGCCCTTCCGGTGTCGTGAAAACAGTATCTAACCTAGGTGCGAATTTCTCAATGGTCTCTGTGATTGTTTCCTAATTGCCTTTTTCATTCATTTTTCGGTTTATAAGTTCTGTATAATAAACAACAATGTAATAATAAATTTATAATTTCTGTAATAAATAACTATGCAATATTAAATGTAATAAATTTAATAATAAATGTAATAATTATGTAAAAAATAAAAATAATAGAATCTGTATGTTTAGAACAGGAAGATAGTTTCAAATTTGTGCGAATGTACTTAATGAAAATGCCCTTCCAGTGTCGGGAGAATGGGATCTAACCTAGGTGCAAATTTCTTAATGGTTGGTCCCTCTTGTTTTGGTTCATTCATTTTTCTGTATCCACCCGAGGAGGATGCCAGTGGGCGTCGAAACTGTTGTGGAAATAAACTGTCTATTGGAGTGGGTTTTTATTTTCATAATTAATGGTTTTGTTGATGCATTTTGTGTGAGTAATCAGTGCCAATTATTGAATGGATTTTTAGGGAAACTTTTAAAAACATCATTTGACTTGCCAAAATTGAAGAATGGTTATAGCTACATAGAATAAGGGACACCATGTTTACTAAAGTTTGCCTAATAAACTTTAGTGTGGGTTAAAAATGTCTGATTATGAGCAAAATTGTCTGACTCTCTATCTAGGGTTTAGCTATATAATAAGGGGGGGGGGGGGGGATTATTTTAGTCAACTCCTAAATTATTGAAAACCATTCATAAAATTTTGTAATTGCTTATTTAAGTTTGTTAAAAAATAGTTACTCTATATACTCACATATAAGTCTAGTTTTTAAGACCAAAGTTTTAGGCAAAAAGTAGGGGGTTGACTTATAGATAAGAAATATTTTTGAGGAGTTGAAATCTATGCATATTGGGGGACAACATGAAAAATATTTACCAATTAGTACTGATAAGCTATGCAATGCTATCAATAGGCTAAGCTACCATATCCTAGATTACCACTTACCAGTATGATAATAAAGACCCACTCTAATAGACAGAGTTTATTCCCACAACAGTTTCGATGCCCACTGGCATCCTCTTCGGGTGACTACAGAAAAAACTGTGTATTGGAGTGGGTTTTTATCATCATATTTTGACCTTCACGTAGAAAAGTGAATTTTTTTACACCTACCAGTACTTCTAAGCTATGACATGCCTTTGGTGGGCTAGACCTAAGCTCCTTGGTACATCAAAGGCAAAACTACATTCATGTCTCATATGCTTAAATAGCAGTAGTAAAGAGAGTGAGACAACATTATAGAGAGAGAGGGAGAGATAAGATGAAAAGCCTTTGATTCCACCCAGTAAAGTATAGCTGTGTGGATTGAGCCACCCCACACATGAGAAGTGTACTCCATACAGGGGTGGATTGAGCCACCCAACATGTGAGAAGCTACTCCATACAGGGGTGGACAAGGCCCCCTGTACACAGTCAGCAACTGAGTGGGGGTGAAGAAACTGGAGTTGGTATAGCACACTTAACCTCTTAGAAGCTGTTGTAGAAAGGGTGTATGTTAGGGGTGGCCCTTAGCTATATAGTGAAAAATCGAAACTCAAATTAAGCCATCTAACCCCTTCAATTTATGCCATTTGTGGAGATAACTCACTGTGCAAAATATCTTTGAAATCGGATAATATTAAGAGGTGGCCCTCAGGTTGTGAATTTTCCATATGTATTCAATTTAGTGCATCGATATCCTACAAGGGCCAACTTTGGTTGATGTCACCATAAACTGCCTTCTATTTGTGTCTGCTGATGCTATGCTGTCTTCTGTAATTGAAACCACCTTTCTGTAAAAGAATGTAAACAATGTATGAAATGTATAATTAACATGCTGGAAGGGTATCAAAATTCAAAGGTACTGTACCATACTTTATTGCTTGACCAATGCATTAGCAAATTTAAATTCAGCAATGTGTACAAAACTGTACATGTATTGTATGAAAGAATATAGAATAGATGCGTGCAACACATTTTTGTTTATTTTTTACCTATGAAATTTATTAAAAAAAAGTTTAGCTCGTGTCTACTCTCAAATAGGAAATATTGGCTGTAATTGAAACCACCTTTCTGTAAAAGAATGTAAACAATGTATGAAATGTATAATTAACATGCTGGAAGGGTATCAAAATTCAAAGGTACTGTACCATACTTTATTGCTTGACCAATGCATTAGCAAATTTAAATTCAGCAATGTGTACAAAACTGTACATGTATTGTATGAAAGAATATAGAATAGATGCGTGCAACACATTTTTGTTTATTTTTTACCTATGAAATTTATTAAAAAAAGTTTATCTCGTGTCTACTCTCAAATAGGAAATATTGGCTGACAAAAATTGACCAAAACAACAATCATGGATGACTACTTTTGGCCATGATTGCCTTTTTTTGTACAGTCAGGAAACTGTTATCGATGTTCACTTATGACTTGGAGGAGGAATTGGAGTTTCTCCTCTCTTGTTAACTTCTTGTTAAAATCCTGGATAAGGGCCATTTGGTTCTGTCATTAATGACGGCCATACTTCAGAGAGTCCAAGTAGCTAGAACACTCATAGAACAGTGTCTTGCAATTGCCATGCGGAACTGCTCCAAGCAGCTAGAACAGTCTTGGAATTGCCATGCGGAACTGTTCCAAGCCTTTGGTACCCAGAAATGCAGCTGACTCTACTCTGGAGTGCTTTGGTGGATGTTCAGGAGCTGCTACTTCCATGGCTGCGAGTATTAGCTTCTTTGTTTTGGAAGAAACCTGCAAATCTAAGACACTTAACCCAACCAGCTCCTCAAAGGTACCATACCACAAGTAAAGCCTGAGTTTCTTGCTTGTAACTGTGGCCACAGCAGTTTGTGGGTATCTGAGTTGTCCCATGAGCCTGAAGTCATTAAGAGGTGCCTCAACTGCCAGTGGTGCCATCATCCAGGCCCTGAGTTTTAGGGATATTGAAAGGGAGTTTATTCCTCATAGGCCCAAGCGCGCTAGAAATCGTGGTAGGCTGAAGTGGTGGAATAGGGAAATAGGAGAGTTTATAAACGAGCGTAATAGAGCGTATAGACTTAGTAAGCGCAATGGCACGGCAGCTAACTTTAATAGATATATTGAGCGTAGACGTCAGGTTAAAAGATCAGTTAGGAATGCCAAGCGTAATTTAGAGATACTTATAGCTGCGGATAGTAAACATAATCCAAAAAAGTTTTTTGAATACATAAATAATCGTAAGCCGGTAAAAGATAACATAGGCCCTCTAGTGGATGTTAATGGCGCTTTGGCTTCTGACACTCAGGCGATGGTGGGTATTTTCAATAACTTTTTTGCGACAGTTTTTACCGTAGAAGACATAAATAATGTCCCCGACGTGAACGATATCGTTCCATTTAGTAGCGAGACAATTTTGGATGAAATAACTGTTTACGAGGTGAGATTGCGCATTATATCGATAGGGCCTGGAGCCTTGCTAACTTTTAGCCTGACGCGTTTTATCCCAGACATTTGAAAGATTTGAAAGAAGTTATCGTAGGCCCCTTAGCAAAGATTTTTAATCAGTCACTCAAAACTGGGATTATTCCTGAAGACTTCAAATTAGCTAACGTCACGCCTATTTTTAAAAAAGGCACCGCGCAGTAGCTAGCAATTATAGGCCCATTAGCTTAACGTCAATTGTCGGTAAACTTTTGGAATCCGTATTTAGGGATCGTATTATCGATCACTTAGAAAGTAGAGATTTGATTAATAGTAGTCAGCATGGGTTTCGATGCCATAGGTCTTTTAACTAATTTGCTAGAATTTTATAACGAGATAGTGCGCGAATATGATAGGCATAGAGCAGCTGACGTTATTTATTTAGATTTTAAAAA
Source organism: Bathynomus jamesi (assembly GCA_023014485.1). Lineage (NCBI taxonomy): Eukaryota > Metazoa > Arthropoda > Malacostraca > Isopoda > Cirolanidae > Bathynomus > Bathynomus jamesi. The sequence continues at coordinate 610,872 of JAJOZX010002062.1, read as the reverse complement.
GGCGTTTGATACAGTTCCACATAGGAGACTAATTGCGAAGGTTAAAGCGCATGGTATACGCGGTCAGGTAGCTAACTGGTTAGAAGAATGGCTTCGTGCTAGGAGACAGAGGGTCGTAGTTAATGGTAGTGAATCAGGGTGGTTAGATGTAGGTAGCGGTGTCCCACAGGGTTCAGTGTTAGGCCCATTGCTATTCGTCATTTACATTAACGACATAGATGTAGGATTGACTAGTAACGTGTCAAAATTCGTGGACGATACTGAAATAGGCGGTAAGGTTGTTAACGAGGACGATAGAAATAGGATCCAAGACGATGTAAATAGGATTATGGAGTGGACAGATAAGTGGCAGATGCAATTTAACGTAGACAAATGTAAAGTTTTGCATATAGGTTCTCACAACAATACGCGTACACGATGGATGATAGGGAGTTAGCGAGTGTTGACGAGGAAGTAGATTTAGGCGTACGCGTATCTAAGGATTTAAAGGTTAGGAACCAGTGCCTGGAGTCTTGCGCAAAAGCTAATAGGATGTTAGGCTTCATAGCGCGTAATTTCGAATTTAAATCGAAGATATTATATTGCCCCTTTACAAGTCCCTAGTCAGGCCTCACTTAGAATATGCTGTTCAGTTTTGGTGCCCGTATTTGCGTGAGGATATTGATAGGTTAGAAAGGGTTCAGCATCGTGCCATGAAACTTATTCCGTCATTGCGCAATAAGCCTTATGAAGATAGGATTAAAGAGTTAGACTTGTATTCACTTGCGACTAGAAGATTAAGGGGGGAGCTTATTGAAGTTTTCAAAATCATTAATAACATCAATAACGTAAATTTTGACAAATTGTTCACTTTCGATAATAGTAATACTCGCAATAACGGATTTAAGTTGCGTGGCAGGCATTTCATTACTAACATTGCTAAAAACTTCTTTACGTTTAAAGTAATTGATAAATGGAATAATCTTCCCGCATCAGTCATTCATTCTACCAGCGTTAATATGCTTAAGAACCGTCTTGACAGACATTTTAAAAGTATTAACGTTTAATTTAAAAAAAAAAAAAAGTTAGCAACAGGAGCTCTGGTGGTGGTGCTCGAGGAGGAGTCTGTTGACAATGAATGCCAGCATGTGATGCCAGCAATAAAAATATTAAAAAAAATTAGACTAACACGAATGTAGATGTAGCTCGTAGCGTAAACTAACCCACTTTTTGTTTAACTTTACCTACTTTTTTTTTTCTTTTTTTTTTTTTCATGTCTGTAATTCTCTTTACTTGCATGTTTGTAGTTTGCATGGTATGACAGTGAGTTAAGACTGTGTTTGCATGGTTTGTAAGCGTTCTTATTTTACTTCTTTTCATCTTTCACCCCTCTCCTATTTTCTCCAACTATTTTTCTGACTTGTCGGCAGTGGCCGGCGGATGATGATGGTGAGACTTTTTTCCTCTTTTTCTGAATGAATGTTAACCCACGAGTGATAGGTGTTGCTCCTTACTTAACCCCTTATTCTCTTCTCTTCTCTTAACCCCCTACTCTTTCCTTTCTCTCAGGCTAACCTTAGAGTTGATCTTAGGGTCTTTGTTAGCCTTAGCTTCTGTAGATCTGTAGGATGGTGAAGAGAGCAAGGTCACAGATTCCTTTTTCTTCCAAAGACATCAACAGAAACTGGTCCTGGAAGAGCCAAATTTTGATGGCATATATGACCTTCACCATCCATCTTGCATGATGCATGGCACCTGGAACTTGGAAATGCATTCCCTGATCTGAAGTACATTCGAGGAAGATGACTGATAGATCAAGAAACTCAGTAATCACCTTGGATTTCACATAGGGATCTGTGGATGCTGGTTGGAAGTTATCCTGATCTATAAACTTCCAATTCTGCTTAACTCTATTGAAGAGTTTGGTTTCTGGTTAAGTGGATGGCCCAATTGTCTTTTCAAATGCAGCTCTGATGATCAACCCCATCATATCGTGGTGGCATGCCATGAAGAGCAAATCTCTGCCCAACTTTTCTTCAAGGAGGTTGCATGCACTGGAGTGATGACCAGTATTATTGGCTGTTGTGTTGAAACACATGGCAACAACCTGATCTGCAACACCTTATTTCTTTAAGCAATGAATGATGGCATATGTTGTTTGGGCCTCACCTGTTTCAGAAGATAGTTTTTGTACTCCCAGTAACTGCTCCACTCCTACACCTGATATGACAACTGGAAGCCGATCTATATGCTCCTTGGATGTCAAGTCTTCTAAGAGTTTGCTGTTGCAGTGAATGGTCAAAGGGACTGAAACAGAGAATTCAGATCTCAGCTTGCTCATCATGATGGCTCGATGATGCACCCTCACCCATTGAATGAAATTCCTGTTGATGTTGAGAGTGCTAACATTGTGGCTGAGACTGGATGCTGCCTCACTTAGTGTTCTGTCCAGAGCTGAAGCAAGTCCAGAAGACATGTTGATTCTGGCCCTTTTTGGAGCAGAAGCACCAACAACAGCCCTATGGGGGTCCTGATGTTCATACATATTTTCTGAACCACTTGCTGATGATGCATCAGATGTGAGCACAACATGCCTTGAAGAAACTTCCATCTCTTCCTCCGATCTTCTCTGGTGCCTCATCTCAGTGTCTAAACATTCTTGAGATCGCTGGTTGTGAAGAGCCTGGCCTCTATCCAAGGCACCAATGGAGCCCACACACTACTCCTACCTTTGAGAGAGAAGGAAAGCCCTGTCTTCTGGGATGGTGATGAGGGTGAGGATGTCTGCATGGGTGATATTGAAGAGGTCATCCAGATACAATACAAATTTTTCCTCCTTGTTTTTGTGGTCTAGAATTGTTGATTTTTTATGCTTCTGAAGTCACTTCCACTGGGTGAAGATGCTTTCTAGCTTCTGGATGGAATGCTGAGGTGCAAGGACTGGAAACCCTGCCTTTGCCCAGAAGGTGGATACAGCCTGAATGGTCTCTTGACTTGCCTCACAAATTATTGTCTTTTCCACCTTATGGAGATGAAGGAAATGGTTAAATGCTTGGTGGTAAGATGGCAACTTAGCACCAAGAAATGTGAAAATAAAAACCCACTTTAATATTTTCATATTTTGACCTTCACGTAGAAAAAAGTGTTTTTTTTGCATTTAGCACCAAGAATTTCAGGTTCATATGAACCAAGCAAGTATACATTTATCTTTCCTTGTGTTTCCATTTTATTCTGAAACAGACAATATAACGTTATACAATATATGAAAAAGATAACAACATATAGTAGTATATACTATGTAGTACGGTATATTAAATGGGAGTTTTTCAGTATAGGAGTTGCAGATATTTCTACTGAACACTAAAGAAAACAATCATTATAAAGTATATTGATAACTTACACCTAAAAGGTGCTAATCATTACAAAAATTTCAGTTTGTTTATTATGATTCTGATGTACATCCTATACAGAAAATATATAATGTCAGTATAAATCAACTAAAGCAGGTAGAACACGAGCATGTATGGTGCAAACTGCAAAAGTTACCCTTCCAAATAACATTTTCCTTTTTATAACAGTCATAGAAAATTTAAAACATGGATACTAGCATGCAAACAGTCATATTACTTTAGCGGGCAAGATTATAATGGCTCTTAATTTTATGTATTTAATTGGGTATGGCATTTAAATTTTGATGCACTTCTAACCAAGTAAATGAATTATTATGTGATGCAGAATGTATAAAATTTGGGCTTCAATCAGGGTTGTGGGATTGGAGTCGAGAGTCAGAGTTGTGGAGTCAGTAATTTTTTGGTAGAGTTGGAGTCGGTACAAATCCCCCCAACCCCGACTCCAAATCGTAAAACTACACATGTTTCCTTGAAATTTTCAATTTCACATGGTTTCTCGGAATTTTCTAGGTGTGAAACTGCATGCTTTTTCTCAGAATGTCCACCTGATTAGAATGTCTTTTTAACCCTTTGTCGTATTTTCAGACCAATTGGACACATTAACTGAAATTAATTTTTTTTACCTACCTAAATCCTAATAATACTTCAGTAAGAAAAAATGCATCTCTTTTATAACTTTGTATACAGATGTACACATTAGGCCCAGTTTTTATTTTGCTCAATAGATGGCACGTGATTGATGATGTCACTAGCAATTTGAAGCATGGCGTGTGCAGAAGCCATTTTTTTTCCGGTAAATGTTTACATTATTTTCTAAGTTTTTTTTTTTTAACAATATAACATCTGTTTAGGTTTTGTTTTCTTCTGCTGATTATAAAGAAGCATTTTATGAGATTATTTTTTATCTAAGACTGCTTATATAATTCGTATAGGAGTTTATGCATAGTTCATATCCAATTGGACACAAAGTTACTAGAAGGTAAAAGTTTGTTGGGGGAAATTTCTGTATACATTTGGACACATTTAGTATAATTTCATATCTACAGAGCTCTTAAAAGTATATTTATAATATATACAGTAATACTATTGATGTGTGTATAATTTATTTAGTAAACTAATATATATATACAGGGTGGTGCAAAAGTCTGGACCCATAGGCGGTTTATATTGAAAAAAAGTGTGGCCTGCAGGAAGTTTATTATGAAATGAAATTTAATTAACCATACACCAGTGACTAAATTATGTTAAATTTAACGTTCTAGTTCAGAATTTACAATAAGTGTTCGAATTGATGTCCATCTTCTTCCAAACACTTTTCTACTTGGTTGACACAAGACCTTTGCACATTTGTAAGCATAGTAATATATGTTCTTATGGCTTCAATTTCTGTTGTGATGTTATCCTTTAGCGCTTGTATTGTTCTTGGTTTGTTAACGTAAACCACTGACTTAAGGTGTCCCCATAAGAAATAATCGAAAGGAGTCAAGTTTGGAGATCTGGGTGGCCATTCAATTGGCCCACATCGTCCAATCCATTTCCCTAGAAATGTTTCATCTAAAAATTTGCGAATGACCTTTGCGAAATGTGGTGGAGCCCCATCCTGCTGAAACAACATAACTCTCCGATTTTGTAATGGTATTTTGTATAATCGAGGCATAAGGAAATTTGTTAACAAGTTAAGGTATGATTCACCCGTTACAGTGTCTGGGAAGAAATATGGACCAATTATCGTACCTCCCCACATAGCAGCCCATACCATAACTCTTGGGCTGTATTGCACGTGTCCTTCCTCAACCCAATGTGGATTATCAGTTGCCCAAAAGCGTGCATTATGTCTGTTAACCAAACTGTTTAAGTAAAAAATTGCTTCATCACTGAATATGATATGCTTTTCCAACTGTCTATGCTGCATAAACCACTGACAGTACTCCATACGACGATCTCGGTCATCCCCATGTAGTTCCTGGACTAATCCTACTTTGTAAGGATGAAAATGATTGGTAGAGAGAATACGACCAATAGAACGCCTTGACACACCTGTTTCCTGCGATACTTTCCTTAATGACTTATGTGGGCTCCCTTCCACATGCCTGCATACCCGTGTAGATGTTTCGGGATCAGTTGAACTTCTTCTTCATCCACTACGTGTTCGATCGCAGATGCTTCCCGTTTCTTTGAAATGAGCGAAAGTCTTGCTGACAGTTCTTTGTTGAATTGGTCGCCTATTGGGGTGCTTAGCATTAAACCTATCTGCGACTGAACGTGAGGTGGCTCCTTCTTTTGCGTACAAAAGCACAAGCTCTATTCTTTCTGCTATTGTTAACTTCTCTGCCATAGGGTAACAATCTGAAAAATATTTAGTAAAATTATAAACAAAAATTAAATTAGAAAAACTATTATAAAAATCAAAAGATATTTTTTATACAGTATAGTAAATTGCCTATGGGTCCAGACTTTTGCACCACCCTGTATATATATATATATATATATATATATATATAATATATATATATATATATATATATATGCATGCACTGTTAGGTGTTAGCAGCTGTATTCACTAGACATAGCAGCTCAGATGAATTTCTTCATCATTTGTACTATGTAAATTAAAGCTCTCAGCATAAATTTACTTTCCCTCATTTTATATTTTTCTTTTTCAGAAACCTATCACTATCAACAATCTTTGTGATGGTGCAATTGAAGCCAAAATATGTTTTTTTAATATTTCTCAATCACTGATGATGGAAAGTTTTTTGTGTGCCAAGTGACCAAAGATGATGAGAAAACCTGTGGCACCAAAATTAGCGCTTACTCGGGTGAAGGAACCAGTGCCCTGAGCAGAGCATCGAATCTAAAGTGTCATCTACAACACCATCATCCCAAGGTGTTGAAGATTGTTACTGAAAAGGATGCTGAAAGTAAGAAGGATGATGATGCTCCTGGCCCAAGTTCTTCAAATTGTCAAGCTCTCATTACCAAGTATTTTGAGAGTGGAAAGGTTACTGTGTCCATGATGGCAGATAAATTCAAGGGCTGCATCATTGAAATGGTGGTTAAGAATGCTGTCCCTCTGAGCTTGTTCTCTACCCCAGCTTTTTTTGGTTTGAACGGGGAAATGGCCTGTAAACTTGGTGTTTTATTAGAAAGGAACAGTATTCGAAGTCTGGTACTGGAGGAGGCAAAAAAGCAGAAGCATGCGCTCAAGGAATTTCTTCGTGGATAGTTCATTTTTCTGATGATGGATGGCTGCACACCAGTGGCAGCTTTTCAGAGGAGGCATGGGAGACTGGGCCTCCTTTGTTTTTATCACTAAAAATTATGAAAGAGGATTTTATTTCATAGTATTAATTCTATACGATCATAACATGCAGAAAGTAGTGCATCTAATACTTGGTAATCTATTTTATTTATATAGCATACATTATAGACAATTTTGGGCCTCCCTACTCTCCCTCACCACAAGCTGCCACTGCTGCACATGCCAGAGAGTTAACTACTTCATGATCAACATTCGATTCATGGATGATCGAAAAAAAGTCATCACACGCACATTGGTGATAAGGGACACTGAAGCCCAACACACAAGTGACTATCTCCAACAACTAGTGATGGACGTTCTGGAAGAGTTCGACATTGGTAAAGAGCAAGTCTTATCGATCGTAACCAACAATGCCACCAACATGATTAGTGCCATCGAGAAGCTGAACAAAGATGAAGTAGTAGATGATTTTGATGATGATGAAGTTTCAGACAATGGTGGTGATACTTTAGACGAATTTATGGATGCTGCTGCAAGGCTCTCCAAGATCCATCACATGCATTGTGGTGTCCATACGCTACAACTGACAATTCATGATGGCTTGAGAGAAAAACATATGGCCAGTCTTATTGGCAAGTTGCGAAACATTGTGGTGGCTGCTAGAACACTAAAACTAGATGTTGTACTGTAGCAACATGCTGGAAAAGGGGCGATTTTGGATCAAGCAACTCGGTGGGGGAGTCCATACTTGATGATTCAGCATGTTCTTGAACTAAAACCTTTCCTTAGTAGTCCAGGCAATTTGTAGTTAGACCTGGGCAAAATTGCTTCAGAAGCTTTCTAAACTGTTTCCAGTTTAGGAACCATTGCCGAATAACATATCCAAAATCCGACAAAATTGGACTCCGGGAACACCCCCAAAAATGAAATTCAAAATGGCGGCCTGGATGTTTCCTACGAAAAAAAAAAAAAAAAAATTACGCTTTTATTTATAAAGATACATTTGATGCTTTTTCTTTCAGTTGTAATGTTTTAAATAATTCAACAATATACAACACAACCAGTTATTACGCAAATATAATGTTATATAGCTTTTTACAGATTTTTATAATCAATAATACAACAATTATTTTTTTCCCAGTTTCAAGTTATGTTCATTACAGAAGAAGTGATACCTGGTCACAAACATACAGAAATTAATCCTCTTCATCACTATCATCGGATAGATTACCGGTACTTGGGTTGTTATCGCAACCACTGATTTGGCACTCGCCACAAGCGGCTGAACAGGGCATTCCATTACGCTTGCATCCACATCTTGAAGTAGCACATTTCGTCTTGCAGGAGCAGTGGATCATGTTGAGTAGATAATTTGGAGCTGGTGGCTTGTCGCAGGCTGTAGGGTAGTAGGAATTATTCTTTACATACCAACCCCACTGTTCTGCATCAATCTTCTCTTCTGTAGACTTCCAGATTAGTATTTGAAAGTATGTGCGAAAGCTGTGGTACTTTGTGGACGCATCGGTAGGTGTCAAACGTTCGGGTGTAACAAAAGATTTAGCTGTAGCTACCTTTTCAACTAACATTCGATGACGTAGTGCGTTAGTGGATTCAAGTGTTTTGCAGCCATACAACAGAAGCATTGCCTTTCTTCCAGCGGCTTCAATGTCAGAGTGTTGGCAACAATCAGAACAGAATGTATTTGCAACTGAACGGAGTTCAGCCACCTTCATCAGTGTGTCGAATGCTTTGGCTTTACCGATCGAAAAAATTCTGGATGTGCTATCACAGCCCGTGAAAGCATGCACAAACAGGAGATACCAGGTCTGTGCCGAGTCGGGCCCATAATCTGTCGCTTCTTCTTACCACAAACTTACCTTCCTGGAACATTTTGTTAACGGCTGGATTTTCAGAAGGCAAACTTAACATTTTCTGCAGGTACAGGTATATCGATTTCAGGTAATTGTGATGTCCGGCTGCTGCAATTATGGGGATGGTCTCCAGCATAGCTTGCAAGTGCAAATCCCATGAGCCGGTTCTGTCTGCTGTTATCAAGGAATGTGCAATGTTGATCATTCGCTGATATTCCAACCAGAGTTGACTTGTTTGCGAAGTAGATTGTAGGTCAGTTTTCTTCGCATCCAAAGTGGTAGCAATCTGAGACAATGCATTCGAAGATTCCACATCCTCAACTGATTGTTTGGCGGTCATAACATCGTCGAGCAGGTCACAAGCTTCCTTATGGAGGTCATGAGGAGTTCCATCTTCATTACGAGGGAAAACGTCTGCGACTAGTAAGGGACTAAGAGCTGCATCTACTATCATATGACCACGTATCGCTCTTGAAACAGCTTTTCCAGACATCATGTGTTGCACGGCATTTGGTCCGTATATTTCTTGAAGTACTTCAGACAATCCTGAACTATTCATAAGAGTACCGACTGCTCCCAAAAGATTCATCAGTGTGTGAAATGATCCCAGCATTAAAACAATGTCCTGCAGGTCTCTCTGTTCATTGATGATTTGGGAAGCTTTCCAGAACAAAGGCTGATCAAAGGTAATAATGCATGGGACTTTTTGATCGCGTGCTATCTTGCTCAAATATAGTAATGTCGAAAATATGCAGGTCATGTCAGTTGGTGACATATCTATGATGGGAAGGAACGTGATCGACGCCACACCTGGATGTGAGACACTTGATCCACCGTGAATTGCCTGCATTGTTCCGGACCAACTTGGACCTGATCTTTCTGCTGAAGATATCTGCCAGAGAAGACTAAGTCGACTTATGGTGGCAGTGGGTACTGGAAGTTCGCGGAATGAGATGTCCCTCAACATGCTTCTCGCGTGTCTATATTCCCTAATGTCAACGGTTGCAATCTTCTTAATGTCATTGTCACCAACATTACGCCTGTGAATAGAAGGGTGGATCTTGATCTTCAGAGTTATTGCGGCAATCATACCCATTCCATGAAAGGTATTCTTCCCATCCAAAGTGCAGACATCATGATCGACGTTATCTGCTGCTAGAAGGACTGCAGTGTTTTCATCAACAGTAAAAGAGCCAGACCTACTTGCCAGCGCCGTGTTTCTTTCGAATCTTGTTACTTCTGCATACAATGAACAGTAACCCAGCTGATGGAGAACGTCAATAAGGTACCTTGACCTAAAGTTGTGGTGTAGCTGAACCGACAAACTGATCTGTAGTGGACATAGTAATCCTCTAGGATGGGTTGCTTGCATAATGCTCTGCCCAATTGCACCTATTTTTCTTGAAGCATCCTGTCCCGCAAATGCTTTTGATAATAGCAATTTCAGACTGTTGGGAATGTAATCAAGAGCACTTTCTGCAGTGATGTCATTTGGAGATGGATACACATCTTTTCTAGGCGAGTCGACAGACTTGATATCACTTCTGATTATTTTTGCAGCAGCTTCTACTAGGTAAATCTTCTGTAGCTCTATATCTATATCACATTCTTTCGACTTTTTGTAATAATCTATAAGAATTTCATTAGCTGTCTCTCATAGTGTTACTACATCTGCCTTCCCACTTTCACCTGATATTATGATCTTGTCTCCGTAATGTTCTAAAAGCTTTCTCTTCATGTGCCTGCATTCGTAGACAGAGCTCTGACTTCCTTGAAGATATTCCTCCATTTTGGAAATTAGGTCTCCAATCAACAGTTGTTCATCATCATTCTCTTCCAGGTAAGCACAGGTCTGAAGGAATGATTGGTGTTGCTCTTCATTAGTTGGTCTCCCTTTCTTCGAATCATGATCGTCGGAGTATGCACGAGGAATGTTTTTTCCACTTCGAAAATTTACGCTGCAGGTGTGATGGTAGACACAATCTGCAGCAGGAAGATCACGAAGATAATACTCCAGACGGCCTTTTACATTAAACGACCATTCATTGCAGCGGCTTTCACAGCACCTTTTTATGGTTTCGGAGAACTCTGTAGTTCTTATTTTGACATGCTCTGATTTTGGTTTGTGTTTGGAAAAAAAGTCCATAAAGGTATCACAAAACAAACAGTGAGTAGCACTGGAAAATGCGTATTCATGAAAACGAGCACTTTTCCTTGGTATTGCCTCGGCTGCGGTCTGTTGCTTCTTTATTTCAATGGTCTTTTTATCCGTAAACCTTTTCCTACATACAACGTGAACACTTATTCCAGCTGTTGCAACAACATTGCTTCCACGGCTGCAGCTGGATGCATTTATACCATCTGCTCCTTTTTGCGAGATGTGAACCACTTCCTGTCCGCTGTCCAATTTCTCCTTACAAATCACGCACAATTCTTCAGGGGTCTGCATTCTTGAAGGCAGACGCACACCGAGTCAGTCTGAAACAGAAAACACAAATTAATAAAATGTGTTGCAGTATTTAAAAGGAGTACATAATAACAGTTTTAAAGAAAATGACAAGCACAAATACGCAGATTTGATAGTGGGTAGTAGGAATTAAAGAGTTGTATATAATATAAGTTTATAAAGATGTAGCAATGTCCATTCTCACATAAACTCCATACAGTATATTTTATTTACATTACGTGACATCATAGTTTAATACTAGCCGCCTAATACAATTTTTAGTGTCATATAGGTTAATTTAGAAACGAAAATGTGTTTTAAAACATTTTACTGATCAAGAAAAAACGTCATAACTCTCTCTACAAAGCGAAATTAAAATTTATTGTATTTCGTAGGAAACTGCCAGTCTGCCATTTTGAATTTCATATTTGGGGGTGTTCCCGGGGTCCAATTTTGTCGGATTTTGGATGTGTTATTCTGCAATGGTTCCTGAGCTAGAAACAGTTTAGAAAGCTTCTGAAGCAATTTTGCCCAGGTTGAAGCTATTTTTGCTCTAGATTGCCTGGACTATAGTGACATGGCCAACCCGGATGTCACGATGACTGAAGTTCAATGGGAGCAAGTGAAGGAACTTGAAAGCTTGCTTCGCCATCCATATACCATTACAAAAAACTTGCAAGCAGCTGACTTGACTCCTGGTTTGTTTTATAAGGAGTGGAAGACCCTCATTTTCCGCCTCTCTCAAATTGGTGGCATGAAAGCTGATGGCGTTATGAACTCAATGCTGCGCAGAGAAAGTCATCTGCTGGACAATGACATCCTATTGGCTGCTATCTACGTTGACGCCATGTACCGAGTCACACTGACAGAAGAACAGCAAATTAGAGCTAAAGCTGCTTTATGTGAAGTAGCCATTTGTATGAAAGGTCTATGAGTGGAAGACAAGGCTGTAGCTGGGCCGCAACATGGCAGCCTTCCATCATTGTCCTCATCCAATTCACATTCTGAAGATGAAGAATTTGATTTTGAAAAACATCTAGATGACCAGGAGTGGTCAAAGCATCGTTGATTAGATTTGGAAAAAAGTGGAGAAAGGAGCCTGACTGCACTAGCTAAATTCAAATTGGATTTTTCTCATGCACTGGGAGAGGTAGAAAAAATTGACTGTACTGCAAAGTTGAAAGTGAAAGATGCAATACCTTAATACCCTAAGATTGTTCAAGATGCAGCTCTGACTGTCACAGCATTGCCACTGACTCAAGTCAGTGTGTGGAGTGTTTGTTTTCTGCCCTCCGAATCATCAGATCTGACTAGAGAGCAGCAATGAAGCAGGACCTAACTGAAGCGATCCTGTTTCTGAGAACAAATTCAGTTTAGGTATAAGAGTAGAGTATATATATGTGGTTGTAAAGTATTCATGTATTGTTCCATTTATTGCAGTTGGGTCATTCCAGCGTAATGGTGATCACGTATGCAGACAAAAAACTGGACGTTTCTTGTTGTAGCTCATTAAGTAATAATCCTACATAAAAAAAAGTTATAGTGAACATTAAGGGATGTTAGTATATGCTATTAAAACCATCAGCACCGAACAAAATTTATTCATATTTTATAGATATAAATCGAAAATCCCGTAACGGTTATCACATCAATGCATCATGATGTTTCACTTACCTTCATACTTTGCTATTTCCTATGAATTCTTTAAGAACTGGTGACTGTTGCTATTTTTATCGGTTACGTGACATATTAAGGTACCTTTTGGTCACTTTGTTTGTTTGTAAACACATTTAGTTTATTTATAGGAATTTAAATACATCGTAACGGTGATCACAAGAAAAATGTAACGTTGATCACCGTGCGATTTGAATGCAGTATTCACTATAAAAACAAATGTACACCTGATGTTATGACACGCATGTATTACAAAACATACAGTATATACATAACTAGACATATGCACTACTAAATATATAGTATATACAGTATATATATATTATATATATATATATATATATATATATATATATATAGGGTGGGCGGAAAGTATACGTATATTATCCATGGTAGGTTTTCTCTAAAATTCAATGTGGGCTCCAACTCTTTCCACCAGCTTCTGGAGCCGCCCAGGAATGGCGTCCACTGACTTTAGCAGGAACTCCGGCGGGATGGAGGACATGACTTCCCGAATTCGGTCCTCCAGTTCTTCCAATGTCCTCGGTTTGGTGCGGTAGACTTCTTCCTTTACCCACCCCCAAAGAAAGAAGTCGCACGGTGTCAAGTCGGGGCTCCTGGCTGGCCATTGATGTGGACCACGATGACCCATCCAACGCCCAGGGAAGTGGGCATCCAGCCACTCACGGACAACAAGAGCGAAGTGCGGAGGGGTGCCATCTTGCATAAATATCAGATCGTCGATGTTCTCCCATGTGCTGACAACCGGCCAGACCTCGTTTCGCAACATAGCAAGGTACCGCTCAGCATTCATGGTGTTGCGCAGAAGGAACGGGCCCACAACCTGATCTGAGGTCATACCACACCACACCGTTACACTGAACCGATTCTGCCGTTTTTCAGCGGTAACCATGGGATCCTCTCCTGCCCAGTAGTGGCAATTGTGGCGGTTGACAAAGCCTCCGACGTGGAACACCGCCTCGTCGCTCCAGAGGATGTTGCGGAAGAGATGGGGCCAGTCTTCATGCCAAGCCAGCATGATTTCCCCAAACTCCATGCGAATGTCGCAGTCCTCGTCCGAGAGAGATTGGCAGTAATGCGGCTTCCACGCACGCCAGTTCAGCTCCTTCTTCAGCACAGTTCGCACTGAGTAGCGGGAGAGTCCACTTTCCCGAGCTGCCTGGCGAGTTGACTTTCGTGGACTCCGTGCGAACATTTCCTGAACTGCCTGCACCGTCTCCTGGGCCCTGGATGTCGAAGGGCGACCACATCTTCGAACATCTGCCACAGACCCCGTGGTCATGAGCTTCGAGTGGCAGTTCTTGATTGTTTTCGGGTCCACTTGGGCACGTGGTCCGTGAATGGCCCGCCACCATCTTTGAACTCGAACGACAGATTGCCAAACTTCGTACCGTGCTGCCAACTGGGCACGCTCCTGCAGTGTTAAACACTCAGCCATGTTACCCTTCAATCTGAAATGAAAAAAAAAAAGAAAGTTACAATTGTACCACTTTAGAGAACACACCATAACAATATAACAATACAATCACAATTTATACATAATTTATATGTAATTTAAATTAGGGAGCTACTTTCCGCCCCCCTGTATATATATATATATATATATATATATATATATATATATATATATATATATATATATGGGTGCCACTTATTTGGGGTGTTTTTCATTTTTTGGGAATTTCTATCAGGACGGGCGCATGTCTGGTGTCATTCCGTCTAAAAACATTGTGTGTAAAATATTTTTGAAATAAAATAATAATTAGAACTGCCTCAACGAGGTCAAAGTTTATACTTTTTGTCGAAAAGTACTCATGGCGTTCTGTTATCATGTCAGTTTTCGTTTCGATAGCTGCTGTAGTTTCTGAGTTGAAAAATGATAACAGACAGGACGGTCAGAGTCGTTGGTTTAGTCTTCCGCACTGGTGTACAGAAGACTAAAATGAGGTATTATACAGGGTGTAACACGAGTTTATCCAAATATTGATACAGGCGAAAGAACATGTTATTCTAAGTAGAAAATGGGTTGGGACGAGTTTTGCCAACACTAACAGTGTTTCATTCTCTTTTTCAGTGAGTTCTGAAACGACGTGATGGCTTCGGCAACAAGATCTAAAACAGCAGTCTATCTCCTGGGGACCGTGGACCACAGCATCACAGGAAGCATGCTGCCTACGGGAAAGCAGGCGCTTCAGTACTTTTTCCACCTTCACCTTGACGTCAAGAAGCCGATCAAGGAAGCAGCCGCTGAGACAGTGACCGCAGTCAAGGAATTCTGGGAGCGGTCCCGTATTCCTACGCAGAAAGACCAACGCGCAAGGGACAAGGTTCTCCGAATGTACGAGAAGTGGCGGGCTCTGAACAAGAACTCGAAACGGCGCACTGTGACCCAAATCAGGAACGAGGCCGAGTTCCTCTCATCCCTTGACCGCCTCTTCGACATCGCACACGAACAGGCGATGTCGATGATCACAATCGAAGAGGACAGGGAGTTCCTGACGGGACAAAGGGCCGAGGTGCGGCGCGGCCGCATCTCCTCCACACGTGACATGACGCTGCACACTGAGGAGGAGCGTGCGAGGAGACAGGAAGCGGAAAGGAGCCGCCGGCAAGATGATGAAAGGGCGAACAGAGAGAGCCGAGAAGAACTCGTCGAACTGGCATCGAGCTCCAGCTCAGGTGCAAGCAGCCCGACTCGGTCACCGACACGGCGTCGTCGCCGAGAAGAAGAGGAAGAGCTCTCTCTCCCGGGCCCGTCCACGTCGAATGCAGAAGCATCTACGACCCCTTTACCACCCAAGCGATTCCGCGCGTCGAAAAAGATGATCACCCCTGATCTCTCCGCAGCGATGGATCGGACGAAACTTACCGACCGAGAAGGTGTTTTTTTGCTGTCGGCGGCTGCGAGGAGCTTGGGCCACGACCCTGAGGAGCTGGTCTTGAACCGCGAATCCTCCCGCCGCGACCGAGCAAAGTTCCGTGCTATGGCAGCAGCGGAAATGAAGGCAGCCTTCCATCCTACTGTGCCGCTGACCGTTCACTGGGACGGGAAAATCGTACCAGCGGCTGACGGAGGCCCTGCTGAAGATCGCCTTCCAGTTCTGGTGTCTGGGGAGAACGTCGACAAGCTTCTGGCTGTGCCCAGCCTCCCCGACGGCACCGGCCGCGCCATGGCGGAAGCCGTCCTCTCTGCCCTCGAGGATTGGGACATCAAGGGACGGATCTGTGCCCTCTCTTTTGACACCACCGCCTCAAACACAGGACTCTCAGGAGGAGCTTGCTATATCATTGAGCAGAAACTCGAGAAGACAGTGCTTCATTTGGCTTGCCGCCACCACATCCACGAACTGGTGTGCGAGAAGGCATTCACGGCGTGCCTCGGTCCCTCTACTGGTCCTGACATCCTCCTGTCATCCTCCTGTTCCATCGCGCGCGCTGGATGGCAAAAGTCATCTATGCCATCAAACTGTTCCTGTTCCGGGAACAGTTTCAGATGTCGTCAGGCGAAGCGGCTGGAATCCGGCGATTCACCATCTTTGCCGTGTCCATCTACGTGACGGCCTGGTACAAAGCGCCGCTCCCGGCAACGGCCCCAGCCGCGGACCTCGCGCTGCTCAAGGCCCTCGTCTATTATCCGGACTCAGCGGTGACCAAGGCGACGGCGACAGTCTTCGCCAGGCACCTATGGTACTTGAGCGAGCGCCTCGTCACCCTGGCCATCTTCGACGAAGGTATCGACTTGGCGACAAAGCGGGAGATGATTAAAGCGATGGAAGAAGAGGAAGGATCGGAGGATCCCCCGCGGCGTATCAATGTGGACCTGTCCACCGCCTCAATCGCCAACAATACATTGGCCAAGTTCACAACGACTACATCAAAGGAGTTCTTCAAGGTTCTGGACATCAGCACCGCCTTCCTGCTCAAGGATCCGGAGGAGTGGCGGACGGACCCAGCCTTCATCGCCGCATCCCGCCGAGTCCAGGCCCTTCAAGTTGTCAATGACTTCGCGGAGCGCGGGGTGGCGTTGATGCAGTCTTTCAACCTGGCCCTTACCAAGAGTGAAGACCAAAGGCAGTTCCTCTTACAAGTGGTCGAGAAGCACCGCTGTGACTTCCCAACCGCCCGCAAGTCCACCGTGACCTCTGCAAAGTAGGCAACAATGAGAGGGAGATGGGCGCCCATGATACCCCCCCCCTTGAGGGGCTAATACTCGAGTTGAGGGGGACCTAGAGTTGAAAGTATGAAGTCCAGTTATATGTTTTAGGTCAAGATTAGTAGCTTGAACAAACTAGAAGTGATATTTTATTTGCTAGAGGCATAGAACATCATGATCTAAAATTTCTACTTTTCGAGAAAATATACAAACTTTGACCGTATTGAGGCAGTTCTAAATATTGTTTTATTTCAAAAATATTTTACACACGATATTTTTCGACAAAATGGAACCAGAAACGCGCCCGTCCCGATAAAAATTCAAACTTTCGAAAATAAGTGTCACCCTAATATATATATATATATATATACGGTATATATAAACAGAACTTTATAGGTCTACATGTTATATGCAACTGATAGCTTTATGGTTTAATACATACACAACTTAGCTTTGCTTACTCATAAAAAAACTTTATAGACATGTTATATGCAACTGATAGCATTATATTTTAATACATATTGTGTGGGTATGAAGAACTCCATTTCCATTTGAAGCCAGTTCGGTCTTCACTAGGTTTGGGCAACAAATGAATGATTCTTGACATATATATGGTATCAGTGTCATTTTTCACAGGGAAGACAAAATTATATTCATCACCATTAAATGAAACATTGCGTTTTCGCAAGTATGAAATTATGTACTCTCTTTCATACCCTTTGTAACTCTTAATGCTCATCACTTGTGCAACATAGTGTTGATTCTTAGTAAACTCAACAATAACAAAGTCATTTACTTTAACTGCAATCTTAATATTACTCGAAGTATCAGCTTGTTTGGAAGTGCTGGGCATGTTAGATACGTCTTTGTTGGTTTCCTTTACTTTTGTTGCGGCATCATCACTAATTTTACTGTGATTGTGTGTTTCCTTTCTTAGTTCAACATCAATGCTAGTCGAACTGTCACTATTAATAATAGTATCACGTTGCACTGTACTTTCCTCATCCTCGCTTTTTGAAGTGTCAGATGAGTCATCATCAGTCGAAGGTAAAGGTGAACATAACGCTTCAATGTCATCATCGTCTGCTTTTTCTGGATGATCTTTGTCTGGCTCAATGTCACACACTTTGTAGGGCGTCGTGTCATAAGTGTTCACATACAGCTCAACAACATAAGGAGCCTTAACTTTTACGTAACGACACTTCTGTATCTGCTGTGAAGCCTTACATCCCTTCCACATGTTAACATACATATGTTTAGAGCTTTCAATATCTTCAAGTGGTACATACAGGCAAACAGTTTTCTTTGCCAGTTCTTTTGCTGTCTCATAAACATCCTTTGCTGTTCGTACGACTGCTCGTTGCTGCATGACCCTCCTATAAACATTATACTTCACCACTGCCCCTATTCCATCATGCGCACCCTTTCCATGGTAACTTTCTGTAAAGCTCCAATCGGCTGAGCAAGAGTGGAGTGCGTTGTGATTACTTAGAGCTGCCATTAAATATTTGTTTTTAAAATGGGCCGCAGCACCATCTGTCCATATATTTACATGACTGATTTGGGTATTTAACTCTGTGCAAAGGTGGTCTAGAATATGGTGATTGAATACTTGTACTTCAAGGCTGCCATGTGTGGCAGTGTCACTGATGACAGCGAAGGATGTCTCTGTAAGAGCTTGTCTCTCAGGTGAGATGTAGTATGCTATGGCTGTGTAAATTGTAACGCTGTTTCCTGTACTGTGTACCCAATGAGCCGCCATGACTTCATTTTGGTGCCTTATTGTGTAATTTTCAGCAAAGTCAGTTTGTAGAATTATATTGTTTGCAGTTAGTTTTGCTTTGTTTTCTCTCAGTGCTTTTGCTTGTTTGTACATGTTGTATCGGTGTTTGCTATAAAAGCGCAGTTGGCTTTGGAGTTCGTGGATTGCTTCATCACAAGTATATTGGTTGCGCTCCAATGTGCCCTTCTTCCATTGGTCAACATTAATTACCACCGAGTGCTCTGATTCATCATCATGTAACTCATCATATAGAAGTGTAGTAAAATCAGTCGAAATGGGGCATTGACTGCACTCACCCTTCATGCATTGTGTGTTCTCTATATCACAAATGAACAGTGGCAATAGCTCATTGCAATGCTTCAGCTGTTTCCACTTCAGTGAGCGAAACAGCAGAATGAGATTCTCGCAGTAGGGGCAGCAACATGACTCCTGGCTCTGAGAATCTATGAGACCTACATGTTTAGGTCGTAGGGAACAATACTTCGACACCCCCACTTTTACGTCAGGATTTTCGATGAGAAAGAGCTGGTAACATTCACTGAGATTGTAAGAAAGTGTGTGTTTAGCGACGTTCTCTTTCCTTTCCATCTATTATTATGGTGATGACATCCTTATGAGATGGTTTCTGACGAGATATATCATCTCTGTTGTAGAAGTCTTTGATTTTCTGTATGGTGTCTTGTGTGATGGCAATACTTGGTCGTCTTGTAGTTGATAGGAGTTCTGGAGTCCAGCCAACAGCTCCAGCTAGCTGTTTAATTACAGCTATCTTCTTACTGGGAGATTGTGAAAGCATAGCATATGTGCGCTTCACAGCTCTACCTGTAAAAGACGTAAGAACAGTTACTAGTATGTAGGTACGTGTTAACTCTCATATATTAAAACAGATGAAATGATGTAGGTATAGATAGTAAAGCTTTTACATAGTGTATTGGTATTTTATATATACAGGCATCCCCCGTTATACGATCGTTTGGTTTACGATTTCCCGCGTTAACGATTTTAAAAAAGTACCCCAATCTTTCGATTTACGATTGCCTTATTTCGCGTTAACGATCTCCAACTTGAAAGCATGTCTCAGAAAGGAACAAAACCGTGCCTACGTTGAGTCCAGCCCAAATGAGGAGGACGATGAGGACCCAGTCAGAATGCTTGATCTCAAAACCTTGAGAGAGATTCTGACTGGTTTTGACATGTACATCGAGTTGGTGAAGGACAAGGACCCTAACTACGAACGTAGTGCTGCTGCTGTCAATCATATTGAAAAGGGTCTGAGCGTTTATCGGGAGATCTACCTGCAGAAAAGGAGGAATGCCAAGCAAACTACGATCTCCCGATTTTTCAAGCCTGCAACAGCTGCCGAGGCAGGAGAGAAGTGCGTCGTCAGCAAGTGCAGCAACAACTCCTGCACGTCGGCAGCAGGCTAGATCTCCAACTCCAACATCTTCGGGGATGGATTCTCCTGCAACTTCAGAAACTCCTCCATCTCCGAGGGACTCTCCCGAAGTCATCGATCCTCCTCCATCCCCCATCGATCCTCCTCCATCCCCCATCGATCCTCCTCCATCGCCCATCGATCGTCCAGCATCGCCCATCGATCCTCCTCCATCGCTGACCGATGCGGGAGCTGGCCCTCCTCCCCCATCACCACCACCCGGTGGCGATGAGTAGGCATCGTTACCTCGGACTGATGCATCGTTGACGACTTGGACCGGATTTGAATACGATTAGGTGTGTTTCATGTATAAATTGTCTTTTATTAAACACAATTTCTTACTTTCAGACACTTTTTGTACATAACAGTAAAATATATAGCAAAATAATAGTGGAATCTGCAAATTTTGGGGGTCTTCGAGAATGTTTGGGAACGTATCCCTATTTTTCCCATAAGGCCTTCAGTTCGATATACGATCGTTCGATATACGATGGGGTTTTTTAGGGACGCATCCCAATCTATAACGGGGGACACCTGTATATATATATATATATATGTATATGTATATGTATATATATATATATATATATATATATATATATATATATATATATTAATGCTTACCTAGTGCTTGATGAGTAGCATATCCAGGTGATTTAGTACTGGAACTGGGTCTCGGCTCATTATCAACTTGTTCAGAAACATCTTGCTCTGCAGTTAGTCGCTGGGCTTCCTTCAGTTTTTCTCTGTAAGCTCTAGTTCTTAACTTAACACTTTCTCTTCGTTTCTTTAATGTACTTTGAGTTAACTGCGAAAACCACTTCTTACACTTGGCTTTGTTTTTGTCTTTTATTTCTGCTGCATCTTCTCTAGTTTTACACTTTAATCTATATTTGCGCATTCGCTCTGCAGCACTAATTGGGGCCATAATGATAGTCTAAACTCTGAAACAGTAAGAGACCATTAGTTAAACTCTGAAACAGTAAAATAACATTAGTAGACACAATATATGATACATCCATGGTATTTTTTGTGATCACTGTTACGTGCTTATGTGATCACTGTTACGACAAGTAACGGTGATCACAAGGTATGTTCATCCTTCTTGCACAGGTGCAGAGCCGATTCAAACCAATTAGGTGGGTGTTGTGCATACCTAAGGGCAAATTAAAAAAGGAACTGACTTTGTTTAAAAAAGTAAAGAAAAATGTGGATTTGGCAACATAAGACAAAAACCGTAACGGTGATCACAGTGGTTATAACTTATAGGTCAATTTGAAATTGAGCCATCTGAGTATGGAAAGTGTCATACCTCGGAATAAGTTATATTATATATCTATCATATACAGACAAATGAAACCCACATAATCAGTGCTCATATATCATTTTGTTTCTCCCAATTACCAGACATCGGTAGAAAGTAGACAATTTTTCCTTTAAAATGAGCTATAATACAATGTTTGTATGCAAGTTTTGAAATTTCACCCTCAGGATGACAGTTGTGTGGAATTACCCAGTTGCTTTTTTATATGCTGAACCATTTTGAAATAGTTTCAACTTTCATGGCTTATATTTTTATAATTTTATTATTTTATTATTTTATAACTATTAAACAACTTCTTAGTTTTTATTTCATTTATTATTTTAGTTTTTATGGCATTTCATGTCTTATATTTTTATTATTTTATAACTATTAAATAACTTTTTAGTTATTATTATTGTATGAGGAAAGAATAATTAAAATAGAGATTTAAAAATTAAAATTATCAAAATTCACGGAGACTTCATTTACCTACACCATACCTATAGATACTAGATAAGTACCGTATTTCCCGGCGTATAACGCGCACCCTAATTTTGAAGAGAAAATTTAGGAACAAATATACCTCCTACCTCACTTCACGTGTACAATTTTAACGAGTTAATTTTAACGCAGGGTGATTTTTGGAGTATTTTAGGAGAAAAAAAAAGTGTGTGTTATACGCCGGGAAATATGGTATGTATGCCATATGGTTAGTACCTATATACTACAGTCAGAGTTGGAGTTGGACTTGTAAAATTTCTGGAGTCAGAAACCTTTTTCACCTACTCCACAACCTTGGCTTCAATAGTTTCTTACCATAAATTTTATATGAAAATGAGAAAAACTAGCTTCAGCTTCCCTGTTTCTTTGTTTATCCAATCCTGAATCCAGGGCTGCCAACCTGCAACAAAAAAGTAATTTCCCCCAAATTTTACAAGAATTGCGATTACTCACTGCATCAATTCAATGTCTGCAAACAATAAATATAGAAATATAAATGTAATATTGTATACTACAATATCGATACTGTGATTAAATAAAAGTTATCAAAGTCACTATCAGCCTCAATGTACTATATAGTTCAATATTAATTGACTTGTGCATTAAGATAACTTCAACATGAGTGGGCCACCCCTAAATATTATCCAATTGCAAGTTAATTTCAGTGTTTTTTGATAAATGGAGTACATTAATGGGATTAGAGGTAGAGATTTCTAACTTTGGTTTTTAAGGGCCACCCTAAACTGTATATGTGATCTTTCCAGGAAAGATCATGAGAAAAAGAAGTGCCAAGAATGTTAAGAGAAGAGGCAGGATTGAGTTGTGTATTGTTGAAGGTAAGGGGGTAGTTGTGTGGAAGATTGTGATGAGTAGACAGATGAAGGAGCCAAGTTTTTGAGACATTGAAAGCCACAAGGTTTTTTAGGGATGTACCACTATATTGGTGTTGGTGATATCGGTCGGTATCAGCCAATTTTTAAAAATATCAGCTGATATTTCAAAAGTACAATTTTTCAAAAATTATGAATAAAAGACTGTTTAGAGGATGAAATTTCCAATATTTTGTTTTTTTATCACTTCATATAATATATATATATATATTAGGGTGGTCCTCAAAATCGAAAGTTGGAATTATTCAGCTCCCAGGGCCTCAATCTGTGAGGTTACCCATAAAAACACTGTGGTTAAAATTTCATTGAGAAATAATAATATTTACCCTGTGCTCATGAAGGTTGAAGTTTATAGGGTATACCAGCCTCCGGGTCCCCCCCATTTAAGGGTATTAGCCGCTCAGGGGCGGGGGTCTCATGGGTGCTGACGCCACTCATTGTCGCCCGGTTCACAGCGTGGCCTTCCGAGCATCCGGGAATTTCTTCCGGTGCTCTGCAACACCCAGGAGCATGTACTGCAGCTGGTCCTCCTTCTTCGTGTGGCGCCTGTTGTATTCTTGTGCCAATGCCACGGCCCACTCGGCATGGTCGTTGGTCACGGACAGGTTCCGGACCACCTCGGCAGCCGCTTGGAATTGCTCGCTGTCTGGCCATTTCGACACATCCTGTTCCAGGAATCTACGTCGCAATTGGAGTCGGTCGAAGAACTGGCGAGTCCTCCCCATCACGAATGTCTCTAATGACAGGGAAGAGCACGCCAGGACCGACGCTCTCTTGGGTGGGTCGTCCTCCTCCGTTGGCTCCTCCAACATCGCAGCAGTCATCGCCGCTTCATTTCCGGAGGAACATCGTCGTCGAAGAGAGCCAGGGCCACCAACTCCTCGGACAAGTACCACAGGTGGTTGGCGAATTTCGACTTGGCTGCTTTCGCCACCTCCTTGTCTTCGTATTTTTCCAGAGCCTGGAGGAGCCAGAGATCTCTCAGGGGGGCCTTCGCCGCGTTCGGGGCCTCCGTCCACGCCTTTGTGTAGAACTTCACGGCGAACATGCTCAGGCGCCGAACTCCGGCCTCTTCCTTGGCTGTGAGCCGTAACTGCCGCCGGAACATCCATACCTTCAGGGCGTACAACACCTTCGACATCCAGCGGGCCTGGTGCATCGCACCGGGCGCTCGGAACCGAATCCCACAGGGGGGCACTCCGCCGAGGAAGATGATGGTGAGTTCCAAGAGCTCCAAATAATCATCCCGGGGGTGACCTTTCTGCAAGGCCTTCTTGCAGAACTCGATGATGGAGTCTGCATCCTCCTCGACGATTTGACGAGCGTTGGCATCACTCATGACGTGGTTGTAATCTTCTTGGTTCACAAACTCCCATTGTGCCTTGAATCGCTTGAAGAGCTGAACCTCGGATGCCAACGACGGTCCAAGGACTTCCGTGAAAACCGCACTGACAAGAAGCTCCAGGACATGGTGATGACATGCCAGATAGAGGAGGCTTCTCCCAAGTTCCTGCTCGATCAGCACGCATGCACCTGTGTTCTTTCCCGTGTTTGAAGCCGTAGTGTCGAATGAGAGGGCACCAACTTTGTCATCCAAACCCCAGTCTCGCAGAGCTTCCACCACAGCTTTGGCACAGTTTGCACCAGTACCGGAACCGAGCTTGGCGACCTGGAGGAGCTGCACCTCGCCGCCACAAGAGACCAGGATCGGGAGTCGATCAACCTGTTCCTTGGACGTCAGATCCGCCATCAGCTTCCCATCCCAGTGAACAACGAGCGCAGCTTCTCGATGGAAGGGCTCCTTGAGCTGAGCGGCAACTTGTTGGCGTTGCGCCATCCTCTGGCGCCGTATGGACGACCGGTTGATGTTCAACTCATCAATGTTGTGGCCAAGGGACCGAGCCGTCTCACCGAGCACGTAAATGGCGTCGCGGTCGGTCAGCTTCGTGCGGTCCAAGCTAGCCGCCAGTGCCGGTGAAGTGATATTCGCCGGCCGACTGCGCTTGGGTGGGCTGCAACCTCTGACAGTGCCACGGGTGGGAGAGTTGCTGGGGGGTGAAGAGCTCGAGCTGGAAGAGGCCAATTCTGCTGTTTGAGAAGTAGTTTCCATTTCTTCAGTCGCACGGCACCGACGGCGTTGTTCAGCCTCCCTCCGCTGCGCAACATTGCGCTCTGTGCGAGCCAGGACCACATCAGCTCGTCCCATGGTCCCCCTGCGGCCGGGTTCTCATTGGGCGATCAGGAAGGCCTTGTCCTCCTCGATGTTCATTATGTTCAGTGCGTCAGCATGGGCGACATCGAAGAGGTTGCAGAACATCTGCTGGAAGGAGGCTTCCCGTGCAATCTGGGCATCTGAGCGTCGATTCTTGTTCTTGAGAAGCTTGTATTCGCCATACAACTTCTCTAGCTTCTCAGTGATGTGGTCTCGTCTCGTCGTTGGAATCCGCGCTTTTGTCCACAAGATAAGCACTTCATCAGCAACGGCCGTGACAGCCTCCCTCGTCGTCGTTGCCGCCTTCGTGCTCAGCTTGTGCAGAGTCAGGCCGAGGACGTCGCCGATGGATGGCAGCTTGCTCCCCGTGAGTGCAGAGACTGGCATCACAAGGAAGTCTTTTGAATGTGTACTGGCCATTTCACCAAAATAACACCTGGGGAAGATACATTGGAAACGTTTAATACCAATTCTAAAGGCAAGCCAAAAAAAAAACTAATCTGTCAACGGTGAGAGCAACACCACACACAATCCGACCCTCTCAGTAAGGCGTGTCAATGGCCCACATAGGGGCATAACTTCAACCTTCTTGAGCACAGGGTAAATATTATTATTTCTCAATGACATTTTAACCACTGTTTTTAT
Organism: Bathynomus jamesi; assembly: GCA_023014485.1. Lineage (NCBI taxonomy): Eukaryota > Metazoa > Arthropoda > Malacostraca > Isopoda > Cirolanidae > Bathynomus > Bathynomus jamesi. The sequence continues at coordinate 585,287 of JAJOZX010002062.1, read as the reverse complement.
GCATAACCTCACAGATTGAGACCCTGGGAGCAAGAGAAATATACATTTGAAAATCCCCCCCTATGCTTGAGGACCACCCTAATATATATATATATATATATATATTATATATATATAGGGTCATTCCATGTCAAGTCAGCCACCTAAAATACTCGCCCCTTTCAATTTTGCTCATACTTGGCACAATAGCAGATATACATGCCAAACTTAAATTCCCAAATTATTAGAGCTGACTGACCTTTGGTTACTGAGATACAAGGTCACAAAGTTGTGACATTTTGACCTTTTTTGTGTTAAATGACTATTTTCAAAACGGTGTAACTAAAAAACTATTAAAGCTAGAGCATTGATTTTGGTCTCATTTTAAAGCTCTTTAGTAGCCCCTTGTTTATTGTCTCTTGTTAAATATCTCTACTGTGAAAATAAAAAAATCCCTTCAAAAGTTGACCTTTGACCTTGAATAAAAAAAAAATACCTTCTCCTAAAAATTCAATCTTTTACATTAATACCTTGAGTCATGTACAACAAAATCCCAAGAAGCTGTAAGTGGCTGATAACTAGTTCAATGTATAAAAAATAATGAATTCAAGCAACATTTTGAAAAAGTCATTTTATACAAAAATTGCCAAAAAGTCATGACTTTGTGACCTTGTATGTCAGTAACCATTTTTGTCTAAGGTCAGCTCAATCTCTTACAAATACAACCCATATCTACATACTATCTGCAGCCTTCTACAAACAAGCAAATGCTTATTTTTAAATATGTGTTCTTTACCCACCTCACCTGTATGTTGTGCATGTATGTGATGGTTTTCAGTAGTTGACAAGATTCTTGTGGGCCACTCAATTTATTGTGATTTCTAGAAGAGAAAACAATTTTTAATGTATACCTAGATAGCTACCTAATTAACAAATACAAGTAACATATTAAAATGTACATACAATATGTATAGGTATTAGGGTGACACTTATTTTCGAAAGTTTGAATTTTTATCGGGACGGGCGCGTTTCTGGTTCCATTTTGTCAAAAAATATCGTGTGTAAAATATTTTTGAAATAAAACAATATTTAGAACTGCCTCAATACAGTCAAAGTTTGTATATTTTCTCGAAAAGTAGAAATTTTAGATCATGATGTTCTATGCCTCTAGCAAATAAAATATCACTTCTAGTTTGTTCAAGCTACTAATCTTGACCTAAAACATATAACTGGACTTCATACTTTCAACTCTAGGTCCCCCTCAACTCGAGTATTAGCCCCTCAAGGGGGGGGGGGTATCATGGGCGCCCATCTCCCTCTCATTGTTGCCTACTTTGCAGAGGTCACGGTGGACTTGCAGGCGGTTGGGAAGTCACAGCGGTGCTTCTCGACCACTTGTAAGAGGAACTGCCTTTGGTCTTCACTCTTGGTAAGGGCCAGGTTGAAAGACTGCATCAACGCCACCCCGCGCTCCGCGAAGTCATTGACAACTCGAAGGGCCTGGACTTGGCGGGATGCGGCGATGAAGGCTGGGTCCGTCCGCCACTCCTCCGGATCCTTGAGCAGGAAGGCGGTGCTGATGTCCAGAACCTTGAAGAACTCCTTTGATGTAGTCGTTGTGAACTTGGCCAATGTATTGTTGGCGATTGAGGCGGTGGACAGGTCCACATTGATACACCGCGGGGGATCCTTCCTCTTCTTCCATCGCTTTAATCATCTCCCGCTTTGTCGCCAAGTCGATACCCTCGTCGAAGATGGCCAGGGTGACGAGGCGCTCACTCAAGTACCATAGGTGCCTGGCGAAGACTGTCGCCGTCGCCTTGGCCACCGCTGAGTCCGGATAATAGACGAGGGCCTTGAGCAGCGCGAGGTCCGCGGCTGGGGCCATTGCCGGGAGCGGCGCTTTGTACCAGGCCGTCACGTAGATGGACACGGCGAAGATGGTGAATCGCCGGATTCCAGCCGCTTCCCCTGACAACATCTGAAACTGTTCCCGGAACAGGAACAGTTTGATGGCATAGATGACTTTTGCCATCCAGCGCGCGCGATGGAAGGCGCCGGGACGAGCGAACCGGGCACCCCGCTTGTTCGGACCGCCCAGCACAATTACAGAGAGCTCCAGAAGTTCCCTGTAGTCATCACGTGGATGTTGACCGTCGAGGAGGCGGCTGAATTCGATCAGCAGGTCGTCGCGGGCGTCCTTCAGGTGCTGCGGCATGGTTCCATCCTCGAAGGGCTTGCTTTGGTTTGATCGATGAAGTCCCACTGGGCGGCGAATCGTTTGAACAGGAGGATGTCAGGACCAGTAGAGGGACCGAGGCACGCCGTGAATGCCTTCTCGCACACCAGTTCGTGGATGTGGTGGCGGCAAGCCAAATGAAGCACTGTCTTCTCGAGTTTCTGCTCAATGATATAGCAAGCTCCTCCTGAGAGTCCTGTGTTTGAGGCGGTGGTGTCAAAAGAGAGGGCACAGATCCGTCCCTTGATGTCCCAATCCTCGAGGGCAGAGAGGACGGCTTCCGCCATGGCGCGGCCGGTGCCGTCGGGGAGGCTGGGCACAGCCAGAAGCTTGTCGACGTTCTCCCCAGACACCAGAACTGGAAGGCGATCTTCAGCAGGGCCTCCGTCAGCCGCTGGTACGATTTTCCCGTCCCAGTGAACGGTCAGCGGCACAGTAGGATGGAAGGCTGCCTTCATTTCCGCTGCTGCCATTGCACGGAACTTTGCTCGGTCGCGGCGGGAGGATTCGCGGTTCAAGACCAGCTCCTCAGGGTCGTGGCCCAAGCTCCTCGCAGCCGCCGACAGCAAAAAAACACCACCTCGGTCGGTAAGTTTCGTCCGATCCATCGCTGCGGAGAGATCAGGGGTGATCATCTTTTTCGACGCGCGGAATCGCTTGGGTGGTAAAGGGGTCGTAGATGCTTCTGCATTCGACGTGGACGGGCCCGGGAGAGAGAGCTCTTCCTCTTCTCGGCGACGACGCCGTGTCGGTGACCGAGTCGGGCTGCTTGCACCTGAGCTGGAGCTCGATGCCAGTTCGACGAGTTCTTCTCGGCTCTCTCTGTTCGCCCTTTCATCATCTTGCCGGCGGCTCCTTTCCGCTTCCTGTCTCCTCGCACGCTCCTCCTCAGTGTGCAGCGTCATGTCACGTGTGGAGGAGATGCAGCCGCACCGCACCTCGGCCCTTTGTCCCATCAGGAACTCCCTGTCCTCTTCGATTGTGATCATCGACATCGCCTGTTCGTGTTCGATGTCGAAGAGGCGGTCAAGGGATGAGAGGAACTCGGCCTCGTTCCTGATTTGGGTCACAGTGCGCCGTTTCGAGTTCTTGTTCAGAGCCCGCCACTTCTCGTACATTCGGAGAACCTTGTCCCTTGCGCGTTGGTCTTTCTGCGTAGGAATACGGGACCGCTCCCAGAATTCCTTGACTGCGGTCACTGTCTCAGCGGCTGCTTCCTTGATCGGCTTCTTGACATCAAGGTGAAGGTGGAAAAAGTACTGAAGCGCCTGCTTTCCCGTAGGCAGCATGCTTCCTGTGATGCTGTGGTCCACGGTCCCCAGGAGATAGACTGCTGTTTTAGATCTTGTTGTTGAAGCCATCACGTCGTTTCAGAACTCACTGAAAAAGAGAATGAAACACTGTTAGTGTTGGCAAAACTCGTCCCAACCCATTTTCTACTTAGAATAACATGTTCTTTCGCCTGTATCAATATTTGGATAAACTCGTGTTACACCCTGTATAATACCTCATTTTAGTCTTCTGTACACCAGTGCGGAAGACTAAACCAACGACTCTGTCCGTCCGTCTGTCTGTCTGTTATCATTTTTCAACTCAGAAACTACAGCAGCTATCGAAACGAAAACTGACATGATAACAGAACGCCATGAGTACTTTTCGACAAAAAGTATAAACTTTGACCTCGTTGAGGCAGTTCTAATTATTATTTTATTTCAAAAATATTTTACACACAATGTTTTTAGACGGAATGACACCAGAAAGGCGCCCGTCCTGATAGAAATTCCCAAAAAATGAAAAACCTCAAATAAGTGGCACCCTAATAGGTATAGTGCTCATTGATTTCCATTTATCACAACTTAAAATGTATGCAGTGTATATATAGTTACATGACCATTTTAATTTTGAATTCTTACCTTTCTGTGCTGTAGATCTGTCAAAGCTTTGGATGCCTTCAAAGTAACTTCTTTGCAAATCCTGTATGTTCGTCCATTAGTAGTAGATGCCTCAACTTGTGTTAGAATATCTGAATATGGTAAGATTAATTCATCTGGTCGACCAGGATACACAAATGATGGGTTTGGGCCATGAGGATGAAGGAATGTGACTTTTACTTCTCTATTCTCTGGTATCTTTTCCAGCACATATGCCACCCACCAATGGCCATCATATGCAGCAGTAACAAAACCATGTATTTTCTCCTCAGTCACAACTTCTTCCTTTTCAGTAACTTTCTCAATATTTGAATAATCTGATAATGAATAATGTTTAACCTTAAGAGAACTCAATGAAACTGGCTGTAAATGGTGTAATTTCTGTGTACCAGCAATAGTCCTTGCAGTTGAGTGTCTTTCTCGGAGAAGTTGGCTTTCCTCTTCATGCTCTTTATTGGTTGAAAAATGACATTTTATATTTACATTATTTTCACTTGCAAATGTATATAACTGTTCTGCAGTAAGGATCTGTTCATCATAAGGTCATTGTAGACTAGCTTTTGCAGCTAATCTCTTAACTGTGCCTCCAACACCATCACAGGGTCCCTTTCCATGACTTGTTGCAAAAAAATTCCATTCTGCCTCAATTCCAAAATCATCTCTGTGATGGCAAAGATTCAAAAAGTTTTTGCAGTTCTTATACTGTCCTGCACACCCATCTGAAAAGTAAATTATTTTGTGGATGGAACCGATGGATGAGATATTATCTTTTAGGAATTTTATCAGATGCTTTTGAAACAAATGTACAGCAACTGTGTTATGGATGTTACACTCTGAAATAATAACAAAGCTAAGGTGAGCAATCTCATCTTCCTTTTTATAATAAATAACAAATGGATGTAGAGTCTACCATCTCATTGTTCCAGTGAAAGCTCTGAACCTCATCTTGAAGAATAAAGGAATAATTTTCAGCAAAATCACACACAGCAAGGACCTCACCATCTTTCAAAGACATTTTTGTTTCACGGTAATAAGTTGCTTGCATCTTTGTCTTGAAGTCATGTATCTGGTATTCTTTCAGTTGGTTACAGAATTGGTCAATATATTCGTCTGTATTCAGTTCTACTGATTCAAGATTTGACCGATCTGTATTGGTCCACTTTTTAAAATTTATGATATCAATGAAGTTGTTTGTAAATATGTCCAGTAGTCTGTTTTTTAAATCTGATGGATCTCCACATTGTTCACATTGTCTGAGGCAGGATTGCATTCCATAAAGGCAACACAATGATGTACATTCTTAATAGGTGTGTCATCATTTGCAGTTAGTTTTTCTAATTCAGCTCCTACAAACATAAGTTTGGCATTCTGATGAATTGTACAGACACATACTGAGTGAGTTCCTGTTGCTCCAGCAATAACACACTGCTTTGGATGCAATTCTGCAAATTTACTGAATCCCACCTTAACCAAAGGATTTCTTTCTTTGAAAATATGATAGGCTTCTTTTAAATTGCAAAGTAAAAGATGCTTTTGCAAATGTATCCTTCCTCTTTCATTGACAATAGTCTTTCTTTCCTGGCATTGTTCTACTGATGTCTTCTGAAAGATAAAATGCTTTAATAGCGTCAACAGTATCCTGTTTAATTCTTTTCCCACCCTTTGGATTTGGGTCTGAAAGGACACCTTTTTCTTCAACTATTTTTTTAGCAATAGATGCTGTATGCCTTGTTGTGTTAAATTCTGAAGCAATTTTCCTAATGCTCCAACTTTTGGGCAATACAGTGAGGATTTTTATTTTATCACTCTTTTAGTATTTTCATTTTTGAATTTTTCCTTGAGTTGATTTATTATTTCTAAACAGTCTACATCTCCAGATGGCTCCTTAAATTGTGAGTCAGAAATCTCTTCCTGCAACTGTTTCCATTCTCTTCTTAACTGTCTCTGTCACCTTGCTTAGTTTTTTAGCTCCATATGACTTTTGCTCTACAAGCTTTCTCTTTTTTATGGGTGATTCACCAATTGAAACAAAAGAAGCATTCAAAGTACACATCTCATGGTTTTGCTCTGAAGTTGATGCATCACTATTGTCAACATTTTCAATTTTCTCAAGATCTTCAGGTGGTTCACTACTACAAGAAGAATCATCATTTATGTCTGAATTCAAAGTGCCTATTCCTTTCTCAGGCAAGGACTCAAGATGTTCTCTACACTGCTTACAAAGTCTGTGATGTAGTGTTAAGTGCAGATCGGGAAACTTATTTACAAGTTCCTGGTACAATTCTCAAACTCCTTTCGACACTGATCTTTGTGACGCAGCAAAGGATCAGCACACTTCTGTTTCAGTTTTAAATGTTCCATGTTTGTACTCTGAAATCACAAAAGCACAAAGAAAATCCTGAAAAGAAAACAATGAACAATTAATGAATTATTAAATAAATTTTTATACATGTATTTAGTAAAAATAAATTAACTTTAACTTGAAGTCAGGAGTCAACTCTGTAAAGCTGAAAGTACTTATATACTAGTTGGGCCTTTGGATCAGCGCTACTCCAGTAGATTTGGGGCTGTCGAGGGGTTTAACCCTGGTTGTCTTTTAAAAGACTTCTTTTGGCACAGGTCACAAAAAGGTTTTTGAACTAATAATGTTAAGTTGAACTAAGTCTTCACTGACACTATATCAGAACAGAACTTTTAAATAAATAAACTGACAAAAAAAATCTAAAATTGAAGAATGATGCCAACTTCATTTATTTTTTATACATTGAACTAGTTATCAGCCACTTACAGCTTCTTGGGATTTTGTTGTACATGACTCAAGGTATTAATGTAAAAAAATTGAATTTTTTAGGAGAAGGTATTTTTTTTTTATTCAAGGTCAAAGGTCAACTTTTGAAGGGATTTTTTTTATTTTTCACAGTAGAGATATTTAACAAGAGACAAGAAACAAGGGGCTATTAAAGAGCTTTAAAATGAGACCAAAATCAATGCTCTAGCTTTAATAGGTTTTTAGTTACACCATTTTGAAAATAGTAATTTAACGCAAAAAAGGTCAAAATGTCACAACTTTGTGACCTTGTATCTCAGTAACCAAAGGTCAGTCAGCTCTAATAATTTGGGAATTTAAGTTTGGCATGTATATCTGCTATTGTGCCAAGTATGAGCAAAATTGAAAGGGGCGAGTGCAAAAAGTGCCACGAAGGAAAGGAAACACAGAATGGTGCTCAAGCGCTTTCGTCTAATGACATCCTCAGGAACACTGAAGTACATAGAGTTACAGCCTATATATAGGTTACAAAAAATATATATATATACAATAAATGGAGAAATAAAAAAAAAATATATAAAATAAAGGATTGTGGGAGGAGCATACAAATTTGTAAGGAAAAACTACCAATTTTAGCACTGCCCGAATCCAATACAAGATCAAATGAATTGTTTCCAACCAATGTTATAGTTAATTAAAAAAAATAATAAATTGAAAAATAAAACTTGTAAGAGGAGCATACAAATTTATACTAGAAATCTGCCCAGGTTTTAGCACTCTGCCCTTCTTGTCTAAATCCGATATAGCTATATAAAAACAAATTGAAAAATAAAAGTTATTAGAGATGCATACAATTTTACCAAAGGTTTAGCATTCTACCATTCTTGTCTAAATCCATTCTGAATGAATTCAAAACAACGGGATCGAGTTGAAAAAGACCTTTGGGTCAGATCAACCAAAAAAAATTGAAATTAAGACCCTCATCTCTCATATTTTGCTGAAATTTGGTTTATAGGGAGTTTGTGAGCCCTGAATCCATTTCTGAAATTATAAGGTCAATCCGACCAACGGTTCAAGAGATATGACCTCGGGCAATTTGAGGTCACTCGCGAGGTTACTAACATTTGGCGAGCCATAACTTGGGTAATAATTGTCATAATTTTATAAAAGTATATATATTTAGAATCAGAAAATGACAAGGAATCCAAATATGCAAGTTTTAGAACTCTAGGTTGAAAAATAAAAAAGTTACACTGTAACCAAAATTTGAGGTCACGATTTGACCTCTGGGGTATCAAATGAGAATTTTTTTTTAAATGTAAAAAATGAAGGCATAGGCATTGGCTATTAGCCTCTTATGGACTAAATATATAAGGAAAGGTTTAAAAAAATAACTGTTGTTTTTTTTATGTTTATTTGAGACTTAAAAGTGAAAAATGATGAATAAATTTTTATTAATTCGTCTAATTAGCAAAAAATGGGTGTGTGCCACATTTGGCACAACCGGCCATAATGGTAAAAAAGTTTTCTCATACACTAGTTGGTACCTTGGCAAAAACATTACTATTTATGATTTACTTTGTATGAAAATCATAAAAACAATTACCTTTTATATTGAGACATAAATGTATGTCACATTTTTTACATTTGATTGTACTTTTCCTTTGGCAAGCAGGATTTTTACATCTCTGACGGTCAAAGATGATAGGCCAATGACCATATCCATCATTCCTGACACTTTCATTAGGTATAGGTTTACACGACCCTTTTCGTTTTTTTTCTGCAAAAAGTGAGTCCACTGACTCTGAGCGTGGACGTCCACGTTTTTGCCTGTTAAGATTTTTACCTTGCATGCATAAACTTTCTGCTACTTGCGTTGGAATTCCAAAAGATCAATTCGCTTTTTTGCTGGAACATCAAAAGACTGACAATCTCTACAGTAAAGTAACCAACAATTAACAATAACCATGTCAATGAAGTGGAAGAATAATCTATGATAAAACTTCTTTGACCTTATTTCAGTACGGTAATATGAGATCAAGCCATCAAGAAGATCTACCCCCCCCATATGCTTATTATACATTTTCACCATCTGTGGGCATGACACCTCTACATATTCCTTTTGTTTTCTGTCATATCTACGAACATTTTGAGCAGTATGACCAACAGTGCCTGCAAGAGTCACACACTTGTTGTCATGCCACTTCAGTACCCGAATTTCAGCTCCTTGAATTGTTGCCTCCTTTTCTTCATAAGACCCTCGGCCTCGCTTTTTCAGCTCCCCATCACTAACTATCTTACAGTTCCCTAGTCTGTTTGACCTTACAGTTCCTAATGAATATATTCCTTTGTCATGTAATGCTGACAAAAGTTTTAGAGAGGTAAACCAGTTGTCAAAGACAAGACAGTGACAGTTGTGATTAGGAATAATTTCTGCCAGCCTCATTACAATGTTTGAAGAAGCCCCCAAATCAATCGAGTTAGCCAATGGTTCAATCTTTCCTGTGTAGATTTCAAAGTTGTGGACTAATCCAGTGCTATCACTGAGAACAAAGATTTTATATCCCCACTTGTAAGGCTTACTGGGGATATATTGTTTGAGGGATGAGCGTCCCTTGAATGGCACGATTTGCTCATCTATACATAGCATCTGTGGTTTAGGAAAACTTTGGAATTTGGGTAATAAACATTCTATTAGTGGTCTAATTTTGAAAAGCCTATCTTTATTTCTGTCATTAGGTTCGGGCATATTGGTGTTGTCATTGAAATGCAAGCAGCTTTTAATTTTTTCCCACCGGTCCCTTGAAAAATACTCAGAAATATGGGGAATTCTAGTAAAAGAATTCCAATACATCCGTGTACGTGGTAAATTTATGACTGACATGTACATGACTGTTCCTAAAAATTGTTCAAGTTCTTGCCTTGTAAGTTTTAATGGACTATCTGGGTTTACCTGAACAGCAAATAAATTTGATTGCTCAACTATAAAATCCAAAGTATTGTCTTCAAAAAAGTATCTAAAATACTGTATAGGAGTTTGAATGGAGATGCATGGCTGAATGTCACCTTGAAATTTCGGTATTTCACGAGCAGAAGTTCCAGTCCTAATGGTTTTCCATATAATAGGTCTTGCAGAGCGTTCTTTTTCTGCTGGAGTAGGCGTAACATTCTCTTCATCTGCAATACGATACATACAAACGGTAATAGTAAGTAAAGAATAACACATCTGTATAATATAAATAAAATAGAACAAACGATCAAATAGTAAAAAAAATCATCAATCAAAAAGTATTACAGGCCTACATCCTTACTGCTGTAAGCAAATAAATAAAATAGAACAAACAATCAAATAGTAAAAAAAATCATCAATCAAAAAGTATTACAGGCCTACATCCTTACTGCTGTAAGCAAATAAATAAAATAGAACAAACAATCAAATAGTAAAAAAAATCATCAATCAAAAAGTATTACAGGCCTACATCCTTACTGCTGTAAGCAAATAAATAAAATAGAACAAACGATCAAATAGTAAAAAAAATCATCAATCAAAAAGTATTACAGGCCTACATCCTTACTGCTGTAAGCAAATCTTATAAGAATTTGGAAATAGGCTTATTTCTTATAAAAAAAATTTATTTCAGTATATATTTTATCATATAATGTACCTATTACACATATCATTACACATACACTATAGTGAGAAGATATATACTTTCATTTTGTATGCTATCATACCTGTACTGCTTTCGGTAGAATCAATGCATTCTTCATTCACTGAAGCTACAGGTGAGAACTCTTCATCACTATTGCTAACCTCATCTTGATCACTTCCTTCTGGAATTGGAAAAACCACATGCTTTTGTTCGTTCCTTGCAGGTCTTTTGTAAAACTGCGCTGATTCCATCTGAAGCATAGAATTTTTTATATAAATATAGGCCTATATAGTAAATATATAATCTGATATATAAAATAATGTATAATAAAAATATATAAATATGATATAAATAACCTAACGCATAGATAATGTATAAAAGCTCAAAAGAGTAGGCTAATAAATCAAGAATTAGTAGGCTAATAAATCAAGACTTGAAAAACATGGCTGCCATTTATATTGCCTCCATTTCCTGATGTGCCAATTTTGGCACAAGCATATTTACTAAAAAATCTACCATTCAATAAATGTTCTCAATGAAAATATGCTACAAATTCATTATAACAACGTAATCATTTACAAATGTTAACAATCATAACTTACCTGTAAAGATTGGAAAAATTACACAAGAAAGTAGCACAGGTTGAATCAGGAACACAACTGCATCTTCCGTGAATGAAAACCATGGGTACTAACAAAAAAAACTGCCAAATGTCGTTAGATTTGCCTTCAGTCGAAATGCGCTCGTGCCAAATACGGGTCATTCGTCAAAAGTAGCAAAAAATGAATCATATTTCATATAGAGCACATAATTCAGTTCGTGCCAAAAATGGCACGGTCGTCGTTAAGAGGTTAGAATCAGCAAAAAAAAGTTTGTTTATGTTAGTATTTTTCATGTAACTAACATATAAGTGAACACCATATTCATAAGTTGTGCATCAATTCTACCTATTTTTTCACACTTAAGCTCATAATTTGACCTATAGAAATTAAAATTACATTTTTTATAGATATAAAAAACAAAGTCAGAGTTCTTGACTAATAGAAACAATCATAAAAAGTTTGTTTATGTTGGTACTTTTCATGTAACTAACTTATAAGTGAACACCATATTTATAAATTGCTTGTCATTTCAAGGAATTTTTATATCTTAGCTATCAATTTGACCTCAAGCTCCAAGAATTTAATAAAAATTGTATTTCACTGCTAATCTACACTGGCAATAATAGTTATAATAGTGAAAGGGGAAGACTAAGCTCACATGTAGCCTAAACAAACCTGTTGAAACATGTTGCTACTTGTCTAAGTGCAGAATCAACACAGATAGTTGCAAAATTCCTTGTCTACAGGTTAGTACAGTTCCAGCCAGCACTGTGGGTGGCTGGTGGGTATGTGTTTTAATGAGCCTCAGAGACTATCAAGGCCTAAAATATTAAGTGTGTATAGCTATATATTTTCTAAAAAATATATATTACCTAATTGTAAATCCTATATCTTTACAGATCAAAATACAATGGTTCGGCACTTGAAATACTGCCAGGACCCTATTCAAAAACACAAGAAACGCATAACAATCAATCTTAGAAAAGTGACTGATGTACTTGTTGAAAAATGTGCTGGAAGAGTGAAAAAAGACTCATTGTTGTGTGTGAACTGCTGGACACTGATAATGAAAAACCCCACTATACTTAGTACCACTGAAAACAACGAGTCTGAGCAGGATTCAAATGAATCATCTACTATCAGTGGCTTGAGTAACATCTCTTCAATTCAAGATCTGGACAATGACAGTGATTGCTTGATAAAGGAAAATCCTTCAACTTCAGTTGAACCAGTTCTAGCATTTCTGGACCAAACACCAGTTAAAAAAAGTAAGTAATAAATTAATATAATAACTTATACTTTACTACAAGGTCTGTTTGATCTACTATATAGCCAATTATATAGCATTTAAGGTACTATAATTAATATTTAATTACTAATATTCAGGTGTGTGAAACCTTTTTTTCTGTTCTTTTCAGAAGGGCTGTCATTAAGCCAGAAAAAGCGCAAGGCTCGTGGTAAGCTATCATCTGCTCAGAAACACCTGAAGGAGAGGCTAGAACTCAGTTATGGTGTTCAAATTACCGAGGAGGTAAGTGATACTTCAAAACCTGAAACTAAATCTGAAAAACATCTAGACAAATTAATGAATGAATTGAAACAGTCATTCCTGGAGAGCAAATGTCACCATCACAAACTACAAATATTGACACTCTCACCATACACAATTGAAAAAACAGCTAGTTTCTTTCAAACTACAACATACATGGTGAAAAGAAGCCATTCACTTAAATCAGAACATGGAATCCTTCCGAAGATTCCACTAATGAGCAAAGGAAAAGTGATATCTGAAGAACACAAAGATATAGTTAGAAGATTCTATGAGTCAGAAGAGGTTAGTGTATGTGTCCTGGCCAAAAGGATTGCGTGAAAGTTATCAGTGCTGAAGGTGCAATGAAGGTGCAAAAACGATTGGTCCTCGGGAATTTAAGAGAGATGTTTGAACTATATAAAAATGATGAAAAGAATCCCAAAATAGGATTTTCCACATTTGCAAAATTACGGCCATCATATTGTGTGCTTGCCGGTAGTGGTGGGACTCATTCTGTCTGTGTCTGCACATACCATCAAAATCCAAAATTGCAGCTGGCTGCATTGGGAGAAAGAGGTCTTTCATACAAGGATCTTATGGATTACAGTGTCTGCAGTACAGAAAGAGAGACTTGCATGATGCAACTTTGCAATGATTGCCCAAGAGAAGAGGGTGTCCTGGATTTTCTTGAGTTACTTGACAGTGTGAAATCAGCTCCAAATGAAATATCTTACAAGCAATGGGTGACTGTTGACCGTTGTACAATGGTTGATAAGGTGGAGCCACTTCATGAATACTTATCATCCCTAAGCATGAAAATATCCCGCATGGTTCGTCATCACTTTGTTGCTCAGCAACAATCACAGTACTTCAAGCAGTTGAAAGAAACACTACCACCTCAGAGCGAGGTAGTTATAGTAGGTGATTTCTCTGAGAATTATTCTTTCATTGTCCAGGATGCTGCCCAAGGGTTTCACTGGGACAATTCACAGTGTACAGTTCACCCTTTTGTCATCTATTATAGATCATCTGCAGACCAGGAACTTAGCCATTTTAGTGTCTGTTTCTTATCTGCATCACTAAAACACAACACTATAATGGTTTACTCATTCATATTGAAGCTTATGACATATGTTAAATTCAGATGCCCACAATTGAAGAAGGTGCACTATTTCTCAGATGGATGTGCTGGCCAATATAAGAACAGATACAACTTCACAAATCTCTGTTACCATGAAGAGGATTTTGGTCTGTCTTGTGAATGGCACTTCTTTGCTACATCCCATGGCAAAAATGCATGTGATGGGATTGGAGGAACAGTGAAAAGAGCTACTGCTCGTGCCAGTTTGCAGAGAACTACAGAGAGGCAAATTCTTACACCAGAACACATGTTTCAGTTTTGTGAAGAAAACTTGAGCAAGAAGATAAATTTTTTCTTTGTAACTACAGCTGATTTGAAAGATGCAGAAGAACGGTTGGAACATCGATTCAAGGATAGTAGGGCTATTCCTGGAACTCAGAAATATCATAGATTTGTTCCCCTAAACAAGGAAGAACTGATGGTGTATCCCATTTCAAGTGGCATTGGAGAAAAGAAAAGAATAAGGAAAAGTCATTTTACTAATGAACCTGCAATGCTTGGTAACCTAAAATGTGTCAAACCAGGAGAGTATGTTGGCTGCATTTATGACATGCAAGTTTGGTATGGAATTGTGGAGGAATATTGTGAAGAGTTTGATGATTTCACTGTGAACTTTCTACATCCCTCTGGGTCATCAGGATCAAGTGCATATTATTATCCATCAAACAAGGATTCATGTGCAGTGCCAGGACATCATATATTAACTGTAATGAGTTGTCTTACCCTAAGAGGAGGCAGCAGAATTCAATACATTTTTCCACAAAAAGAAATTGATGAGAGCATCGAGCATGCAAAAATTGTATTAGGCTAGCACATGAATCCTCTAAGTAGGTCTTCCCCTTTCACTATTATAACTATTATTGCCAGTGTAGATTAGGAGTGAAATACAATTTTACATTTTTTGCCTTTGTTTTTATATCTATAAAAAAATGTAATTTTAATTTCTATAGGTCAAATTATGAGCTTAAGTGTGAAAAAATAGGTAGAATTGACGCACAACTTATGAATATGGTGTTCACTTATATGTTAGTTACATGAAAAATACTAACATAAACAAACTTTTTTTTGCTGATTCTAATAGCCAATGCCTATGCCTTCATTTTTTACATTAAAAAAAAAATTCTCATTTGATACCCCAGAGGTCAAATCGTGACCTCAAATTTTGGTTACAGTGTAACTTTTTTATTTTTCAACCTAGAGTTCTAAAACTTGCATATTTGGATTCCTTGTCGTTTTCTGATTCTAAATATATATACTTTTATATAATTGTGACCATTATTACCCAAGTTATGGGTCGCTAAATGTTAGTGACCTCGCAAGTGACCTCAAATTTCCCGAGGTCATATCTCTTGAACCGTTGGTCGGATTGACCTTATAATTTCAGAAATGGATTCAGGGCCCACAAACTCCCTATAAACCAAATTTCAGCAAAATCTGAGAGATGAGGGTGTTAGGCACTGGTTGATCTGACAGAGAATGACCCCTTTGCTTATGTTGAAGTTATTTGTAAGTTGGATAATGGCAGACTCAAGAATATTTCTATTAACAACGTTGCTAGAGTGAAACAAAACTGAAGCATTATTCCAATCAATACAGTGGGATAACTGACAGATGGACAAAAAGGGCACTGACTGTCCCGTTCTAACGGAATATTGATGCTGTTTTACACGTGTGTGAAAATCCTTTCCCATCTGACCTATGTAAAAGGAATCACATTGTTTACAACCAATTTTATAGATAATGCCTGAATTATTGGTAGGGCTATTTTTCATAATATTGTCATATGAAAATACTACATTAATATCTAAAAGTTTAAGTATATTAGCAATGCCTAAAAAGCCTGGGAAAAATGGAAGTACTAAAATATTCTTTGACAAAGTACGAGTGTTATTATTCACACGATAGAAGGTTTGTTTTGCCTTGTTGAGACAAGATTCCATAAACGCAGGTGGGTAACACAGATCACTTCCAATACTGTTCATTTTTTCCAATTCGGCATTGATGTATTCTGGACTGGCGATCCTAAGGGTGTGGAGAAACATTGAAGAAAAAATGGCCGCCTTAGTCGGGGTGTCATGTCCCAAGTAAAAGTGTACATAGGACAAATTGTTTGTTTTTTTCCGATACATACTAAACTTAAAACCTGGGCTTTCCCTATGTATACGCACATCCAAAAATGGGATTGAGTTGTCTTGTTCCACTTCTAAAGTAAACTTAATGGAGGGGACTTGATCAATTAACTGAAGGAGGAAGTCATCCAGGTCACGATTCATGGGCCAGATACACAAAATATCGTCAATGTACCGCAACCATGGGATGCCAACCCCCAGGATTCTCGGAATGTAGGTAATTTCAAAAAACTCCATATAAATATTGGAGAGGAGGGGGTGACAAGGGGTTGCCCATGGCCATCCCAAAAGCTTGTTGATAATACTCGTTAGTGAAAGTGAATTTACAGTCTTTGATGCAAAGCTTAATAAGTTCCAAAACAATGTGTGCAGGTCGTGGCAGGTCATACTTATGTAATTCTTGGGAGAGAAAGTCAAGCATATCGTCAATTGGCACTTTTGTAAACAATGAACAAACGTCAAAACTGATCAATCTATCTTTGGTTTCAGTATGTGCATTATTAAATTTTTCAGTAAGATCCATAGAATTTTTTACATGTGAATCAGAGATAGTTCCAAGAATGGGGGAAAAGACTGAGAAGCCATTTGGAGAGTTTATAAGTAATAGAGCCCACTGAGCTAATAATAGGGAGCATAGGGTTGCCAGGTTTGTGGGTTTTAATAAGACCATAAAGGTAGGGAAGAGAAGGTGAAGTGGACATGAAAAGTGGAATTAAGTCCTTATGATCTTTGAGAATGCATTTCAAGCCACTATTGAATGATTTGATGGTCTTCCTGCGGGTTCTTCCTAAGTTTGCTGTATGTGGCGGGGTCCTGGAGAAGCTCATTCATCTTTCTGATATAGTCCACTTTGTCCATAATAACTATGGTGTTAGCCTTGTCTGCTTTAGTAATATGGAGCTCACCATCTTTTTTTAATTGTGAGAGGCTATTGCGAAAACATTTAGAAAAGTTATCTTCGTAAGTACTATTCGCCGCACTATAAACAAGGCCTTTAACTATGTTAAACAAAGACTGAGGAAGATTACACTGTTTTTCAAAACAAGCAAGACTGTAACAAATTTGTAAAGCAAAAGGTTTTTTAACAATAAAAAAGGACATTCCATATCCAAGGGCACTTTTTGTATCATCACTAATGTTTTTTGAAGAAAGATTCAAAACACACTTTGAGCTTGCTTTTTTACTCCACTGACTATTTTGAATGAGTCTTTTAATTTTGCGATCGAAAATGTTACGAAGCGAAGAAGTTCTCCAACACAATTCATTGTAAATTTCATCAAACAAAGGTTGGATCCACAGTTGGGGAATAATGGTCACAAAATTATGTTTGGCAATGCTTAAATTTTTGAAGGTGGACCACTCATTTTGTCTGGTGACTTCAATATGTTTCTTTAAAATTAATCTGCTGAAGTTGTTGAACGGATGGTCATCAATTTGTCTGAGGCGAATCGGAAGGAGGGATTTGGGAAGAACTTGCTCCTCTAGACAATTAGCAAGAAACTTTCATTGGATACGAATTGCATGCCCCTTCATTAATGTAGAAAAATACACGGACACAAATGGAGACAAGAGAGGGAACAGCAAGCCGAAGGAACGCGTGGTGTTCATTATATGAAAATTATTTCACGAAAGTAACATGTGAAAAATATTTATGATGAATAAAACCACGAAGGAAAGGAAACACAGAATAGATGAAAGCGCTTGAGCATCAATGACATCCTTAGGAACACTGAAGAACATAGAGTTACAGCCTATATATAGGTTACAAAAAAAAAAATATATATATATATACTATATATACAGGGTGTCTGAAAACTTTCTGTACAAATTGTAATGGGGGATAGGCAACACCAAGACAAACCCTTTTCGTCTATAAGTGTATGTCCGCTGACGTCACCATTTGGCGCGAGAGGGCGCCGCTGCAATTGGCTAAAAGGTGAAGTGGGCTAGACTCGCACTTGCCAAGGGCATTCTTAAATCGGATGTAGTACACGTAACATGGAGGGCTTCACGACTGCTGAGATGGCTGACATGCATATGGTGTATGGGGCTGCCAATGGAAACGGAAGAGCTGCTGTGAGGTTGTACTGACAGTGCTTCCCAAACAGACGTGTGCCAAACCACCAAACGTTTGCGCATTTGCATCGGCAACTGCGAGAAACTGGTACATTCCATGCAAACATGCATGGCACTGGTCGGGAGAGAAACGTGCGCACTCCTGACATGGAAGAAGAAATCCTACGGTGATTTGAGGACAATCCAAGCGCAAGCACGCGAGGTATTGCATGTATCCTCGGTGTGAACCACGACCTGATCTGGAGTGTGTTGCACGAGCAGCAGTTACATCCGTTTCATCATCAGAGAGTCCAGGCATTACAACCTCGGGATTACCCTCTTCGTGTGGAATTCGCACGCTGGTTTCTGCAGCAGACAGCGGTGCAGCCTAATTTTCCGGCTTATGTGCTGTTCTCAGATGAGGCCTGTTTCACATGTGAGGGTGTGTTTAACATGCACAATTCTCACGTGTGGGTGCACGCAAATCCACATGCTACACGGGTGCATGCTCATCAAGAACGGTTCGCCGTCAATGTTTGGGTGGGTATCGTCCATTGCAAGTTGATTGGGCCGTACCTGCTGCCTGCCCGACTCAACGGGCGGGTTTATCAGATATTTCTTGAAGAAACGTTGCCGGAACTGCTGGAAGATGTTCCCGTGGCTATACGTAGACGAATGTGGTTTCAACACGACGGGGCCCCAGCACACTCCAGCAACGATATGCGGGATTATCTGAATGCCACTTTTGGGGACCAATGGATAGGCCGGGGTGGGCCCGTAGCCTGGCCACTGAGATGGCCCGATTTAACATGTCACCGCTGGAACTGTTCCCGAAATGCCAGGAATCTTTTGACGTGTACATAGGTCAATGCTTCGACGCTGTCGGGCATGCATTGATGCTACCAGTCGCAACTTTCAGCACCTTCTTTAAATAAACATGTTACGCGTACTACGTCCGATTTAAGAATGCCCGCGGCAAGCGCGAGTCTAGCCCACTTCACCTTTTAGCCAATTGCAGCGGTGCCCTCTCGCGCTGAATGGTGATGTCAGTGGACATACAATTATAGATGAAAAGGGTTTGTCTTGGTATTGCCTATCCCCCATTACAATTTGTACAGAAAGTTTTCAAACACCCTGTATATATACAATAAATGGAGAAATTAAAAAAAAAAAATTAAAGGATTGTGGGAGGAGCATACAAATTTGTAAGGAAAAACTACCGATTTTAGCACTTTGCCTGAATGTCCTTTTTTATTAAAAAACCTTCTGCTTTACAAATTTGTTAGTCTCGCTTGTTTTGAAAAACAGTGTAATCTTCCTCAGTCTTTGTTTAACATAGTTAAAGGCCTTGTTTATAGTGCGGCGAATAGTACTTACGAAGATAACTTTTCTAAACATTTTCGCAATAGCCTCTCACAATTAAAAAAAGATGGTGAGCTCCATATTACTAAAGCAGACAAGGCTAACACCATAGTTATTATGGACAAAGTGGACTACATCAGAAAGATGAATGAGCTTCTCCAGGACCCCACCACATACAGCAAACTTAGGAAGAACCCCCAGGATGATGTCATCAAATCATTCAATAGTGGCTTGAAACGCATTCTCAAAGATTATAAGGACTTAATAAAGTATATATATTAGAGTGTCCCAATTTTTTTTGTTCCTGAAGTTTGTCATGCACATCCCCCTAATTTCTTCCACTCGTGAAAACATGCCAGCAAGATGAATTTCATTCGTGTTCTTTAATTTTAAGGGTCCCCTCAAACCATGTGTTACTATTGCTGAAAGGCTACTCTCTACCTTATACTAATTGTAGCATATTGCTTTTCAGGTTATGGATACAAGAAAGCAGGAGACTGTGTGGTTGGTGGGGGTGTTGTGAAATGAACCCCTGGAAACGCTGTCTCAACTCCCGATAGTGGGAGATGTTCTTCGACGTGTTGTTCTTCACTCCGAAGAAAAAAACGTCACGGGGGAAGCTGCCAATGTGGTAGCTGATGAGGTTATGGCGGTGTGGGCTCGGGCATCTATTCCGACCTCCCACAAGCCCAAGTGTGTCGAGAGGATCAAGGCCCTCTCCACGGACTATGAGAAGGTTGCCAGAAACCGAAACTGTGGGGGAGAGAAGCAACTGGAGCGGGAAAAGGGATTCCAAGCCAACCTGAATACACTGTTCGAAACAGCTCATGCCAATGCCATGAAACTCATCAAAGTCCCCGAAGATCGAGACTTTCTGAATGACCAGCGAACCGTGTGGAAGATGTACATCGGAGGAGAGGACCTGGAGTTTGCTCGCAGGGCAGCGGAGCGGGAGAAATGCCAAGCAGCTGAAGAGAAGAGGAAGAAGAAAAGCCGCGAAGAGATAGACTCACTGCAAGCAAAAGGAACGGTGAAAAGTGGGTCTTCTTCTTCGGAGTCCATGGCCGAAGCATCCAATGATGATGTCCAATATTCCTCTCCTGGTCCTTCAGCTCCTCGATCCACTCCCAAGGACGGCCAAGTGTCGGCAAGGAGGATCATTCAATATCCCAATTTTGCTGCAGCCCTGGATCGAACTGGAACCTCAGTACACCAAGCGATGCACATTGTGGCTCCAGCACTCACTGCCGCGGGAGTTGTTATCCTCGGTCACCTTGTCCAAATCAAGTCTTCACCGTTCACGGCAGAAGTCCAGGAAGAACTTGGCAGCCGGAATCAAGACCGAGTTCAATCCTGATACGCCGCTTGTCGTCCACTTTGATGGCAAACTCCTCCCTAATTCGGATGGAGGGAAATCGGATCGCATACCAGTGCTGGTCAGCGGGAAGAATCTTGAGAAGTTGTTGGCGATCCCAAAAATCCCTGACAGCACGGGACAGCGGATGGCTGGAGCTGTTCTGAAGCTGCTGGATGATTGGCCGCAAGTTCAACCATGGATTGCCGGTCTCTGCTTCGACACAACAGCGGCGAATACCGGTATTCACAGTGGCGCTTGTACGATTATCCAGGACCAAATGGACCGCCGTGTTCTTTTCCTGGCTTGCAGACACCACATGATGGAATTGGTAATCACCTCAGTCTTTGACCTGTTCTTCAGGTCTTCTGGCCCCGAAATTGTGCTGTTTGCTCACTTCAAATCCCAATGGGAGTTCATCGACCAGAAGCAGGCTTCTCCGTTCAATGGCGATGGCCCAAGCGACATCCTTTCGGAATGGGTGGCATTGAAAAAAGAGCAGATTGTCCACTTCATTGAAGACCAGCTTGAAGTTGGCCACCCAAGAGACGATTACCGGGAGTTCCTGATCCTCGCTCTGGTCTTCCTCGATGGTCATGGCAAACGAGATCTCCGGTACAATCATCCTGAAGCATACCACCGGGCCAGGTGGATGGCCAAAGGCATTTACTGTCTTAAGATGTTCATCTTCCGAAGCCAATTCCACCTGACCGCTCACGAGGTCCAGTCACTACGCAGGATAAACGTCTTTGCCGTCACCATCTACCTCCAGAGGTGGTTCGAGGCTCTATTGATGGCGGATGCGCCCGTCAATGACCTGGAGCTGTTGGAGGACCTAGAGTGGTCCAAGGCGGTGGATCATGATGTAGGTACCGCTGCATTGATGAAATTCCGGGGCCACCTCTGGTACCTAAGCGAAGATTTAGCCGGACTCGCTATGTTCTCCTCCAAAACCACCGATGCAGAGAAGACGGCCATGCTCCAAAACCTGCACAAGAAGACCGAAAACCCAAAAGATCTGCGTTGGCTGGAGGGAAAGTGTGTCTTGACCGTGAGACGGTCGGATTTGAGCACCTTGGTCACGAAAAGGACTCAAAACCTTTTTCATTGCCTGAAGCTGCCGGTTCCAAAAACCCCCAAAGATCTCGAAGGATGTGCACCATCGTTGAAGTCTGTGAATGACGCGGCAGAACGGGCGGTGAAACTGGCAGAAGATTTCAACGAGGGCCTGACAAAAAACGAGGAGGAACGGCAGCTCGTGTACCAAGTTGTCGAATACCACCACCAGCAGTTCCCCTCAGCAGACAAAAAGATCCTCTGTCCCCCGAAATGAAATGTGCCATTAGGAAGAATTTCCATTTCCTTTAATTTAGTCATTAGAAAAAATTTACATTTCATTCTTCCATTCTAGAATGATTAATGCTGAGCATTTACGTTTGTTCATATAGGGTCGAATAAACAAGGTCAATGAGGGGACCCCTTCCCCTCCTAATAGGCCAATGAAATTTTGCCCATTTTTTTCCTTTCTTCAAGTGTAATTAATTAAAGGGGTGTGCGATTTGACTCTTGCACATTTTTATTTTCACATGTGAGGCTGGGACACCCTAATATATATACACACACACACAAGGTGTCCCAAAAGTCAGTTTACCGAGGAAAATGTTTTCTCCTGATGATTATTCTAAACATTGACACAATTTTTTTTACAGCAAAAAGCCAGCATGTCTTCAGGACCTTAAAGACTACATTTGTGAAGAATTCAAGCTCTTAAGCAATGATAAGGAACTATGTAAAGCAATTTGCCAGTCACCTGTTGACAGATACAAGATGTGCATCGAACAACATGGATGACATTTTGAACAGTTATTGTAACTAGAACTATTCCCATGTTTTGTAAATGTTTCAGAATTTTTTTTCTTTTTCTTATGTTTTGTAAATATATTTATGAAACAAGTTTTTTCCTTGTAGTAAACTCACCTTAGGAGAACATTTTCTTTGGTAAACTGACTTTTGGGACACTGTATATATATATATATATATATATGATGAATAAAACCACGAAGGAAAGGAAACACAAAATGGTGCTCAAGTGCTTTCGTCTAATGACATCCTCAGGAACACTGACAGTGTTCCTGAGGATGTCATTAGACGAAAGCGCTTGAGCACCATTTTGTTTCCTTTCCTTCGTGGTTTTATTCATCATAAATATTTTTCACGTGTTACCTTTGTGAAATAATTTTCATATATATATATATATATATATATATATATATATATATATATATACATTCAACTGCAAAGAACACGCAGTATAAATAACGTAAAGAACTGTAGAGGAATTACGGCATTTGGAAGAGTGAAGTCCATGGTGTAGTGGTTATCGCGTCTGACCGGCAATCGGAAGATCCCGGGTTCGATTCCCAGGTGGTACTTCATTTTTTCATTTGTTGTTTTCTCTTTCTCGTCTTGCGCGGAATATCTCCTATACAAGCGTCGTTCTTTACGATATATATATATATATATAAATATATACACAGGGTGTCCGAGAATTATCTGTACAATTTTTGGCTGTTATTAAAAGTCAACCATGAAGTGTAGAAATTCCAGTATTGTCCCATTTTACAGAGAATCTCATAAAGTTTTTTCTGATACCAAGTTTTGACAAGTCTTTTAGAAATTCCAGTGTGTCCGAACATTATCTGTACAATTTCATCTTTTAATAAAATTCTTGATAACACACGTAAAATTCTTAAACAAGATTATTTAGAATCTGTATTTTTAAAAGTTTCTTTTATTAAAGTAACGTTGTTACAAACATTCGATATGTGCACCATTAGTGATTCGCAAAACATCCAATCGATACTCCAAATGTTGCCATGTACGCTGCAGCATATCCACATCAATTCGCTCAATAGCAGCTGTGATTCTTGCTTTTAAATCATCAATGTCTGTCACCCATGTACATTTCTAAAAAACTTGTCAAAACATGGTATCAGAAAAAACAATGAGATTCTCTGTAAAATGGGACAACACTGGAATTTCTACACTTCATGGTTGACTTTTAATAACAGCCAAAAATTGTACAGATAATTCTCGGACACCCTGTATATATATATATATATATATAAAAAAAAAAAAAAAAATATATATATGGGATGAATTTCACAATAAAACACGTGAAATGAATGAATGCTGCAAACCCACAAGGAAAAAGAAAAACGATTCCAAGTTCCTTCGTGTATTCAAAGCTACACCTCATCAGGGTGTAGCTTTGAATACACGAAAGGCCTTGGAATCGTTTTTCTTTTTCCTTGTGGGTTTGCAGCATATATATATGTATGTATATATATATATATTATATATATATAATATATATATATATATATATATACAGTGTGTCCCAAAACCACGTATACATTTTTTAAAAACTTATAACAGGCGAACCCACTAACGGATTCAGATGATTTTTATTTCTTTTTATAGGTAAAATATACAACATCGAAATAATAGATAGTTTAATTTGTTTTAAACACGTAAGTGTTCGAAATGTCGACCATTGACATCAATGCACCATTGCGCTCTTTGATTCACTGATTGGCAGACTTCAACAAAAATGTTTGTAGGGATATTTCTACACGCTTCTTCAACTGTGCTCTTTAGTTGTTCAAGTGATGTAGGTCTTCTACTGTATACTTCATTTTTCAAATGACCCCATAAAAAAAAGTCAAGTGGGTTCAAATCTGGTGAATATGGTGGATACTCGATACTACCTTGTCGTCTGAGCCACCGATAATGAAATGTTTCATCAAGGTAGTTCCTGACATCCTGATGGTAATGAGGAGGTGCTCCATCTTGTTGAAAGTAAATGTCCTCATCTCAGTATAACTGTCGAATTGCAGGAAAACCTTTTCCCCGAAGCATGTTGAGGTAGCTATGACTGGTAACTATACCATCGAAAAAGAATGGACCAACCAAACCTTTGGAAGAAAAACCACACTAGACAGTTATACCTGGTAAATTTACATGTCATTCCACATAAATGTGTGGATTTTCTTGTGACCAGTATGTGCAATTATGACGATTAATTATACCATTCAACTTAAATGTAGCGTCATCAAACCACACAATTTTGTCCGCAAATTGACTATCTTCTGTTTTTTACTCAAAACCATTCGCAAAACTGGATTCTGCAATCCGGATCATCCTCATTCAAGGCATGTAATAATCTCGGGATGTAAGATTTCCATTTAGCATTCTTCAGAATTCTGTGGACACTTGTCTTACTTTTCCCTGTTTCACGAGCACATTGTCTCACAGATTTTCTTGGTGATCGCTTGAATACCTGTAGCACTTCATCAGAAGTGTTAGCATCTGTTGATGTCTTTGGATGCCCAGTACCGTATACTTCAAATTTCTCACAGATACGTGAAATGGTAAGTCGAGTTGGAGGATTAGTTCCAAAATTCTCTCTCCACTGTTGTTGAACCTTTGATATCTTCTCAACTTTAAAATACGACTTTAGTATCCATTTTCGTTGCTCAAATGATAAGCGCACACTTCCATTTTCCATGTTTACTGTAGGCAGGCAAGGCTATTACTAATTTCGCTGTTGTATCTCCTTGGGCTATAGGCTATAAAAAGAAATAAAAATCATCTGAATCTGTTAGTGGGTTCGCCTGTTATAAGTTTTTAAAAATGTATACATGGTTTTGGGACACTGTGTGTGTGTGTGTGTGTGTATATATATATATATATATATATATATATATATATATATATATATATATATCTATATTATATATATTATAACTGCAAACACGCAGTATAATTAACGTAAAGAACGACGCTTTGTATAGGAGACTTATCCGCGCAAGATGAGAACGAAACAATTGAAAATATGAGGTACCCACCGGGAATCGAACCCGGGATCTTCCGATTGCCAGTCAGACATGCTAACCACTACACCATAGGCCTCACCCAAACAAATGCTCATAATTCCTCTACATACGCGCAGAAACCAATGCCCCAAAGGGGCACCTGGGTCATTCTCTGTCAGATCAACCAGTGCCTAACACCCTCATCTCTCAGACTTTGCTGAAATTTGGTTTATAGGGAGTTTGTGGGCCCTGAATCCATTTCTGAAATTATAAGGTCAATCCGACCAACGGTTCAAGAGATATGACCTCTGGAAATTTGAGGTCACTTGCGAGGTCACTAACATTTGGCGACCCATAACTTGGGTAATAATGGTCACAATTGTATAAAAGTATATATATTTAGAATCAGAAAATGACAAGGAATCCAAATATGCAAGTTTTAGAACTCTAGGTTGAAAAATAAAAAAGTTACACTGTAACCAAAATTTGAGGTCATGATTTGACCTCTGGGGTATCAAATGAGAATTTTTTTTTTAAATGTAAAAAATGAAGGCATAGGCATTGGCTATTAGAATCAGCAAAAAAAGTTTGTTTATGTTAGTATTTTTCATGTAACTAACATATAAGTGAACACCATATTCATAAGTTGTGCGTCAATTCTACCTATTTTTTCACACTTAAGCTCATAATTTGACCTATAGAAATTAAAATTACATTTTTTTATAGATATAAAAACAAAGGCAAAAAATGTAAAATTGTATTTCACTCCTAATCTACACTGGCAATAATAGTTATAATAGTGAAAGGGGAAGACCTACTTAGAGGATTCATGTGCTAGCCTAATACAATTTTTGCATGCTCGATGCTCTCATCAATTTCTTTTTGTGGAAAAATGTATTGAATTCTGCTGCCTCCTCTTAGGGTAGGACAACTCATTACAGTTAATATATGATGTCCTGGCACTGCACATGAATCCTTGTTTGATGGATAATAATATGCACTTGATCCTGATGACCCAGAGGGATGTAGAAAGTTCACAGTGAAATCATCAAACTCTTCACAATATTCCTCCACAATTCCATACCAAACTTGCATGTCATAAATGCAGCCAACATACTCTCCTGGTTTGACACATTTTAGGTTACCAAGCATTGCAGGTTCATTAGTAAAATGACTTTTCCTTATTCTTTTCTTTTCTCCAATGCCACTTGAAATGGGATATACCATCAGTTCTTCCTTGTTTAGGGGAACAAATCTATGATATTTCTGAGTTCCAGGAATAGCCCTACTATCCTTGAATCGATGTTCCAACCGTTCTTCTGCATCTTTCAAATCAGCTGTAGTTACAAAGAAAAAATTTATCTTCTTGCTCAAGTTTTCTTCACAAAACTGAAACATGTGTTCTGGTGTAAGAATTTGCCTCTCTGTAGTTCTCTGCAAACTGGCACGAGCAGTAGCTCTTTTCACTGTTCCTCCAATCCCATCACATGCATTTTTGCCATGGGATGTAGCAAAGAAGTGCCATTCACAAGACAGACCAAAATCCTCTTCATGGTAACAGAGATTTGTGAAGTTGTATCTGTTCTTATATTGGCCAGCACATCCATCTGAGAAATAGTGCACCTTCTTCAATTGTGGGCATCTGAATTTAACATATGTCATAAGCTTCAATATGAATGAGTAAACCATTATAGTGTTGTGTTTTAGTGATGCAGATAAGAAACAGACACTAAAATGGCTAAGTTCCTGGTCTGCAGATGATCTATAATAGATGACAAAAGGGTGAACTGTACACTGTGAATTGTCCCAGTGAAACCCTTGGGCAGCATCCTGGACAATGAAAGAATAATTCTCAGAGAAATCACCTACTATAACTACCTCGCTCTGAGGTGGTAGTGTTTCTTTCAACTGCTTGAAGTACTGTGATTGTTGCTGAGCAACAAAGTGATGACGAACCATGCGGGATATTTTCATGCTTAGGGATGATAAGTATTCATGAAGTGGCTCCACCTTATCAACCATTGTACAACGGTCAACAGTCACCCATTGCTTGTAAGATATTTCATTTGGAGCTGATTTCACACTGTCAAGTAACTCAAGAAAATCCAGGACACCCTCTTCTCTTGGGCAATCATTGCAAAGTTGCATCATGCAAGTCTCTCTTTCTGTACTGCAGACACTGTAATCCATAAGATCCTTGTATGAAAGACCTCTTTCTCCCAATGCAGCCAGCTGCAATTTTGGATTTTGATGGTATGTGCAGACACAGACAGAATGAGTCCCACCACTACCAGCAAGCACACAATATGATGGCCGTAATTTTGCAAATGTGGAAAATCCTATTTTGGGATTCTTTTCATCATTTTTATATAGTTCAAACATCTCTCTTAAATTCCCGAGGACCAATCGTTTTTGCACCTTCATTGCACCTTCAGCACTGATAACTTTCACGCAATCCTTTTGGCCAGGACACATACGACTAACCTCTTCTGACTCATAGAATCTTCTAACTATATCTTTGTGTTCTTCAGATATCACTTTTCCTTTGCTCATTAGTGGAATCTTCGGAAGGATTCCATGTTCTGATTTAAGTGAACGGCTTCTTTTCACCATGTATGTTGTAGTTTGAAAGAAACTAGCTGTTTTTTCAATTGTGTATGGTGAGAGTGTCAATATTTGTAGTTTGTGATGGTGACATTTGCTCTCCAGGAATGACTGTTTCAATTCATTCATTAATTTGTCTAGATGTTTTTCAGATTTAGTTTCAGGTTTTGAAGTATCACTTACCTCCTCGGTAATTTGAACACCATAACTGAGTTCTAGCCTCTCCTTCAGGTGTTTCTGAGCAGATGATAGCTTACCACGAGCCTTGCGCTTTTTCTGGCTTAATGACAGCCCTTCTGAAAAGAACAGAAAAAAAGGTTTCACACACCTGAATATTAGTAATTAAATATTAATTATAGTACCTTAAATGCTATATAATTGGCTATATAGTAGATCAAACAGACCTTGTAGTAAAGTATAAGTTATTATATTAATTTATTACTTACTTTTTTTAACTGGTGTTTGGTCCAGAAATGCTAGAACTGGTTCAACTGAAGTTGAAGGATTTTCCTTTATCAAGCAATCACTGCCATTGTCCAGATCTTGAATTGAAGAGATGTTACTCAAGCCACTGATAGTAGATGATTCATTTGAATCCTGCTCAGACTCGTTGTTTTCAGTGGTACTAAGTATAGTGGGGTTTTTCATTATCAGTGTCCAGCAGTTCACACACAACAATGAGTCTTTTTTCACTCTTCCAGCACATTTTTCAACAAGTACATCAGTCACTTTTCTAAGATTGATTGTTATGCGTTTCTTGTGTTTTTGAATAGGGTACTGGCAGTATTTCAAGTGCCGAACCATTGTATTTTGATCTGTAAAGATATAGGATTTACAATTAGGTAATATATTTTTTTAGAAAATATATAGCTATACACACTTAATATTTTAGGCCTTGATAGTCTCTGAGGCTCATTAAAACACCATACCCACCAGCCACCCACAGTGCTGGCTGGAACTGTACTAACCTGTAGACAAGGAATTTTGCAACTATCTGTGTTGATTCTGCACTTAGACAAGTAGCAACATGTTTCAACAGGTTTGTTTAGGCTACATGTGAGCTTAGTCTTCCCCTTTCACTATTATAACTATTATTGCCAGTGTAGATTAGCAGTGAAATACAATTTTTATTAAATTCTTGGAGCTTGAGGTCAAATTGATAGCTAAGATATAAAAATTCCTTGAAATGACAAGCAATTTATAAATATGGTGTTCACTTATAAGTTAGTTACATGAAAAGTACCAACATAAACAAACTTTTTATGATTGTTTCTATTAGTCAAGAACTCTGACTTTTTATATCTATAAAAAATGTAATTTTAATTTCTATAGGTCAAATTATGAGCTTAAGTGTGAAAAAATAGGTAGAATTGACGCACAACTTATGAATATGGTGTTCACTTATATGTTAGTTACATGAAAAATACTAACATAAACAAACTTTTTTTGCTGATTCTAATAGCCAATGCCTATGCCTTCATTTTTTACATTTAAAAAAAAATTCTCATTTGATACCCCAGAGGTCAAATCTGACCTCAAATTTTGGTTACAGTGTAACTTTTTTATTTTTCAACCTAGAGTTCTAAAACTTGCATATTTGGATTCCTTGTCATTTTCTGATTCTAAGTATATATACTTTTATATAATTATGACAATTATTACCCAAGTTATGGCTCGCCAAATGTTAGTAACCTCGCGAGTGACCTCAAATTGCCCGAGGTCATATCTCTTGAACCGTTGGTCGGATTGACCTTATAATTTCAGAAATGGATTCAGGGCTCACAAACTCCCTATAAACCAAATTTCAGCAAAATATGAGAGATGAGGGTGTTAATTTCAATTTTTTTTGGTTGATCTGACAGAGAATGACCCACCTCCCGCATGCTGTAACATTTATACATTATAACTGCAAACACGCAGTATAATTAACGTAAAGAACGACGCTTTGTATAGGAGACTTATCCGCGCAAGATGAGAGCGAAAGAACGAAACAATTGAAAAAATTTATTCTTTCGCTCTCATCTTGCGCGGATAAGTCTCCTATACAAAGCGTCGTTCTTTACGTTAATTATACTGCGTGTTTGCAGTTATAATGTATAAATGTTACGGCATGCGGGAGGTGCCCCTTTGGGGCATTGGTTTCTGCGTGTATGTAGAGGAATTACGAGCATTTGTTTGGGTGAGGCCTATGGTGTAGTGGTTAGCATGTCTGACCGGCAATCGGAAGATCCCGGGTTCGATTCCCGGGTGGGTACCTCATTTTTTCAATTGTTTCATTCTTTCGCTCTCATCTTGCGCGGATAAGTCTCCTATACAAAGCGTCGTTCTTTACATTAATTATACTGCGTGTTTGCAGTTATAATGTATAAATGTTACGGCATGCGGGAGGTGCCCCTTTGGGGCATTGGTTCCTGGGCGTATGTAGAGGAATTACGAGCATTTGTTTGGGTGAGGCCTATGGTGTAGTGGTTAGCATGTCTGACTGGCAATTGGGAGATCCCGGGTTCGATTCCCGGGTGGGTACCTCATTTTTTCAATTGTTTCGTTCTTTCGCTCTCATCTTGGGCGGATAAGTCCCATATATATATATATATAATATATTATATATATATATATATATGTATATAGTATATATAATATACAGGGTGTCCCATAAGTCCGGCATCATAGGAGAAATTCGTATTTTTTTATTTCTACAAACCATAATTTATATTTTTCTGTTTCTACAGGCCATAATGTCTGTGAGCAAGGAAGAACGAATCTAGATAATTCTCATAGGGAATCGGAGTCAAAGAGAGGCTGCTGCTGAATTTAACAACTGCATCCAGACTGTGAGCCAATAACACAGAGTTGTGTTAGCAGACTTGTTGCAAAGTTTAAGGAAACAGGATCCATAGAAGATAAGCCATGCAGTGGACCTTCAAGGAGGTCCACTGACGATGATACAGTGACTGCTATCCTGGCTCATTTTAACAGAAGTCTCAATAAGTCTCTTTGGCGATTGTCCACCGAGACAGGAGTGTCGAAAAGTAGCATCCATCGCATTTTTCAGGCTCACAAATGGCATCCATATAAACTTCAGATCCTACAGGAATTAAGTGAAGATGATCCTGACTGGCGGATGGAATTTTGTGAATGGGCTATGGAACAATATGCTCGGGATGCCAATTTCCCATCCATGATTCTGTTCAGTGACGAGGCTGTTTTTTATGGAAATGGTGAGGTAAATCGACAGAACACCCGCTACTGGTCTCAAAACAACCCTCACTGGTATATCTCTCCAAAGGAACAAGGTGCATCTCAGGTGATGGTATGGTGTGGCATTTGGAAGGATCGCATCATAGGCCCCCTCTTTTTTGATGAACATGTCACTGGAGGCACCTACGGTACCTACGTATGCTCAAGGAAGAAGCATTTCCCAGTGTCTTGAATGAAGAAGGAAATTTCCCAGCATGGTTACAGCAAGACGGCGCTCCTGCACATTACAGCACCCAAGTAAGGGAATACCTGTACCAACAATTCCCTGGTCATTGGATAGGATGTTGAGGGCCTGTGGAATGGCCAGCCAGAAGCCCGGATCTCACGCCACTAGATTTTTATCTCTGGGGCCACTTGAAAGCGCTGGTATACGCACAGAAAATTAGGAGTGTTGAACATTTGTGGCAGCGCATTATTGGGGCATGTAACACCATTACTCCTGACATCATTCACTGTGTGCTTGCTGACTGGGTATCATGTCTGAATTTGTGTATTGAAAACAATGGTGGACATATTGAGCATGTTCTGTAAATAAAAGCTTTTGTTTTGCCTTTTTTTATTTTTCCTATGATGCTGGACTTATGGGACACCCTGTATATATTATTATATTTAAAAATTATGATATTGATACACCTATCTTTAAATAGGTCAGGATATAGACATAGATATGGACATAGATATGGACAAGTGTAAATCCTTTGAGAAATAGGTATGAAGCCTAGAAGACCAAAAAAATATCTTATAGTCATAGCTCGCAATATTAACCCAGCTAGCTGGTTAAAAACACATTTACTAAGCCCAACATAGGCCTGCAGTCCAATTGTATAACAAACAAAACTATGATATCTAATGCAGTGTTGCCATCCTTAATGAAAAGGATTATTGCTTTGTTGCCAAATTTTCAACACAGAAAATAAATTATGAATATGTTACAAAAATATGACAAACTAATAAACCCTAGCTGGATATCGGTTATCAGCCGATACTGTTTTTAATTATAGGTATCGGTTATTGGCTAAAAAGCGATATCGGTACATCCCTAAGGTTTTTCTCTCCCCTGATCAGATATAGTAGAAAGTTCAGAGAAGCATTGACTGTCTGTTGAGAGGGATGGTTTATGAAGTGGGTAGAGAGGTGAAGAGTG
This sequence comes from Bathynomus jamesi, assembly GCA_023014485.1. Taxonomy (NCBI): domain Eukaryota; kingdom Metazoa; phylum Arthropoda; class Malacostraca; order Isopoda; family Cirolanidae; genus Bathynomus; species Bathynomus jamesi. Next base: position 552,661 of record JAJOZX010002062.1, on the reverse strand, counting down.
GAATCATTGGCAAAGGAGTGGATAAGACAGGAAGTGCAGCTTAATAGATCATTGATAAATAAAAGGAAAAAGAGTGGGTAACAGAACAGAGCCATGAGGAACACTTCTGTTACTACAAAACAGTAAAGAATGCAACATCTAGGTAAATTGTTAATGGTGGGGTTTCTCCCATGTTTCAAGGATTGTTGATTAGTTAATTTGGATGTTATATTTAAGTTACTCCATTTCATTTTAACTCTGTATGTAGCTCAGTTGAAATATAGCGGATAAATATTTGTAATAGTGTTTTTTTTTTTTATTACCCCTTTGCCTGTAGGGTATATAGAAACTAATGGCAATAAAGTTCAGACATTGATTTGCATATACACTGAGTGGCAGAAAAATTGGCCCACTTGGAATATCGCAAAAAAGCAAAAAAGGTGGGCAAGCTTCTGTTTATAAACGTGTTAAAATTTGAAAATATAGTCTGAGAGGTATGGTAACTAAATAGTGTAACAAGATAAAACAACGTCAGCTGCGAACACACGAGCTGTAATGAATTTTTTTACTACTTTTAAGAATTTGACAGTGACATTCAGTTGCTCTTAGACTGCTAGTGTCACTTTTTTCTTCCACTAGTTGGAGTAGGCATTTGCATTTAGTAACAGATAGACTTCTAAATCTTTTGGATTTCAGAATTGTACATTTACAATGGATTTGAGTGCCATGAATGTCGCAAGAGTCATCACCCTAATTGAAGATGGCTGGAGCCAGTGTTACATCGCCAATGTGCTAGGAATTCCAAGAACAACAGTTTGATGTGTCTACCAACATTATGTAGAGACAGGAGAGTACACCCAAAGACCAGGATCTGGAAGATTGCGCTGCACATCTGCCTGTGACAATCATTGCATCATCTTGACTGTTTTGCAAGATTGTTGCTTGACTGCCACAAATGTCTGCAATGAGCTGGAAAGGTCTTTAGACATCAGTGTATCAGAATGAACCATTAGGAGGAGACTTGTGGAAAGTGGCTTACATGCTAGATGTCTAGCAATGTGCCTGGAATTGCTCCCACACCACTGCAATGCTTGTCTTGCTTTTGCTTGTGAGCATGTCAATTGGACTATGGTCCAGTGGGGATGAGTATTGTTCATGTCATGGATGAATTCAGATTTAATCTTCAAACATCTGATGGATGGGAAAGAGTGTGGAGAAGAACAGGAGAAAGATTTGCCCCATGCACTTTTACGGAGAGGGTTGCTTTTGGAGGAGTCCAATTGACATGCTCATGAGTGAAAGCAAGATGAGCATTGTGGTAGTGTGGGAGCAATTCTGGGCTCATTGCTGGACATCAGCATGTAAGCCACTTTCCATAAGTCTCCTACTAATGGTTCGCTCTGATATACTGATGTCTCGAGACCTTTCCAGCTCATTGCTGATGTTTGTGGCAGTTAAGGGATGATCTCGCAAAACACTTGAGACGATGAAATGATCATCACAGGCAGATGTGCAGCTCGATCTTCCAGATCCTGGTCTTCAGGTGTACTCTCCTGTCTCCACATAACATTGGTAGACACATCAAACCATTGTTCTTGGAATTCCTAGTGCATGAATGACGTAATGCTGGCTCCAACCATCTTCAATTTGGGCGATGACTCTTGCAGTGTTCACAGCTCTCAAATCCATTGTAAATGTCCAATGCTGAAACCCAAAAGAGTTAGAAGTCTATCTGTTACTAAATGCAAATGCCTACTCCCACTAATGGAAGAAAAAAGTGGCATTAGCAGTCTAAGAGCAACTGAATGTCAGACTGCCAAATTCTTAAAAGAAGTAAAAAATTTGTTACAGCTAGTGTGTTCTCAGCTGACGTTTTTGTTTTGTCTTATTTGGTTGCCTCATAGACTATATTTTTTAATTTTGAAACTTATAAACAGAAGGTTGCCCACTTTTTTGCTTTTTGCGACATTCCGAGTGGGCCAATTTTTCTGCCACTCAGTGTATTTACAGTGTTCAAATTTCTCTGTAGCTATTTTCTGTTTATTGTTATATTTGATACAGATATCTGCTGTTCCAACTTCTGGATCTTTGGTTGGTGGAAGAACTTCCTCAGCTAGTCAAATGCCACACACACCTGGACCATCCAGACATGACACCTTCAAAGATAAAGAACGTAAAATTGGTCACAGAAGAGTTGATCATGGTGGCCAGGTCACATACAAGAAGGTAAGGCAAATTTTTACTTTTAAATGAAGTGCCATTCTGTTCACTGATCTCATTTATAAAGGACGAAATGTACACATTTTTTAGCATACAGTATTTTATATTTAGTTAACTCAAACTACCATTTACTTCAAACCCTTCCCCTCTATTACATCTATCAGGATTTAATTGTTTGTCAATCCTAACCATCTAGATTGGTACATCGCAAATCATGGCATCAATCCAGCTGGGAATTCAGCAAGCAGTTGGAAGTCTCGCAGGTAGACCTGAGCTGGATGTTCTTAGTCAGGATTTATCTGTTGTTGAAACTATTCCCTTCCCTTCAGATGGGTCTCGGTCTACTCCTGCACATTCATTCTCTGACTTCAGGTAGTATACTTTAAGCAATATTTGTAGGATTAACCAAATGAAACTCAAAACTGATTGGTTTATGGAAATTTATTTTAACAGTTGACTTTAGCTAAGAACAATGGTTTTGGCACATTGATGTACATTTTTGCCATTAAATATTGACTGAATCAGGATTATGACTTAGCATAATATTTTTATATACAGTATGGTTCCTCTGTGACTCAGATGGTTAGGCATGTGAATGTGAAGGTCTCAAATTTGACTCTGCTGCCTCCTCAGGTTCAGTTGCAGCAGTGGTGACTCGTGGGTTTTGGCCACCCTGTGCGGTAGCCAAATTGGCCACCCCCTTCCTTAAACATAACATACCTTCCACTACAGCAAACACACGTATATAAAGGATTTACATTTTATTGATTGAGGAACAATGTAATAATGATGAAAATTGAAACCGTGATGATAGACAATAAAAGAAAAATTTAATAATTCAATTTAAAACATAGAAAACAATATGGTATTTTGTACCATACCATACCGTAATGCCAGCTTTGGCCAAAATTGGCCGCCCCCCCAAAGTGGCTGCCCTGTGCGGTCCGCACACCCCACACTACGCCACTGAGTTGCAGCAGTTACTCAGGCTCAAGGGACACTTCAGTTCACATTCATCCTCCTCTGTGTAGGGAAATAGAGATTGCTACCAATTGTTTTTTACTTCATTAAAGTATGGTTACAAATTTTAATGGGACAAAAAAGTTAAGTTTGATGCAAAGTTGAATCAGAAATGCCTACAATCCTTTTCTTTTTAATATAAATATTGTAGACTACAGACTTATTGTATGTAGCTACAGTTGCACTCATTATTTGTAGGACACTCTTGAGAACAGATAGCAACACCTACCATAATTATATTTGTTGTGTGTACTACAAATGGTTGTAACATTTTATGAATGAATCTGGGGTTTAGTGAGTGAGTGCTGATTGGTTGGTTGACTCATTGCCAAATATTTTTAGAACACAATTATTTCCATTCATCACTGGTTTACATATTACTAAGGAAACATAAATGAATAATTAAATACAAATTCAAGAATGGGATATATAGTAACAAGAGGAATGTTGAAGTGAATAAAAAAAACCTTTGGCTATGATGACAGTGTTCATGGTATTGGCATGCCTGTCATCCTGAACAAACTGAAGTTTCACTGTATAAAAACAGCTGTAGGTAAACATTATTGCACCCTGAGCAAATTCCATGACCTGCACCACCCATCCCCCCTTGTATTTATTTATTGATTCATTTATTTATTTACATTTAATATTGAACATAGATTCAGATATTATGAATGAAAAAACAATGTTTTGATGCATATTAAATTTTAATAACATTATAACATTACCAGATTGATGGGTATCTGTTGGTTTCATATGATACTACTTCCAATTAGCAAATGGATGACAGCTGAATGAATACTACTGGTATGGCATTGTTATATCCAGATCAGCAACACTGATATTGTAATAAATGGTCACTGAGAGAGATATTATTTGGAAACAAAGAATGTTTTGTATTGAGGCATCATCATAAATGCATATAATTGTTTTGTATTAATAAGTTCCATGTTACAACTTAAGTGTTGAACCACTGCAGCTGTGACTCTTGGCAGTCTTTCACCTCAAAGGAGAGAATTACAGAAAATAAAACTATTACAGTGTTTCATATCAATAAACAAAGAGCCATTTAAATGATGATATTTGACAATTTTGCAAAGGTGTTACACATTCATAATTACCATTGTATTTGAGATATTTTATACATAAGCACAACAAATTAAATATCTTGTCCAGCCACTGTTGTTGTTTATTACTTCCTGCAGTCAATGTGGTACAGAAGCAACATGATTATATACCAGCTGTTGATTCCTCCTCAACAGCTAGTCCATTGTTCATTCCTCCATTGGTTCCCACACACCAATATTGGCCCATATATTCTTGATCAGATTCATATCACAACCCTTACTTGGCTAATTCAGAAGGTCAATATTTCTTTGCTCAGAGAACCAGTGTGTGATGATCTGTGCTGTATGAATTGGGGACCTGTCTTGCATAAAAATGATTCACTCGGGAAATGGTAGAGTATATGCATGCACAGAAGGAAGCATAACCTCTTCAAAAATTTCTATACACTGGTCTGCAGTAAACCCCTTCTATTTGGTGAGCTCTCCTACACCATACAAATGAATCCATCCCCACATGTTACAGGTGACATGACCACTATGTGCTTCCTCATAGATGTGCTCTTGAGTATATCAAGAGGACGGCCATGGGATGTGGAGGAAAAGGTTTTTTCATCAGTAAATATCACTGCTCCAAAAGTAAAGTCCTTTGTCAACATGTTGCAGGGCAAATTGAAGTGTATTTTCTTGATGTTGCTGATTTAACTTCTCCTTGATAGCCGGGGTCCAATGGTGTAACCTAGCTTCATGTAGCCACCACCTTGCTTTCATTGCCAAAACATCAAGCTGCAGTTGTTCCCTTATGGCAAAAGCATTGGTAAAGGGATGGGCTTCAGCAACATTGCAGATCCTCTGATCATCTGCACCAGTTGTCAATTGAGGTTCCCCCATTCTGTGGCGATCTTGTAGATTCCCTTCCTCTTGCCACCTCTTCAACCATATGTAAACTGTGTTCCTAGAAATTCCAAGTTTTCTTGCAAGTTGAGTTGGAGACAACCTGCTCTCTTTCATGCCAGTGATTCTTCCCTTTTCAGCAATTTTCTGATGATGATCCATTCTGCAGAGTAGTTGCTTTGATGAGATTCAGAAATAGTGTTGTGAGAGCTTATTCTGTCACCATGCCTGTTAACACCTCTGTAATGACATTGTGGTGTCACGTGATATGATGATAAGTCAGGTGGAATTGTTGGAATGCGGAAACAAACTTTTTTGTGATTACCCCTTTTGGTTAATTGCTGTTGTGGGAAAACTAGAGGACCCACATGGATTTAACTCTGGAAGCAGTTCTTCCTATGGTAGGAATCCAATTCTACTGGCCAGCCACAAAGTACATGCAAGAGCAGGACCACCACAGTGCATTCAAGCAATGGAATGTTAAGATGTGGGTGCAAGAAAAAGGTGTTCAGGTAGAAAAAAGAAGAGAAAGGACTTCATGATAAACAAGACTAAACAGGAATCATAAGCACGGTACAGGCAAGACCTATGCTACTGAAAATTAATTCAAGAATTTTCCCTTGACTTGAAAATATCACCAAATTTAGTAAACCTTATTCCAGTGTATGACTTTTTATCTAGTCTTATTCCCTATGATGATCAAATGTGGAACTGATCTCCCCATCATGTACCATGACTGATATTTAATGATTTATAGAAAGCAAACTAGAAAATTAGGTTTTTCAGTTTTATTTATAACTTGATTTAATAGAACAACTTGAAACCTCCTATTTCTAGACTTGAACAAAAAACCTTAACAGTAATTATTAAAATTTATTCTGGAGGTTCTAGACAATAAGAAACTTTAATCTTAAATTAAATGATGATGAGGTTAATAAGGTTAGTTATGATAATGAGCATGAAGATGATTTATGTACAACACTAATTCTAAATGACTTTATCTTAAACTTTGGAGGGTCTTAACTTTCTAGATTTTGACTGTATTGTATTCACTGGAATTCTTCTCACTTGTTCATTTCTTAATTTATTTGAACAAGGCAACATGTACAGGCACTTAATGAATTCACATGCAATAGCTTAATTAAAGGTTTATAAGCCAAAGCTGCAAGAAAAAAGTACACACTGGAAATGCTTCAAGTAATTTGGACTTGTGCACAACACTGGAATGTCTGCCTAGAAGGAGCACTTACTATATTTTATGCCTCATAAGATGCTACTTTTTTCCTAAAAAACGTCTCCAAAAATCACTTCAGGGCTTATATGTTATTGTTTTGTTTAATGTTCTTTTAATAAAGTTATGAGAATATATTTTTTGTCAGGCTAAATCCTCGAAATATTTTTTCCCTAAATATTCTTTGCTAAATATAGGGTGTCTCTTACCACTTGTAGCATCTTATGAGGTGTAAAATACAGTAAGTTCTGGATCCTTGGTGCTAAACTTCAAAAACATGCCTTCTGGCTTCAGTCATGGACTATGATCATGTCTTTTCTTGAGTTCAACAGGGATTATCATGGCTAAATACTGGGCTAGGTTTTAACACTAGCCCAGAGCTGTTTCTAGCAAGATGCCCTATTACAATGATTTGAGCACTTTTGCATGAATTACAGTATTTTGCCTATGCTTGACTAGATTGACTTAATTAACACTCTTAAGTAGAGGCTGTGAAAGCCGAGTTGCTGGAAAGAAAAAAAACATGAATTTAAAAATGAAAAGACTTGAGAAATGAGAATCAGTAAAACCCTAACATTGCCAGATGGAAATTACCCCCTGCAAAAGGCACAGGAAACTTCATTTTACTGAGCATGAGAATAATTCACTGGTTGACAAAATTGAACTTTTTATTTGTCACATGAACAGAAATGGGTGGATCTTATAGGTTTTTTACCACTGAGTTCAAAAATGGCCTCAAAATTTTTCTATCACCCACCAATATTGAGTGAATCAAAAATGAAATTTGGACTAATTTATAGGCATAATAGCAATATCAAAGTAGAAAATGCATATGAATTCACCTAAAATGTGGCTACTGATGATTTATGCTTGTATTTCGCCTCTGGGCCATCCCTTGACAATGTCCAGCAGTAGTCATCCAACATGCTGGGGCTCCACTTGCCCTGGTATCGCTTCTCCATCGTGGATATTTGTTGATGAAAGCGTTCCCCATGCTCATCACTAACATCACCTAAGTTTGTTGGGAAGAAGTTGAGATGTGAGTCAAGAAAATGAATTTTCAATGACATGTTGCACCCCACATCTTTGTAGGCCTTGAGAAGTTCTTCAACAAGTGACTCTTAATTTTCGGCCTTGAAGTTTCCAAGCCAAGGAAATTTGTGTTCACTACTTTAAATGTTCTCCAAGCTGCTCCTTCAACTTCACTTAGAGTTTCATCAAATGCGCCGTCTCTCATGATTTCTCTAATTCGCGGGGTGTCCGGACAACCGCCCCCGTAGGACAATCGCCCCCCCGTATTATTGCCCCCCATAAGTAAATAAAAATTAAATAGAAATTAAATTTACGTTTAAAAAATGGCAAGCTAAAACAATATTTAACAACATTATTGCCAATTCTTGCTTAATTTTGCTTGTAGCCTGAAAAAAAATTATATTTAAAAAGTTAGCAATATTTAACAAAGTTTTTTCCAATTATTGCTTACTTATTTATAATAAAATTATGAAGTTTAGCTACTTAATTTTATTTAAACAGTTGGCAAGACATATTGTATTTTATATATACTATGGATTAATTAATTATATTTAAACAGTTGGCAACACTTATTGAAAGGTCGTTTTGAAAGTCAAAGTTGGTGGTTGCCCTAGAAAGTTAAATTAAGTGCTTGATCTACATGTAGTGCGCAAACAGCTCTACAAATTCTTTCTGTAGTTTTTATATCCCCTATCATGGAGTTTGTCAAAAGTGAACGACTTAGGGTGCATTAAATGCCCCATGATTTTCAAAAAGTTGTTGGATTTTAATGTCTATTCCCTCAAATGTTACACTTGGTAGAAGTATGTATGCAAAAACTAAATCAAATCGGAGGTGGTCCTGGGTGGCCACCGGCCACTTTTATATATTTAGTAGTGATGCACCGAATATTCAGCAAATATTCGGTATTACTTATAATACTAATATACAAATATTCGGTATTACTATACTTACATTGATTGAAAGTTGAAAATGTATAAAACACAACGCCAATGTCACTACTCCAACTTTGCTCGTTTCCGCAAATTTGGCCTCATTTTGCAGTCACATTCAACCACTTGAAGAAGATTTTGGAAGTGGTCTTCTCCTCTTGCAGCTGAGACAAAATCAGTTGTGAGCTTTACTGCTCTCTCCGCAGGGTCATTCACAACATTTAACCCATCCACAATGGACTTGGCTGCCTTGAAGTGGTCATTGTTCTGCCAATTGTCAACATCCTCTGTTAGGAAGGTCATATCCAGGTGAAGAAGGTTCACTGTAAACCACGAGTCCTCGTTCACAAGATCAGCCAGGGTTGTCGCTTCTGTAATTTTTGGAAATGACGGTTTGCCATATCCAGAACCGTAGCGGTGTTTTGGAGTGCTTGGCATTTCATCTGGTTGTATGGCCAGTAACACATCTGCAAGGGCACGACGCTCCTTTTGAGGTACTGCATTGCTGAACAGTGCCAAAACAACCAGTTCTGGGGTTAAATACCACAAATGTCTATCAAAGGCTTTCACAGCGCTGACTGAAATGATTGAGTTGACAGCTTTATAGTTGAGCAGAGTCTTGTATAAGCACAAATCAAACCATGGGGCATTTGAAGCAGACTGACATATGAGCCACCAATCACAATAAATATAAACAACAAAAACAACAAACTCCTTCAGTTTTTCCTGTTGATGTTGTGTTGTTACAGTTCCTCGAGGTAGTACAGAAATTTGCTCTTCAAGTAGGCATATTTTGATGGAATAAAGAATCTTTGACATCCACCTTGCTTTATGCATGGCCCCAGGTCTGTGGAGTGTTCCTTGTTTTGTGACATCATCATCGAGGACTACCTGGCAGAGTTGTGCCATTTCCTTGTAGTCTTCCCTACAGTATGAAGCGCTTGTGCGGATTGTGCTTAAAACCTTGTTTTTGCAGGATAAAAGCAGTTGTTGTGCATCGTCATTGTACATTGAAATGTCAATTTTGGTTAAACTTTCATCCTTTGCATGCGATATGCGTTCCCAATTCTTCTGGAATCTTTGGAACAAAGATGCTTCTGGAGACTTTGATGTCTCAATTTTGAGAGCGTCAAACACATGATCCAGGATTACCTCTCCAACATGATGGCGACATGCACACCACAGAAGAGCACGGTCCAGTTTTGATTGAATGGTAACACAGGCAGCTGTAACGTGTCCAGTGTTTGATGCTGTTGTGTCAAAACATAAGTTGACAACTGACTGTTTGCACTTCCATGAATGTAGAAACGTGTAAGTGTGCTCGGCAATGATGTCACCTGATGACATATCACTTCCACGAGGATATCTAGCCACTCCCAGTAGCTTTACATCAGTGGCATTCCCAACCAACACTGGCAATCTTTCTTCCTTGCCATTCTTGTTTGTGAGTGTATGCATCTGCTTGCCATCCCAGTGAAGTGTTGCAGCTGTTGGGGCGATCCAATTTTCTCGAATATCTTTGGCGATAGCACTTGTTATTGATCGTCGAGCCTTATCAGCAGTTGAATACGACTTGGCCACACGACGTGGATCACCTCCTGCCTCTTGAATTACAGCTTCGGTGAGCACAGCCTGTTGAACAGGAGTTATGTTTAGTCGAGTAGCAACAGACACGACTGAAGGCCTTTTCAGAATATCATGAGGAATAAAGGCAGACGTACCTGCATATGTTGATCTGTGGTGACTACGCTTCCTTTGAAGCTCTGGAATCGCCTCTTCTTCAGTTTCTTCCAAGCTATCTGCAGAGGCACTATCATCAGAGCATACAGAACTTTTCATCTCTTGTACACTGGATGATTCATGACGTTCTCGTCTTGAAGCTTCCGCTAAGATGCGTTTTTCTTTTCTACGATCTTTATCAGCTTTCTTCTTGTCAACACTACCAAATGAGGCTACTCTGTCAGATTTCATTGACTCTAAAAATGCTCTATCTTCCTCATTCTTAATGTTTGTCATTGCATCTTTTGTCCATACACCAAAGGTCTTATCAAGACGTTCATTCATGGATTGCAACTTAGCCAAAGTGTTTGGAGATTCTCTGCGAGAAACAGGTATTTGACGCAATTTGTTATTGTCATTAAGAAGGTCAAGTATTAGTTTGCAGCATTGATGGTCTGAAAGCATAGGAATATTTGCTTTAGTGTAGAATGTTTTCAGCTGGATAAGGACTATGCTGGCAGATTTCCATTTGAGTGGCTGTGTTTGTTTGCCTTCACATATTTCTTTCTGGATGTGCCACATCACGCATCGAAGAACCTGCCGGCAAGTTGGGAGGCGGACTCCTGTCAATGTACCATCTCCTGTAAGAGCATTGACAAGACCAAAAATGGCACTTGCTAATCTGGTCTTCTTAGCTTCCATTGTTACAGCTTCCATTGTTTCTGAAAGACAATAAAGGATATTATTAGACTATAAGTGAAGTTTCGTTTATGGTACATGTTTTATGTAAATCACCCCTTTAGGGTGCATCAAACGCCCTTAGGTTCTTGGATTTTAATGTCTATTCTCTCAAATGTTATGTAAATCACCCCTTAGCAACTCTATATTAAAAGAAACAATGTAAGTAGTCAACTGGTTGGTAAATAAAAAAAATAGATATTTTTACATAGCGCGGCCCCCGAAAATTGCCGCGAAAATATAAAAGTGACCGGTGGCCACCCAGGACCACCTCCGATTTAATTAATTTTTGGCATACACACTTCTAGCAACAAGTGTAACATTTGAGAGAATAGACATTAAAATCCAAGAACCTAAGGGCGTTTGATGCACCCTAGTGAACGTGGAAAAATTAAGCTTATTTATGATGGGTTTATTTATGTGGAGCAGAAAGAACTTGCAAATAATATTATATCTTATGAATGTGAAAGATGTCGCCATGGTAACTGCAAAGCGAAAATAAAAGTTTGTGGAGAAGAAATAGTTGGCTTCGTAAATGACCACACCCATTCCGCTGAAATAGGTCGTCCAGAGGTCCTGTCTCTACGTTGGAACATGAAGACAAAGGCAAAAAACACGCAAGAGACATCACAGCAAATCATTACACAATCAGTTGAGGGGATATCTGAAGCTGCATCGACCCAACTACCTCCTGTACAGCATATTCGACGTGGAATTAGATGCCAAAAACAAGCTGTTAGTGCCCCTCATCCAATTCCCTCAAACCTTAGTGAACTTGTTGTTCCTGAAGAGTATAAAAAAACAGCTGATGGTGAGAATTTCTTGCTGTATGACAGTGGACAGAGCGAACAGCGCATGCTTATTTTTTCCACTGTTCAAAACATGAGGCTACTAGAGAATTCTGAAGATTGGTTTGGTGATGGCACTTTTAAAATTGTACCGGAATTATTCTATCAACTATACACCATTCATACTTTGACTTTAAAAAGAATTATTCCGTGTGTTTATGTGCTATTACCAAACAAAAAGCAAGCCACTTATCAAGATCTCCTTCATCAACTGCTTAAAATCAACCCAATGCTTAGTCCAAAAACTTTCCTCATTGACTTTGAAGAAGCTGCTAGAAGTGCCATTGAAGAGGTCTTCCCTAGCATAGCAATCAAAGGTTGTTTCTACCATCTTGCCCAAAACATATATCACAAAGTGCAATCCGAAGGTTTACAAGTAAAATACCAAACAGACGCAGACTTCTTAAAAATTCGCATGATACCAGCTCTAGCATTCGTCTCACCAAATGAAGTGGTTGATGCATTTCAAACACTTGAAGAAGTTATTCCACCTGAAGCTGAGCCTATCACAGATTACTTTGAAGATACCTACATTGGCAGGAGACGACGACGTAACAGGCGGGAACCACGGTTTCCCATTAGTACGTGGAATATGCATGATCGTGTTGTTGATGAGTTACCTCAGACAAATAACTCATTAGAAGGATGGCATAGTCATATGCAAGCAAATATTACTGCACATCATCTGAACATCTGGAAATTCCTTAAAATTTTAAAGAGAGAACAGGCTCTGAACAACGTTACAATTAACCAAATGATTGCAGGTCATCAAGAACCCCCGAGAAAAAGAAAATATGAAGACTCAACAAAAAGAATGTTGAACATCGTTGAAGACTTTGAGAATCGCGAACTAATTAATTTTTTAAGAGGTATCGCCTATAATTTGAATTTTTAGCATTAAAACCTCTTTTCCAAGCAAGTTTTAATTTTTTTTTAGTAAATTTTAATAAATATGAACTCTCTCATAAGTTTGTTTTTTATAAATATTAATAAATTTAATTCCTATTTAATTTTTATTTACTTATGGGGGGCAATAATCCTGGGGGCAGTTGTCCTAGCACCAATTTGCGGGACCACAAATATCCCTTCTTTGATTTTGACCTTGCTGATCCTCTGAAATTTGTTTCAAGTAGAGACATCCCCCCAGCCATTTTGATCCATAGCCTTAACAAAATTTTCCATTAAATCAAGTTTTAATATGTAGTGGTGGCAAATAACTTTTTTGGATTAAGAAGAGGTGAACTGGTGAGATTTTTATGCCCTGGAATCAACGCTTGTCGAAGTGGCCATTGTTTCTTTGAGTAATGGCTTTCCCGTGCTCTGCTGTCCCATTCACAGAGGAAACAACAGAATTTCATATAACCTAGTTGTAAACCAAGAAGTGCAATCACTTTCAAGTCTCCACAGATATGCCAAGAGTATTTATCATATTGGATATGTTTCACAAGCAGGTGCATATTGTCGTATGATTCCTTCATATGTACGGCATGTGCTAATGGAACCGAAGGGTATTTATTTCCATTAAGGAGTAATACAGTTTTTAAACTCAGCTTCAAGGAATCAATAAATAGCCACCATTCGTTTGGATCATGTTGTTGGCCAAGGGTTTTCATGAGAGGGTAGAAAGTTTCTTTGATGCTTGCGGTAAAAAGATATCTTAGTGCCTTTTTCTTGCAGATTCCAACCTTTCAACCTGGAAGCTGAAAGTTTGGATTGATCTTTTGACAATTTCAGATCACAGACAAGCTTGCTCAGGTCTGCTTGAGATATTAAGTGAGGCTCTGTCGATGAACAAGATGGTTCAAACGTTGGATCAACATCATCCATCAGTAAACCATGTTGAGCTTCGTCATTACCATTGTACATCAATTTCATTTTCATCATTTAAACTCCACGTTTCCAGTGGCCTCTGTACTGGCAAATGTTTATTATGTAAAACAGGCCTTTTGGCTGATGGTAAATTTGGGTATTGTACCATATGTTTAGATTTTGTAATGCCAAGTATATTTAAGCAGAAATAACAGTCCATTAAATGGTGTCTTGGCTCTCCATATCATCAGAACAGCAAACGGCATTTGACGAGACCCATTTGCCAGCCTATCAGAAGTCTTAAACACGTAATACAGCATATATGAGGTGCCCACATCTTGTTCTGATCCCTTACCTTGCCACCAAAATAAAGTTTGTATGCTTTTTTGATGAGTGGGTTGAAATTTCACCTTTGAAATTTAAGTGTTAACTCTCTGCACACATAACAGAAACAGTTTGGATGGTTGACACACTTGTGTGGCATTCTGTCATGAAACAATATGAATGCACTGACACAAAAAATGATTAAGGAAAATCATGAATAAAATGCACGATGTTCACTGAGTGAAATCAAATGAGTAACTGACAAATGAAAGTCAACAGTGACGTGTAGCAACTTATAAGCAGAGGAAGAGGAAGGGGCAGACCCCGCCCCCTTCCTATTCTCACTCAAATCCTAAGTAATGTAAATTCGTGTGTCACTCTAAAACTGTGGGTGATAGAAAAATTCTGTTTTCATTTTTGTAATCAACGTAAAAAATTACACATAGTTCAAGTAAAAATATCTCTGTGACAAAAACTTTGTTGACCAGTGATATATATAATTATTCAAATTTTATAAACATAATACTTGTATATTTCTATATATACAGTGCCTTATGTATAAGTTAAACAGAGATGATATTGGTCAAAGAATGGCTACAACATTACATAGGAAGTAGTGATGCACCAATGGCAAATTTTAGCCAATGCCAATGACTAGCAAATTGGCTAGTGCCGGTGCCAGTGCCGATTATTTAATAAACAAAAACTTAAAAATTTTTGAAGATTTCTTATGTTGGTATCAAATTATTAATTTTTTATATATCCTTCTCTAGCCAGCTTACCATCTGCAGTACCTAGTGTACAGTAGATTAGGTAATAAATTAGTTATTATAATGGAGTAATAACATCGTAATAGCTATAACCTGATTTTGAATCTGAATTTTTTGTTTTAACTGGAATTTTGTTTCAAAACTTTGAATAAAAAATAGAGGAACAGGGAACACCTAATAGGCCTACTGAAGTTCTGATTAATTCAGTTATTTTCCCATTTTACTCAAAGAAAATCGTTTTTACATAAAACCTTCATTACAACTAATTTATAATATCTCTGTTTAATTTTCTCATTTTTCATCTTTTCATAGAGAGAGGTGAAAATAATAATTTTATGTATGGTGCAATAATACAGTAGGTACCCCCTAGCCATCTTTCAACAAAGGTCATGAATATATACACAAATCTAACAAGTGTGTTTATTATACAATATTTTTAACTTTTTATTTTTTTTTATAATGGCCTCCTCATCACCTCTTATAGCCATCCGATCCTCCCACATTAAATTATTTATTTTTAAAAATCAAACAAAAGAGAATACAATTCAAATCCATAACTAAACTTAGTGAGTCTTTACAGTTAATTAAACAAATTATGGCTTCAGAGAAGCATATGTATAAAATTCTAGTCATAACTCATAATGCTCAGTACACTAAATGAATCTTTGCAAAAAAAGACACCCTATTTGCAAAAAAACATAGAAATGAAAAGCTCAATTAGTTTTTAAACATAAACTCGTATTTCCTTTTTATTTCCTTAAAATACTGTTCCTCATCTGAAGTCCTTTCATTATTTAAAATTTAGTAATGGTAAATTATGATGCAAAAACATCACCATTTCCCCAGTGGATGCACTTAGCTTGTTTCTTCTGGGAGAGTAAACCTGGCCACCACAGCTAAATAATCACTCACTCTCAACAGATGATGGAGGAGATGATAAGTATTTAGACACCAAACAAGACAAAATATTAAAATTTGACCCATGTTTCTTCCACCAAATCAAAGGACATTCTGTTGGTCCAATGAGATTGTGTTCTAAATACCTCTTTATTTCTGCTTTTATTTCAGTGATGGTGTTGTTTTCTTCAGAATCTTTAGATTCAACCTTTCTCTTGGATTTTGGTGTCTTCTTCTTAGCTTTTTCCTGAACAAAATCTGCGTAGCATGATGAAAAATCAAAACTGAAACCTTCAGTATCACTTATCTCACTTTCAGATTGCCCCAAATTTGTGGGTGAAGTACCATTTGAAGAATCACCCGCAGTGTTTGAGTTTGATTGATGTATTACTTGTACATCCTCTGTCATCCAAGTAATCAGTGTGTCATTGATGTCTCTTTCAAAATCTTCCTTTTCAAAGAATTTAGTCATATACCTAGGATCAAGAAAAGTGGCTAGAATGGTATTTCTATCTTTTAAGTATTTATGAAATCTTTCCTTTGATGAAGTTTGCCAAATAGAAATAGTTGAACCTAATCCTGTAAATTGCTGTGATTTTTCAGCTTGCTTGAAAAAGCTATCCATTATCTTTATGATAGGAATGATGGAAGAAGCTAATGCTTTTCATTTACTTAAAACCTTTGTCAAATCATTGAAATTTTTTAGAATGTGAACCAATTTCTCCAGAAGTTGCCATTGGTTATTTTCCAAAGATCTCAGTTTAGGGTGATCACAAAGATATGGAATCAAAGCTTGCTTTTGTTCCAAAATTTGCTCTAACAAATAATTGACTATTCCATCTTGTTGATACGTCCTGAATAAATTTGTGATTGGGCACACCATATTGACCTTGATACTTTTTGTATGTGTCAAATGCAGATGGAGAATGGTTGAAATGACCAACAATAGCTTTGCACACTGAACATATGTTCAAAACATATTTTTGAACAAATATGGCATCATTTAAAACAAGTTGGTAATGCATGCAAAAAACGAGGTAATGTGTGATATCCAGTTTGATTTACTCCTGCCACCATGTTTGCAGCATTGTCCCGAGTAATTACATGAACTTTTGAAGATGGAATTTTAAAGTCATCCATAGCATTTTGAATGCACTCACTTATATTTGTTGCTGTATGGGACTCGTCAAATGGAGTTACCTTTAAGATGGCTGTTCTTTGCTCAAAATCTGTAGTTAACCAATGACCAGTTAAACTTATGAATGATAAATTAGCCGTGGTAGCAGTCCACCCATCTGTTGTAAATGAAATGAATGATGCCTCATCTACTGCATCTTGTATCTTTTTCCTAACTTTATCATATATATTTTCAAACACAGTCTCTGTTATGTACTTTCTACTTGGAATAGAGTAGTTGGGGCAGATATGATTCAAAAGTCTTTGAAACCCTATATCTTTAACTATAGAAAAGGGCTGGATATTAGTGGCAATTATTTCATATCAAATTATGAATTGCTGTTGCTTTATGGTCATTAACATCCCAAATTTTCTTCCTTTCAAAAGTTTCAAAAAGGGTTTGCTGCGTAGCATTTGTACTTGCAAGTTTCTTTTTTAAGTGTTCTGCGGGTGGATTGGTATTTTTCCTTTTCTTTTCATCTTCCTTCTTTTTAAGTTGCTCTTCATAATTTGCAATGCCCTTATGTTTTGTTTTGATATGTTGTAACATATTTGTGGTTGTGAAAGTTTTCCTTGATTTTCTCTTGATTCCTCTGGATAATTTTTGGCTACATTCACCACAAATAGCAAATGAATCATCTTCGTGACTGACAATAAAATGCTTCCACATCCAACTCGCAGTTTTTGTTGGAATTGAACTGGTGGAGCTTGCACCAGCCATTATCACTTTTAAATTTTTTAATTATAGTTACCTGACCAAATTTATATTATTAAATATTAATTATTATTATTTGCTTAGTTTATTGTTAATAAAAATTTATTGTTTATTGCTACTTAGTTTTCAGTATTTAATATGCAAAAGAATTTAAATTGGAAGGGAATGGAATTTACAAAATTAAATAACTAATGATATATTTTCCAAGCAATGAAATATTTCTCATATCTAGGTGCTCTGCAAAAACTGAAAATCAAAACAATAGTAATTAATAAAAAAATTTAGTAATCAGTATTTCATGATGCTTAGGCTATTGAACAACTATTTTATTCCTAACATTTTGGAAGCTAGCCTCTCTTACACATAAGCACATTAGGATATATCTATCAGAGTATCTAATATCTATATTCCAAAGCAAAAATATTGTTCCTAAATATAATGTGTAATATTATTTATAACTCATGAAAAGTCTTTGGTTGAAATTTGAAAAAAGTTGTGTATTTTCATATAATTGGCCATATCATCAGCCAAATTTGGCCGATATAGCCGATGCTGATGCTGATTAATCGGTGCATCACCAATAGGAAGCAAGCAAAATGTATCACCACCAACTACTAGTCAAGTGTAAGGGATGCAACTGTTTCTGCTGAACTAATGCCTGAATTTTGGGTTCAGTTTTGCTCAAGGCGCAGCATAAATCACTCAATGTATAGCTGATTTTGCAATTTGTTCTTTATGACCATCATTGCTAAAAAGTCTACCTCACAAATCACAATAACTTGTTGCAAAAGGCACCAGCACTTTCTTTGCCTCTTCAGCAAGCAAAGGATACTCCCCATCCACTTTTACCCAAAATGTGTGTATTTTTTCTCTGCAAACTCAAACTTCAGAATAAGATCTTGCCACATTTTCAGGAGTTCTGCTTTCACTTCAGGTGAGTCACTGCTTTTCAGGGTGTAATAAGTGAATAGCCTCTTTTTTAGATAACATGGCTGCATATTAAATATGTACTAATTCATTTAATGTCCTTAATAAGGATGTTGATTGTGGATTTGACATACAGTGCCAACTCAGAATCTAGATTAAACTAGGTTCTGTAGGTAGAAATTCAATTTTAGCATTTCTTTAGCCAACACACTACTATGAACATACCATGTCAGTCTCGAAAAGTTTCTATAATTCTGCTTGTGGTGTAGCCATTTGTCTTTTGTAACACTGCGACCACAACCTAAATAGTTAAATGGTCTAACTTGAAAAAACAATTTTTTCACAAAATAAAAACTTAAAATTTTTTTTTTCGGGAATTCCATTTTATTCCTGGAAAATGTCAAAATTACCCCCACTTTGGGACCTGCTGTGCTACACAGACTATCTGTGGCAGTGTTTTTCAACCTTTTCTAGGTCAAGAGACCTTGTAAGCAACGTGTAAGATACTGTGGAACCCAGGTATTCTTGATCCATTCTATTCCCCTTCATTTTGTAAGCAAAATGATGGAAAACTATGTAATAAACCAATTGTATATCATTATAAATTATAGTACATTATTCACTTTTTGTTACAAAATACCCCTTTATTTCCATTCTAACTTAGTTCTGTCTATGTATTCTGAACTGCTGGGCTTCAGTATGTTATGTTAAATATTTATTATACAACATATCAGAACCCTTAATGTTTTTTTGCTGAACCCTGATAGAAAACAATGACGTATGGGCTACTGGATATTTTTTGCTCATCTATCATTCAGTTGGCATTTCCAATAACACTAGGTAAAACCATAATATAGAAAACTTGAGTAGTAATCTTGCAAGTGTGTGATACACATGATGATTTGATGATGCAATATATTGGCTTCCTTTTAAGCTGATAACTACCATATACATGTTAAGTTGCATTCAACCAATATGTCTTGTCTATCTGGGAGATGGTAAATTGAACATACTGACAATGTTTAACATGTGTTGTTGCATTGCATGTTGTGTGTTGGTGTTTATTCATTAAAATGTCAGTTAAATAGAGGATTACAGGCTTGCTGATATCATGAACACTGTTATCACATATTGTAGTTTTTATTTAGAGAATATACAAAAACATTGTTTTATTTGTGTCATTGACATTCCCCTTGTTAATATATATCCCCTTCTTGAATTTATATTTAATTATTCATTTATGTTTCCTCAGTAATATGTGTAGAGACTGGCCAGAAATTCTTTTCCTCGCCATTCTGAAACATCATGGAATCAAAACAAAGGCTATAAAACTCAAACATGTGAGCATGAAACAGATTTTGTGGTATTTCCCAAAATGCCCACCAGAGAACATCACCAAGGCCTATAAAATGAGAGTTCTTTCTCAAATCACACACACTTGCCATGCTCTCATTTTTGTCATCACATCTCACTCTCAGCTCCTTTGTCAGTAATACCACTTGTCACATCACCCACTCTCTGGCCTTCAAGTTGGGCCCTCTATAATTTTATCCAGCAAGAAGCAACATCACTGCTGCAGGATTTCTACTGGCCCCCCTTTTCAACAAGTCTCAACCAGCCCTCAACACATCCTCTCGCTGGTAAGGCCAGTCCACCTTCAGATTTATCTACATTGAAGCCCAGGTCCATAAACCTTCTTGGAGGCCACAAGCTTACCTTTGTTTTTGTGTTAAGCAACTCCCACATAGCCTACATAGTGTAACCTCAGCCTAGTGAATAGGCTATCTTCAAAGTGTATTCAAACAACTGGCTGACTAACTCTCCCATTATGACTGTGGTAGGCTTGTTCAATTATTTTATCATATTCAATTATTTTGTAGTATTTGTATCCACTTGTTTGTTTGCCCATTTATATATTTATTTTACTTTCCTAATCCATTTACTGTACCAACACTGTACTTTCATTACCTCAGTTCAGGGATGCACCAGAACCAACATTTTAAGTTCTGGCTGGAACCAGAACTGACTGGAACTTTAAAAAGTAACCAGCTGGTTACTCTTTTATAGCTCTATATAGGGTCATTCCATGACAAATCATGCAGTGGTCAAAACCACACCCTCATAGATTTTGCTTAAATTTGGTTTATAGAATGGTCTATGCTAGTAAGTACAAAATTTAAAATATCAGCTCAATCGGAGTTATGGTTCAAAAGTTATGCTCCACCTTTTTTTGGCGGGGGATCAAAACTGTAAATATTCAAACCACCATAACTCAGTCCCTAATTGATGTAGAACAGTGATTTAAAGTGTTTATGAAAGGTAATTGCACACAAATTATTATAGGTAGAAAAAATGGCTAAAATTAACAAAAAATGTTACGGCACTTTATTCCATTTGAAGGGGTCCTGGCCCCCCCCCTAAATTACAGATTTTTTAAAATTTTCATATATACAAAAAATGAGTTTCACCTTATTCTATCAATATATGAAAAGAAATATATGTGTATTTGCGTATAAAATAGGTATTTACAGATTTCAAAATGGCTACTTTTACGTAAAAGACTAATTTTTACAAATTCATTTAAGCTGTTAGGTAATTAATACATTGCAATTTACACATGGTGCAATAATTCTTAATGCTAATAATCTATACCTACCTAAACTTATATATAGTTAATTTTCAACAGATTTTTATCCTAGTTTTGGTTCCAAACTCCCACTAAGTTCTTGAACTTGCTTTGGATTGAAGGAGTAAATAATCTTAACACCAGGCTTGATATTTGGTGTCATCATGATAGAAATCATATCACTTTGTTTTATCCAGCAAACATCCTCTTTCATCAGAAAATAATACTGAGTGGTAGATCCTGATGAGGTGAGGAAACTGATTTTATAATCACCATATTCTTCTGAAGTGTCTAAAATAATTCCAAACCAAACTTTATCATCATATTTACAGGCATCATACTGGCCAATTTGATACTCATCTTTTTCAACTAGTTGACTGTCTTTATCTGGTTCAGCCCCAATACTTATTCTAAACAATTTACAATTATCAGAATCAGATGTCTGATAAGCTTGTATTAGGTTTTCTGACTCTGGTACAAACCTGTGGAAACCCTGTGTACCTTTAACAGGTAAAGCTTCATTAAACCTACTAGAAAGATTGAATTTATCTGCATGAACCTCCTCCTTTGTAACATACAAACAAATAATTGAATTAAAGTGTTCAGTGCAAAAATCGTAGAAAGCACTTGGTGTTAGAATATGACCAGTATCAGTACGTTGCAAACTAGCCTTTGCTACAACTCTTTTGATAGTTCCTCCATTACCATCACAAGCATTTTTCCCATGACTTGTGGCAAAAAAATTCCACTCAGCCTTCACACCAGAATCCTGTTCATGATAGCATAGATTGCTGAAATCATATTTGTTTTTGTATTGGCCTCCACACCCATCAGAGAAATAAATTACTTTTTGTACGTTGGGGAATTTCTGTTTAATATCCTTCATTAAATATTGCTGAAGAGTGTGAACTGCTGATGTTGAATGCTCAAGACAATCGCTAATAATACAGTAACTAGTATGAATTAATTCCTCATCCTTCATGTGATACACCACAAATAGATGGAGGGTCACCTGGTCATTTGTCCAGTGAAAAATTTGTGGTTCATCTTGAGTGCTGAATGAATAGTTTTCTGCAAAATCCCCTAGCACAAGTATTTCATCACAGTGAAGATTCTGTTTCATAGTCTTCAAATACTGACTCTGGCTTTTTGCAATGTAGTGGTGCCTAGTAAGAGAAAAAATGTTTTCTGAAAGGTGTTCAATAAATTTATCTTGAGAAGCTATGTGAGTTTCCAATGTTGATCTATCTGTATTAGTCCACTGAACATATTCGACAGAATCTGCTTGTCAAGGAAGGTATAGTATTTAAGAAATTAAATATGCCTATGCTACCAAGACATTCTCTACATGCCTGTAACATTAGGGTGTGTCAATTTGGGAGGTGAAAATTAATTTTTGCCAA
Source organism: Bathynomus jamesi (assembly GCA_023014485.1). Classification (NCBI taxonomy): domain Eukaryota; kingdom Metazoa; phylum Arthropoda; class Malacostraca; order Isopoda; family Cirolanidae; genus Bathynomus; species Bathynomus jamesi. The sequence goes on along the minus strand of JAJOZX010002062.1, from coordinate 530,337 downwards.
TTCCTTCACTGAGGGGTTTTAAAAATATGTTTTTGGATGTGAAGAATTCAAATCTGCTATTATTTTTGTGATTGCTCAACACTTAGCTTGGTAAATCTACGTTTGATTAAAAAGCACATAAATTGCTCTCGGGAAAACAACATTTATTAATTTTAGCTTCTCAAAATGTCAGGTAATGCTATAAAAATTTTAGTTTCTCTGCATAAAACATATCCTAGTAATCATAAAACATATCCTTGTAATCATAAAACATTAGAAAGTAATGACAGTAAAAAAAAATATTTAAACAAGAAGTTTCATCAAGTCTTGCTTTGATTCGTTCTTGGACATCAGCTGCCGACTTGCTTTGATTCATTCTTGGACATCAGTGGCCGACTTGCTTCTTGGCCTCTGATATAGCCCTCACGTTTCTTGTGTATACACCCTGCCTGCTGCCTCTGTTACTTGTTTCACACACCTCTCTATTGACTGAGCATGACAGGGCCACTGTGGAACTTGCATAGGCTTGTCAAAGAACTTCTTTACTTCCGCTGTAGTCAGTTTGCATGTCAAAGGAGGTTCAAATACCCCGTCAGACCAGTCTGTCAGCTCCAACACGGAAGAAGCACTGGGGTTGATGGAAGGTGTCTTCCTGGGACGTACAGAAAGATCTCCAAGTGTGTCATCATCTCCACCCCTCATGTCAACAATCTTTTGGATACCAGCTCTCCTCTCCTCACTGTCATCTGAGCACAAGAGTGTCTGGATTATCATTTTGCTGAATGCATACCATGCTGAGCGCTTGATGGTTGGCAAAACAGCATCCACTACAGCCTTCTTTTGCAGCCTAACTAGCCGCAGTTGAAACAAGATGTGGCGTGGGCCTTCCACCCAAGAGTGTTTTACTTTGATGTTGAACCAACAGGGGTAGTACACACCAACAATGTATTCCACTATCAGTCTTAAGTTCTACAGATCTACAGAAGGGTTTTGCCTTTAAAGCCATGTTTTGAAACCCATATGCGACAAAGCCTGTTTGTTGTTGTCAACTACCTTGAATGGCTCACTGGACCAATTTCAAGAAGGGCCAGATCTGTGGGAAGTTCTCCTGTCCTTATGGCCTGTGTGATCCTATACCCGTACGCTTGATCAGTAGAGATATCCTTTACGACATTGTCACTCAGTGAAGTAAGAGGCTCTCCAATTGAGAGTTTGGTGAATGAAGGATCAATTTCAAGTTCGGTTGCAGTGTCTAGCATCTTGCCAATGTTACCTGTCCACTTGTTGTTAGACAAGGTCTTCCCATCCAGTGCTGTGATCAAGTGTCGCAGGGGTAACTCGTTAGTGTGGAGGGTACAAACCAACCAGATCAGCTTACGGCAAAGCTTGACCTCTACCCAATGCATGGAACCACCCTCCCAGCCAGTGTTAACATTTGTAGAATCACCTCCAATGGCCTGCAGGCTTTTATCAATGCCCTTCTTCTTCATGAAATCTACAAGATTATCAGCAATAACTTCAGCAGGTTTTTTTCTCATTGAGCCTTTCTCAGGAGTGAAGTGGTAGAGATATCTTCCACCTGGCTCACTGCACACAGAATAATGCTCTTCTTTGATGATGCTGGGGAACTGACGATCTGAATTGTCTGCTTTCAGCATAACTTTAGTTGTATCTTGACAGCCGTCAAAGAAGATGCAGTCAATTTCACCCTTCTTACAAAGATCATCAAATTCCTGATCCAGGGATCTCATAACTTTTTCTTGGGCCCTCTTGACTTTATTGTGATCAACTACAAGTCTCTTGTCTTCTTCAGTGATCAAGCCAGCATCCATAAAGGCAGCAGTGGTGATGGCAGCTGTGGCACGCAGGCCAACACCATATCTGATGCTATGCATAGCAACATTAGGTATTTCTAATGTGTTGTACTCTGGCTTTTTATTGGAAGTTTAAGACGTGCTTGGTATTTCTAATGTCACTTCATAACTTCCATCCTTTCCATCTTGAGCATCAGCTATTTGTTCTTCATTTTCATCATCAGAGAAAATTATTTCATTTGATGGCATTGAAACATCCTGCTTACTTGTCTTCTTATATTCAGCAAGCCTTCTTCTTTCGTCTTCTTGCCGCTTCTGCTTTTTGACTTGTCTGTTGTGCTCAGGTTGATCTGGCAAGCCAATCTGATGTGGTCCAATAGAACCAGACTTGTCTCTCTGACCTTTAATGAAAGCAAGTTCCTTCACAGGGATCTTCATCTCCCTAGGGCATGTACAGTTAATGTGAGTTTCAGTTTTGCAACCAGCATCTGCAAGGCAGCCAAATTCAGAGCAGAGAACAATTTTACACTTGCAACTGAGGATGTCAAAAAGCTTGTCAAGTTTTGCAATGAAAGCCTCTTTGACATGTAGCTTTCCTCTCCCAAGAGATATGTTTTTGGCCTGCTCCCAGCTCTCTTGGATTTTGTTTAAGATTGTGACTCGTGAATTTACAACCGGGGCTACAAAAGAACTGTTTGCTTGTTCCCACTTTTCAAGCATTTTAGGGTAAATGTCCTTTGCAAGACTGACTGCTGGGTAGTTTCTCACATCCTCACCACTTTGTTCTCTTAGCAGTAGCCCATATTTCAGAACGTCTCGCAGAGTTGGGAGTTCAGAGGGCAACAACTCTCTACCAGTTCCAATTAGGTTGCTCATATGTGTGAATGTCCCCAGTCTTGTCTTGTCTTGTCTTGTGGGTTCCTTTGCCTCAGATTGGCAAAGGTAGAAAACCCTTTGCTATTATCATTTTCTTTATATTTTGAATATAATTCTTTTAAATTTCCTAGTAATAGACGTTTTTGCTTGTACTCTTTTTCACCATCTTTATTTCTTATGCTAACACAATCAGATTTCCCTGCACACAAATGACTGACTTCATCATCATCGTAGAATTCCTTTATTTCAGAGATTATATCTTCAGTTAGTTTTCTTCCTTTACTGTAGATAGGAATCTGTGGCATAATACCAAATGTATGTTTCAAATGTCTGGCTTTGTCAACCATGTATCTAGTTGCACCAAACAAATCTATTGTCCTAGAAGTAGGAAATGGTGAGAGTGTAAGTATATGAAGCCTCCTTTTGTACGATGATGTGGATTTGAAGTCTTGTAGAAGATCACTCATGAGGTTTTTGTACCTATAAAAAAAACGTAACCCCAAATTACTGTACAATATTAAGGATGTAAGTACATGATTTATATTATTCAAGAATTAAGGAAATACTGTACTTCACGAATTTAAACATATAGGTACCAGTATAATTAGTATATGGGATGATGTTACATTTTAGGAAATATACGGTAGCTAATGTCTACATATATATCCAAACATGACAACCTATAATACTGTACCTATATACAGGTATTTACGTACATACATGAATAGTTGAAAGTCATCTCATTAATTATTTTTAGTTTCTTACCTCTCCAAATCTGCTTCTTTGAGATGCTGTTTACTCAGTGGCTCACCAACATCTTGAACTTCAGTGGCAAATGCAGTTTCCAACTTCCTCTTGAGGAAGGTTGAAGCTTTTTTGTATTTTTGTGAAACTGCCTTTGATCTGCTTCTACTGCTCAGAGCATCTGAAAAATATTTGAAATACAATTAATTAATAAATATAAGTATGACATATCTAGTGGCAACAATCTGAATTTCTGAACTGAAGTATATTTTTTAGATAATTTCATATATATGTATTAGGTATAAGACAACTATATCTGAATTCAATTTCAGCTGACAGTATAAAAATGCATTATCTGTACACATATTAATAGCTAGTTACTTACATAATTTCACTGGGGTAACATGAAGTTACTCCAAAGTTGCATTAAGATCTTCTCGTTGAATATCTTTATCCATTTCAGTACATTTTCTTGGAATTTTTTCTGGGGATATGTCAGTTGAAGTAGTCATACTTTCAGTACTAGTAGTTATTGCTTCTGGCAGTCTGAATAATTCTTCAGGTTTTGCGTGTTTATTAATTAATTTCAGACAATTTATACAAACTTCTGATTCATCACTGCAATTATATTTAGGGTCACTATTTTCAACAACAAGCTTTGGAAGTGGCCTCAAGTTTTGCAGAATAGGCTTTTTGTGCAGTTCAAAAGGGTTGCAACAGTGCTTGTTATAGCTTTTATGTGTAGACATTTTCATCAAATGCTTTTACTTATTTAAAACACTATGCGTATATGCTACGGTGGTTCTTAGCTACATAAGGGCAAAATTTTTTTTTGAATTGTTTTACTCCTAACCTTTAATTTTTTTGGTATTGAGGTAAAACTTCTGCATGTGAAATATTTTTTGAATACATCAAGTTTTAGGGGTTGCACAGTGACCTTAAATTTTTTATAAATATCACTATTCAGGATACTTTCATAATAATAAACAGGAGAACCTCTGGTGGCCTAAAAACGCAAGCACTCGGGTCCCCCTCCCTAAAAAAGGGAGTATTAGCCACTCAAAGGCGGGGGTATCATTGTTGCCAGCCACTCATTGTTGCCTAATAAGTGTTGATTTCCTGGAATCGGGAAACCCTCCTGCGATGTTCTGTCACAACTTGAAGCAGATACTGGGTTTGCTGTTCATCCTGTGTCAGGAGATGATTGTACTCTTCAATGAGAGCAACTCCACATTCTGCATGATCATTTGTGACAGTGAGGCTGTTGACAACCTTGAGAGCCTCCCTATAATCCTCTCTAGCTGGCCAAGTGTCTGGATCCTGGTCTACGAAGTCAGTGGACAGATGAAGCTTTTCAAAGAAGGATAGAGACCCTCTAGTCACAAGACCAGAGAGCTGAAGCTGCTCAATAGCTGCTGGATTGACTCTCTGTTGCTTAGGAGCATCTTCTGTTCCTTCACATTCCCTTGTTGCCCTTGCCATAAGCTTCTTTGTAGAAGAGGACACAGATGGATCAAAAAAAGGCAAGGGCCACCAGCTCCTCTGACAGGTATCAGAGGTGTGATGAGAACTTGGCTAGAACAGCTTTTGATACAGCAGTGTTGACAGTGGCATAGGCAGGGAGAGCCTTCAGAAGATTCAGGTCATTGTTTGGTGCTGATGCAGACAGAGGAGCTTCAATCCATGCCTTGAGGTAGATCTTAACTGCAAAGACACACATCTGCTGAAGACCATTCTTCTCCCTGTCTGTCAGTTTAAACTGATGATGAAAAAGCTGGATCTTGAGCGAGTATATTACCTTGGACATCCACCTAGCATGGTGCATGGGACCAGGTGCCATAAAGTGGATGCCCCATGGAGGAGTGACTCCCATGAAGATCAATGAAGAGCTCTATGAATTCCTGGTAGTCATCACGAAGGTCCTTTTGCTCTGTCAGTGACTTTTCAGCCCAACCCACTAGCTCTGGGTTATTGATGAGATCAGCTATCTCCTTGTCATCAGCTGCAGTTGCATATGAATTTCTGTCAATAAACTCCCACTGATCTTGAAACCTCTTAAAAATCAAAACATCTGGTCCTTTGGTAGTACTCATGAGTGTGGTAAAAGCTGTCTCAGCAAGAAGCTCCAGGATATGGTGGTGGTATGCCAGATACAAAAGATCCTTCTGCAGCTCCTGTTCTATGAGAACACATGCACCTAACTTTCGCCTAGTATTAGCAGCTATAGTGTCAAATGACAATCCTATAACCTTCTTCAAACCCCATTCATTAAGAGCTGCTGTTACAGCCTTGGCTTGTTCTGATCCTGTCCCATTTGCTAACTTGGCAACTTCCAGCAGCTGGGAGACCCCCTTGCCAGTAATAATAATTGGTAGGTGGTCAATATGTTCCTTGGTTGTCAAGTCCCTGATAAGTTTTCCATCCCAGTGGACAATCAAAGGCACATCAGCTTGAAACTCGGCCTTCAGGGTTTTTGTGAGCAATTTCCGGTGATTCTGACGCAGGCGTTGGATGGAGGAGTGGTTGATGTTGAATTCTTCAGGATTTTTACCAATTGAGCGTAGTTTCTGTTAAAACATAAGTAGCAGCCCTGTCTGACAGCTTTGTCCTGTCAAGAGCCATAGACAGTGATGGAGATATTATGTTCTTTTTGGCTCTGAAATGTTTTGAAAGGCTGGCTCCTTCAACAGCAACAGCAGAACCTTCCTCTTCATTTCCAGATTCATCTGTGCTGCTGGTGGAAGATGACTCCAATTGTACTGTGTTTGAGGATGCTGCATCTTCCTTCTCCCATTCACTTCTCCGTTCTTCTTCCATTATCTTCCTCTTCAGAAATTGGTTCTCTTTTGCAGCTTGCTTGGCATCAATTGGTCCCATTGTTCCTCTATGGCCTGGTTCCTGTTGAGCAATTAGGAATTCTGTTTTCTTGATTTGTCATTATTGTTGAGGGCATCAGAGGTGGCTATGTCAAACAAGTTGGACATTTCTGCCTCAGTCATTCTCCTTTTGTATCTATGAGGCTGATCTTGTTTTTCCCTTTCTTCAAACTCTGATAAACTGTGTACAGCTTCTCTACTTTAGTAATTGCATTATCTTTGCAGATCACTAGAATTCTTGCTTTCTCCCAGAATTCTGTTATACGCATGATCACTGTTGTGGCACTTTCCCTAATTGTCTTCCCCTCCTTAATGTGAAGGTGCAGAAAGAATGAAAGAACTTGTCCTTTAGAAGGAAGTTTTGTTCCTTCAATCCCATCATCTGGTTTGCAAAGGTAATCCTTAGAACGAGTTGTCATGATCAATCACTGATAGGTATCAATTATTCTGAAAAAAATACATGAAATTGATTAGAATTTAATAAAAAAAATTACAGTAAATAATAACTAAATGATAATAATAATTAAATAAATAAATAGATTAATCAATCAATGTAAGATCTGGAGTATAATTGATTTCTTCTTCCCACTGTTAATATGGTCAGAGTTCAACTGATTGTTGGTGGCTTTATGTGGCAGAGAACAGGTTTGTGTATGACTGTCTCCCACTGGTCTGCATACACCAGAGTACAGCTTTACTGTACACAATTAACTTAAAAACAACTTCAAAATGTGCAGTACACAGCAAGGTCAACTGGAATGGTCAAAATCACAAGTATAGCAGTGGAGAATAAATAATCAACTCCAAACATTTACGCGAGCCACATATGTGAAATTACAAACTGTGTGCGCAGCCCCTAAATTTAGTCCAAATGACTTAAAACTTCACCACAATGGTTTTTTCATACATACAAAACATTTTAAGGGTTAGGAGCATGACTTTTCTAACTTTCATTTTGAAGAACCACCCGAGTATATGTTAGGAGCATGACTTTTCTAACTTTCATTTTGAAGAACCACCCGAGTATATGTACATAAATCTGTTCAAAATGAAAAAAATATATACATTAAATGAGAACACAGTGAATGCTTTGTGCATCACAGAAAACAAAATAAAGATATCTCTAGTTAGGCAATAGTTACCCTGGGTAGGATTGCCACTTTTTTAATGTCCACATGGGATTTTTTGTTCAACCAATTTACCCAACAATCGAATGGGGGAAGATATTTTATGGCAGGTACTAGTGTTTTATGTTTAGTTCTTAGAATACTAGTTTAACACATATGTATTTACATTTTTAACAAGTACACCAATCTATATACCAGAAGTCAGTGAGAATGTTGAACAGTTTGTTAGAAATTATTCTCTTAACCCTACAGTAGGCGCGTGGATGACAGGTGTCATCCATGCTGTTTGTTCGTAAAAGGTTTTCTAAATGGAGTGAAATGCGCATGTGCCTCCCAGTACCTTTCGGGCAGATATTTGACTAACCACTCAGTTGGCCATTGGCTTCCTGTGAAGCAAGGGTACTTGTGACGAAGCGATTATTTCCACTTGGATGACAACTGTCATCCATGCGCCTAAACTGACTACATTGTGAGTACCTGTTTTATTTTTTCATTCGTGTTATACATACTTTATTATAGTATTATTTTATTATTGGCCTATGTTATATGTTTTATATATTATTTTCCAGGGCTGTGGAGCTGGAGCCGGAGCCAGTTGCTGGAGCTTGAAGCAATTTTGGTGAGTGGAGCTGGAGCTGGAGCCAGTTATTTTTGGGAAGCTGGAGCTGGAGCTGGAGCTGATAAAAAATGTGTCAGCTCCGGCTCCAGCCCAATACAAAGAGTTCATATTTAGATACAAACTTTTTTATGCTATTTTTTTTTATTTTGAATGATTTCTAATTGGACTTAATTTTTTTCAGGAAATGTGTTAATTTTTAGAAACTTAAACTAGTAAGCTTAATTTTTAAAAATAATAATAATTTTAAAAAGTAGCCTGATGAATCATGTGATGGTGATGAAATGTTTTGTGTGGCTGCCTGCTATGGCCTATGAGTAGCAAGGTACAATTTCAAGAGATTTATCAATCATTAATATATGGTGAGAGGAGCTGGAGCTGGAGCTGGGCATAAAAAAATGCTAGAGCCGGAGTTGGAGCCAGAAATTTGAAAATGCTATAGCCAGAGCCGGAGCTTAAGATTTTGGTGCCAGCTCCACAGCCCTGTTATTTTCTCTATTATTATAGTTTAATATATTTTTTATATAAAATTTTATTTTTTATAAAATTTATATTCAAACTCAAAATTCATTTATTCTGCTGCAACTTTTTCATGTTTCTAATTTTAATTTTATAACTACTGCATTACATTTTTTATTTCTAATCTTTTCAGGTATGAATGAAAAATGTCACAAGCCAAGAAACTAAAAGTTGAAAGTAGTAGGGATCAGAGACTTTGGCTGCAGTGGCTCGAAGAAGACACTGAAAGCGAGGATACAGATGGCGAAAGTGAACATGATGAAAACCATCTATCAGAAAGCGAACACAATACAGCATTGGAACAAGAAATGGGTGAACATGAAAGTGAGGAAGATGAAAATAGAAACTTAGAAGATCAAAACTATTTCCTGGGGTAAGATGGAACGACAAAGTCATTGAAAATGAGGCTGAAACAGGACATTAGGACAAGATATTGCGATATAATTACTCATCTTCCTGGCCCAAAAGATAAAGGTAAGCAAACAATGTCTGAAATTGAAATACAGGTGACCCTCGGTATACACGGGGTGTTAGGTTCTTGAAAATGCCTGTGTAAACGGAAACCGTGCATACGGGGACTAATACCTTATGGGAAAAAATACAATCAATCCCTAGACCAACTGACCCCCTCCCTATGACCAACTATATTTCCTCATACATCACTAAAACATGTACAGAAACACCAAGACACATACTATACATACATGTATACTTATATATTAACTGCACATAATATTATTACTGCAGTAACAAGAAAAAATGGTTTAACTTACAAATAAAGGAGGCAGATTGGGTAGAGTTGCTGTGGACGATGTTTACTGGTGAGAATGTTGTTATTTATTATGATTATTTGTTGCGATTTATTTTTTTAATTGTAGTACTAATAAAGTATAAAAATACATTGTAAAGAAGTTAAAATCATTAGAGATGCATATATTTAACATAACGATTAATTAAAATATTGAATAACATCCTCTATGTGATGTATTTGTAAATTTGCAAAATTGGTAATAGAATCCTCGCCATAATTAGATTCAATATTGGAGGATTAGTTAGGGCAATTGTATTGTAGATTGGCAACACTGGTAACTGGTGCGCTACTGACTGACTGAGTGAGTGGTGGAGGGGTAGGGAGGGGAGGGGTAGAGTGACAGGCCACCACACACAGCTGTGTTGGCTCGAGAAACCGTGTATACAGAGGGTCATCTGTACTAGAACTTTTCGATAAAAATATTCTTAACATCATTGCCTCATCCACAAACATTTATATTGAGACAATTAAAAGTCAGTTTGGAAGAGAGAGAGATGCCAGACTGACAGACGAGATAGAAATGAAGTCCTTTATTGGTCTCCTGTACCTCATTGGTGGCATTAGATGTGCAAGAAAAAATGCGCACCAGTTATGGGATAACTCAAAAGGAAATGGTCTAGAATCATGCTACCTTACAATGAGTGAGAAAAGATTTAGGTTTTTGATCAGATGCATGAGATTCAATGATGTACGAGATAGAGCGCAACAACGAGAAATTGACAAGTTAGCCCCAATAAGGAAACTGTTTGAGCTCATGACTCAGAACTTTCAAAAATACTATTCTCCAAGTGAGTACATCACAATAGATGAGCAGCTGCTGGCATTCCATGGAAATTGCCCTTTCTGGCAATATATTCCTTCGAAGCCAGCAAAATATGGTATCAAGGTATTTGCTGCTGTTGATGCAAAGATGGCTTATACAATAAACCTGGAAGTTTATGTTGGTACTCAACCCAAAGGGCCTTACCGCCAAAGCAACAAAGCAGAAGACATTGTTTTGAGACTAACTGAACTGATCAGTGGGACCAGTCAAAATATCACAGGTGATAATTGGTTCTCAAGTGCCCCTCTTGCACGAAGGTTGTTGCAAGAAAGGAAACTGACATATGTAGGAACTCTCCGCAAAAATAAAAGGGAAATCCCCAAAGAGTTCTTACCGAACAAACAATGACAAGAAAAGTCGTCACTATTTCAATTTCATAACGATGTTACCCTTGTTTCATATTGTCCAAAGAAAAATGAAACAGTTCTGATTCTATCCACCATGCATCATGATAATGCAATCGATGATGAAACTGCCGATGAAAGGAAACCAGAAATGGTAACATTCTATAATATGACAAAAATTGGGGTGGATCTACTAGACCAATTATGCCAGCACCACAATGTGGCGACCAGTCAAAATATCACAGGTGATAATTGGTTCTCAAGTGCCCCTCTTGCACGAAGGTTGTTGCAAGAAAGGAAACTGACATATGTAGGAACTCTCCGCAAAAATAAAAGGGAAATCCCCAAAGAGTTCTTACTGAACAAACAATGACAAGAAAAGTCGTCACTATTTCAATTTCATAACGATGTTACCCTTGTTTCATATTGTCCAAAGAAAAATGAAACAGTTCTGATTCTATCCACCATGCATCATGATAATGCAATCGATGATGAAACTGCCGATGAAAGGAAACCAGAAATGGTAACATTCTATAATATGACAAAAATTGGGGTGGATCTACTAGACCAATTATGCCAGCACCACAATGTGGCGAGAAACACAAGACGTTGGCCATTGGTTATCTTTTATAACTTACTAAACATTGCTGCAATCAATGCCCTCTGCATGTATAAGGCAAATCATCCTAATGAAGAACCAAAGAGAACCCTATTTTTGGAAAACATTGCCTGGGAGATGATCAAACCACAAATTGAAAGACATTCTAAAATCAAGCAAGTCTGAACTGCAGTAAGAAGGTGAGCACAATTGCTCCTTGGGATGACTCTGGAAACAGCCTACCAGCCCTCCTCCTCAAGGAGGTAGGGGTCGCTGCGAGGCATGTGGCAGAAAGAGAGACAAAACAAGAAGAAAATGTTGTGCTAAATGTTTCAAATGGATGTGTGGAGATCACCTAAAAGAAATTTGCTTAAACTGCTATGAATATGAAAATTGAATTGAAGACTGTCTCATGTTTGCAATTTTTTTGTCATTTTTTTCTGAATGAATAAATTTATTTGAATTTTGTCTAAAATACTTATGAAATGAAAACATTGTATGTTTCTGAATAAAATACATATGAAACAAACTTATTGTATGCATTTCCTTAGAAAAGTAATGAATTTATTACCAAATTAAAAAAAAAGTAATGGCTGACAGTTGTCATCCATGCAACTAAACAGGCGAGTGTCTTTCATGAGCCTACTGTAGGGTTAATTAAGTGGAAGTAGTCATTTTCAAATCTGTAAATACCTATTTTATATGCAAATACACATATATTTCTTTTCATATACTGATAGAATAAGGTTGAAACTCATTTTTTGTATATATATGAACATTTTAAAAAATCTGTAATTTAGGGGGAGCAGGACCCATTCAAATGGAATGAAGTATAATGGAAAGTATAACGGATTTCGACTTTATGACAGATGATATTACACAAGCCATAGGGAAACTAAAAACACACACAGCAGCAGGACCGGATAAATGGAATGCCACACTGATCAAAAACTGCAAAAATGCAATCGCTGAGCCCCTATACTGGATATGGAGATGATCATTAGACACGGGAGAAATACCGGGCATCCTGAAGAGTGCGAACATAGTCCCGATATATAAAGGAGGAGATCGATCCGAGGCCAAAAACTATAGGCCAGTATCGCTTACATCACATTTCACTCAAATATTTGAAAGAATAGTTAGACAGAAAATCTATGACTTTTTGGAAACTTGGAAAAAATTCAATGATAACCAACACAGGTTTCGGTCAGGCAGATCATGCCCATCACACCTAATGGAACACTACAACAACATTATTGATTCACTGGAAAGTAATGAAAACTATGATGTACTATACACAGACTTTGCTAAAGCATTCAACAAGTGTGACCACGGAATCATAATACATAAACTGAAATATATGGGAATAACAGGAAAAGTAGGGAAATGGATATATAATTTCCTTAGTGAGCGGAGGCAAGTGGTTACAGTACAAGGAGTATCTTCATCAGAATCAGAGGTCCTCAGCTCGGTACCACAAGGAACAGTATTAGCTCCACTACTCTTCATAATCATGATGACTGACATAGATGAGGACGTTACCAGAGACAGCACAGTAACATACTTTGCGGATGACACAAAGATCAGTAGAAAAATAAGAAACCCAGAAGACATAGGATCTCTACAAACTGACATAAACAAAATCTACAAGTGGACAGAAGACAACAATATGAAGTTTAACACAGATAAATTTCAGCTATTACGGTACGGAAAAAGAGAAGACCTAAAGTCCATGGAGTATTATACCCCAAATGGACAGGAAATTCAGAGAAATTCCAGAGCAAAAGATTTAGGGGTTGTAATGACAGATGATGCGAAATTTGAAACACAAAATAAGATAGCAGTAAACAGAGCAAAGAGAATAACGGGTTAGATATTGAGAACCTTTATGATAATACCCAAATTGGAATACTGCTCGGTCCTAACATCTCCATATAAAAAAGAAGACATTAGACAGCTGGAGGGGATCCAAAGAAGCTTCACAGCCAAGATCAATGGGTGCAGAGAACTAAATTACTGGGAAAGGTTACGAGAACTAGACGTATATTCACTGGAAAGGAGAAGAGAGAGATACACCATTATTTACACTTGGAAAATAATGGAGAAACTAGTCCCTAATCTTAATCTGAATCCCATAACTCCCCAAACAATATTAGTGATGTCTTTTGTCACAGTTTCAATACTGTCAAATCCACCAAAATCAGCAATGCAATCAGGCCACAGCTTATGCCAGACACCATTTAGACATGATTTCGAAACTTCATTCCAAGCTGCGGCTATGTTGGAAATGCCTTTTAAAATGTCATATGACTTCCAGTAGTCCCGCACAGTTACATCATCACATTTTGTGTAGTTTACAGCTTTTTACCATTTTTAATTTTACATTTAAGCTTTTACTTTAAGCGGCGTAAAAGTGAAGCAACGTAATTTAAAGTGGCGTAAAATGAGGTTTATATATATATATATACAGTGCCCGCGAAAAGTATCCGATCACTCAAGAAAATACAATATTTTCCCTTAATATTCAGAGACACGTAATTCACTTTCTATTTGTTCTAGCGACATCTGGTAACTTTGAGGTTGCTCGCTGATATGAGAGCTATCCAACGCATTCTCAAATTAGTGTTCTGGTAGCCTTCGTTGCGGGTGGCTGTGTCTCAAATTTGTCAGATTTCACTGTTTGTGTAAATTTCTTGATTTTTTTTTTTTTTTACCGAAAGTGGTGTAAATAAAATTTATATATAATGTGTGCTAAAAAACAACTTAAGAGTGATTGTCGAGGTGCTATTGTTGCTTTGCATGCATGTGGGAAATCACAGAGACAGATAGCTAAGGAATTAAACATATCCCAAAGTACCGTTAATTTATGGGTTTCACAGGCTAAGAACAATGGTGGCCTAACCACGCCAGTCCCTAAAAAACGATCTGGCAGACCGAGAAAAACAAATTCGCGAACAGACAAACTTATGAAACGTTTAGTATTGAAAAACCCAACAATAACTGCGAAAGAAATAAAATTTAATATGAATAATTTGTTATCTGGTGTTTCTGAACGAACTATCCAGGAGTGGCTCCAAAAAGAACTCGGATTACCATCTCGCCATGCTGCTAAGAAACTGTTCATTAATGAAAAAATACGTAAAAAATGTGTCGCATTTTGTAAAAAATACATTCATTGGACTGTTGATGACTGGAAGGGTTTTTTATTTAGCGATGAGTCGACATTTTTGACATCCAGAAGTTGTCCAAAAAAGGTTCGCCGGCCTATTGGCTCAAATAGGATGGACCCTAAATACACCCTAAAGACAATGAAACACCCTCCAAGTGTGATGGTTTGGGGTTGTTTCGGTTACTATGGGCGTGGAAACTTATATTTTCTTCCGAAGAACACAACTATGAATGGTGCACGGTATTTAGCAATGCTACAGGATAAACTTCTAATGGCATTGGCAATCCAAAGGACAAAAACATACATGCATGATGGTGCACCATGTCACAGGGCCAAAATAGTGACAAAATGGATTACTGACAATAAATTTGATATTTTGGATTGGCCTGGTAATAGTCCAGATCTCAATCCGATAGAAAATCTGTGGCTAATAATAAAAAATAAGGTTGAATGCCACGACACTGGCTCAGTCGAAAAATTGCAAGAGGCCATCAAAAAGGTATGGTGCAAGGAAATATCAGTGGAAGTTTGTCAAAACTTGATTAAATCCATGCCAAAACGTCTAGAACAAGTCATCCAAACCAAAGGACAGATGACAAAATACTAATATAAGGTTAGTATACATTTAAACATTGTTTTTTATGTAAAAAATACAAATTTCAAGGGTGATCGGATACTTTTCGCGGGCACTGTATATATATATATATATATATATATATATATATATATATATATATATATATATATATCTCTCTCTCTCTCTAATGCTAGGTTGATTAGGAACAAGTTTTGCGAGCTACGGGCGCTCTTAGCATCAGAATACCAGGATATCATTGCTATCACCGAGTCCTGGATTCATACTGATCATAGGGACTATGTTGGGGAGTTCAAAATTCCCAGATATAGAATGCTTTGCAAAGACCGCACCCATGGGGAGGGGGGGTGGGGTACTAATATACGTTAGGGACACGTTGAGTCTGGTTAACTGCCAGTTCCCGTCAGAATCAGAGCTGCTTGGCGTTGATCTGAATGTGGGAGGGACGAACTATAGGTTAATCTTGGTGTACAGACCTGCATCTCCTCGAGGAGGATACAGCCCTGTACACTGAACTCCGTAGCCTGCTAGGGGATAGGGTGTGTGTAGTTTTAGGAGACTTCAACTGTCGCGGCATAAAGTTGGAAGACAGGACTGGTGATGCTGAAGGGAGGAGGCTAGTTGACTCTGCTGATGAGAACTTGATCACTCAGTGGGTCAATGAGCCTACACGAGGCGAAAGCGTTCTAGACTTAGTATTCACGACCGAAGACAACCTCGTCGCTGGCCTCACCATTGACGAATCGTTGGGTGGGAGTAATCATGATCTGATTAGGTTTCATGTCTGCTTCCCTCGGATGAAGTGTAGTAACTTGAGAGGCAGTAAGCTCGATCTATGGTGGGTGGACTTTGTTAGCCTCCGGGATAGAGTAGGTGAGATGGGGATAGAGGTGGGCGGCGATGTTGAGGGAGTGTGGAGTGCATTCTGGGATGAGTTTATGGTGGTGCAGTCTGCTGCCATACCCTCAAAACCAGTCACCCCTGCTTCAATGCAGCCTAGGTGGTTCAGTCGTGACATCGCTTTGGCTATCCGAAATAGGAAAGTAGCATATAGGAGGGTGAAGGCCAATCATTCCCATGAGAACACTGACGCATATGTCCACCTGTGTAGGGAAGTGAAGGTGAAGATTAGGCTAGCAAAACATAACGAAGAACTACGAGTGGCAAGCCTCTGCAAGGGGAACCCTAAGGAGTTCTTCAATTATGTTAATAGTAGAAAGCCCATTAGAAGCATGATAGGTCCGTTAAAGGACCGAAGCGGGGTTCTGCGGACCTCTGACGTGGACATCGCTAATGTGCTTAATGAGTACTTTGCGGGATTGTTCACCAGGGAGGACACCCACGTCATCCCCGAGCCAGGCGTGAGGCACGAAGGTGCTGGCCTGGATAGTGTTTGATGTACCGCGACAGTCGTTGCTGATAGAATAGACAAACTGAGTGCATTTAAAGCTCCTGGGCCAGACCAGTTTCTCCACAGAGTGTTGCGAGAGGTGCGCGACCAGGTGGCTTCCCACCTGGCTACAGTCTTCAACAAATCGTTGGAGATGGGCCAGGTGCCTGGTGAATGGAGGGAAGCCAACGTGACCCCTATCTTTAAGAAAGGGGATCACGAAAGTCCACCAGGGAACTATCGTCCCATCAGTCCCACTTCAGTTGTGGTAAATTATTAGAGGGGATAATAGCGGATAGGATCGTTGACCATTTGGATTTGTACAAGCTGCTTGGGGACTCCCAACATGGGTTTAGATGGCATAGTGCGTGTCTCACCAAGTTACTCAAGTTTTTCCACGTCATGTTGAGTGAGTATGATAAGAGTCGGGCGATTGATATACTTTATCTCGACTTTAAGAAAGCCTTTGATAAGGTACCTCACCGCTGGCTAATGGTGAAATTGGGTGCTGGGTATCAGTGGGGAAATAGTCAGTGGATTGAAAACTGGCTGAAGAATAGGCAGCAGAGGGTTGTAATTAAAGGGGTTAGTTTGGGTTGGGCCTCAGTCACTAGTGGGGTTCCTCAGGGTTCCGTTTTGGGGCCACTGTTGTTTATCATTTACATAAATGATATCGATGGTGGTATCGTCAGTCGGATTGGCAAATTCGCTGATGACACCAAGCTTGGGGCCAATGTTGGGATGCCTGAAGCGATTGAGGAACTGCGTGCGGACCTAGGTAGGATAGGAGAGTGGTCTGAAAAATGGCAAATGCCGTTTAACTTGGGTAAATGCAAAGTGATACATATTGGCTACGCCAATCCCAAGTTGGACTACTCGATGTTGGGGAACAATATCGAGGCGACTGATTTGGAAAAGGACTTGAGTGTGCTAATCAGCAGCGACCTTAAGTTTACCAAACAGTGTGTAGAGGTGGAAAAGAAAGCCCAGAAGCTGTTGGGTTATATCAGGAGGCAATTTCAGGTTTGGAACAATGAGATTGTGCTCTCTCTGTACAATTCCCTGGTTCAGCCACACCTGGAGTATGCAGTGCAGTTCCAGTCACCCACCCTCAGGAAAGATATTGAGAGGCTGGAGCGAGTGTAGGCGAGGGCCACAAAGTTAATCCCTTCCATTAGGCATATGGGCTACAATTGACAGTTACGTGCCCTGAACTTGTTTTCGCTGGAAACTCAGAGGGTGCGCGGTCAACTGATCAAGGTTTTCAAGCTCTTACGCTGGTTCAATGATGTTGATTTTAGAAGCATGTTTAGTTTAAATGATAACTCAACTCGCAACACTGGTTGGAAGTTAGATTTGAAACGGTTTAGGACTAGTGTGTGTGGGACTCACTTTACATATAAGATCTGTGACACGTGGAACAGGTTACCTTCGGAAGTTGTGAACAGTTCCTCTGTGGATCGTTTCAAGAAAAGGTTAGACCAAATCTTGCACACTATTTGAGGGTGTAGAAAATTTTCCCTGCACTTTTGCCATTGGTACCTCCTCGATATGGGCCCCAAGGCCTTTTGAGGTACTTCTCTCTCTCTCTCTCTCTCTCTCTCTCTCTCTCTCTCTCTCTCTCTCTCTCTCTCTCTCTCTCTCTCTCTCCCCCCGCAAGGGGGTTCTAAGCTCGTGCTTTTGAGTGCTCTTTGTGCTCGTTTGTACGTGCTTGTTCCTGGAGGTTTCACGTGTGCCCTCCTGGCCCTAGCACCCAAGGATGATGGGGCTCGACCCTGCAGTCCTTGTCATCCTTGGTCTTTTTCCACTTCGACTGTCCCCTCCACCCTTTCTTTTTCCTCTGTCTTTCCTCTCACTTTTTCTTTGTTTTTCCGCTGAGATATGCCCTTTTAAATAGAGGCGAATCGGTTCTTCCCGAACTTAAAAAAAATAATATATATATATATATATATGAAAATTATTTCACGAAAGTAACACGTGAAAAATATTTATGATGAATAAAACCACGAAGGAAAGGAAACACAAAATGGTGCTCAAGCGCTTTCGTGTTTCCTTTCCTTCGTGGTTTTATTCATCATATATATATATATATATATACCCTACCCTACCTTACCTTTATGAACCTTATGTTGTTTCATGCATTGGTCTCTCTTCACATGGAGGTCAAGCTTGTGGCCGTGCCTCTAGGTCTGGCCTGGTGGAGGAGCGAGTTGCTTTCTTGTGCTCTCCACCGTACATAGCCAGGCACGCCCAGTTCATCTGGTACTGTCCTGAGCCAGGCATCCAGTCTTTTCTTGAAGACTTCAACTTTGACCCCCGTTACATTTCTGAGTCCTTTGGAAGCTGGTTGAAAAGTCTTGGCCCCCAGACAACCAAGCTACTTTCCTTCAGGGTTGAGGAGGTCCCTTGTTGGGCCTTTAATTTGGGAACACTACACATTCTGCCTTTCTTATTTTCCAGTGTTGTTTGAATGGTAATTGGGTTTAGTTTTAGGTTTGGTACCAGTTTTTCGATCATTTTCCATATGTAGATTATGATGTACCTCTCTTCTTCTTTCCAGTGAGTACAGATTTAGTTTACGTAGTCTTTCCCAGTAGTTGAGTTCTTTGCAGCCATCAATCTTGGCTGTGAAATGCCTTTGCGTTTCTTCTAGTTTATTAGTTTCTTCCTTTTTATATGGGGACATCAAAACTGAGCAGTATTCAAGTTTTAGTATACTCAGTGTTTTTAGCAGGGGAATCATTACTCTCCTGTCCCTTCTCTTGAAAGTTCTTAGTACCTGTCTGGCGACTTTTTGCTTTATTTATCGCTATCTGATTTTGTGTTTCGAATTTTGCATCATCTGTCATTATTATCTAGAGATCAATTGCTTTTGTGCTTCTCTGAATTTCCTGTCTATCTGGAGCATAATATGCAGTCTGTTTTAAGTTCTTCTTTTCTACCATATCTCAGGAGCTGAAATTTCTCGGTATTGAATGATCATTTGTATATTTTGTTCATGTCTCTGCAAGGCCTCCACGTCATGTACATTGCTGATTTTTCTGCTGATCTTTGTATTATCTGCAAAGGATGTTACTATACTGTTGCTGTTTATTCCGCTGTCTATGTCTGTTAACATGATTATGAACAGGAGTGGGGCCAGTACTGTCCCTTGTGGTACTGAGCTGTGTACTTCTGATTCTGATGATGATATACCTTGAATTTTGATGACCTGCAGACGATCTCTAAGGAAGTTGTAGATCCATTTTCCCACTTTGCCTGTTATTCCCATATATTTAATTTTATGTGCTATTATACCATGGTCACATTTATCGAAAGCTTTAGCAAAATCTGTGTATATAACATCATAGTTGTCATTGCCTTCCAATGCATCTAGGATATTGTTGTTGTGTTCTATTAGTTGTGATAGGCATGATCTACCTGATTGGAATCCATGCTGATTTTCATTGAATCTTTCCAGTGTCTCCAGGAAATCATAAATTTTCTCTCTAACTATTCTTTCAAATACTTTGGTGAGGTGGGACATCAATGACACTGGTCTATAGTTCTTTGCTTGAGATCATCAATGACCACCCTGTTTCCTACCTCGCGACCACTCTTCTATCCAATTTATTCCTGATTCCATGAGCCTTAGTTTTTTCAATGAGTCTTTTGTGCGGTACAGTGTCAAAGACTTTTTGAAAATCTAAATACACTATATCTACTGCCTGACGACTATCATAAACTTCAACCACAATTTGAAAATATTCTAAAAGATTAGTTAAGCAAGATTTGTGTTTTCTAAAACTGTGCTGCATATTTCTAACCAAGTTATGCAATTCTAAGTGTTTGACAATACAATCCTTAATTATTGATTCCAGTAGCTTACCTACAACAGACAATAAACTGATTGGCCTATAATTTTCCACTGTACCTTTATCGCATTTCTTAAAAATAGGTGTTACATTTGCTAACTTGGAATTAGCTGGTACGCACCCTTCAGAAATAGACTCATTAAAAATCTTTGTTAGCAGTATAACAATGCATTCTTTTAATGCTTTTAGTTGTATTGGGATATATGGAATCTGGCCCTGGTGATTTACACATTTTCACTATGAATATCGCGCATTACCTCCCTTTCACTAACCACAATATTATCTAAAGTATTACCATTGTTAAAAGGTATTACGTCTATGACCATAGATATATTTGTTACATCTATTGTAAAAACACGTAAAAAATTTGTTTAGCAGGGTAACCATTCGCTTGTTTTCAGAAACTAGCTCTCCATCAGAATTTTTCATTGGCCTGAAGACACTTTACTAGATTCCTTTTGTTGATGTATTGAAAGAATTGCTTGGGGTTTTCTTTGCTGTCACAAACTATGGAGATTTCAAAATCATGCTTGGATTTTTTTATTACGCCTTTTGCTTCATGCCTTAGAGATATGTAGTTGTTTTGTAACCACAAATTGTCTTTCTCGCACTTATGTAGCCTGTAAGCCCTATCTCTACTCCTTATAATATCCTCTACTCTAGAAGTAAACACGGGCTTGTTATTTACTTTCACACCCTTAATCTTGTACAGTACACATTTCTCATTTATAGTCCTAAATACTCTTTCAAACGATTCCCATATTATTTTTGTGTTGGAGATCCCCATTACATTTTCCCAATTGATGTATGACAATTCATTTCTAAATTTACAAAAGTCTGCATGCTGAAAGTTTGGAATTTTAGTCAAGTTAGCTGGTTTTGAGTGACTTACTGAGAGGACAAACTCTACCATTTGTGATTGCTATTGCTTAAAGGTTCTATTACTTGAAGATCAGTGATTAGCCTATCATATGTAGTTATTACTAAATCTAAAATACTGTCCAACCTTGTAGGTTCCGCAATCTTTTGAATAAGATAGCTATCCTCGAGAAAATTAACTAAACAATTAACTTCTGTCTCTTCCTGCATTGTATCATAATCCACATTGACACAATTAAAGTCATCCATAACTAAGGCCTGCTCACTACCTATTATTCTCTTAAGTTCATGATATAACGCTTCATCCATATAAGCTGTTTGATTAGGGAGCCTATATAAAATGGCAAAAAGAAGTTTGAAATAGTTCAATTTAAGTTCTGCTATAGTAGAATCTATCAGTTCTGGAATTCTGTGCTTTACTTCTAAACCTTTGCAATATTATCTTTTATATACAACTTAACACTGCCTCCTCACCTACCTATTATGTTTTAACAAAAAGTCTATAACCTCTAATTTGATACTCCCCTACAAAGTCACGTGTTTCAGTGCTAAGTGACAATTCATTTATTGCAATTAAATCATAGTCTTTACAAGCTATTAAAGAAAAAAAAATTTGTTTATCTTATTTCATAGGCTATGAGCATTTAAAGATAGAACCTTCAAATTGTTTGTAACTGCGATACCCTTGTGTGCGCAAGGGAATTTTAAGGAAATTACATTGGGACCATTCGAGTTATGGCAGCCTGAAAAGAAGAAACAGTATTATAAAAGTCTTCCTAAATGCGCAGCTCCATCATCATTAAAATGAAGTCTATCTCTGAGGAAGAAGTCCCTCCTGCCATAGAAACTGCTCCAAAAATTTGCAAAATGCAGTCCTTCCTGTTGACAAAGTGACTTTAGGTTATTGTTAATATAGGTTGCCTTGCTGTAGAACTCGTTATGTTGGATAATTCAAGGAAGTATACCTGTTAAAACAATCTTACTAGAGCAACTAAAGGAAAAAACTAATAAGTTCCTGTACTTAGCCAGCAGCTCTTCTGATCTAGAATTTAGAATTATTAGTACCCTACTGATGTGAATAACATATGTTGTGTCCTCAGAGGTTCCATCTGTAAAAAAATCAATACTATTAGTTATATCCTCCACCCTTGCACCAGGGTAGCAGTAATGGTGCCTATGATGGGGGTTCCTCCCGCAGAATTCCTTGAGCTGCCCTTGGACAATGGAATCACGAACAAGTCATATTTCAGCAGGGTTGGCAAAAACTCACTTTTTGAAAAAGCCCAACCCACCCGGGTTTTTTCCACAAAAACCTGGGCAAAACTGGGTTTTTGAAATTGTATCATATAATAGTATAAAAGCAAATAATAATAAAATTATATGCTCTATAAATGTTAATGATGATTGATTTTCACTTATTATAATCAACAGTGTGTGTATCAATCATTATTTTTACAAATTATTAAACTTAAACTGGGTTTATCCAAATAAAATATCATAATAGCTTCTTAATATAAGATTATATATGCTTATAATGTGCATGATGATTGTTTTTTACTAACTATATTCAACAGGAAGAATAGACATTTTGAATTTTTGCAGATGAATCACAGAAAGATTTGAATTAATGTTAGAGCATTATTTTGTATTATGTTTTAAGGTACATTTTAAAGCAGCCTACAATTACACCATAAATTGGAAACTCAATATATATATAAAATTAAGAGAATCTGGGGAGAAAGAACGTTGTGTGCATACTCAAGGGTGTAGTTCTGGGATGTACAAATTATTATAAAGTGAAAGTAAAGTAGCTACCTTAAAGTACCTTAAAATATAAGATTAAAAAGTGTTTAATGAAAGAATTATTTTGTAAAAAATGAGTGATTGAATGGCTTAAAATGAACTAAATTTTCCTATTTTTGTTGTGCTAATGAAACTAGATATATGGCTTATTATTAAAATAAAATTATCTTTGGTAATGTATAATAGTTTTTTAAAACTAAACAGAGTGCGGGAGATGAGGATCTATAATTCACTAAAGCTGGTTCATTTTCAGCAAACTGATACGTTCAATTTTTCAGTTTTTACCCATTAAAGCATTATATTAAAGTATTCCAATGCACAATGTATGAATACATGAATTATTTTAACTTATTGGTAATTATTTATAAATAAGTAAATGTTTTGTGTGTGGTTAAACTCAAATTAACCTGAATATTTGTGATTAAAAGCAATATTTGAAGAAACCCAGTTAAGTGGGCAAAATAGCAGTTTTTTTCGTGTTTAAAAAAAAAAAAAACCTAGGTGGGGAAAACCGGGTCACCCACTTTGGTGCCAACCCTGTATTTCAGGTTCATCTACGTCTTTGAAGCCTAAAACAAAACTTAGCATTCATTAATACCAGTAGACAAGTCTTAGGTTTTCTCAATGGGGTTCCATTAGGCACTTGCATGAAGAGTTGGGAACTAGTGGAAGAGAGAGGGCTATTAGTAATTTATATCATTAGTAGAAACTGAGGCAGGAGGGGCTGTGACTGAAAAATAACTCCTCTCAGAAGGCCCAAGGGATTCTAACTTTGCCATCAGGAGCACTACCCTTTCTTCAAGCCGCACTCTGGCCTCACTCTCACACACTAGCTCATTCCTCAGCAATTCCATGTTTGAGCATCACCTGCAAACTAACTGATCATTATTATGAGCCAAAATAAATGTGTAAGTGGCAAACTTTCCTTTACAGCAACTGCAAGTACTTGATGGGGGTGCCATGCGATTAACTACCATATATTTTGGGCTGTATAAGTCAGTATTTTAAGCTTAAAATTATGCCCCAAAAGTAGAGAGTTGACTTACAGGCCCAGTCTAAAAAATTAACCTTCCACTTTCCATTTTAGCTTGTATTTAAAGACACGTTTACATGTCATAGGTCCTCAATCCTGCATTAGCTCACTTTTGGTCAACATCTGAATTGGATCCATATGACGAAGCATTTTCAATGTATCTTAGGATGTTTATAATGAACTTATGATCAGATGATGGTTATGAAGGATTTGATAACTAATTTTTTACAAGATTTTTACAAAGTTTTACTTTGTTGGCAAATTGGTGGTTGACTTAAACACCCAGACTAGGCTAAAATCTGAAATTGAAAGTTAGGGAATTGACTAATCTGGGCCGTAGACTTATACGCCCCAATATATGGTAATTAAAAACAAGCATTTGGAAATTAATATGAAGTTAATAATAGTAATCTAATAACAATGTACGTCTCCTAGAATAAGTAAGGAGCAATTAATAAATAAAACATAGGTCTACCGCATGCTTATTATTATATATGGTATGATGGGCTGTTAATATATTAGTTCTGGTTGCGTAGGAGCATTATCTCTGCATAATTTATGTTAATACCCTCTGTTCCATGAAAGATTAGAGGAATGTTCCCATACTGGTATATGAATGATTAAGGTAATTTTGACTACCATGAGAGGTTTAACTTTTACTGTCCTCAATTATTTTTGTCTTAATACTGACTTTGGGTATTACCCAGTACCCACTGCAACAATTGTCACTACCAGATAATAAATGTTAACATGCTTGCTAGAGGGATAACCATACGAGCTTATAATTTGAAGAAGCAAAGTGGCTTGCAAAAATAAAGGAATTAAAGAAGAGTTTTATAATTTATTTTACTTTTAGTCTCCCTTGAAAATGCATACACTTGTATGTGTAGGTTAAATATAAATGATTGATAGTTATTGCTTTTCAATAATGTTAATAATCATTGTTCTATAACAAACTGCACATTTTTAAGACCAGCATTATATTAACATTTTTAGTTGGCTCTGATATACAGTGTGCATCATAGGTGTGCACACTGGGTATGCAAGGTACATAGTGCGTAGCCAATTTTTTTTATTAAATTTAAAAATTTACATTTTTTAAAATATTGATAAAATGCTATCATAAATACCAATAAATTTTATAATTTATTCAGTATACTTAAGCAATACAAAGTAAAATTAAGTGAAACTTACTTGTTTTCTCATGTGCTTTCTTACAAGGTATGCTCTGAGCATAGAATGTACTTGCATAGGAATATGATCCTTAAGTGCTGGGTGGAGCTTAATAAATACTGCCTTACTATTGGCTGAAAAATGTCCTGGGATACGCTGGAGTGTTTCAGCATAGTTTTATATAGTGGGTGATAGAAAGTGGTTGTGTGTCATTCAAAATCATTTGAAATTTTGCATTTAGTTTATGTTAAATTAGTACCATTTTAGGTGCAGTCATGAATGAACAAGAAAGTGAATGTTTAATTTGTAAAATTAACGAAACTACATTTTCATCCAAATCGTATGAAGAGAAACTTACATTCAAGAATGCAGATAGGCCTACTCCTGATTTACTGAATTTAATGCAAATCAAAGCCAAATTCACCAGAAGATTTCACTCTTCATCTTCCAGTAAAGTGAGCTGGTTGGCAGGTTGCGAGGAAAAAAATGTTTTATTTTGCTGGCCTTGTCTGCTTTTTGCTATTGATAAAAGTGTATGGAGTAAAACTGGATATAAAGATTTGGAAAATCTATCTCATGCAATGAAAAAGCATGAAAGCTCGCGAGGACATATAAAAGCAACTTTGTCTTTTGCTAGTTTTGGCCACCATCCTATTGATACAATGCTAGATGAGCAAAAAGCACAAGCAATTTCTCAACACAATGAAACCATCAAGCATAACCGAGAAGTAATGAAATGACTCAGCGATGCAACTTGTATTTTAGGTAAGCAAGGGCTACTGTTTAGAGCACATGATGAGGTGGAAAAGTCTCCTAACCAGGGTAATTACAGAGAATATCTAAAATCATTAAGCTCGTATGATGAATGTTTGAAATTTCATTTAAAAACTTGTACTGTGTTTAGTGGTTCGTCTAACCGCACTCAAAATGATTTAATTGATGCTGTAGGGATAACTATGCTGAAGGAAATTAAGAGAGAATTAGCCTCTACTAAATTTGTAGCAATAATGGTCAATGAAACATCAGATATTGCAGTGAGAGAACAGTTATCATTTGTACTGAGATACATTTTCAAAGGAAATGTGTATGAATGTTTCATTACTTTCAAGGACATCAGTAATGGCAGAACAGCAGCAGCTTTGGAGACAATGGTTCTTGAGTTTTTGAATAATTTTAATTGCAAGGTGAAGTTAGTTGCCCAAACATATGATGGGGCAGCAGTTGTTGCATCTGATTGAAATGGTCTCCAGGCTAAAATAAGAGAACATGTCCCATGGGCGTTATTTGTTCACTGCTATGCTCATAATTTAAATTTAGTTTTGTTTCACAGTTTCTCAAAACTTTAAGTAAGTGGAAGAAGTTTTTCGCAACACTGTTGCGGGGAGAGCGAATGAACTTAACTAGAATACCGTAACTTGGCTACTTCTTGATGATGGGAAATGAGAAGGTCCCGGGCGGTGAAGTTTTTCTCACCTCCACTGACTGTCACTGAGGGGCAAATGAGACTCCCACACTGCTGAACCAAGAAATGGACTCGACCCGCTAGCTATCTCCAAAGATTAACCCTGTGTCTGAGTTGGGTCCACTTGAGAACCTGGAAAGCCCTAGCTTCAGGAAAGGTGTGTGCAATGTACACCCAGCAATACTTGAGGACCTCAACTGAATATGGCATACAACACAAGCAAGCAAAATTTTAGCAGACTAATCGTGAAGTAAACCAAATGTGGCTGGATGAGAAAAGCAGATATTACCCTCTGAATTGTAAATCCTTGAAAGTAATGACCCCAGTCTATAAGGACAAAGGCTGAAAAAAAAACTAGTTGGTAGAATTCTAAGGGTTTATTAGCAATCAACTTGAATTATTTACAAGAGCTAGAATGGGTTATGAACTTGAGTCTAAACATGGCTTAAGATCAAGAAACAGAAATCCAAAAACCCTGAAAGGGTTTGTTATACAATGGTAAAAATACTGGACAACAAAAATAGAATTTCTAGAAAAAGAAAAAAAACTTAACCTATGCTAGAATGGTACAATTAGACAATACAATCGACCTCACTGGACCTAACATCCTTAAGCTAGACTTGAGGTCAATCCAATCACACCTATCTATTATAGTTAAGCCATGGAGAAGCAAAACCTGAAGCGAGTAGTCCTAGAAATACCTTAACCTGCACACCGTTATGCACAGGCAATGTCCATTATCACAAGGCACTCTGTTTTTCTTCAGTTTTCTTTTTCTTAACTGTGATTTGGCAAGCTAGAACTTCCACAAGCGGAAGCCAACTGTGACTAAAAGAACCATGCCAGTTTGTAAGCATTGAAGGCAAAATTTACTGATCAAAATGGATCTAAACAACTACTACTGAGCTAGTCAGGCATTAAGCAAGACTAACTCCAGCAATATGGGGGTTACATCCTGAAACAAGAAGAAGAAAAGATGTTAGTCAAGATAACCCCACTACAACACTTGATGAAATAGTTTAGTATTTTCACAAATCCACTAAAAGAATGGATGCTTTGAATGAAATCATGCATCCCTGCATGCCAAAGATGGCACCAGCTAGGTGGACATATCATTCTCGTTTAGTGAACATAGTTAAAGAACATAAAGCTAATCATCTTGAACTATTTGAGCAAATTATGAATGACACTGAAAAGTGGGATAAGCGTTCAATCTTTATTGCTGAAACAATCGAACAGCATCTCTGTGCATTTGAGTTTTCATTCATGTTGGAAATCTTTGGAAGCATATTTTCACAAACAGACATACTGTACAGTATTCTGCAAAATACAGTGCCCGCGAAAAGTATCCGATCACCCTAAAAATTTGTATTTTTTACATAAAAAACAATGTTTAAATGTATATTAACCTTATATTAGTATTTTGTCATCTGTCCTTTGGTTTGGATGACTTGTTCTAGACGTTTTGGCATGGATTTAATCAAGTTTTGACAAACTTCCACTGATATTTCCTTGCACCATACCTTTTTGATGGCTTCTTGTAATTTTTCGACTGAGCCAGTGTCGTGGAATTCAACCTTATTTTTTATTATTAGCCACATATTTTCTATCGGATTGAGATCTGGACTATTACCAGGCCAATCCAAAATATCAAATTTATTGTCAGTAATCCATTTTGTCACTATTTTGGCCCTGTGACATGGTGCACCATCATGCATGTATGTTTTTGTCCTTTGGATTGCCATTGCCATTGGAAGTTTATCCTGTAGCATTGCTAAATACCGTGCACCATTCATAGTTGTGTTCTTCGGAAGAAAATATAGGTTTCCACGCCCATAGTAACCGAAACAACCCCAAACCATCATACTTGGAGGGTGTTTCATTGTCTTTAGGGTGTATTTAGGGTCCATCCTATTTGAGCCAATGGGCCGGCGAACCTTTTTTGGACAACTTCTGAATGTCAAAAATGTCGACTCATCACTAAATAAAACCTTCTTCCAGTCATCAACAGTCCAATGAATATATTTTTTACAAAATGCGACACGTTTTTTACGCATTTTTTCATTAATGAACGGTTTCTTAGCAGCATGGCGAGATGGTAATCCGAGTTCTTTTTGGAGCCACTCCTGGATAGTTCGTTCAGAAACACCAGATAACAAATTATTCATATTAAATTTTATTTCTTTCGCAGTTATTGTTGGGTTTTTCAATACTAAACGTTTCATAAGTTTGTCTGTTCGTGAATTTGTTTTTCTCGGTCTGCCAGATCGTTTTTTAGGGACTGGCGTGGTTAGGCCGGCATTGTTCTTAGCCCGTGAAACCCATAAATTAACGGTACTTTGGGATATGTTTAATTCCTTAGCTATCTGTCTCTGTGATTTCCCACATGTATGCAAAGCAACAATAGCACCTGGACAATCACTCTTAAGTTGTTTTTTAGCACACATTATATATAAATTTTATTTACACCACTTTCTGTAAAAAATAACAAAATATCAATAAATTTACACAAACAGTGAAATCTGACAACTTTGAGACACAGCCACCCGCAATGAAGGCTACCAGAACACTAATTTGAGAATGTGTTGGATAGCTCTCATATCAGCGAGCAACCTCAAAGTTACCAGATGTCGCTAGAACAAATAGAAAGTGAATTATGTGTCTCTGAATATCAAGGGAAAATATTGTATTTTCTTGAGTGATCGGATACTTTTCGCGGGCACTGTAAATACTATGACATTGCTTACTGCACTGGAAGAGTGAATGAAACTTTAGATGTAATTCAGAAAATGCAGAGTGGCTTTGATGATTGTGTGGCAAAGGTGAAATATCACATGCCATTGACTGCTGATGCAGAACCAAAATGAATAAGGCTAGCACAGACTGATCAGCCAAATTTGGAAATGAAAAGATTTTATTTAGAAATCATAGATATGGTTTGCATGCAACTTACTGTTCAGTTTGGAAATCTGTCAGTTGAAATTTTTGGAACTTCTGAATCCAAAAATTTTTTTAAATTTAGCCAAGCCATTCCCTGATGAAATTCTTGAAACCTTTGCGGAGTTACACAGTGGCTCTTTTCATTTTATAAGACTGAAAAATGAACTAAGTGTCCTATACTCATCTGAAGAATTTCAAGGAAAATATCCCTGCCATATTGCAAAATTCTTGAGCCTGAACAACTTCAGTGAAAGCATGCCTGAACTTCAAAAACTTGTAGAGCTAGTACTAACCATTCCCTCTACAACTTCATTATAGTGGAAGAATTTTAGGATAAATATATTCAATCGACCTATCAAATTAGCAGGAAGTCGAAACTTGGTACACTTGTAAACTGAACCCTACTGATGAATATATTAAAAGTCCCAACAAATCCAAGTTGTGCTCCAGCTGCCATCTTGGAAAATGGCGGCCGAATTTCGGTTTTTTGGAAATAACTTCAGACCCGTAAAAGATACAAAAATTTACCAAGAGAGCAAAATCATTCTACATAAAAAGGCAAACATTTTCTGTTCCCAACTTTGTTTTGTACGATGAAAAATAAAAAAGTTACGCAAAATACAAAATTCCTTTATTCTATGAATCAGTGCAGACATGACGTTCAAACTTGGTTAATGGGTAGAAATTCGAATATTTTGTTGCAATTTATTATTTCAGAACCATGACAGTTTGTTTTTTATAGGTAGTTTGGTAAAAAAGTAAAGCACAACAGAAAGAGCTAGAGAAAAATACTGTAATGTAATTTTTTTGATGATGGGTAGGAGCTAAGTTATCGGTTTGGAGTAACATTATTTAAAACAGTTATTTTATTCCTTCATTACCCAAACCATCCAGGGTTCTTGTGTTCACATCAGCATTATCAAAGACAAACTGTATAAATGCATCTGGTTGTACTGTTGACCGTGGGCTATTAACAGCACAATTTAGGAAGTTTGTGGCTTCTTTGTATGAAGAGCATGCACCCACAGCATGCAAAATGTCTATTAGATGTCTTGATCCATAATTGCGATATAGGTGTACAGAAAGTCCCAAATGCAGTGGAGATAGGAATGAACGTGGCCTCATAGCAGAAATTATCGAATGGTTGATAAAAGTTCTCTTGCGATCTATACTTTCAGGTGTAGGTTGAGTTTTAGTTGAAATAAGAATCTCAGTGAAAGCTGTAAGTGTTGGGGGAACTAAAGTCTGACCCTCAGCCTTCATGTCATCAATGTCTGGGTACATGCTACAATCATACACTTTTACAAATGTCTTCTTTGATGATTTTTGCAGCTGTTTCAACAATACGTAATCATTCACTAGTCTCATCTGTCTTCTTGTTTTCATACCATTGTTCTGTTAAAATCCTCCGTCCTGTGTGAGTGAAGCTAAATATGTTATGTCGGGAATGCAGATCTGTACAGATTATGCTTGACTTGTAGTGGGAAAGGAACTTACACTTAAGCCAGTGGTCACTGTAAAGGTCTTTTTGTGCACCAGAAACTTCCATCATAATATCTTTCAGCTCACTCAAACTGTACTGACACTCATCATTACTTTCAATGTATTCCAAAAGTTTTTTGAAAGCAGACGAAGCTACTGATTCTTCTGGACGTCCTGCTGAATCTCTGTGCAATGCGCTTGAATGTGCTGTAACATACAAAGTGATAATGACCTTCTTCTGCTACTAAATCAATGGAATTTGCAATACGTGAATATACTTCCTGCCCCCAACTATCACTGCGCTGTTCACAAATTGAAATAATTTTTTCTCGAAATTCAAGAGTAGCCACATTATATACAGTGAGGCGTCTATTTTTTTAATGTTTTGTGTCAGGTAAACTTGCTTTCTCTCCACAAAATATACAGTCACTTAGGAAGTTAAATGTCTTTATTTCTGAACGAAGAACTCTGTTGGCTTGTGAAGTTGATTGTTCTGAAGGTTCCTTATTGACAGCAGCTATACTGTGCTTTCTTGTGTAGTTTCTCCGACAGATTTTGTGTACTGGTACACTCTTCAGTTCCTGAAATGTCTTGTATTTATCATCATCTCTATCTTTGCTTGCTTGAATCAGAGTCTTGATCCCTCTTTCCACAAATACCCCGCTTCCCACATCGATCTCTTCTGCACATATCAAGCACTTAATCTTGACTCATCAATAGCGTCCATTACCTGAAAAGAAAAGAAAAATATTAGTTCGTCTGTCATTCACTTTGAACTCTTACTTCGGTATATTAACTCATAACCTCCGATTGAGTGAATAAATGTTACAGATGAATCCGTAGATATAATCATAATTAAGAGTATTTATTAGAAGTAGAATATAGGAAATTAGGGACAGAGTTGCCCATATCTGCTAGAAACAAGAAAATGTATTGGTATAAATATTTAGAAAACCAGGTACTGTCACAATTTATATTTCTACTAGCTTGTTCCTGTGAAATATTTTTTCACAAAATCACCCATACAAAGTAAGAGAGGTTTCTGAAAATAGGCAGTCATAACAAAACATTTGCTTTTTTTACCTACAAACCCAGTTTGAATGTCGTGTCCGCATTGATTCATAGAATGAAAAATCTTTGGTTTTGCATAACACTTTTATTTTTCATCGTACAAAACAAAGTTGGGAACAGAAAATGTTTGTCTTTTTATGTAGAATGATATTGCTCTCTCGGTAAATTTTCGTATCTTTTACGGTTCTAAAGTTATTTCCAAAAAACCAAAATTCGGCCGCCATTTTCCAAGATGGCGGCTGGAGCACAACTTGGATTTGTTGGGACTTTTAATATATTCATCAGTAGGGTTCAGTTTACAAGTGTACCAAGTTTCGACTTCCTGCTAATTTGTTAGGTCGATTTTCCTAAAATTCCTCTACTATTAGTAGAAAGATCATTTTTGACTTTGAGGAGAATTAAAACGTATCTAAGAAGTACAATGGGTGAAGAAAGGCTGTCATACTTAGCCCTTATGAGCATCGAAAATGAGTTATTAGTCCAAATGAAATCAGACCCATCATTCTATGATTCAGTAATAAATGAATATTCCACTAAGAATCATAGGGTCGATCTGAAATATCGATAAAAATTATGCTGTCATATATAAATAGTTAAATATATACCGTATCCAGTGTCCACCCCATCATCCAGATTTGGTAAGTACTGTTACTACCATACCAAGGTCATAATTTATTATAGTTTATATCATCATTATTTCTTGAAAAGGTAATTATTTACAAAATGCTATGACCTAAAGTTGAAGTAAAAAATACATTTTTCTAGTGTATTTTGGTGTGCTCTATTCAAATATGACCTTCATTTCCTGTGCAAATGGAAAGAAATAAGAATTTGTTTACATTATTTCAGAGTCATATTTAGTCATATTTGCACAGGAAATGAAGGTTATATTTCAATGGAGCACACCAAAATACACTAGAAAAGTGTACTTTTGATTTCAACTTCAGGCCATGTGATTTGTGTTTTCGTCATTTTTGTTTAAACTAATGAAAATATCACGACTTAACCTAACTGGGCATTCAGTTAACCTAACTGGGCATTCAGTTAACCTAACGGGGCATTCAGTTAACCTAACGGGGCATTCAGTTAACCTAATGGGGCATTCAGTTAACCTAACGGGGGCATTCAGTTAACCTAACTGGGGCATTCAGTTGACCTAACTGGGGCATTCAGTTGACCTAACTGGGGCATTCAGTTGACCTAACTGGGGCATTCAGTTGACCTAACTGGGGCATTCAGTTGACCTAACTGGGGCATTCAGTTGACCTAACTGGGGCATTCAGTTGACCTAACTGGGGCATTCAGTTGACCTAACTGGGGCATTCAGTTGACCTAACTGGGGCATTCAGTTGACCTAACTGGGGCATTCAGTTGACCTAACTGGGGCATTCAGTTGACCTAACTGGGGCATTCAGTTGACCTAACTGGGGCATTCAGTTGACCTAACAGGTTAATATTGGTTATTTCACCTAAATATCTTCTGATCTTTTCGTATTAGGCACTCTGTCACATTTCAGGCACGTTAAGGATGAGAAAATAATGCCATAATTGATAAAAACATCCAATGCTTTTTCTTCATCTAGGGCACATGATGAATCAAGTTCTCAAAGTCAAAATCACACGAAAAGCACGTCATAATTCTATCACAAACACCACGAAACTGAATCTAATTAGAAAAACAAAAATAGCCAGAACAGAAAACAACCAACTAATTAAGTCACAGAGTAGCGAAAAAATAGCCCAGTCAGGAAAAATATTGTATGAAAAAAGTACATCATAGCCAAAACAGGAAATATATTTCATTAAAAGAAGTACATTTGAACACTTGTAATTTTTTTGATAATCTTGCATGTGAGTAATGCATAGCAAATTGTCATATGACATCATCACTATTTCCCTCTACACAAATCCCAAAATTATGATTCTTTCCGCAATAATGCATGTATTTATATATATTATCTTATTATAATAATTTTACCATAAATAAGCATTTGCCCCAGAAATGAGTAGCAAATTTGAATAAAGCGACTAAAACTACCTCATAAAAAGTTATTTTCAATCACAGGTTCAGCTTATGGCATTTAGTAAATATTAACCCTTGAAAATTCTTGCATAATAAAATTGTATATTATATATATATATATTTTTTTTTTTTAAGTTCGGGAAGAACCGATTCGCCTCTATTTAAAAGGGCATATCTCGGCGGAAAAACAAAGAAAAAGTGAGAGGAAAGACAGAGGAAAAAGAAAGGGTAGAGGGGACAGTCGAAGTGGAAAAAAGACCAAAGGATGACAAGGACTGCAGGGTCGAGCCCCATCATCCTTGGGTGCTAGGGCCGGGAGGGCGCACGTGAAACCTCCAGGAACAAGCACGTACAAACGAGCACAAAGAGCACTCAAGAGTACGAGCTTAGAACCCCCTTATATATATAATATATATAATATATATATATATATATAATATATATATATATATATATATACTGTATATATTTCAAATGCAAAGAACACGCAGTATAATTAACGTAAAGAACGACGCTTGTAAAGGAGAATATTCCGCGCAAGATGAGGAGGGAGAACGAACAAATGAAAAAATGAGGTAACCACCCGGGAATCAAACCCGGGATCTTCCGATTGCCAGTCAGATATGATAACCACACCACCATGGTCCTCACTCGATCAGAAGTCGTATTTCCCCTACATATGCGTATGTGTGTTGTGTACTCTGCAAATGTGGAGGTGCAGTGCTCAAGCAACATTTCAAGCCATGCCGGCAGTTTTAAATCAACGGTTTCTGGGAAGGTGGATTGGACATGGAGGACCTGTGGCATGGCCCCCTCATTCGCCTGACTTATCTCCGCTAGATTTTTTTTGTCGGGGGGTTCTTGAAGAGTAACGTTTATCAGCGGGGTAAGCCCAAAACTAGGGAGCAGTTGGTTGCACATATACAGGATGCGTTCATAAACCTCAGAAATGAACTTCTGCGTTTTACTTGGCAAGACTCGATGGATCGGAGGCTTGCCACGTGCATTGAAGAAGGAGGGGGTCACTGAAACCATTCTGCAATAAGTGCAATAGTGTATTGTATGTTTGTACTTTTTGTAAACCACAAGTGTCATTAAATAGTATCTAAGATCGCCTTTTTATTATGTTTTAATTACCCAAATGTAGAGGCCTGTATCTCGGTAACGGTTGGGAATCAGACCCATATCGATATAATACTTTCTACTTAGAAATACCCAAAGAGTGAAATGGTGCATTCTTGACATTTCCTCCTGAGACACCATATATATATATATATATATATATATATATATATATATAATATATATATATATATATATATATATATATATATGCACACTGTATATCAGGGCCAACTAAAAATGTTTATATAATGCTGGTCTTAAAAAATATGCAGTTTGTTATAGAACAATGATTATTAACATTACTGAAAAACAATAACTATATATATATATATATATATATATATATATATATATATATATATATGGAATAGGTTGTTTTAAGATTATAGTAAAACCTCTGCTATCTAGCAATCAACTATCCGGAAAACTTTAGAAACTGGCAAATTTTATATTAGGCCAATACAATTCATCAATCTAGAAACTGGGAAGCTTTCTGATGCCATCCAGAAAAATCTAGAACATCCTTAACATTTTTAATAAAATAAGACTAAATTTTACTTGTTTCAATTGTCCCATACATACTTAGCATAGTGTTTATGTTGATTACAATATAGTTTACATTGGTGTATACTCAGCTGTACAGTGCAGTATAGCCAAAATTTGAGTTTTACTATTATTGTCCATTGGTTTTTCCTTGGTTAATGGTACCCTCAGATAACTGGAAAATTTAAACAACTGGAATGGCCTAATCCTCGAGCTTGCCAGATAATGAAGGTTTTACTGTATTATATCTAGCGAAGTTTCAGAGGTTGATAAGTTTGTTTTAAAGTGAATTAATTCAGTAATATTGAGTATTTTGTTCAGCCCAGAGTATAATTGTACTCTGGGTACACTAAGCACCTTAACATAGGCTGAATATGTTTCAAAAGACTAATTTTCTGATACTCTTTTTAATTGTTTTGTGTCTTATACAGTAGTAGTTTAAGATTGCCTTACCTACTGTCTTTTTTTTCCTAAAGCTCCCATAATCCCAAATTGAGGAATGTGTTTTGGTTTCAGATTTAAGGTTTATGCACCCATAGCTTTCCGCTACTTTCGAGATCTCTTCCAAATTGCCCCTGATGACTTTCTGATCTCCCTTTGTAATGAACCTCTACAGGAACTTAGTAACCCTGGGGTCAGTGGCAGTATATTTTATGTCACTAAGGATGATGAATTTATTATTAAGACAGTGCAGCACAAGGAAGCAGAGTTTCTACATAGACTTCTTCATGGCTATTATCTGGTGAGCAGAATTACGAGATTGTCTAACCACAGTAACAACACTGTTACCAGTCTCCCTTTAGGAGAAAAATATTCCAACTTTCGTCTTTTATATGATTTGCATGGGTGAAATAAGAATATTAGAAAGCATTAGTTAATCATTTAGTAAAAGCTTTATCATTTGGTTATTTAAATAGGTGAGGATAAAAATGCAGGAAGTTAATATAATTAGGATACAAATTATGTTCCATTCCACATTCCATTCATGTCTACAAAGAAGAGTGCTACAAGTTGAGAGCCTTTGAGGTTCTTAATCATTGGGATATTGATAAAAATTACTATTAAAATTGTTCTCTGTATTAACCCTTTCATACCTGATTTTCATTTACTTTTCATGCCACAAAAAACACTTGTTATATCTCCAGAATGACTAAAATCTCATAAAATTTGATGGTCTCATTGCGCCCATACGGCATGAAAGGGTTAAGCAAGTGATTGATGGAGTTTAGATAGGATTTTAAATTGTGTTCAAGTAGAATTTATTCAGTGAATTTGGTGCAAGAACCAGGTAATTGTGATTGAGCATACATTTTGTTGATGGAACATTCTATTGATAGGTGTTGAGTTAGGTGAGGTTATGTTATGCTCAATAAGTTAGGTTAATATGACTGTAGATGAAATGTCCAATTGCTAAAATGAGTATTGAGTTTTTTTATGCAGGAAGAAGGGGTCAAGGGCGAGTGCCCACAAAAATGTCCCCTTGCTTCATAGGAGGAGAAAGTCAAATCAAGATTAAGTCATGGAAAGAGATTGAATCAAAGATCGTAATACTCATTATGAGCATGACTAGCTAAACTAGCTTGTAGGCATTTATAGTTGGGGTTAATTTATTTATGAAGTGGAGGTTCATACGAAGATACTTTAGATCTTCAATCCTGGGCCTAGCATTGATAATTATTAAGTAGTTCTTTAGCCTGAATGGTTAATGAACCCGAAATAAGCCCCTTATTTCATGAAAATAATTTAATGTTAAGCGTAGGCCCCACTCCTAAACCATTATACTTTGCGTGATTGTCAGGGTTGTTTTTAATGTAGATGAAATGAAATATGATTTTGTTTCACTATGTATCTGTAGCGTATATTTTTTTTTAATTCCAGAATTTAAACCAAAACCCAAGAACGTTATTACCTAAATTTTTTGGTCTTTACACCTATCAGGTAAATTATTTATCCAACTTTTCACTTCCATTACTTTATGAAATTAGTATAGGTGGCTCACATGCAATGATTCATAGCAAGATGATTAAATATTTTCCCAAAATCCTAGTAATTTTAATTTACTCTCTTCAGTCATTTAAATTTTTTTTTTTCTTTCATCTTTGAGGGAGTCTAAGGTTTAGAAATAAAGTAGCATTATGTACGAAGCCCACCTCTGTTGTAGACAGTATTGTTTAATGTATGATTTAAACCTGATTTAAATAAAGATGTAATGGTACCTCTCCCCCAAAGCCTTCCACTCTTCCTCCTTGCCGTCATATTACACGCAACCATCAACCTCAGTAAAAGGTATCGTATTTGGTACATTTAGAGTGAGGGTTCATTTATGTGCCAAATTAAACCTGGCCAAAGTTCCTGAAGGACATTAATTTGGTTTAGTATTAAACTGTTCATTCAATTCTGTTTTGTAAGTCTGCCGCTTTAAAGTCAGTTTTATCCGTGAAGACGGGTCTATTTCCTACTCAGCAACTTCAATTAAAGACATTTTTATTTTACCTCAGTTTAGTAAGTAAAAATGTTGTAATTTTCAACATGGCGAAGCAGAATGTATGATTTTGTCATTTACTTTCTAGTGCATATAAATTACCACTCGATATGAGCATCTGTAAATGTATTATATAACATTGTTTAAAACCAAACCACTGATCTGTATTGAATTAACATTGTTAATAATTTTCTTAATGATTTTCTGGTGCTTGGATTTTTCTCCTAAATTTTATTAACTGGCTACTAATATTTAGTTGGTTGATTTGGTAGAAAGCTGAAAGGCGATGCATTTCCCTCGAGTGTAGTTCAGACTGACATTTTAATTGTCTTGGCCATGAATTTGTTTGGATTGCTCTAATTCACTGAAAGAATATGCAATTTTAAAAATACAAAGTAGGTTCATAACCCATTATTCATAACTAATAAGATAATAGGAACTACTTTTAATACAGACAGTGGAAGCCAAAAGGTTAAATTACTAAATGATTAGTTCATATATACAGTACTTACCTTGTAGATTTCATTGACTTTCTCTTCTTCAGTGTAATGCCAAAAATATTCGTTTAATAGTAATGAACAATTTGCTGCCATCATCTATTAAATTGCATCAAAAATATGATCTGAAAGGCTCTACTTACAAAAGAAAGGTAAGTGTCTGAAGCCACACCTCCTCTTAACCAAAAATGTTAACATTCCCGCTTAAAGTTAAATGTGTACCACTAGCTTAGTTTCTTGTACTTAATTTTATTTCTCATTTCTTCATATTGCAAATGGTAGGATTTCAAAAGTCTGTCATTTGTTCATTCTTTATAAAGCAGTTTTTTTCAACCTCATATTTGTAGTAAGGAAGGCTACATCGTGGTCACATCGCACCACCGCTTCTCGTTAGATCAGCGAGGTTAAGCGATGCTTGGTCTGTTCAGTAGTTGGGTGGGTGACTACCCCTGCGTTTGGATGAAGTAGCGACTCGTCGTTTGGATCCCACATAAAGCCGTAGGTCCCCTCTGTCACACAACCTTTACCGTTAGGAAAGAGGTTAAACAGCTCCAGCTATTAATATTGTTATTAATTGTAGTAAGTAAAAGATACCAAATTTGTGTTGGTTCTAACATATTGTTTTATTAACTGTAAAGCCAAGGTAACTGTAGTCGTCGAGTGGTGAAAATAAAAGAAAATTTCATAAAAATTGTTGTTAGATTTATATTTTAAAGCGAGAATAATTTAGAGGAGGGTCTCGAATTCATTTTGGCTGTGGGCTGCAATACAGTATTTTGGCCTGCCAAGATTAAAATTAAATGGTTCAGGAATAATTTGCAAAGGACACTGTCAAAGTAACCTACCTCCAACATTGGCTGTTTCCAGATTCATCACTGCCATAGTATTGCACAAAGATCCCTTGTCAGTTGCAACTTCTTACAGTTTGAAAGGTTTACAGAACAATTTATCATTGACACAATACAAACTGTACTGAGGTAGTGTTTGTTCAGTGTTTCTGAGATGAAGAATAACTGGCACAGTGTTATGATGCACATTTATATAAAAAATGTTTCATCTTAAGTACTCCACAATTGCCAAATGATTCAGATTTCTTTGCTGTATAAATAGTTTGGCAGTTACAAACAAGTCAGATATAAGCGAGTATTCTCATATGATTGTGAGCTCGAAAACAGTGTCTTATTGGCAATGTGACTTGCACTAGCACTCCACCACAATCAAGATGTGGCACACCATCCAGCCAAGTGCCGAGGAAAAGCAAGCATTTAGCAGGTACACTGTACAGTGTGTTTGAAGAGTAAAGACAAAAAAATAAAAACATGCAACATGAAGTACGTTGTCGTGAATTTGATGTTCCCATTTAGAGAATTGGTCTTATGTTAATTTTTCATGCGGGCCACACCAGAAACGTTCAAGGGTCGCGTGTTTGAGACCCCTGATTTAGACCTTTCACTGCCGATAATGAGTCTCATTCATTAGCTCTTTGAAGTAAATAATGGTCGTAAGTGTAAAAAGAATTTAGTTTTTACCAGTCCAAGGTCGAGGTGAATTATCCTTCAACTGAAAATTTAGCATTCTAATTAAATTACTTATTTTTTTCTTTTTTAAAGCCTTTGGCAGTGTGCATTCTTTCTCCTTTTTTTAGAAAGTTGAAATGACACTTTTCTAATTATTTAAGGAAATGTATTACAATTTTTTTTCTCATTTCTTAATTGTAAATTGAGGGATCAAATTGTTTATTTCATATTCTGAAAGCTTTATTACATTCCTGTAATTGTAATGTTCGTTCAGTTAATGAACCCGTTTTGGTAACCTACCAGCGAGTTTACCTTCCAGAAGATTTTCTTGTCTGTAACAGCGGTGAGAGTACTATTAGGAAAAGGAAGTTTTTAACTTCAGAAATTTTAATATATGTTAAAATCGGTTTTTGCTTCTATTGCGTATAACTTATTTGAAAACTATCCCTACAAGATTTTTAAATTCAGATGTATTAGCACCGACAACGTATTTGCCTTTGAATTCATTTTTGTTAGATCTAACATCGATAGCGTTTGTTTGAGTTTTCAGTTTATGATGATATATTTAGATCGGGAGTGGTGTGGTATTTTTATTTATTTATTATTTCTTTAGGCGAATAAGTACGAGAGGAAAAAGTCTTCCCCAACTTTCAAAGACCTTGACTTTCTGGAACATTACCCTGATGGAATTCTTCTGGAGGCTGAAACTTACAAAGCCCTTGTCAAAACTATAGAAAGGGATTGTAGGGTAAGGGAAATAGGGCACAGGTGGTTACCAATTTAACGAGTATTTTTATTTGAAACTTGTATACCAGTGTATTATTATTATTTTTTTGAAATATAACCAACTTGAATACTTTCGTTGGAATTTTTGGAGGTATGATTGGGTGTCACTATTTATAATGTATTTCATTAATCCTAAAGTAGTATTTCCAGATTTGCAGTTTCACTAAGGTTCAGGGTAGGGGTATCCCGTATCTAAACGTGTATTTTCTTGCCACCAAATCAGGCCTGAGTGGCGCGAGACAGGGTACATCAATGCCAACTCACCACTCAAAGGGTTTAATGCTTTTGAAGCAAATATCTTATTTTAGTGAAGATTATTTTGAAATAATTTATATTAACTAAATTGGAAAGAGGAATGGCCATGTAAACTTTAATTAATAGGGACTAATATAAATATTTGTTTAGTGATGCAGAAATTCAGTTATTTCTTTACAGTCTTATTAAAAATGTTTTTTATTTTAAAAGGTTTTAACTTCATTCAAAATTATGGACTATTCATTACTCGTTGGAATACTCAACTTGGATGAAGCTGCCAGAGAAAAAGCAGTAAGTAGTGTCAGTAGGCACGAGTGAATTATTTATGCTTATTTTTCATGACTAATGAACGAGTGGTTTGATCGCTTTGGCACTTTAAGTAATTTAAGTTTCAATAAAATGAAATATTGTGAGCCAAACGAAGGTCGATTCCGAACTATCCCTTATGTTAAGATTTTTTGTTTTCCCATTTGTGGACTTGTTTCTGAGATCCCATTTTTTAACTTAAAAATGCTTTTGGTCTTAAGGTTGTTGTGAGTAAAGTATTTTAAATAGTTTTCATATATGCAGTACATCATTGAAGGACCAATTTCCCATTGTTGGTGGAGTGGGTACGATGTTTGATTCGACCGAAAATACGGAATTACGCAAACGAGGATGCAGAGTGGATTACTAATGGGAACAAAATGCCATCTCAACCTTAGGGATCGAGTGTCTTAGTTTTTATGACAAAATTACCAAGTGAAATCATTGTCTTGATTTCACAAACCTCTCAAACCACTTTTACCACATTTATATCAACTTCACGTTTATTCACACATTTACTAATTTTATTCCTTTTTTATGTAATCTTCCTCTACATCTGACACTTACACACTTGCTATTATAGTATTATTATACAGTATGTGTATAATAATTATACACATTTTTCACAATTCTATCCTTATTCATTTCTGAATGTGCGAGGTGTGAAGTAAACCAGTGGGTGACGAACTTCAAAGAAGCCTGCTTCGCGAAGATCAACCACTCCAGCATGTGCCGCTTTTGCGAACTCATGCGGTTTTACGAGAAGCTAGAGAGGGTCTGGCGGCTCGAGTCGTCCAGACCGGCTGTTGGAGGTGCGGCGGTCACTGACGAGGCTGCGCCGCCGCCTAACCCGGGGCTCATTCAGGATAGGATAGCTGCCGTGGAAAGGCGGTCCAGCGATGGAATGGACAGATCTCGGGACCGCGGAGAAACGGTAGAGGTGCAACCGGGGGCCAGGGTCCTAAATCAGTGTCAGGAATCGCCAGCGACCCACGTGGAATGCTTGGAACCGCGGCGTAAGGTGGAGGGCGCAAAGAAGGGACTGATAGAGAAGGGTGGGAAGGGGTCGATGGAGAAGGGTGGGAAGGGGCCGATGAAGAAAAAGGGTGGGAAGGGGCCTATTGATGGCCCAAAGAAACCGAAAGATGTAGCTACCGGTCGGGGTGGGTCGGGTGGTGTAAGCGTGTATGGGGCGGCGTTCTGCGGACCTCCGACGCGGATATCGCCAATGTGCTTAATGAGTACTTTGCGGGAGTGTTCACCAGGGAGGACACCCGCATCATCCCCGAGCCAGGCGTGAGGCGCGAAGGTGCTGGCCTGGATAGTGTTCGATGTACCGCGACAGTCGTTGCCGATAGAATAGACAAACTAAGTGCGTTTAAGGCTCCTGTGCCAGACCAGTTTCTCCCCAGAGTGTTGCGAGAGGTGCGCGACCAGATGGCTCCCCACCTGGCTACATTCTTCAACAAATCGTTGGAGACGGGCCAGGTGCCTGGTGACTGGAGGGAAGCCAACGTGACCCCTATCTTTAAGAAAGGGGATCACGAAAGTCCAGGGAACTATCGTCCCATTAGTCTCACTTCAGTTGTAGGTAAATTATTAGAGGGGATAATAGCGGATAGGATCGTTGACCATTTGGATTCCTACAAGCTGCTTGGGGACTCCCAACATGGGTTTAGATGGCATAGGTCGTGTCTCACCAACTTGCTCGAGTTTTTCCACGTCATGTTGGGTGAGTACGATAAGAGTAGGGCGATTGATATACTTTATCTCGACTTTCAGAAAGCCTTTGATAAGGTACCTCACCGCCGGCTAATGGCGAAAGTGCGCGCGCTGGGTATCGGTGGGGAAATAGGTAGGTGGATTGAAAACTGGCTGAGGAATAGGCGGCAGAGGGTGGTAATTAAAGGGGCTAGTTCAGGTTGGGCCTCGGTCACTAGTGGGGTTCCTCAGGGTTCCGTTTTGGGGCCGCTGTTGTTTATCATTTACATAAATGATATCGACGGTGGCATCGTCAGTCGGATCGCCAAATTCGCTGATGACACAAAGCTTGGGGCCAATGTTGGGACGCCCGAAGCGATCGAGGAACTGCGTGCGGACCTAGGTAGGATAGGAGAGTGGTCCGAAAAATGGCAAATGCCGTTTAACTTGGGTAAATGCAAAGTGATGCACATTGGCTACGCCAATCCCAAGTCGGACTACTCGATGTTGGGTAGTAATATCGAGGTGACTGATTTAGAAAAGGACTTGGGTGTGCTAATTAGCAGCGATCTTAAGTTTACGAAACAGTGTGTAGAGGTGGAAAAGAAAGCCCAGAAACTATTGGGTTATATCAGGAGGCAATTTCAGTTTCGGAACAAGGAGATTGTGCTCTCACTGTACAATTCCCTTGTTCGGCCGCACCTGGAGTATGCTGTGCAGTTCTGGTCGCCCACCCTCAGGAAAGATATTGAGAGGCTGGAGCGAGTGCAGGCGAGGGCCACAAAGTTAATCCCTTCCGTTAGGCATATGGGCTACAATCGACGGTTACGCGCCCTCAACTTGTTTTCGCTTGAAACTCGGAGGCTGCGCGGTCAACTGATCGAGGTTTTCAAGCTCTTACGCGGGTTCAACGATGTCGATTTTAGAAGTATGTTTAGTTTTAATGATAACCCAACTCGCAACAATGGTTGGAAGTTGGATTTGAAACGGTTTAGGACTAGTGTGTGTGGGAATTACTTTACGTATAAGATCTGTGACACATGGAACAGGTTACCTTCGGAAGTTGTGAACAGTTCCTCTGTGGATCAGTTCAAGAAAAGGGTAGACGAAATCTTGCACACTATTTGAGTGTGTAAAGACATTTAGGACCTCAGTC
Organism: Bathynomus jamesi; assembly: GCA_023014485.1. NCBI lineage: Eukaryota > Metazoa > Arthropoda > Malacostraca > Isopoda > Cirolanidae > Bathynomus > Bathynomus jamesi. Next base: position 485,968 of record JAJOZX010002062.1, on the reverse strand, counting down.
TGCGGAAATTTCTTTTCCTATTAAATAGTTAATATCTGGAACCAACTTCCCTCATAGGTTGTTTCCAGTCAAAGTGTAAATGTGTTTAAAAATAGGCTAGACAAAGTACTGAATACTCTCATAGGTTAAGACTAAAATATAAGAAAACTCTGCAGGAGATCGCTTGCACGGTGTCGCTGTGAGCAAGCTAAATATAGAGCTATTTATATATTCTCCACTTTCCTGTAAAATTTCCTTGGCTACTTTTCCAGGGTCAAGGTATTTTCTTCAACCCTTTTCCGTACCTGCCTCTGGCAGGGAGGGAGCGGAGGGTGGGGAGAGAGCCTTCTACTTTTCTATCCAGTTTTCTACTACTGCTAGGATAGTTGAAAGAAAAATAAACTTTTACAAAATTTTCCCTGGCACCCGTTGCCATTGGTACCTCCTCGGTATGGGCCGCAAGGCCTTTTGAGGTACTTCTTTTCCTTGTAACTCTCTCTCTCTCTTCTCTCTCTCTTCCTCTCTCTCTCTCTCTCTCTCTCTCTCTCTCTATATATAATATATATATATATAATATATATATATACATTCAACTGCAAAGAACACGCAGTATAAATAACGTAAAGAACGACGCTTGTATAGGAGATATTCCGCGCAAGACGAGAAAGAGAAAACAACAAATGAAAAAATGAAGTACCACCTGGAATCGAACCCGGGATCTTCCGATTGCCGGTCAGACGCGATAACCACTACACCATGGACTCCACTCTTCAAATGCCGTAATTCCTCTACATACTCGCAGAAACCAATGCCCCAAGGGGGCACCTCCCGCTTGCCGTAACATTATATACATTCAACTGCAAAGAACACGCAGTATAAATAACGTAAAGAACGACGCTTGTATAGGAGATATTCCGCGCAAGACGAGAAAGAGAAAACAACAAATGAAAAAATGAAGTACCACCTGGGAATCGAACCCGGGATCTTCCGATTGCCGGTCAGACGCGATAACCACTACACCATGGACTCCACTCTTCCAAATGCCGTAATTCCTCTACATACTCGCAGAAACCAATGCCCCAAGGGGCACCTCCCGCTTGCCGTAACATTATATACATTCAACTGCAAAGAACACGCAGTATAAATAACGTAAAGAACGACGCTTGTATAGGAGATATTCCGCGCAAGACGAGAAAGAGAAACAACAAATGAAAAAATGAAGTACCACCTGGGAATCGAACCCGGGATCTTCCGATTGCCGGTCAGACGCGATAACCACTACACCATGGACTCCACTCTTCCAAATGCGTAATTCCTCTACATACTCGCAGAAACCAATGCCCCAAGGGGGCACCTCCCGCTTGCCGTAACATTATATACATTCAAACTGCAAAGAACACGCAGTATAAATAACGTAAAGAACGACGCTTGTATAGGAGATATTCCGCGCAAGACGAGAAAGAGAAAAACAACATGAAAAAATGAAGTACCACCTGGGAATCGAACCCGGGATCTTCCGATTGCCGGTCAGACGCGATAACCACTACACCATGGACTCCACTCTTCAAATGCCGTAATTCCTCTACATACTCGCAGAAACCAATGCCCAAGGGGGCACCTCCCGCTTGCCGTAACATTATATACATTCAACTGCAAAGAACACGCAGTATAAATAACGTAAAAGAACGACGCTTGTATAGGAGATATTCCGCGCAAGACGAGAAAGAGAAAACAACAAATGAAAAAATGAGTACCACCTGGGAATCGAACCCGGGATCTTCGATTGCGGTCAGACGCGATAACCACTACACCATGGACTCCACTCTTCCAAATGCCGTAATTCCTCTACATACTCGCAGAAACCAATGCCCCAAGGGGGACCTCCCGCTTGCCGTAACATTATATACATTCACTGCAAAGAACACGCAGTATAAATAAACGTAAAGAACGACGCTTGTATAGGAGATATTCCGCGCAAGACGAGAAAGAGAAAACAACAAATGAAAAAATGAAGTACCACCTGGGATCGAACCCGGGATCTTCCGATTGCCGGTCAGACGCGATAACCACTACACCATGGACTCCACTCTTCCAAATGCCGTAATTCCTCTACATACTCGCAGAAACCAATGCCCCAAGGGGGCACCTCCCGCTTGCCGTAACATTATATACATTCAACTGCAAAGAACACGCAGTATAAATACGTAAAGAACGACGCTTGTATAGGGATATTCCGCGCAAGACGAGAAAGAGAAAACAACAAATGAAAAAATGAAGTACCACCTGGGAATCGAACCCGGGATCTTCCGATGCCGGTCAGACGCGATAACCACTACACCATGGACTCCACTCTTCCAAATGCCGTAATTCTCTACATACTCGCAGAAACCAATGCCCCAAGGGGGCACCTCCGCTTGCCGTAACATTATATACATTCAACTGCAAGAACACGCAGTATAAATAACGTAAAGAACGACGCTTGTATAGGAGATATTCCGCGCAAGACGAGAAAGAGTATGTAGAGAATTACGGCATTTGGAAGAGTGGAGTCCATGGTGTAGTGGTTATCGCGTCTGACCGGCAATCGGAAGATCCGGGTTCGATTCCCAGGTGGTACTTCATTTTTTCATTTGTTGTTTTCTCTTTCTCGTCTTGCGCGGAATACTCCTATACAAGCGTCGTTCTTTACGTTATTTATACTGCGTGTTCTTTGCAGTTGAATGTATATAATGTACGGCAAGCGGGAGGTGCCCCCTTGGGGCATTGGTTTCTGCGAGTATGTAGAGGAATTACGGCATTTGGAAGAGTGGAGTCCATGGTGTAGTGGTTATCGCGTCTGACCGGCAATCGGAAGATCCCGGGTTCGATTCCCAGGGGTACTTCATTTTTTCATTTGTTGTTTTCTCTTTCTCGTCTTGCGCGGAATATCTCCTATACAAGCGTCGTTCTTTACGTTATTTATACTGCGTGTTCTTTGCAGTTGAATGTATATAATGTTACGGCAGCGGGAGGTGCCCCCTTGGGGCATTGGTTTCTGCGAGTATGTAGAGGATTACGGCATTTGGAAGAGTGGAGTCCATGGTGTAGTGGTTATCGCGTCTGACGGCAATCGGAAGATCCCGGGTTCGATTCCCAGGTGGTACTTCATTTTTCATTTGTTGTTTTCTCTTTCTCGTCTTGCGCGGAATATCTCCTATACAAGCGTCGTTCTTTACGTTATTTATACTGCGTGTTCTTTGCAGTTGAATGTATATAATGTTACGGCAAGCGGGAGGTGCCCCCTTGGGCATTGGTTTCTGCGAGTATGTAGAGGAATTACGGCATTTGGAAGAGTGGAGTCCATGGTGTAGTGGTTATCGCGTCTGACCGGCAATCGGAAGATCCCGGTTCGATTCCCAGGTGGTACTTCATTTTTTCATTTGTTGTTTTCTCTTTCTCGTCTTGCGCGGAATATCTCCTATACAAGCGTCGTTCTTTACGTTATTTATACTGCGTGTTCTTTGCAGTTGAATGTATATAATGTTACGGCAAGCGGGAGGTGCCCCCTTGGGGCATTGGTTTCTGCGAGTATGTAGAGGAATTACGGCATTTGGAAGAGTGGAGTCCATGGTGTAGTGGTTATCGCGTCTGACCGGCAATCGGAAGATCCCGGGTTCGATTCCCAGGTGGTACTTCATTTTTTCATTTGTTGTTTTCTCTTTCTCGTCTTGCGCGGATATCTCCTATACAAGCGTCGTTCTTTACGTTATTTATACTGCGTGTTCTTTGCAGTTGAATGTATATAATGTTACGGCAAGCGGGAGGTGCCCCCTTGGGGCATTGGTTTCTGCGAGTATGTAGAGGAATTACGGCATTTGGAAGAGTGGAGTCCATGGTGTAGTGGTTATCGCGTCTGACCGGCAATCGAAGATCCCGGTTCGATTCCCAGGTGGTACTTCATTTTTTCATTTGTTGTTTTCTCTTTCTCGTCTTGCGCGGAATATCTCCTATACAAGCGTCGTTCTTTACGATATATATATATATATAAGGTCATCCCATAAGTAATGTCGTTTTTTACTATAGATTAAGTTTAAACTGGTCCTACTCGGTTTAAGGATAAATTTTCCGAAGGTTATATCTAAGAGGAGATCTATCGTGTTTCGCTACATACTTTACAGACATTGACTAGTGAAGACGTGTGTTTTGCTTTATGTGAACCCCTCATAAACATGGCGGTATCAGAAGAGCATATCAGGCATATAATGCTTTACGAGTTCAAAAAAGGGAATAGTGCTACTGAAGCAACGCGAAACATTGACGACGTTTATGGCAACGTTATTCTGCATGTGAGGAAATGTCAAAGATGGTTTCGAAAGTTTAGGAATGGCGACTGCTGTTTCACAGATGCAGCACGCTCTGGACGCCCTGCTGAGTTTGATGATGACCCGCTGTTAGCCGCACTTGAAGAAGACTGTTCAACAACTGTCGAAGAATTGGCCCAGAAACTCAATTCATCCCCGTCCACCATCCATCGACATTTGCAACAACTCGGGAAAGTGCCTAAGTTAGGAAAATGGGTGCCACATGAATTGTCGGTCGACAATCTGAGTGTGCTGGTAAACATTAGCAGAGCTCTTCATTCCCGTGAACTCCAAGATCCGTTTTTGCACCGTTTAGTGACTGGTGATGAGAAGTGGATACTGTACCAGAATGTTAAGCGCCGTCGACAGTGGGTTTATGCCGGAGAACCAGCGACACCACAGCCAAAACCAAATCTTCACCCTCGGAAGGTGTTGCTTAGTGTTTGGTGGGATGAAGGTGGTGTAATACACTTTGAAACCTTACCACACAACCAAACAATCACCGCTCAAGTCTACTGTCAACAACTGGATCGATTGAACACTGCACTAAAAGAAAAGAGACCACCTTTGGTTAATCGGAAAGGAATCGTGTTCCACCACGACAACGCACGTCCTCATACCGCTCGGATGAGGAGCTTGGGTGGGAAAAACTTCCACGTCCTCCATATTCTCCAGACCTTGCGCCTTCAGATTATCATCTCTTCAGGAGTCTGCAAAACTATCTTGACGAGAAACAGTATACTTCTTTAGATGACCTGCACACCAGTCTTTGTACGTTTTTTGCCTCAAAACCGCCTGAATTTTATAAGCATAGCATTGAAAAGCTTTTAGGACGTTGGCAGAGTGTCATTGATTCCGATGGAAAATATATACTAAATTAAAAAGTTTCAGTCGAGTTTTTTTTTGTCCTTCAAATTCCGATCTAAAAAACGACATTACTTACGGGATGACCTGATATATATATATATATATACATATATACAGGGTGTCCGAGAATTATCTGTACAATTTTTGGCTGTTATCAAAAGTCAACCATGAAGTGTAGAAATTCCAGTGTTGTCCCATTTTACAGAGAATCTCATTAATTTTTTTCTGATACCAAGTTTTGATAAGTTTTTTAGAAATTCCAGTGTGTCCGAACATTATCTGTACAATTTCATCTTTTAATAAAATTCTTGATAACACACGTAAAATTCTTAAACAAGATTATTTAGAATCTGTACTTTCAAAAGTTTCTTTTATTAAAGTAACGTTGTTTACAAACATTCGATATGTGCACCATTAGTGATTCGCAAAACATCCATCGATACTCCAAATGTTGCCATGTACGCTGCAGCATATCCACATCAATTCGCTCAATAGCAGCTGTGATTCTTGATTTTAAATCATCAATGTCTGTCACCCGCGTACATTTCTAAAAAACTTGTCAAAACGTGGTATCAGAAAAAACTTATAATGAGATTCTCTGTAAAATGGACAACACTGGAATTTCTACACTTCATGGTTGACTTTTAATAACAGCCAAAAATTGTACAGATAATTCTCGGACACCCGGCATATATATATATATATATATAATATATATATTTTTATTTATTTTAGTAAATAAATTACACACACACACATCAATAATATTATTGTATATATTATAAATATACTTTTAAGACTCTGTAGATGTGAAATTATGCTAAATGTGTCCAAATGTATACGGGGCTATGACTCCATATTTGAAAAAATTTACTGGAGCACAGCTCTGAATTTACTTTCTTTCCCCTTACACCACTAGATAGGTTAATGATAGTAAACTCTTGAATTGACGACATACCAATTACAAATTGTTTTAGCTAAACATAATACAATAATGTACAGTTTATAACTCGCCTTAAGTTTATTTATTTCATTGCAGCAGCAATGTATTGATTTACACTTGCTTAAATGGGCTATGGAAATGTCAAATTTGTTGCTTTTTGCTTTATTAGATTTGGATGCAACACTTGAACTTGAAGGCATATTTTGACTCCTCTTTATTAACCACAACAGCTTGGTGAGTTTCTTTTGTTAGGCGCAAAATTGCGTTCAATGTCTTCTGGATTTGGGAATTTTCAAATTCCTCTAAAGCAGTTTTGTTAGTCTGATGCACAGATTCCTCACTTACCTTTTGTTTCTTAGGTGGAGGAGAAGCACTTTCTTCAGTCTGTGAAACATCTAGTGAAAAAGTTTCATTTTCTAGATTAGCAGTTGATGAAGTTGGTTCATTTTTCTGAGGTCTAGCACTAGCACATTTTGTGAACAAACTAAATGACTGCTTTGCCGTATCTCTTTGCTGCACTTCATCCTGGTATTTCTTTACTGCAATATCTAAGCTGTGGGCCCAAACTCTGGACCTCTTGTATTGTAACAAATATTTTTTTGGAATTAAAATGTTCCTCCCAGTTTTGCTTCTTTGAATATTTGTTCTTGCATTGACCACAAAAGTAACCCCTTTAACACCCTCACTTTTCTCTCCAACTTCATCAATATTAGGATCCATTATTGATTATTGACTACCTGAAAAAATACAAAATAAGTAAAAGTTAGTAAATATAGTATGGTAAAAGTGAGTAAAAGTAAGTAAATATAGTACAATGAAAGTAAGTAAAAGTAAGTGCTTTAAACTTAGTAAAAGTAAGAGTAAGAAGAGGTAAGTAAAAGTAAGTTTAAACTTAACTAAACTTTTCAATTCTAGAGTCATGGTGGATTACTTAAAACCGCACAAGTAATTCTCTGGCCAATTTATCAAACCTGGCGAGATCATGGAACATAGTCCAATCCTGATAATTTTATATTAAAAAAATATACGTTTTAATAAAATTTTAATTATCAAACATTGAAGCTTAACAAAAAATAAAATAATTGTTAAATATGGAATTACCAACTAAACTTAAAATAACTAATTTGTAATTTAAAAAAATTGTTTGTACAAGAACGTATACGCAAAAAAATTGCATAACGTCTAGTGGATGAACAAAACCCAAACCCAAATTTACTTTTTCTCATGGTCAAATTTACTGGAGCAATGCTCCCAAGATCCCAGGAATCTGGAGTCATGTACGGGGCTCCAATAAACCTTAGCCTCCCTCCCCCCTGCCCATGGCCCAAACCATTAGAGGTACAGTGAAACTAAACATACCTTACAAAAGAGAATTTAATCCTGCATTTAATGAGAAACAATTAAAACTTCGTGTTCCCGCCATTGGCTTCCAAGACAGCCTGAATTCGCTTTGGGTAGCTTGCCAAAAGTGACGTGAATAGATCTTGATCGTTACGCAAATTTGCTAAAACAGTTTCAATGTGTTGCGTCATTGTATCCTTTCGAAATCGATTTGCTGCAGTTCTTGAAACAAGAGACATTCAACCTTGTCCTTTATAACTGATCCAATGTGTTCACAGACGTTCAGGTGAGGAGAATTTCCTGGCCATTCTTCATTTCCAAAGAAATCGATCTCATGGTTCCGCAACAACTGTTGAGTGGCTAACGCCTTAAAGCAGTGGGCCTTATCGTGCAGAAGTGTGACCTGATCGACATCCATAACATTGTTTGGGTTTCTTAGAAAAGGAATGACATGCTGGATAGAATAATATCACGAAAATGCTGTCCATCCCAACTCCTGAACATTTGGCTTCAGCACCCACATGAGCTTCTTTGCAGTGAACAAAACAACACACCAGCACAGTCTGGACTTTTTAATAATTCGCGATAATGTTCATTGTCATCGATTTCATCTGGTGTTGTGGCCCACACTCGATCATTTTGGTAGTTAGGCCGACGCGTAAACAAACGTAAACAAAAAATTCATCGGAGACAGCTAAATGCATGAAATCATCCACATCCCAATCTTCCAGATAATGGGCAAACCACATTCTGTCATAGATGTTAAGTCGAGTTTTTCTTGACTTTGGAAGTTCATCCCAAGGCTTTAAACCTTGCCTGTGACGGTACAGTCGAATGATCTCACCACTAACGATCTTTCCTCTCAACACTTCGATCTCTCTAGAAAGTTTAGCAGAGCTGTTTTTCCGCTTACGCGTACCGCTTTCAATGATGTCCTTTGTTTCCTGAGAGAGTGGCAAATTTGGGCGCCCAGATTTGGTTTTATCTATTTCACATTCATCCAAAGTTTTATTCCAATTTCTTTTGATGGAGTCCTCACTTCTTCGCAACTTTTTGGCAACCCATGAACGTGTTATAAAGGTGGCTCCAGCATCACGAGCTTCCCGAAATGTTATTGCTCGTATGCGATATATGACACGTTGCCTCTCGGAATCACCAATTAATTGAGAAGCCATTATATTATCACTATCAGCTAGAGTAATTTTAATACCTGACCTGCAATAAATAAAGAATTTTATATATTTTTATAATCACTAAAAACTATTTCGATATAAGTAAACATGTAAGCTGCAAATGGTGGGGCTAAGGTTTTTTGGAACTCCTTACAGAAATTTCCCCCGACAAACTTTTACCTTCTTTGTGTTCAATTGGATATGAACTATGCATAAACTCCTATACAAATTATATAAGCAGTCTTAAATAAAAAATAACCTCGTTAAATGCTTCTTTATAATCAGCAGAAGAAAACAAAACCTAAACAGACGTTATATTGTTAAAATTTTTTTTAGAAAATAACGTAAACATTTATCGGAAAAAAAAATGGCTCCTGCACGCCACGCTTCAAATTGCTAGTGACGTCATCAATCGCGCGCCATCTATTGAGCAAAATAAAAACTGGGCCTAATGTGTATAATGTACATCTGGATACAAAGTTATAAAAGAGAGGCATTTTTTCTCACTGAAGTATTATTAGGATTTTGGTAGGTAAAAAAAATAATTGAAGTTAATGTGTCCAATTGGTCTTAAAATACGACAAAGGGTTAAAAAGACATTCTAATCAGGCGGATGTTCCGAGAAAACGCGCGCAGTTTCACGCCTAGAAAATTCTGAGAAACCACGTGCAATTGAAAATTTCAAGGAAACGCGTGTAGTTTTAAGATTTGGAGGATTTGTACCGACTCCGACTCCACCCAAAAATAACCGACGCCACGACTCCGACTCCACAATCCTGTATATATATATAAAGTAAAAAAACCACTGAGTATGAAAGAAGTGGTGGCGGAGCAGAAGGAAATTGAATCACATAAGACTCGTAGGGAATTTAAACGACAGCCATATGCGAATATTATAAAACAGGTTCGTGCAAATATGGCTCAAACTCGGGGACTTTTTTAACATATATACTAGTGGGCCAAATGGCCCACTTGCCCTTGTATTTGGCCCACTAGTCAATTTTAAGCTTTGGAGTAAAAATATTGATTCTAGCAAGGTCTCCCATGAAAGAACGCAGATATAGAGAGTCAACAGAAGCCTATCAAACAAGAAAATTTGCTGTCAAGTTCTTCACTGGTGGTTCATTTTAAGATAGCTATTTTCTAGTATGAAATATTATATAACTGCCAGATGCTTCTATCATCTACATTCCATAAAATGTTTTGTACCTATTTGCCCTTTCTATTTTCACAATTTTTGTCAATGCTGAGCTACAGTATAGCAGTATGTTTGAAATGTCTCTTTGGTCTTTTCAAGAAATATTGTCTGGTACTACTTTTATTTAATAGAAATTACCATTTTTGCATCTACTGTAATGTGTTTCCTTAAATTCCTTCGATTTTTATATAATTATCTGCTATCTAACTAACTATCTTTTAATATAAATGCCAGGTACTTGGTGTGTGCCCCTTTTTAGATATATGTACCCTTTTTTTTTTTTTTAAAGTGGCCCACTAGTAAAAATTCCTTGAAGTCCCTGCTCAAACTGCATATACAATCACCCCCCAAAATGCTTCTATATGATGATGAATGGAAAATGCAGGTACGGACCAAACTGCAACTTTTTTCACCCTCGTATATGCAGACAGTCAATTACGGAGAAAAAAATCCCTGAACAGAGTGTGCCCGCATTTTCACATTAAGGGTACGCAAAGAAGAGAACGGGAAAGAGCAGATCATATTCGACATAGAAGTAATAACAAGAGTAATGAAACTTTTTTAGAAGAAGAAATGAGGATAATAAAAGCACAGCTTGCCCTTCTAACAAGGAAAGACAGAACGCCGCAAATATATGCACCACAACCTTACGCACATCACCCTTCTATTCAACACCACCCACCAATAATACAACAACCACAGTGGTATCACGGGCCGCAACCCCAATACTCCCAAATGCAGCGGCCCAACCAATAACACCAAACAGGAACCGACATTCGACCAGAAAACGACCATCAGTTAGGAAAATCGAACACGAAGATTAGAAACCCGGTAGATGTATTATACACAAATGTACAAGGCCTCTATACGGACCATATAGACCAAATTATTTCAATACTTGCAAAATTTAGCTACGGAAACCAGCATAGATATCATATACCTAACGGGAAACACTTGCATGAGTGAAGTGCGACAAAGGCTGTGAAAACTGCATCGAGAATACTGAAATAGCATTGCTGGGCTACAACATACACAGAGCAGATGGAGTGGCTAGACGGGGGGGGAGGGTGTTGTATGTACATGAAAAACACACACTTGCGAGGTGAAGGTAAGCAAATCAAACAGCACAGTCGAAGTTATTATATTAGCAGTAAAAGAACTGAACCTAACCATTATGGACGTCTACAGACCACCAAACACCACAAAAAGTTAATTTCAATTTGCCACAAATGAAATACAAAACATTTTACAATTACTCGAAACTTCAGCAACAAATATTCTAATTTGCGGAGATTTTAATTTCCCATTCATAACATGGAAGAAAAATGATGGTCATATATGTTGAGAAGTTTCATGGCATCATTACAAAAGATGATAGAACCCAAGCAATAATGCTATTAGATATGATCGGACATTACGCCCTTACTCAGGAAATCTGTGAAGCCACTAGGAAAGAGAACGTTTTGGATTTAATTTTGACAAATAACAATGAGATAATAATAAATAAAAAGGTACCGCACACAAATTTCTTCGACCGTAACCTAATCGATATACAATTGAAGTTAGCACCCAGAGGTCCAAAAACGCATCCCAGAGAGGCAGAAGGAATATTTGAAGGCTTAAACATGAATTCAAAGAAAGTAGATTGGGGAAGTGTAAATAAAGATTTAAAGAAAGTAAATTGGGAATTATTACTTCACGAGAAGATTCCAGAACAAATACTAGGTATAGTGGAGTCTGAAACCAAACCTATATTACTGAAGCATATTCCAGAAAGACAAAAGAGAAAACGTAGCAAGCTCGAGAGAAAATCAGGACACTATTTAGACAACGGAAGCAAACCATAAAACATCTCCACAGAAGCATATTCCAGAAAGACAAAAGAGAAAACGTAGCAAGCTCGAGAGAAAAATCAGGACACTATTTAGACAACGGAAGCAAACCATAAAACATCTCCACAGATGCAAAGCTGATGCAAGGAGACTCAAACTAGAGAGGAAACTAGGCGAAATAGAAATGGACCTAAAGTAAACAGTCATGCACAAGACAAACGAGGAGGAAAACAAGGTAGCAGAAAACATAAAAGATAACCCAAAATACTTCTACACATTTGCGAAAAGGAAAATGCAGTGCAAAGAGAGTATTGTTTCGATGATAGACGGGGAGGCCAAACACACAAATGACCCCCAAAAAATGAGCGAACTGCTTAAGGAACAATTTAACTCTGTGTTTAGCACCCTTAAGTCCGAGATGAAAGTAGAAAGCGCAGACGAATTTTTCGATATTGATAGAAATCGGCTGAGGACAAATTCTAGCACAAACCTATTAATGGACTTAGAGTTCTCGGAAGGAGATGTAATTAAGGCTCTATCACAGATGCGAGACAATTCGGCACCAGGGCCAGACACATGGAGAGAGTATTGCCAAACCGCTATACTTATTATGGAGGAAATCACTCGACACAGGACAAATTCCACTACCATTAAAGAACGCGAACATTGCCCCTTTATTCAAAGGTGGTAACAGAGCAATGCCCAAGAATTATCAGCCGGTAGCTCTCACCTCATACCTTATAAAGTGCTTTGAACGTATAATTAGAAGCGAAACTACCTACTACCTACAAGAAAAGAACTTATACAACCCAAATCAACATGGTTTCAGGGCTGGAAGATCATGCCAATCACAGCTATTAGAACACCAGGAGAAAGTATTAGAAACACTGTCGAAGACAAAACATAGATGTAATTTACACTGACTTTGCTAAAGTCTTCGATAAATGTGACCATGGAATTATAGCACATAAATTTAAGAATACAGGAATTGCTGGGAAGATGGATATTTAATTTCTTGGCGCAAAGAACACAAAGAATGGTGTGGTGGTAAATGGAGTCAAATCGGGTCTCGAAAGTAGAGAGCTCTGTCCCACAAGGGACAGTACTAGCTCCCTTGCTGTTCATACTAATGATTGCAGTTATTGATGCAGATATCAGTGATAGTATTGTATCATGTTTCGCAGATGACACAAAGATATAGAAAGTTTACATAGAAAGTTTACAAAACGACATTGAAACACTATTCCAGAGGGCAGTAGACAACAATATGAAGTTCAACGAAGAAAAATTCCAACTTCTAAGATATAGTAATAACAAAGAGCTACAGAAAATAAGGTACAAAACTCTGCAAGCCAAACAAGTAACACTAAATTCACAAGTCAGGGATCTTGGAGTAATAATGTCGCCGGATGCAGAATTCAGAGAGCACTATAACATAAAAATTACAACGGCTAGAAAAATAATGGGAATCATCTGCATCTGGAGGAACTTCCCCAGCAAAAAAGCAAACATCATGCTCAAATTATGGAAGAGTCTAGTCCTACCAATAATTGAGTATTGCTCAGTACTCACAAGCCCATACAGAAAACGAGACATTGCGAACACTGAAGCTATACAAAGGACTTTTACATCTAAGATAGAGGAAATGGAAAGTGAAGACTACTACACCTTTTCACTCTCAAATTAAAACAACTGAATTTCAAATTAAAACAACTGAATTTCAAATTAAAGCAAGTGAAATACAATTTAAAATATATGAAAGTCAATTTAAAACAGAGATTGTGTAAAATCTGAATGTGCATCGAAAGCTTTTATTTTATAGCTGGTGGGAGTACTTGGCATCTGAAACACGTTGGCAACATTCACAAGTCCCTAGCAACCGTTGCTATCCATGACTCGACTCTCTCAGTTACGAAGGACGTCCTCTCTGACCCGGCCAGCTCTCACTCGCTCTCACAGCTGTGTATTTCAAGGTTATTAAATAACTGAGTTACGCTTTACTGTGATGATTGGATTATTTTTACAATATAAATTTCTACAGGGTGATCCAAAAGTGTCTCCGCAGTAAGAAACAGCCTAATAGCCTACGCTTTGATAGATGTAGCCTAAACAAAAGGCCTAATAGCCTAGCTCCCATTATTCATCATGGACGTGAAATAACTGTGGAGAGACTTTTGGATCACCCTGTAGAAATTTATATTGTGAAAATAATCCAATCATCACAGTAAAGCGTAACTCAGTTATTTTAATAACCTTGAAATACACAGCTGTGAGAGCGAGTGAGAGCTGGCCGGGTCAGAGAGGACGTCCTTGGTAAATGAGAGAGTCGAGTCATGGATAGCAACGGCTGCTAGGGACTTGTGAATGTTGCCAACGTGTTTCAGATGCCAAGTACTCCCACCAGCTATAAAATAAAAGCTTTCGATGCACATTCAGATTTTACACAATCTCTGTTTTAAATTGACTTTCATATATTTTAAATTGTATTTCACTTGCTTTAATTTGAAATTCAGTTGTTTTAATTTGAAATTCAGTTGTTTTAATTTGAAATTCAGTTGTTTTAATTTGAAATTCAGTTGTTTTAATTTGAAATTCAGTTGTTTTAATTTGAGATTCATTTCTTTTAATTTGAGATTACACCTTTTCACTCTCAAATTAAAAGAAATGAGTCTCGACTACAATCACTGAAACTTTACTCTCTCGAAAGAAGGCGCGAGCGGTACACAATAATATACATATGGAAAATACTTGAGGGCTCTGTCCCTAACCTTAGAAATGAAATAGAAACAAACTGGAATATGAGAAGAGGCAGATTTTGTATGGTCCCAGCTGCGGTGGGACAAGGGGCCATGAAAACGAGGATGAAAAATACCCTCAGAATACGAGGCCCAAAACTTTTCAATGTCCGACCAAAAGAAGTGAGGAATCTCCAGCACACCGACCTGAATAACTTCAAGAGCCAGCTGGCCAGATTCCTGTACAAAGTCCCTGACCAGCCATGCGTGGCTGGCTACGAGGGCAGGAGATCAGACAGCAATTCCCTCCTTCACCAAATTCCGCAAATGGCCCCGTCGTCTATCAACATGATGGTGCTCCTTGTCACTATGCCAAAATTGTTCAGGATTATCTAAATGGACGTTTTCCAAATCGCTGGATCGGACGCGGAAGCAACAGACCTTGGCCAGCGAGATCACCAGATTTAACCCCTTTAGATTTCTTTGCATGGGGCTTTATCGAATCGCACGTCTATCAGACGAAGATTACGAGTCTTGAAAACTTACGTACACGTATACGAACTGCTGCAGATAACATAACCCCGCAAATGCTCCAGAATGTGTTTAGAAATGCTGCGGAACGATTTGAGCTGTGCAGGGATACTGATGGGCGTCACGTCGAATCCTACTCTTAATTATTTAATAAATGTTACCACTTTATCATTTTATGATTGAATTCCATATAATTTCCAAGTGCTTCACAAAATAGATCCTGACTTTATGTACACCCTGTTATATAGAGAAATCATCGCGCGGAACCTTTGTAAGGTATATATATATATATATATTATATATATATTATATATATATATATATATTATATATATATATATACAGGGTGAGTCAAAAGTAGCGCCCGATTTCTGTCAGTTGATTGTTTGTTTGCCATTTGTATTACAGTGTACAAGAAGGTAGAAATAAATGAATGACATGTTTATCTAACCATTTATTCGGGGAAAATTATTACGGAACTGTACCAACCTGTTTTACTTGCAATTTTCAAAGTGCCCTCCCTCGTGATCGATGCACAATTGCAGCCGAAAAAACAGAAATCGGGCGCTACTTTTGACTCACCCTGTATATATATATATGACGCCCCGTTTGTGAAATTGCCCAGTTCATGAACTGGGCAACTATTGGCACAGTTCATGAAATGGGCAATCTGACTGCCTAATTCATGAACTGGGCAGCATCGTGTAGGAGATTAAAAGTTTCCTACATATATCACATTTGTGCCATTTGCATATTTGTATTGACCTGACCTGACTTGAAATGACGTTACTTTATCTTTGGGGACGAATGCGAGGTCAAGGCGGACTATAAAAAGGAGAATGTTGAAGACAAATATTAGTTCAATTAAATTAAAACAAAATTTAAAAGAGAAATAAAACAAACAATTCATTCTATGAGATATAATGGCCGGTCAGGTTAATTGTATGTTAGGTTAAGTTGTGATATTTTCGTTAGTTTTAACGAAAATATCACAATTTCACCTAACCAATTGTCAGGGGCATACAGTTGACCTAATCGGGCATTCAATTAACCTAACCAGGCATTATATCCCATAGAATGAAGAGAGACCGACCAACAGACAGACCATTATTTACACTTGGAAAGTAATGGAGAAACTAGTCCCTAATCTTACTCTGAACCCTGTAACTCCCCAAACAACGGTGGAAAGTAGAAAAGGAAGACTGTGTCGTGTTCCCATATTAAAGGCGATACAGGGAACATCCCTAACCCTGAAAGAAAGTAGTTTTGTTGTGAGAGGACCAAAACTCTTTAATGACCTCCCCAAAGACCTAAGGAACACGAATGGTGTTTTAGTGGACACCTTCAAAAGAAGATTAGACGCCTGGCTCAGAACAATCCCCGATGAGCCGGGAGAGTACAAGAAACCAACCGCTACTTCACCAGACCAACTCGAGAGGAGGGGCAACAAGATTGACCTTCGTGAAATGAAGAATCATCGCACGGAATCTCGGAAAGGTTGAAAGGAAAGGTATATATATATACCACTCGATTAGGTACTCCGGCTTGCCGGGCCGAGGGGGCTCGTACACCTCGTGTGTTGTTGGGGTTTCCTCAACTCCTCGCGGGGTGTGGACGAAGAGTTACCAAGTTGCGTTTTTTTTTTTTTTTTTCCCTTACTTTTCTTTTAGCTCCCCTTTTTTTCCGTTTCAACCGGAATTTCTTTTTCTTGACTCGGTCTTGTGCCTCTGTCAATTGTAGTATCCCCCCCCTCTGTTTGTATTTTGCAGTCTTGGGGTCATCGGGTGCACCCGCCGGGGGGCATCGCTCCGTGGCTGAGCCGTGCTCCGGGGACGGTCTGGGCGCCCGGACCGCTGCTGCGTCTGGATTGGGTCTTTGCTGGGCCCTTAACGGACAAATCTCCGTAGTGCCAATCTGCTGTTTTTAAAACGACAGTCAGGTTGGGGGGCGGGCTACCCGGGACGTTGGGCCTGCGCCTTGAAGGATGCAGCGGCGGATGGTGCATTGCCTTGGGTCCGAGGCTGTCTTTTTTGTAAAGCTATTGTTTATGGGTTCAATTTCAAAACTTAAATCCCCTCTTGTTGACGACTCTGGCCCGCCCTTGGATTTGGATAAGACTTCTACTTCTGGTCGTTCAGCGGCCTCTGCCTCCGCTGGATTGACCTTCAAGCCGTATGGCCCCCTCTCGTCCTCTGCGGCGTCTGGCTCTCGTGGCCGGACTCGTGGTGGCCGTAGGGCGGGGTCTTCGCGGCCCTCGTTCTCTCGCCCCTCTCGGTTACCGTTACACATGGACCTGTCCCTGCTGTCAATTTCTGTCCAGTGGACAGGTTCCTTGTTCTCCGCCCTTCCGCTGGCTCCCTTCCGGGCAACTCGGAACGGGTGTTTCAGCGTCTTAAGACGGTGGGAGTTCCCTGTCGTTATGATATCCGCCCTCTGAAGGATGGGTCTCTTCTTTTGAAGTCCCGTTCTTCGGTGGTGACTGAGTCCCTTCTACAGTTGCAGGATGTTTTGGGTTGCAGAGTTTCTGTGACTCCCCATCCGCAATTGAATAGCTGTCAGGGCACCATTTTCGCTTCCCGTCTGCTGTCAATCCCGGTTGGCGAGTTGCAGGAGGATCTTGCCCCCCAGGGGGTGACGAAGGTCTTCCGCTTTTCGTCGCGCCGGGATGGTGCTCTGACCCCGTCCGCTCGTCTGCTCCTGACCTTTGACTCCCTTGTGCCTCCGGCCCAGGTGTTCTGGGGCATGGGTGATCGCCGGTCGTGTGAGTTTTCGGTGCGACCGTATGTGCCTGACCCGGTTCGCTGCTTTGGCTGCAACCGGTTCGGCCATGTTAGCTCTGCTTGCCGCCGTGAAGGTAAGCTGTGTGTCCGCTGCGGTGGGCCTGCGCACCCTACCCCGTGCACGAACCCCCGCTGTGCTCGAACTGCTCGGGGGCCCACCCTTCCTCCTCTCGGGACTGCCCCGTTTTCAAGTTTGAATTCGAGGTGCGGTCCTTAAGGACTACCGAATTCCTTAGTGCGCGATAGGGTCCGTGACCGGGAGCCGCGGCGGGGGTTGTCCTATGCTGCGGCTCTTGGCTCTGGCGGGTCCTCTGGCCCCTCCCGTGCTACCCCGGCGCCTACCGGAGTGGTGCCCCCCCTGGAAGTTCCGGGGGTTGGTGGTCCTCCTGGCGCCGCGGGACCTTCTTGTCTCTCTGCCTCACTTTCGGACATCCCATCTGATTCCCTGCCTACAAGTGCCCCTTCTCCCTCCCGGCCTTGGGGTCTGGATCTTTGCCTACTCGTCTCTCGGGTGGGGAAGGTGATGCCCCGAAGGGAGGAGGAAGCGTCGCCGTGGTCGGAGTCGGAGTCCTCCAGACCCGATCATGACCGCTGCTCGCCCTGCTTCCCCTTCCTCACCGGAAGGGAAGCGGCGCGCCGCTCCTGGTCCGCTCGGGACTCCCCCTCCTATACGGAGGGCTGGTGAGGCGTCGCCTCGGTGCCCCGACTAGTGTCCGGGTGTCGGTTGAGGTACACCGCCCCATGACACCCTCGATTACTGACTCGGTTCCTATGGTGGACCCGGTCGAGAGGAGCCTGGCCCTTCTTCATGGAGTCTCTCTCTCCTTCGGCTCCTGCTGAGAGTGGTCGGGTCTCTCTCCTGGATCTACCTCTCCCACCTGTGGTGGACCTTTCCTCCCCTCCCCGTCAGCACTTGTCTGGTGTGACGAGCCCTAGAGCATCTGGTTCTCCCCGGCCCCCTCTGGTGGGGAGTCGGGGGTTTCAGCTGGGCCCGTCTCGTCGTCTCTCCCCCCCTCAGGGGAGCCCCCCTCTGAACTCCCTGTTCCACTTTCTACTCGTTCTACTACGGTGAAGCAGCTGCGGGGTCGGTGGCCCCTACCCCCCCGTTCGGGGTGAGTCGGGGAAGCCGATTCCGTCCCTGGTTACGGACCGTTGAGTTTGCTGCTCAGCTTGGTCCGTGGCTATTTCTCTGCCTTCTCTGCTTTTTATAATGCCACTTCCCCTTACAGTTCCATTTTGCATTGGAACTGTAGGGGGCTTTTAGCTAACTGGGAGAACCTTGCCTCCCTGCTGGAGAGCGAGCGGCCTTCCTGTGTTTGTCTCCAGGAGACTATCCTGGCTGCGCGTGGGCTCCCTCGTCTCTCTGGCTATGTTGGCTTCCCTTGCACCCCGGATGAGCGCACACGCCGGCGGGGTGCAGCGATTTATGTACACCATTCATTACCCTCGCGAGGTGTGCCTCTTCGTACTTCCTTGCAGGCTGTGCGGCTCTTTTTAGATCGCCAGTACACTGCCTGCTCGATTTATATTCCTCCTCATGACCCTCCTCGCGACGCGGTTCGCGAGTTGGTGTTGCAACTGCCTCGACCGTTTCTCCTCCTCGGGGACTTTAACAGTCGCGACCCGGCTTGGGGAGATGTCCGGTCGACTAATGTTGCTGGTATGTTGCTCTCCTTAATGGAGGAACTTTCCTTCGCGTGCCTCAATTCCGGCGAACCTACCTACTTCCACGAACCCACGGGTTCATCTACCTGTATTGATCTCTCCTTGGTGTCCCTCGATGCCTTACTCGATTTTTCGTGGAAGGTGTTGGGGGACTCTTATGGCAGTGATCATTACCCAGTCTGTCTTGAGCCGGTCGGACCGCAGCCGGGCGTCTCGTCTCGACCGAGGTGGTGCCTTGCGCGGGCTGACTGGCCATCTTTCAGAGCTCGTTCCGTCATTGTCCGTTCGGTATTGAGCTTTGGCTCTGTGGATGAGAGCTTGGAGTTCTTCGAGCGGGTGGTGATGAGCGTCGCGGAGGACTGTATTCCTCGATCTTCCGGTAACCCGCGGACGCGTAGCGTCCCGTGGTGGACTCCAGCATGTCACCAGGCGGTGTGCGAGAGGAAGAGGGCAACGCGCCGCTTCCACCGCACCCGGCGCGCGGACCACTTGATTGAGATGCGGCGGGCGAAGGCTTTCGCCCGCCGGACTCTCAAGTTGGCCCGTCGGGCCTCTTGGCGTGCTTTTGTGTCCGGCATTTCCTCATCTACCCCTTCTGCTGCTGTGTGGCGGAAGGTACGTAGTATCGAGGGGAAGCCGGTCCCTGCTAGTCGCCCTGTCCTTCGGGACGGGGACGGCTTCCTTTCGGATCCTGCTGCTGTGGCCGATCGGCTGGCCGGTGCTTTTGCTGCGGTTTCCCGTTCGCCTTCAGCTGCGGATCGTCCTTTATCGGAGGTCACGTTCCCGCCCCCTGGGAACGAGCCCTATAACCGTCTCTTTACGATGCGGGAACTTCGGGCTGCCTTGGCAACCCGTCGTTCTTCCGCCCTGGCCCTGATGACATTCCGTATGACTTTATTTGGAATCTGCACCCGATGGCCCTGCACTTCTTGCTGGATCTTTTCAACCGGGTGTGGGTTGAGGGGTCGTTCCCTTCCCGTTGGAGGGAGGCGATTGTGGTCCCGATACCTAAGCCGGGGAAGGATCCGGCGGAGGTGGCGGGCTATCGGCCTATTGCCTTGACGAGCTGCTTATGCAAGCTCCTTGAAAAGATGGTGGCCGTCCGACTTTCCTTTACACTGGAGTCGCTTGGGTTATACCCCCCGACCCAGTATGGCTTTCGTCGATTTCGGGGTACTCTGGACCCCCTTCTTCTCCTTGGCCATGATGTACGGGAGGCATTTTCCCGCCGGAATCTTGTTCTGGCCGTCTTTTTCGACGTCCAAAAGGCCTATGACACGACCCGTCGGGGAGTTGTCATGGACCGTTTGAAGTCTCTTGGTTTTGTGGGCTTTTTGCCCACGTTTCTTCGCAACTTCCTCTGCCGTCGCACTTTCCGCGTCCGTAATGGGGCGGCCCTATCTGACCTGTATGTTCAGGAGGAGGGGGTGCCCAGGGGTGTGTTTTGAGCGTCTCCTGCTTCAATCTGGTTATGTCTGCGCTATCGGGAGCCCTTCCGCCCTCGGTGCGCTGTTCCATCTACGCAGACGATCTGGCTGTCTATGCCGCGGGGACGAGTCCCCCCCTCGTGGAGAGGCAAGTCCAACCCGCGGTCAATCGGGTTGAACGCTGGGCGTCGTCGGTGGGCCTTACGCTGTCTTCCCCGAAGACTTCGTGTGTGGCCTTCCGTCGAGAAGACGGGGATCCGGTGCCATCCCGGCCTTTAACCTTACACTCGGAGGTCAGCCTCTGGCCCTCGTTCCATCAGTACGCTTCCTGGGTATGGTTTTCGACAGCCGTTTGAGCTGGGTTCCCCACCTGCGCCGGCTGCGCGAGTCCGCGAGACGTACCCTGGATTTGCTGGGACATCTGTCGCATACTACATGGGGCGCGGATAGGCGGACACTCCGTTTGTACGTGTCCCTAGTACAGTCAAAATTAGACTATGGGAGTGTGGTGTATGGCTCCGCCTCCCGCACGGCCCTTCGGATACTGGATCCAGTCCTCTCTAGAGGACTGCGCATGTCATCTGGCGCCTTCCGCTCCTCTCCGGTTGATAGTCTGCAGGTTGAGTGCGACATCCCTCCCTTGGAGGATCGGAGTTCGTTCCTCATTGCTAAGCACTATCTCCGGATCCTCCGTCTTCCCACCTCTCCTCTGTTCCAGGTGGTTGAGAGGGCGTTCTGCCGGGATGGGGGTTGGTATTTCACCGACACGGTGACCTCCCTCCTCGATGGTATGGGCACTCCTCCTCCATCCGTTATACCGGTCTCTTTCAGGGGTGTTGCACCTTGGGAGAGCACCCCTGTTGCGTGCTGTAGGGCGTTGCGCCCCGTTCGCAGGGCCGATTCTGACTCTGCCTTGCTTCGGTCTCTGTTCCTTCAGCATGCAGCGTGTCACTCTGCATGTGTTGCGGTCTTCACAGATGGCTCGAGGTCGTCGGGGGGCGTTGGGGCCGCGGCTGTTCCCCAGTCGTTTGGCCTTGCTCCCCGATGTACCCGTCTCCCTGATGAGGCTTCCGTTTTCACGGCGGAGCTCTATGCCATTCTGAGCGCTCTGGAGGTGGTGCGGGAGCATCCGGATGGGTCGTTTGTCATCTATTCGGATTCCCGCAGTGCCATGGATGGCCTGGAGTGTTTTGACCCTGTCCACCCACTGGTTTGACGAATCCAGCTACTGTGCCATATCCTTGTCGCTTCTGGTGGCAAGGAGGTGGTATTTTGCTGGGTTCCTGCACATGTTAACGTGGCTGGAAATGAGGCTGCCGATCGAGCTGCCCGTTCCGCGTGCCGACTACAGGTTTCACCCGTGTCCCTCCCCTTTTCCGATTATATCCCTGGCTTCCGTAGGTTTTTGCGCTCCCGGTGGCAGAGTCGCTGGGATGGCGCTACAAATAACAAACTCTGCAAGATTAAACCCAAATTGGGATGTTGGGCCTCTTCCTTCCATCGGTCGCGCCATAAGGAGGTGGCTTTGGCCAGCCTCCGTATTGGCCACACCCACCTGACCCATGGCCATTTGATGGCCGGGGATCGGGTGCCCCGATGTCCCGATTGTAACATCTTACTCACAGTTGCCCACCTGCTGGTGGAGTGTCCGCTTTACTCTGCGCTGTGCGCAGAGTATTTTTGGAGAGCGTCGGGCCTTGTGATAGGCTTGGCGCTATTCTATCGGAAGGTCCCTACTTTTCGGTAACCGGGTTGTTCTCCTTCCTCCTTCGCTCCCGACTTCTTTACCGGTTGACTATTTTTATTTTATCCCCCCCCCCCCCCGTCTATTGTTCACTTCCGTTAGCTGTTTCCTAGTCTTCGTCCTGTGTTCGTTCTGCTATCCACCTTTCTTTTGGTGGCCATGAGCGGTCATACTTTGAAACAAAAAAAAAATATATATATATTGTTGGTAGGTTGTAGGTTGTTGTTTTGCTGTTGTGACGATTACACGTGTTTCGATTGTAGTTCGAATAAAAGCGGTATTACAGTAAAAATCCTGCAATCAGTTTTAAACGGTGCTGATATTGTGAGTTAATTGATAGTGCATAGTGGTGTTTCTTTTTAAAAAAGTAAAAATCGCGGCATACACCAAAAAAAGTAAATAAAGTTAATTAATATATACAGCATTTTTGTTTTTTTCCGAGTCTCTTTGTGAGGAAAGTTTTGTTTTTGAAGTCCCCCCATTAATCCCCGCAGCCACAGTCGAGAGGGCCAATAAGTGAGAAGTATACAGCGTGCCACATCTCCCATCCCCCATCCCCCGCCCCCGGAGTAACGGAAAATTCTTTCCCTCACCCAGCTTGAGTCATCCCCCACCCAATACCTCCCATAATACCCCTTTTTTGATTCACTTCACCAACATGGAAATTAATACATACCCGCAACTCTGTGGTATCTGTAAGGATGCAACGGATGAGACAGGGGCGATGAGGTGTGATTTTTGTCAGCTACTATTTGATTTTAAATGCCTAGAATGGGGAGATGAAAAAATCTCCCTTATAACGAACGCAAAGCAGTTTAATGGGATAAAATTTTTCTGCGAAAACTGCTAGACCGAATTAAACTCTCTACAGTATTTAAAGCAGAAAGAGACTACGAGAAGAGAATGAAAGAGGAAAGTGGGAACAAAGAACAGTGGAAAACTGAAGAAACGGAGAAAGGCGAAATAGAAAAAAAATCAAATACTGTCACAAAACGAGGCCGAAAACACAGGCGACAAAGAGTGGAAAGACAACACACAGCATAAGGGCAACCAAGGACACAAACACAAATAGGACAAAACAAGAGGGCAGTCAAGAAAACGGAGTGAAACTGTCCCCCAATAAGGAGCAAAAAACAAATTGTAAATTTGGAGACGGATGTAAATTCTACCACCCAGACATCTGCAGGACTTACGCAAAATATGGAACCTGCATATTCGGGCGAAAATGCTACTATCAACATCTCCCGACGGACTCAAAAAAACAAAGGAAAAAGTTTAAATGACAATAGGAACAACAATAAGCGAACAAGAAAATTTTTTGAACATCGCGGACACATTACGGATGCTAAATGTCATCCACATGCAGTTGACACAGCTGGAAACCCCCGAGTCAAACCGCTACCGGGCAAGAAGCTACCAGTACAAGTAGGCGGAAACGGATCTCTCTCGGAGGATCATAGGGCAACGAATCAAGCGATATCGAAGGAAAACGAACTTTAAATGCGCAAGGGGCAACGAAAAACAGAGAACATAAAAATTGTCGGCTAATATTCAAGGAATAAGACCAAACCAATCACTCAATAAGGTTTCGTACCTGAAAGGATTTATGGACGAAACAAGGGCGGACATCGCATGCCTCACAGAAACTCATCTTAAAGATTGCCAAGGAAACTGTGAAAACTGCGAACATTGTATTGATAAGAAAGAGAGGAATATAGAGGGCTTCATCTTACTAAGAGCGGATAGAAAGACGAGACGTAAAGGTGGCTGTGCTATATATGTACAGGAAGGTCATATGACAGAGACGATAATAAGTAAATCAAACAGCTATGTGGAACTCCTAGCAGTGAAAATAGAAAAACTAAACGTGATAGTAAGTCATCTATAGACCCCCCAAGCACCCCAACCGAAAAATTCCCGGAGGCCATTGATGACATCAGAAAGCTAATAAAGGCCATAAACCCTCCATCCCCCAATATAATGATCTGCGGAGACTTTAACTTCCCATTTATAAAATACAAAAAGGTGGATAAGTATATATATTCACCAGGACAAGGGGGGCACAAGAGAAGACCAGGAGCAAGCAAAAATGTTGATGGCTCTCACAAATGAGTTTATGCTGACACAGGAGATAACAGAAAATACCAGAAAAAATAACTGCCTGGATCTGGTATTCACGAATAACACGAACTTGATTGCTGATATAAAAATAACCCCAACCATTATCTCAGCCCACAACTTAATCGGGATATCAACAAATATGACGACAGCTTTAAAAGACAGTACACATATTGAGGAAAGAAGTAAATTCGGGGCCTTTAACTTAAACTCGAAGACTATAAATTGGGAAGCAATCAGATCGCACATGGCCCAAATAGAATGGAGAACAATTTTCGAGAATAAAACAACGGAAGAAATGTTAACAACCTTGGAAGAAAAAACGCTGAGAATTTTAGAAAAATATGCTCCGAAATCACAGCCAAAAGGAAAGAGGAGCTGGCTA
Organism: Bathynomus jamesi; assembly: GCA_023014485.1. NCBI lineage: Eukaryota > Metazoa > Arthropoda > Malacostraca > Isopoda > Cirolanidae > Bathynomus > Bathynomus jamesi. The sequence continues at coordinate 460,911 of JAJOZX010002062.1, read as the reverse complement.
GAGAGGCAAAAGAGAAGACTATTCCGCAAAAGAAAGAGAGTGGAGGCGAAGTTAGGCAACTGCGGAGATAATGACAGGAAAGCAATAAAAGAAAAACTGGAGGTTATCGATAGGGAAATACAAGCCCTGATTAAGGACCATACAGAGAGGGAAGAGGAAAATGCGGTAGAAGCAATAAAGGAAAATCCAAAATACTTCTATAGCTATGCAAAAAGGAAAACAAAAACGCGCGCCGCTATTGGGCCCTTAAGGACGAGAAATAATGGACTAACCGACGATCCAAAAGAAATATCTGATACATTGAGAGCTCAATATGAATCAGTTTTCAGTACCCCAAAAAGTGACAAAGCGATACCTGACATAAATGCATTCTTTGAAGAGGAATTGCAAGGAGAATATAAGCACACCGGACAAAAAATTAGTCACCCCTCTCAGAATGTACCTAATAACGTGTGACGGCGCCTCTGGCCTTGATAACCGCACGAATCCGGCGAGGCAGAGACTCTACGAGGTTGTGCATGTACTGAACATCGATTTGCTGCCACTCGTTCATCAGCCGGTCCCGAAGTTCCGCCAGAGTCCGTGGGTGTCTATTCCTGCGCTTCACTTTCTGTTTCCAGCCTGAACAACACCTTCGACGCATTCAGGATTAAAGGCTTCATTGGACCTGCGATGTACTCGTCGCCTCCCATCATTGGAGAACAAACAAAAACGGGACTCATCGGACCAAATTACACGTTTCCAATCTGCCGCAGTCCAGTTTTTGTGCCTCTGAGCCCATTTATAACGTGCCAATTTGTGACTTGCTGTTAACAGCGGCCTCTTCCGTGGTACCCTGCTCCAGATGTCCATCGCATGCAGTTCTCGTCGCAATGTCCGTTCGGAAATTGGTCGCTGGAGAACCTCATTGGTTTCTTGGAGCAATTGTTCTCTGGTTTGAAAACGATTTGCAGTTACTAGACGAGAAACATGGCGGCGGTCCCTATTGTCGAGAATTGTTTTCCGGCCACAGTTACGCCGTCGATTGTCAGTTGATTGCGAACTACACCACTCTTTGTAAACTCGCTGGACAGTACGGGTTGACACACCAACAAATTGGGCTACTTCAGACATTTTGTGTCCGTGGGCTCTGCCAAACACGATGGCTCCTTTTTGCCACTGAGTAACGTCTGCCTCACGACCCATTTTGCAGACTATATCCAACACACACTTTGTTCTTCACCACCTCACGAAACAGATCTGATCCTGTGTGCTACGTCACCGCTACTTGTCACTTACCCTAATAGCACTATCGGTGCTATTAGGGGTGACTAATTTTTTGTCCGGTGTGCTTATAACAGACTGATTTTACACCAGAAGATGTAGCGAGAGCTATAGGACAAATGAAACCACATTCAGCTGCAGGTCCGGACAATTGGAACGCATTATTGATTAAAAACTGTAAAAATGAAATAGCTACACCTTTATACTGGATATGGAGAAGATCCCTAGACACGGGAAATACCGAGCATCTTGAAAAGAGCAAACATTGTCCCTATATATAAAGGAGGGGACAGATCTCAAGCAAAGAACTATAGACCAGTGTCATTGACGTCCCACCTCACCAAAGTATTTGAAAGAATAGTTAGAGAGAAAATTTATGACTTCCTGGAGACACTGGAAAGATTCAACGAAAATCAGCATGGATTCCGATCAGGTAGATCATGCCTATCACAAGTAATAGAACACTACAACAATATCGTAGATGCATTGGAAGGCAATGACAACTATGATGTTATATACACAGATTTTGCTAAAACTTTCGACAAATGTGACCATGGTATAATAGCACATAAAATTAAATGTATGGGAATAATAGGCAAAGTGGAAAAATGGATCTACAACTTCCTCAGAGAACGTTTGCAGGTCGTCAGAATTCAAGGTATATCATCATCAGAATCGGAAGTACGCAGCTCAGTACCACAAGGGACAGTACTGGCCCCACTCATGTTCATTATCATCAGAGCTGGGCACCGCAAACTCAAAATCACTTCCGCAATCGCAAATCCGCAAACTCAAACCTTACCTTCCGCAACCGCAAATCCGCAAACTGCTTGCCATTTTTGGTGCCGCAAACGCAAATCCGCAAACGCAAACCATATTTCCAATTTTTACAGTGCTGGGCACTTCCGCAAACACTTCCGCAAACCTCAAATTCCGCAATCGCAATTTTAACTAAAAAGTATCCAAAACATTAAAGAGGTATAAAAAGTTTTTATATCTTTTTAATGTTTAATGTTTTAGCCTTGTTTTTATTAAAAACAAGGCTAAATAATTTATTACAATAAATCACTATTGTAGAAGAAATAAAAATACTATATATTGATATATTATATTGAACAAAAACACCTCCTGCAAGTAAATAGTAAATAAATTAAATAAAATTTAATCATTTGAATTTCATAAATTTTGAGACTTAGACACGTTAGAGAAGACTGTACTGTAACTGTAGTAACTGTACACACATTACATTACACAAGTTAAATTAAGTTAACACTGTGACTGTACACAACTTGAACTCACTGTACAACTCAACCCCTCTAGCCTCTACAAGTGTACGCCTCTGGCTTTGTCAACAAGTTCAGTCGTCGTCCTCCCTAAAACTGTCCAACTCTTTCGCCAACTTGTTGGAGAGGCGATTGGAGTTGCTGTTGCTGGTCTCCCTCTCCATTGGCGTTGGGCCATAGGTCCTCAACTCCTGGAAATAAATTAAATAATTTAATAAATAATACAAAAAAATAGTAATTTACTATTAAGTATGACAGTCTAAGTTACTAACAGACTCAGTAACAACAACTAACAAGTCAGAAATTGTTCAAATTGTTCAAATTGAATGACTGAGTGTGAGTGAGCTCAGACTATGAGTAGTACTAACAGTAACTGGCAACTACTACAACTAGGCTACGCAGAGTGCGGTCACACATTAATTTATAACTAAATAATTAAATTTTAATCTACATAATGAATTAATGATTATGTAAATAACGAAAATGATCAGTAAATCACCTTGAAGAATTCGTCCTCGTCATCGTCGTCCTCGGCACTGCTGGGTCCGGAAGTCTCGATGACAGCGTGCTCCCGGATTTCATCCAACAGCCTCGTTCTCGTCGCGTCGACATTGCCAGGGTTGACGTGCCGGACCACATGCAGTTTGAAGAAGGGGTGAATTGCAGTCGCCATGAGAAGGTCCATGTTTGAGAATATGGTGGAGAACCTGCCCTTGAACCCCTTTGGCCTCTTCTCCTCACTATTAGGGTGTTCCAGGAGGTACTCCAACAATGGCTTGGCATACTTGAAGGGCTTGGTCTTCATGCACTCCAGCCTTTGTCTGAGGACATAGAGGGTTGGAAGAAGGACCCCCATGTAAGCCTCCCTCAAATAGCTGAAATAGGAAATACTGAAATAGGAAAGCAGTTTTAAGTAATTAATGGCGAAAAAATAAAGAGAATCGGCAAGAAAACAAAGCACTGGGTCTGGGTGACGAAGGCTGGAGCTCCGTCCACTCGCTGCAACTAACAGATTCAAACTGGCTTGTGTGAGATGGCGGGAAGATGCACGGGGCGGCGGAGTGGCGGGAAAGATGACGCGCTGCCTGCCAGCCAATTGGCGGCCAGTGACAGCAGCGTCACAGCACTAGCGGGCTTGGCCAGTGGCCACGTGGGAAATTTGCGGAAAGATTTGTGTTTGCGGTCTTAGTTCCGCAACGCAAATTCACTAATTTGCGATGACTTTGCCGCAAACGCAAATCCGCAAACGAAAAACATACTTCCGCAATTGTGGAATTTGCGGTTTGCGGAAGTGCCCAGCTCTGATTATCATGCTAACAGACATAGACAGCCGAGTAAACAGCAACAGTATAGTAACATCCTTTGCAGACGATACAAAGATCAGCAGAAAAATCAGCGATGTACATCACGTGGAGGCCTTGCAGAGGGACACGAACTAAATATACAAATGGTCAGAAGACAACAACATATCATTTAACACCGAGAAATTTCAGCTCCTGAGATATGGTAGAAAAGAAGAACTTAAACAGACTGCATATTATGCTCCAGATCGACAAGAAATTCAGAGAAGCACGAAAGCGATCGATCTCGGGATAATAATGACAGATGATGCGAAATTCGAAACACAAAATCAGATAGCGATAAATAAAGCAAAAAGAGTCGCCGGACAGGTACTAAGAACGTTCAAGAGAAGGGACAGGACAGTAATGATTCCCCTGCTGAAAACACTAATTATACCAAAACTTGAATACTGCTCAGTTTTGACGTCCCCATATAAAAAGGAAGAAACTAATAAACTAGAAGAAACGCAAAGGCATTTCACAGCCAAGATTGATGGCTGCAAAGAACTCAACTACTGGGAAAGACTACGTAAACTAAATCTGTACTCCCTGGAAAGAAGAAGAAGAGAGGTACACCATAATCTACATATGGAAAATGATCGAAAAACTGGTACCAAACCTAAAACTAAACCCAATTACCATTCAAACAACACTGGAAAATAGGAAAGGCAGAATGTGTAGTGTTCCCAAATTAAAGGCCCGACAAGGGACCTCAACTCTGAAGGAAAATAGCTTGGTTGTCAGGGGGCCAAGACTTTTCAACCAGCTTCCAAAGGACCTCAGAAACGTAACGGGGGTCAAAGCTGAAGACTGGATGCCTGGCGTGCCTGGCTATGTACGGTGGAGAGCGCAAGAAAGCAACTCGCTCCTCCATCAAGCCAGACCTAGAGGCGGGGCCACCAGCTTGACCTCAGTGTGAAGAGAGACCAACGCACGAAACAACATAAGCTAAGATAAGCTAAGTATATATATTAGGGTGTTTCACTCGTACAGAGGAAAATATCAAAGGTCAATATTTTTCTCCACTTTGCTTGTGCTTTTATTCCTTTTCATGTAAGAAAGATGTGCACCAATTTTGAAAACGATTAAGTGATATTTAGGGGTTGCACACATTGGAAGCTTCTATAATAAACAATTTTCTTCATTGTTACGAAGAAATTCTCCCTTGGAACCACGGAAAATGAAAAACTCTAATAATAAAATTGGAAAATTCAAATCAATACACATTACACAATACAATACAATACAATTTAATAATACAAAATTTTCTTCAGTGTTACAAAAGAATTCTCCCTTGGAAGCACAGAAAATAAAAAACTCTAGTATTAAAATCAGAAAATCCGAATCAATTTTTGAATTGGTACAAGGACGTTCCCGCCTTGGTTCTTTTCGGCACCTCCTTTCGATGATGTTCAACAATCCGCAACAAGAATTGTTTTTGCTTCTCGTCCTTGACTGATTCATTGAATTGCTTGATTAATGCAATTCCCCTCTCCGCTGTGTCGTTTACGACTTTCAGCGCGTTGACTGACTCAAGCCGTCATTTTTGATGTACTCGTTTATGTTGTCGACATCCCCGACGCCGAAGTTGTCGAAGAATGTCTTTGTCCTTTGAGTGACGAAGTTGCTCAGATCCTTGCCTTCAAAAGTCAGGTTTTTCCACTCGAGTCGTTTGAGTTCCTTCCTCGACGCAGGTTTGTTCAAGGCCTGGAACATCTTTTCTTTCTCATTTGGCGATATCCGTTCATCAAGGAAAGCCAAGCCGACTAGAGTCTCCGAGAGATACCATAGATGCCTTTTGGCAACTCTCAAGGCAGCCTGGCCCAGGTCCTTGTTCGGATATTACATCAACAGTTGAATCATGTCTAGGTCATTTTTCGGGGCCCACCTACTGATCACTGCCTCGTGCCAGAACCGGACATAAATGAAACACGTAAAAAGTGCCACGTCGTGCAATCCCTTCACCTCTCGGTCCACCGGTGAGTTCCAGTTGCCCCCCGGAACAAAACCATTTTCAGCACATAGATAGCTTTCGCCATCCACCTGGCTTTATGATGGGCTCCTGGAGTCCTGAAGGAGAACTCAGCTCCACCCCAGCCTCCAAGGAAAAGGAGCGACAGCTTGAGGAGTTCCTCATAATCTTCTCTCGGGTGACATGAACTTTCAATGACTCCACGAAGATAACTCACCATCCTGATTCGTTCATCTTCCAAGTACCAAGTGGCTGGCTCTTCTTCATCGATCATGGTTTTGAAACAATTTTTGTTAATAAAGTCCCAACGCTGCTGAAATCGTCGAAACAACAGGATTTCAGGACCACTTGTTGGCCCCAGGGACTTATGAAAGACCCCCTTCAAAATGAGCTCATAAATGTGGTGACGGCAAGGCAACCACAAGAGCGACCGACCAAGGAATTGTTCAATCCTCATACATGCCCCTTGCAGAAGTCCGGTATTGGATGCCGTAGTGTCAAACGAAAGGCCAATGATGCGGTCCTGGATGACGGCTCGAGCCATTTGTTCACCAGTACCATCCTGTGCAACAGGCACTCCAAGAAGATGCTCGAACTCCTTCCCTGTTACCACAACAGCTACTCTGTCTTCCAAGCTTCTAGAGCTTCCGCCAGCAGCTTGGGGTAGTAGCTTGCTGTCCCAGTGCAGAACTAAGAGAGGTGGATCTTTGAAGATCGATTCCTCAAGTTGTTTGGTCATTTTCTCTCGATATTTGGCACGTGCTCGATGAACAGTTGATGGCGAAATAATAATCTGCGATACATCTTGTCCGAGACTTTTAGCAGTTGCAATGAAGGAAGTGCTTGCTTGTCGAATAGAGAGTTGTTCTCTATCCCAAGTAGCCACGAGTGTTGGATCAAGTGTTTTCTTGGAACGACGAGGTGACTTAGAGGCCAATGGAGCTGCAAAATCTTCATCATCATCTGTTGTCGCCGTTGAGCTAGAGCAGCGTTTCTTAACCTTTTTCGACATCAGCACCCCCTGTAGTTAGGTCTAGGCAGTCCAGCACCCCCTTCACCTGGTTACAGAGACTACAGTTGCTACACTACTGCAGGGATAAAGTAAAGTACTGCTTGATAATTTATTTTGTTCATTCCAGCACCCCCTAAAATCGATTTCAGCACCCCAGGTTAAGAAATACTGAGCTAGAGGATGTGCTATCCAGCTTCATTTTGTCGGAGATCTTTTCAGCTTCTTCAGCGTGCTTTCGTTTTCGAAGTTCAAGTTTCTTAGCTGCTGCTTCTTTCCGTTTGACAGCCATGGTGTGTTTCCTATTCACCCCAGCCATTGAAGAACTCATTCTGTCCTCCCTCTGGGAGGACAAGAAAACCTTGTCCTTCTCCGGAACTGAACTCATGCTCATCACACCTTGACAAGCGATGTCGAAAAGGTCAGCAAGGTCCCTTCCACACCTGACGCTTCATAATGGCTTTGTCCGTCTCTCTCGACTTCTCCTTTTTCAAGTTTTGGTACTCTTTATACAGCTTTAGTATAGCAGCTCTAATGTTCTCCAATGTCTTCACGGGGATATTCGCCTTTTTCCAAACTTCTTGAAGCTTGATACTCGTAGACTTGATGGCAAGGGGGATTGTTTCCTTCAGCTCCAGGTGATGGTACATAAAGCAGAGGAGGACTTGCTCCCGGGATGGCAATCTTGCTCCTAAGAGCTCTTCGACTGGAGTCTTTTCAATCAGCCAGATCATCTTTCTTTCCATTTTCAACACTTTTTGCACCTGTGAAAGAAAAGAAAACTACAATATGTTGGAAGTTGGGACGTTCTCGAGATTTGTTTACAAAGGGCTAAGGTATCAGAGGTGACATAAGTGTGCAACCTCTAAATGGTGTTTAATTTGCTTCAAATTTGATACATATGCTTTACAGATCATAAGATGTACGGGGAAGAGCAAAGTGTAGTGAAATTCACAACTTGATAAAAGTGGAACACCCTAATATATTATATATATATATATATATATATCTATATATATATATATATATATATATATATATATATATATATATATATATATATATGGTGCGGCATAAGTCGCTTTACCAAGAATAATAAATCACCTTTTGAAGACATATTTTTATATTTGGCTGCACTGATTTTAGTGCGCTCGGTGCAGTATTAGTTGACTAGCTTGCAGTTTAGTACTGTTGAAATTCCAATCTGTGCAGTGTTAATATTTTTTTTTTTTTTTTTTTTTGTCCTTACATGATGAATAGAAAAATTAGACTCCGAACAACACGTTTTTTCTTCTCAGAAAGTGGTGGCAAGCGAAAAAGAATTCTGCTGCAGTAATTGAAGCTTTTATTGAACAGTTTCCAGGTGTATCCCCACCAAGCAACAGGCTCTTCACAACCTGGATAAGAAATTTCGGGAAACAGAAAGTGTCGCCAATGCAAAAAGAAGTGGTAAACCGAAGTCAGTGACAACTGAAGAAAATTTGCAGTGTTGCTGAAGCATCCGGCAACTCGACGTGCATCACTAGAGCTTGGTATTTCAGATCGTTGTGTAAGACGTATGTTACGCACGCTGCAATTGAAACCTTACAAGCCAACGTTACTGCAAGAATTGAATGAAGATGATCTCGATTCGATCCCGATTCGATCACACGAAGATTTTGATACGCCAAGAGTTGGAGATGTTGAATAATAACAAAGAACTGTCCCGCGCTATTTGTCGTTCAGTGGTTCAAGGATGCAACGTGTGTACTGAGCATGATGGAGGACACTTTGAACAATTTCTATAATAATGAATATTAATTATTCTTCACAAGGTTGATTTTATTATTTCGGTAAAGCGACTTATCCCACCCTATATATATATATATATATTATATCTATATATATATATATATAATATATATATATTATATATATATATAATTTCCCGCAAGGGGTTCTAAGCTCGTGCTCTTGTGCTCGTTTGTACGTGCTTGTTCCTGGAGGTTTCACGTGCACCTCCCGGCCCTAGCACCCAAGGATGATGGGGCTCGACCCTGCAGTCCTTTGTCATCCTTGGTCTTTTTCCACTTCGACTGTCCCCTCCACCCTTTCTTTTCCTCTGTCTTTCCTCTCACTTTTTCTTTGTTTTTTCCGCTGAGATATGCCCTTTTAAATAGAGCGAATCGGTTCTTCCCGAACTTAAAAAAAAAAAAAATATATAAAATAGTCATATCCCGCATAACACGGGTTCGTTCAACGCTGATTCGCCATAACGCTGATAAAACCTTTTGCTGTGTACTATTCTAAAAATAAGCGTGGTTTTGAAAAATGTAGAAAATATCGACATATTTTTTCCAAAATTAAAGGGGTTAATTTTTAACTAAAAATTAGACATAGAGTATACAATGGTAAATAGGGAACAGCTTTTATCCGTTTAACTTGAATATTGTAATAAAAAAAAAATCTGCGTAGCGAGATGACAATTCATTTGAAAACGCTAACGTATGAAGAAACTTTTACCGTTGCTAGTCACGGTCTCGCGGATGGTTTGACAGATTAAAAAGAACGTAATAATGAGCGCACTTCTAGCTAAAAATTAAACATTTTCGTAACTAAATTGCTTGCAGTTGTTTCACAATTTATTAAAACTAGTTCATTTTCACGCAAAAAGACTGTTTTTTCAGATTTGTCTTTTTTATTGACATCTGAGAACGAAACACTTTACTTCACATTGATTACATTCCCCGATCAACGCTGATTCACATAACGCGGTACTTTCCGCGGAAGAATTAACCGCGTTAATCGGGGTATTGCTGTACATACATACAGTAATCCCCCGATTTATGCGGTTGATGCGTTCCTGAACCTTCCGCGTAAATTGGGGGAACTATAACGTATAATTCTAAGTACGGGCCCCCACCCCAAGACACCCTAAAAATTAAATAAATACTACTACTACTACTATTACTACTACTACTACTACTACTACTAGTCGTGTTTATTTACAAAAAAAAAAATTTTGGACCGCGTAAATCGGGGAGTTACTACACACACACACACACACACACACACACACACCACACACACACATATGCCTTCTTCACTATTCGTTTTCCCGATTGTGAATTAATGGTTATCCATTGTTCGTTGCATCACTGAACGCTGATTCAGTTGTCAGTGTACGAATAGTATGGGGTTAAAATGAGTAAAAGTAAATATAGGTGTGCAATTGTGTCAATTTCTGTTTGCTCAGGAAAAAGCTGACGAAGCGAATGGGGGCGAGGAAGCCTACGTAACACGCGCGGGAACGGAAGGAGGAGGAGGTCTTAACCGCTCGCGATCCATCTACCGTCAGCGTCTCGTCGCGCATTTCACTGCCATGGAGTCGATCCAAGCCGACGCGGAGCCGATAGACGAAGAGGAACCGGTGCTGTAAGGGCAAAACTTTTCTGTTACAGTTAGAAGGAATCATTTCATCCTCTATTTTATTTTAGTTTTGTCATTAAATTTCAGTTTAAAATTTAAAGATTGAACGTTTTGGATGTCAATAAATATTCGTTTTTGTAACAGTTTCATCTTTCATAAATTTGGATTATAGAAAAGGGCTCAACATAGCATTCAGTTACTTCTTTGGCTGGTTGTGGCGTATCACTGAAATGTAACCACTTATTTAGATATACAATTGAACACCCTTAAATATTAATCTCGCATCGTGGTTAGATAACGGATTTTGGTCTAACGTCATTCTTTCGACGTGACAGTTCATCGACAATTTATCGTAACTTAAGTTAAAATCAAGCTTGACACGGCTTTGAGTTTTGTGAATTAACAGAGAAGGAGGCGTTCCTGCTAGGAACGTGAAAGGCGAACATCTCTTGCTCTTCTTGGGTATCATCGATATCTTGCAGAATTACAGATTCAAGAAGAAATTAGAACATACCGTCAAGTCAGTGATTCACGATGGGGTGAGCCCGAGTTTTCCTTAATGCTTGAAACCGATTTTTAGAGTTTGGTGTAAGCTTGACCTAAAAGTTCAGCTGTGTTAGATACCCAAAAGTTAGGCAAGTAAAAGGGTAACATCTGGGAAGCTCATTTACTACATGGAGGCGAGTGTGCACCGAGAGTCACCCGAACCAGAGCAGAAACTGGGTAAGTGGCCGGCTTAACCCCACCAGATGCCAGCATCCGGGAATAAACCATGCAGAGCCTCACCACTCAGTCATCCGAGCCACCATAACTACTGAACTACCGGCCACTCAAGTCGGTTAAATACCTAATATTGATAGGATGTCTCGGATTAGACAAGTTTTGTATACGTAATATTGTATCGAAATGAAACTTAAATTATTTCTGTTAGGTAAAATAGGGTTAATTGATAATCTGGTGACCAAATTAAAATTTACTTCGTGATGACCAACTGCATAAAATCCAAAATAAAGAATTTCGTAGTTCGAAATTATAAATTGTAACAAAACCATTCCATTCATTGACATTTCAGGACACCATTTCCGTTCATAGACCGGATTTTTATGCTCAGAGGTTTCAAGCCTTCATGGCTGAGAAAGTGTTCAACCGAATCACTTCACGTGAGTTGCCTTTTGTGTGTGTGTCACTAATTTAATAGTTTTGAAAACGTGATTTCCAGGTTCTCAATTTCTTCCACTGGATGCTCAATTATATAGAACTTTTGCAGGGTTGTTCTACAGGTTCACATAGACCTAATGAATGTTTCTCTTCTGATCATAAAAAAGTTGTTCATATTACTTCCCATGATTCTTCTATGTTTGTCATTTATTGTGCATTTGATAGGCCCTCGTCACGTCACTGACAATTATATTAATACATAATTTACTGTATTACTAAACTTAAATACTAAAACTCGAATTGACAGTAATGATAGTGGATTTATAGGCTTATTCTAATGATGCGAATTCTGGAAATACATTTAATTTTACTACATTGTTTATTGGAATATCTGTTGCTTACAATAGTTTGTTTTATAAATGAAGCTTAAACTTTATAATTTTAATTACTGAAGCGGGGAGTAGGAGGCAGTCCACTCCGGTTTAACCTTGTCGTTGTCACTTTTGATCCGTGGTTGTTGTTACTTTTTCGGAATTCTGTTTGTTCGTATTAGTCTTTTGTAGCACATGCTTTCAAATTCTACACACGGGGAGGGAACTTAAAGACGCGAGATACCGGTTCTCTTTTCTTATTTTGTTCATTACATTGAGGGAAACGATTACGAGACTCTTGACAGCACTCGTAAAAATAGAAAAAAGATAATCGTTGAATCACCTCCAAATAAGGTGAGAGAATGCGAGAATTTTTGAGAGTTGACCTCGCTAACTGAATATGAAGTCGTACGCTCTGGTGCGTGATTGACTCAATAACTAACCTTTGATTTGCTTTCTCCCTTTCTGCTGCACTCCTTCCATGCTTTGGTTAGTTGGTTCATCACTTTCACTAGTGGACCTTCCTGAGATTACGCCAACATCGCTAATTCTGAACCCTCGTCTTCAGTTTACTAGGTATGATGACACAAACATTAACTTCGCTTCTCAAAAAAAAAAAAAACATTTATATTTATTTTTTCGGTTATAGTACTTACGCTGATTTGGATCAGTTCACGAGATTATTTTTTCTTTCGTTTTGAATGGTTTTACAATTTTTTTAAAATTTAACTTGCATAATTTCTCTGTTCCTCAGTTTATTTTGATCTCCAGTTTTAGATGCCATCCTGTTTGGTGTTAGACACTCGCCTTTATATGATTTTGGTAGTGCACGTTGCATGAATCCACATAGTAAGTAATATAAAGGGTGATCCAGAGAAATGGGACCCAAAAGAAACCCCTGTAACTCTTAAAGTATAAGTCCTTTTATAAAATCATACGCATCATTCGAAAGAGGATAGTTACAAGTTTGTACAGGATTGTATAGGTTTTGACAATACAAGACAAGATAAGATACAAAACAAAATAAAAGTGTTAGTTAAAACTAACCCTTCAAGATGACTGCATGGACTGTGGAACAGCTGCGTTTCATAACTGAGCAATATTATGAGCATGGAAGAAGTGTAGTTTCAGCTCTTAGAAGGTGATTTTGACATCTGAAAATTTGTCTTGAAAGATCTTTGAGCTGAAACTACACTTCTTCCATGCTCATAATATTGCTCAGTTATGAAACGCAGCTGTTCCACAGTCCATGCAGTCATCTTGAAGGGTTAGTTTTAACTAACACTTTTATTTTGTTTTGTATCTTATCTTGTCTTGTATTTTCAAAACCTATACAATCCTGTACAAACTTGTAACTATCCTCTTTCGAATGATGCGTATGATTTTATAAAAGGACTTATACTTTAAGAGTTACAGGGGTTTCTTTTGGGTCCCATTTCTCTGGATCACCCTATATTTCTCTACAATTAAAGTTGTTAAACTTGATTGCTAAGAAAACGGATTAACCACGTTTATTTTCTATTGGGACGGTCTTATATTAACTGATTTGTATTACGATTAATATTAACTGGTGGCCATAAAGCAAAATTAGTTGCCAGATTAGTTGCCCCGTTTAGGAATCACGTCCTTGCTCACTGTCCGTTATTTTATCGCGTGTTCAGTGTCACCACGTGACACTCGAAAGCCGCAAGATCGACTGTCGTCCATTATTTACACGCAGTTTTATAATGCTAAATGGTCAAAGACTGACTTCAAATACTTAGGTGAACGAGCGTGGGACCCTCGTATCCGATCTTACATAATAAATATAATGCATAATTATATTTATGGGCATTAGTGCTTAGTTTTGGTGTGTAATACGGATTAAATTATATTTTGGAGGGTCTTCTTTAATATATCGCTTTGATATTTGTCGAGCAACATTTTTCGTTCATCGGTTCGTTGTCTTTTCGGTTAATTTTTCATGTCTTTGTTCAAAATGTTACTGTATTACATCTTTTGAATGAAGGATTTTTGCGCGTGTATGTGTAAGATTTTTGCTTTGTTAAATATAAGTTTGACTGTCTGTTAAATAAGTAATGTCTGAATATAGTTCGAGTTTGATTACTGGGTGTAGTCTTGTTACAATCGTGCCTGGTATTTAGTATGTGGTACCGTATCTGATGAAATGTGAATCGGGTAGGCATTGAAATGTTAAGTGACTACAGAAATTAGTGTCATATATAACTGATAATTTTATGAGAGAATAAATAAAGAAGCGAGTGGATGGTTTGATGTAAGTGTTGGTGTGCGTCAAGGATGTGTGATGTCTTCGTGGCTGTTCAGTCTGTTTATGGATGGAGTCATGAGAGAGGTGAAAGTGCGACTGCTGGAAAGAGGAATGAATTTAGTGTATGATGGGAATAGGTGGGGCTAGGGCCGTACCAACCCGTGATGGCGCCCTGTGCGAGCCATTCCTTATGCGCCCCCCACCCCATTAAATTCGGAACACATCCAAATTGATTATGATGGAAATACATAATTATTTAATACATAAACAGTACATAATACATAATTAATTACAAATCCAAATTTCATTCTACGTGGCAACTCTAAGACCAACAATTTGGCCCCTCCATACGTCGGCGCCCTGGGTGGGGCCTCGCCTCTGGAATCTGTTGTATGCGGATGATGCTGCTGCGCTATTTGCTCGGAGTGAATGTAATATGTGGGAGGTTGTTAAGAGTTTTCTGTTGGTGTGTGAGCGAAAATTATTAAAAGTCAATCTGGGTAAGAGCGAGTTATTGATTATGGAGAGTGAGGAAGATTCGAGCTGTCTCGTGATGGTGAAAGGTAGAACGCTAGAGGTGGTAGAGGATACCCTTAAAGTAGTATTCCTGTATTCGTACAGTCTCTCAAGGGTTAAAGGTAGGGTTAATTCCGTATCTAAACGCGTATGTTTTCCCGCCGTCAATTCAGGCTCGAGTGTCACGAGACCCGGTATGACGTAGTTGACTCACCACTCAAGTAGTTTAGTATCGGGGATGAGTATTGAACAAAAGGGGTACGAATGTGGATGAAGTTAATAGTAGTGTGAATCAAGGAGAGAAGGTTTCGAGTGCGCTGAAAGCGGTTGTGAGAAAGCGGAAACTGGATCGAGATGCTGTAAGATGTTTACGTGAAGATGCGTTAATACCGACACTTTTGTATAGGAGCAGTTGAGGTGCGTAACTCGTGAAGTATGTGTGGCGTGCGTCATATTGATAAAGTAAGAAGTCGTGTGGTTCTGGAAAGTTGTAGTGTTCAGAAGTGAATGGAAGTGAAAATTGAGGAAAGTGTGTTGAGGTAGTTTGTACATGTAGGGGAGGAGAGGAAGGCCGAGAAGATGAATAATTGCGTTAGGAAGCGTGGTCTTGATCTGGTTGATACGCGAAAAGTGGCTGCAAGTCGGTTGGAATGGAGGAGGTTTCTCTCTTATTTTTGACAAGACCTTTAAGTGCAGCTCAATATGGTGTATGAAACGCCGAAGGTGTAGAATCCTGCCACAGGGGTTGGAGTGCTGCTCCACCACGACGCCTGCATGAATGGATGTGTACGCTTTAATTTCTACCTTTTCTCCTCTTCACTACTTTCTGTATTTTACACCCAAGTTGTTGATGCCTTCTCACCCCAATTCGTTGAGAAATGAAGTTCTGATGTATGTATGTATGTACAGGGTGGGAGAAAAGTCTTTAAGGATTTTATACATACAACTATTCAGTTAACATTATACAGATAAGTGTTCAATATGGAGGAGGAGATTGTAGACACCAATTGACCAGGGAAGTACTCTGGGGGAGACGTTAGACAGAAGATAGGGAGTGCTAGAACACCTGTTTCTTCTGTCACTGTCCTCCTTAGCTGAACTTTTTCCGTGTCTCATCTACCCTGTGAGCAGTCCAGCATGCTCTCAAACACACACTTCTCTCTCTATTCCTCACTACATATACATGCATTTTACACGCTACATAATCTTCTCAAAATTAAAAAAAAGGAAAATGGCATCAACTTCCGAGAGCCTCGGAGTCCCCTGGGGAGGGGACCATAAATGTCGCCATTTCTGCTCCCCCGCTGCCGATACCGGGAATGCAGACCCGGGCAGCGGGGCTGAATCTGCTACCGCCCACTCGAGATGTTCTGGGCCTCTGTCTGATTCACTTTTCATTAACTTCTGCAACATTCGTGGCCTTTTCTCATTTTTAATCTGTTGAACACAACCTCCTCCTCCTAAACCTCATCATCATTTCCTGACTGAAACTCAGGTGTCTGGTACGATTGACAGCAATCACTTTTCTGTACCCTCTTACTTTCTCTATACTCACTTTCACTCCAAAGGTGGATGTTGCGTATGTGTACGCAATGACCTAACTTGTTCTCGTATTCCTGAGCTCGAATCTTCCGAATTCTATACCCTCTGGTTACGGCTTACATGCCACTTTCAAACAAAATACATTTGCGCTGTTTACCTTTTCTCTAATTCTACTGACTACCCAAAATGATTTGACTACCTCACTTCCAAAATGGAATACATTCTTTCCCGCTTTCCCTTTGCTGAAATTTCCATTTTAAGAAATTTCAGTGTTCACCAGTGCCACCTTTGGCTTTCTTCCCATTTCACTAACATCCCTGGTGAACTAGCTTACAACTTTTCTACCCTAAATGACCTGGAGCAGATTGTACAGCACCCTACTGGTATCCCCGTTCGCTTTGGGAGATAGGCCCAACATTCTGGATTTATTTCTTACCTCTCGTCCTTCTTCTTACTCTGTGAAACTTTTTCTCCGTTGGGCTCCTCTGACCACAATCTTACATTTGTTTCCTGTCCTATCGCTCCAATTCGGCCTTTGGATCCTCCCAAGAGGAGGCGCCTTTGGCACTTCGGCCCGCTGATTGGGAGGCCATCAGGCAGTACTTCTGTGATTTCCCATGGAATGATTACTGAGTACGTGGCCGGGGCCCTTCCGAGTGTGCTGAGCACATCACGGAGGTGATTCTCTCGCGCATGGAGGCGTACATTCCATATTCTATTCCTACTCGTGCATAAAAAACCTTGGTTTAACTTTACTTGTTCTAATGCTATCCGCAACAGAGAGGATGCTTTCAGAAATTACCGTTGCTATCCAACTCCTAACTCTCACTCAACTTATATATCTGCCCGGAATCGTGCAAAATCTGTTCTTCGACTCGCCAAAAATTCTTTCATCCGACAAAAATGTGAAAACGTACCCAATTCTAATTCTTCTCGCTCTTTCTGGCATCTAGCTAAGAACCTCATCAACAGTTTTATTTCATCTTCTTTCCCTCCTCTTTTCCTTTCCGACGGCTCAGTTACCGTCTCTTCTCCTGACAAAGCTGAACTCTTCGCTCACACGTTCGCTTACAATTCAACCATGGACGATTCCGGTGCTGTTCCTCCATCTCCTCCTCCCTCTGACCTTATTATGTCTGAAATTAGAATTTGATTTCTTGCCTTTCCAAAGTCTTTTAATCTATCCTTAATCGGAAGATTCTTGGGTATGCGTTCCGCGAGGGACGCTCTACTGGCGATCTTCTTGCACATCTTTGACTCTTGGTCATCCTCCTTTCGGAATTTCGGTGAAACGTTTGCTATTGCGCTAGACATCGAAAGCTTTGATACAATCTGGCACAAATGTTTAATTTCGAAACTGCCCTCCTTTGGTTTCTACCTTTCTATCTGTGCCGTCCTCTCTAATTTCCTTTCTTGCCGATGTATAGCTGTGGTTGTAGATGGCCACTGTTCTTCTCCTAAAGCTATCAACAGTGGTGTTCCTCAGGGTTCTGTCCTGTCACCCACTCTTTTCCTTTTATTTATTAATGATCTTTTAATTCGTACTCCCTGTCCTATTCGCTCCTCTGCCGATCATTCTACTCTTCACTTCTCCACCCGCTTCTCAAAGCGTCCCTCATAGCAGTCACGCCATGATTCGCGTGGGGTGGCTATGGAGCACCTGACCTCTGATGTTTCTGCTATCTGCCTCAATAACTCAGTTCCTCCATCTGTCTACTCGTCACAGTCTTCCACACGACTATCCCCTTACTTTCAACAACACACAACTCATTCCTTCCTCTTCTCTTAATATTCTTGGCGTTTCCTTTTCTCATGATCTTTCCTGGAAAGATCACATATATTCTCTTTCCAAAACAGCTTCTAAAAGGTTAGGTGTGCCGTATCGCCTCCGCGGTTTTTTCACCCCCGACTCAGTTGCTCTCTCTGTCCATGGGTCTTGTTCGCTTCTGTATGGAGTATGCTTTTCATGTGTGAGGTGGCTCAACCCACACAGCCGTACTTGACCGGGTGGAATCAAAGGCTTTTCGTCTCATCATTTCCCTGCCTCTTACTGACTGTCTTCAATATCTCTCTCCGCCGCAATGTTGCCTCACTCTCTCTTTATTATCGCTATTATAAGGGACATTGCTCTTCTGAACTCTCTAACTGCATGCTGTCCTCTTTTAAAGAAAGCACGCAGCACCAGACTTTCTATACTTTCTCATTCCTTTTCTGTCCAACTCTTTGACGCAAGAGTTAATAGGTATTTTCAGTGTTTAATCTACTCAACCGGTCAACTCTGGAACAGTCTTCCTCAGTCCATCTTCCCTCCTGTCTATGACCTTCCATCTTTCAAACGCAGTGTTTCGGCATCTCGAAAACCTCGGACCTTGATTTTGGCTCTCTTTTTCTTCTATGGTGGTGGGGAGGCGCTTTTGCGGACATGCGCCCTTGGCACCTCCCTGCATAAAAAAAATGATGAAACAAATTATAAAAAACGGCAATAAGAATTTTATTCATATAGATATTTTGTTAAATTGTAATTTAATCTTCAAAGAGTTCTCCATCCCCTATGATACATTTGTGGATTCTCTCTGTGTGAAAGTCTTCTGTTCCTCTCAACATATCGAGTGGAATCCTTTTTAGTTGTTCATCTATTCTGCGGCCAAAAGCATTCACATTTGGATAGATGAAACCAGGAGTGTAGAGTTTGTCACGCAAATAAGCCCAAAGCCAGAAATCACATGGGGTTAAATCGGGTGATCTGGCTGACCACTCGACGGGACCCCGCCGCTCAAGCCATCTTCCTTCAATGTTGGTATCCAGAATCTCTCGGGCAGCTGCAGAGTAATGTAGCGGCGTTCCATTATGTTGTGATGAAGCCAATTCCTGCCAACGTCATTAGTAAACTAAACTGTGGCAAAACTTTTGTTTCTCAATACCTGACAATAGCGTTTTCCATCCATCGTATCTTTCGATATGTCAAAGGAAACGAGTCCTGAATAACTTATGCACGCCTAAACTGTTAGTGTAGCCGTTTTAACCGGTTTACCCAATCATATTTTGGGATTTTTTTCGTCCAGTAGTGAACGTTGTGTTTGTTTCCTTTACTCGTTGAACCGAAGAAAATTTGATCTTTCCAACGAAATCTGGATCACTGTTGAACTTTTGTGTCGTTGTTTCAGCAAACTGCAGCTGTCTATCAGAATCATCGTCGTGTATGAGGTGAGAGTAAATGGGTTTGTAATCGTGGTACCCCTGTCATTTCAATATTTTTGAGACTGAAAATTTGGAAATATCCAATTCCTGCGCGACTTTTTTCGTTGAAGTTGTTGGATCGACTTTAAAAGTGGCGAGGACATTTTCTTTGTTGTTATTGTTGTCGTCTCCTGTTGCCGTTACTGGTTTTCCGCTTCGTGGACGATCTTTTACCAGGTTCCCTGTTTCCAAAAGTTTGAGCTTCCTGTAGCGAAGAATGGTTGCATTTGGTGGTGGTTTATTATATTTTTGTCGAAATTAGCTCAAACTTTGTTCACAATTATTATAAGAAATAGCCCACGATACGAGATGCACTTTTCTTCATTGTTGTATTCCATCCTCACTGACATTGTGCTGACTGGGACTAAGGCGTAGTGCCTCCCTGTTGTAGCCTAGTGTCACATCCTGGCCTTGTATAATTGCTTTGAAAAGTATCGTATACACTGTAGCGATATCATTGGAGTTTTTATTTATTTAATTAATTAATTAATTAATTAATTAAATTATTACTTTTCTCCCACCTTGTATATATAATAATTTTGTAATTTGTGATTTAAGAAATTACATATTAGTTTATAATGAAGTGATGTGTAATTAAGTTATTTTACTACATTTCAGTATGTATCGAATATTGGATGAAATTGGTCGTGGGAAGAATAAATATGTATATCACAATTATTTCATGATGTGTGTCATATTTTAGTTTAGAAACTGATGGTTTCACGCAAAATATACTGCATGTGCCTTTAGTAAGGCTGAAAATGTTTTTCAACTGAAGTTCCAGTTTGCTTTTTTTTCCTAGAGAAAGAAAGGCCTTACAATTAATAAAGTAAAATAGGATAAGCCTATTTTGTTTTAAAAACTGATAACACTGGGGAACAAATTTCAACTTTTTGTCTATTGAATTAGATTTGACAGTTAGTTCTAGGTAATTTGGGTGCGCTGAGCATGAATTTTTACTCGGTTTTGCTCTATCAGGTCCTGATTTTGCTCAACACCCCTCCTCTTTCGTCGTATTCATAAAAAGGTTTTTTTCTCAATACTCGCTAAGTCTTTTTGCAGTTACACATTATGCAACTAGGTTTTTATCTAGGTATTTGTACCTATTGTTATGGTATTGTTGTATTATGTATATTTTTATATGTAACACCCTAAAAATATTTTTAATTTTGTCATTTTTAACCCATTTTAATATTAGTAAATTAAGCTAAAAATATCATAGAATTCTAAAATTTTCTCGAGCGTTCCTGTTCTCTGTAGAATATTCTAGAGGGACAACTAAAATATATAAAAGCGACTCGTTTCCAGAGTTAATCAATCAATTCAATCAGTCAGTCAGTCGAGTTAGTTAATTAAGTTTGGGCATTAACATAATTTTGAATTGGCATATGATTTAGTGAGTAATTTTGTCATCGTGATTTAATATAGTTGATTTAATTAGACGTAATTTATATTGTACCTACTCATCCATGTTTCTAGTTTAATTTCATAGATTGTAAGTACCTATTTCATAATAAGTACCTATTTAAACTAATTTTTGTGTTTATATTTCAGATTTTCTTAAATTTATATGAATTAAGGGCTTTAAATACCTTTACAAATTGGCAGAACAATCAAGCAATATGTCATCAAGCACTAGAAAGTTCAAATGCAAAAACAACCCTGATTCCTTCTGTTATATATGTGGAAATTTTACACTTCCACATCAACGAGCAAATATAACTGACTTCGTAAAAAGAGCTTACTTAGCTTATTTTGGCATAAAACTGGGGGACCAAGATAAATCGTGGGCTCCACATAAAGCCTGCACTATATGCATTGAAAGACTGCGACATTGGACGAAGGGTTCGGATTCAAAAATACCTTTTGGAGTTCCGATGGTAAGTTTATGATTTCATAAAACTACGTAATTTAATCACTAGTATACTGTAACTTACCTAAATGTAATTGTAACTTAGGTACATAAACAAAAATTTACAGAAAATGTTTATAAGAATCTCAAATATTGCATAAGGTTGAAACACATAGAAATGTTAAATGTTTGTGTGATAACTTTTGATAAAATTCATAAAAACAAGTCTCTCGTCGCTTTTGTTAACGCTTTACAATTTTTTTTCCATATCAGGTGTGGCGAGAGCCTACTAACCACGAGACCGATTGCTACCTTTGCTTTGTCAAGACTTCGGGCTTCACTAAGAAAAATAAACATTGTATCGAGTACCCAAATTTCGACACCGCGATACGACCTGTGCTACATTCAAATGAGATCCCCATTCCAAAATTTAAGGGTCTGCCAACTCAAGAATTAGTTGAAGATGTTCCTGAAAATATTGTTATGCACTTTGAGGAGTCAGACACCGATTTTGACCCCAGCGTATTTGAAAGTCAAAACGATCCGCAAAAGTTTAACCAGGCCGAATTGAATGATCTTGTAAGGGATCTAAATTTGCCAAAAAAGGCTGCGGAAATTTTAGCTTCAAGACTTAAAGAGAAAAACTTGCTTACTTCAAACACATACATTTCATTTTACAGAAAAAGAGAAGAAGAACTTGTTAAATATTTTAGAACAGAGGATAGTTTAGTATATTGCTGCGACATAGTTGGTTTGTTAAAGAAGATGGGGGTTGAGTCTTACGATGCAAATGATTGGCGCTTGTTTTTAGACAGTTCGAAAAGAAGTCTTAAGTGTGTGTTGTTGCATAATGGCAATCTATACGGCTCGATACCGATTGGGCACTCAACAAAATTAAAAGAAAAGTATGAACATATAGAAAAGGTTTTAAATCTTATCAAATATAGGGAGCACGAGTGGATCATATGTGTTGACTTAAAAATGGTTAATTTTCTGCTAGGACAACAAGGAGGGTATACTAAATATCCCTGCTTCCTTTGCTTATGGGACAGCAGAGCCAAGGAAGAACATTATTTCAAAAAAATCTGGCCAGCACGAACATCACTTACTGTCGGAGAAAAAAACGTAATTAATCTACCTTTAGTGAGCAGAGATAAAATCATATTTCCTCCTCTGCATATAAAACTAGGCCTCATTAAACAATATGTAAAAGCTTTAGATACGAACGGCGAGTGTTTCAAATACATAACTTCAAAATTTCCAAGTTTAAGTTATGAAAAAATCAAGGCGGGAATTTTCGACGGTCCACAAATAAGAACAATGATTAAAGACAGCAATTTTCCTAATGTCATGAATGAATGCGAAAAAAATGGCTGGTTCTCATTCGTGGACTTGATAGAAAACTTTTTAGGCAATTATAGGGCAGATAACTACGAAGAAATCGTAAAAAAACTTTTAAGGGACTACAAAGAGTTAGGTTGCAATATGAGCATAAAAATGCATTTTTTGAATAGCCATCTTGACCAATTTCCAAGTAATTTAGGTGATGTAAGTGACGAACAAGGGGAGAGATTCCACCAAGATATCAAAATTATGGAGGAACGGTACCAAGGCCGCTGGGATTCCCACATGATGGCTGATTACTGCTGGTGCTTGAAAAGAGACCTGCCATCAACAAGCAGATACGCTAGAAAGTCTTACAAAAGAAAATTTTTGCCACAGTGAAAGCTTCATATCTGTTTGTTTTTTATTTTAAGTCATTTCTATCGTTATAATGTAATTTTACTGTAGTTTGAACTGCTTGTATTCATGAAACTTGAAAAAAAAATGTAACACATGACTTAATTTTTTAGTCCTAATTTGAAAAATCTGGAAAATGGCACATAGGCTGTCGACAAGAATCAGGACCTGATAGAGCCAAACCGAGTTGAAATTCGTATTCAGCGCACCCAAATTACCTAGAATCAAGTGTCAGATATCATTCAATAAATACGTGTTGCCCAGTGTAATAGTTAATTAGAGATTAGGTATTATTTATGGTTTTCAGCGTACAGGGTGATTTAAAAAGGTGTTCCCAAAACTAACCCTCTTAATAAGCCGTTTATGGGAACATTTTTGGATCACCTTGGAATATATGGAAAAAATAAGTCCTGCTCCAACCAGAATAGCCTAAACACAACCTAGGCTACGTTGGAGATGGAAGACCTAGGCTAAAGATGAACCAGCCTAGCTATTTGTCCATAAACAGGACTTCCATACTCTTTTGTTAAACAATTACAGCTGAAATGTCAGCTTATTTAACCTAAATTTAATAACCGAAGGGAAATTTATGAACTTCTTACCTTGAAATCGTATATAAATTTTATTTCTTGACACCAATAATGAACTTTTTTATTCCGGCTTCTTTTGTCTAGCCCCTCCCTCCTGTTCTTATTAGTCTTATCTTTTTCTTCTTCTTTTGTCTAGCCCCTCCCTCCTGTTCTTATTATTTTTATCTTTTTCTTCTTCTTCCCAAAACCATGTTGCCATTTCTAGCTATAGGATCTTTTTTCTTTTCATCCCATATTTGTTTCTTCGTTGGTGCCTTTTTAATTTTTCTCAGCAAGAGTTCAAGTTCTCCTTCTGATTTACTTTTATTGTTATTATTTTTGAATGTCAATATGGCTTATCCAAGATTAGGTGGGTCTTCCATTTCGGTACTCCCAAATTTTCCACAGAATATAATAAAAAGATTAAAGAGGAAAATCTTTATATTTTCATTATTTATCCGCTTCTTTTACCCTTTGCAACTTAAAACATCTCGCAATCTGGATCATGAGCCTTTAGAAATTGCGATACGTTCGTATTTATTGTTTAAGTTTTGTTTGGGGGTCATTTTCGGAATGGAATCTCCATGTAATTTTTAAAATATATTTGAGCTGTTCTCACGCGTATTTATATGCTCTTATAATAAACCATGTAAGCTCATTATAAGAAGTGTGAAATATATCTGATTTACTCTTCATTGATTTTGTGCGCATTAGCCTAGCATTATTTTTGGTAACTAATATTCCGTTTATACGGTAGTGAGTGCGTTGTTTTTATTTTAGTAGAGTTGATTCTAGCTACGCGAATGTTTTTCTGTTTTTAGCTGATGAATTTATCTAATTAAAATATGATATAATTGAGTTCTTTAGGTGAATTTAAGTATATGACAAACGAGCAAAGAGAACTCGCGTACAGTGTTTAAAGTCGTCTGTGTTTGGTAGATCGGTACTATAGGTTCATTATAAAAGCGTAAAACTAGTTGGCTCAATCGGTAAATCTGGTCTCGTGTATATAAGGTAAAAAGTTAGCTGCTATGTGAACGTAAATTTCCTTTCAGTTTAAAAGAGTCTTGATGTAGATGTAAACTATAGTATTTTTAATTGGAACGCGGAGTATTTGAATTTTTGCAGTGTAGATTGTACGTGGCAAATAGTATTTGTAAATAGTTGTTTTGAGAAAAAATAGATTGTAATGCATAACGAAAAATTTGTAATTATTATTAGTTGCTTTGATATTATTTGGCCCACGTTCGTTAGGTAGGATTGATATTATGTACCGACCATCAAATATTCATATTCTGAGGTGAGAAATATGAAATGAATGGGTTTAGTTGGACCTGCTTAACATCTCTACTACCAGGGTTTTTTTTTTGCTTTTACCTATTATCAAGGGGGTAACTAAGTTACCCCATAGCTTTTTTGTTAGAACTCTATTTATATGCTTGCTATACAAACTCATTTCTGTCTTGAACATATTACATCACTTTTGCAAATCATTATTTACTGCATATAATGTGTGCATTTTTCAATAACATCCTCTACTCGATGAATTTGCCAAACGGATTTCTTGCAGATAACTCGCTTGAGTAGTTTCTCGATCTCGTTGTCTAGGACAAATCGCACAAATCTCTCTCTCTCAGAAATTTGCAAAGAAAATTAATTTTTTGCCTGTGTCTTGGAAAGACTAAGTAACGAATACCTGAAAGTAAAATTATATACACAAAATATACACAAAAAGTGGACGTGGGGTAACTTTATTAACCCCGTTGGTAGTAGAGAAGTTAAAAGAGGGGCGCACCCACATTTCTTTAAGTTTGACGTAAGCTTCGCTTCGTATCTTATTACCTTTGGTCTCGTCAATGATTACCTTGCGTGCCCGCTTCCCCGCAGATGTGCGTCACTCCTCCTCACGACGTAGAGACTCATCCGCGCGAAACGTCATGCACCCGATCTCTCAATCGGATGCGAATGCCGCAGGCGACAGTTTCGATGGTCATGAAAGTGGCGTGGCCGGTAAGTAATGTCCCGCTCTCTTTACATCTTCATAAGGTTTACCCTTCTCTAATTTGATCTTCGACAATCCGTAGAGGGATACGCTTTCCAGGAACTGTTGTCACGTGTCAATCAAAGTAAAAATGGTTAATGCTGTTAAAAGTTTAATATTTCCTCTAATGTTGCCTATCCCACTATGGAGACACGATACACTCTATTTAGTAATGAAACTGTGTTGCATTAATGAAAATATGAAACATTTTATAGAAAGTTTCTAAACGGAATCCTTCCCTACGCTGCTCTTCACTTCACTTTTCCCATAATGATGCTTTTAAAACTGATCTTCTTCTTTTCAAATAGCTTTTAACTACAAAATCAGCTCTCGCTACAGTAACAAAAAAGAAAAGAACCTTTGCGTGTGAATAACTGTCCGATGTGACATACCCTCACAGAGCCAAAGGGCCAACAGCTGCTCTCGACAAAATGACAATACAGTCATAATAATGATAATAGACCTGCGTTCGCAAATGAAACTCTACCTTAACCACAGTTTACTAATTAATCAAAATATTTATTGCATTATGCGATGTAAATCCCCATTTTCTATATATATATATATATAATAGATATATATATATATATATTATATATATATATATTTCAACTGCAAAGAACACGCAGTATAATTAACGTAAAGAACGACGCTTGTATAGGAGAACATTCAGCGCAAGATGAGGAGAGAGAATGAAAAAATGAGGTAACCACCCGGGAATCGACCCGGGATCTTCCGATGCTGGTCAGATATGATAACCACTACACCATGGTGTAGTGGTTATTATATCTGACCAGCAATCGGAAGATCCGGGTGGTTACCTCATTTTTTCATTTGTTCGTTCTCTCTCCTCATCTTGCGCGGAATGTTCTCCTATACAAGCGTCGTCTTTTACGTATATATATATAATATATATGCAAATAACTGCATGACCGCGCAGCGCAGTATAAAATGAATAGGAAACACATAAGTATTAAGGAACGTTTCTGCACACGAGGAGGAGAGACAACGAAACAACGAAAAATGAGGCGAACCGCCTCTGAGGGGCATTGGTTTCTGCCCTATTTGGGAGAATTTCGATTTGTGATTGAGTGAGGTCCGTAGCATAGTGGTGGAGCGTCCGACCGGCAATTGGAAGGCCCTGGGTTCGTTTCCCAGGCGGTTCGCCTCATTTTTCGTTGTTTCGTTGTCTCTCCTCCTCGTGTGCAGAAACGTTCCTTATACTTATGTCGTTTCTATTCATATATATATATATATATATATATATATATATATATATATATATATATATATATATATATATATATATTATATATATATATATATAAATAATTTACGGTGGTCCATAAACTATATAGGGAAAAAATATTTTTTAATATTTCTTATCTCCCACCCACTGAAGTTGAGGTTCTGTGAGGAAATGTTGCAGGTAAATTTTCGTTTCGATCAGTTCATATTTAGGGGTCGCTCACGAGTTTCAAAATTTATCCTTCTATCACTTCTATCACTGTAATAGGTATTATATAGTATGCACTACAGCTCCACCGCCTCTGGGTCCCCCCCCATCCACGAGCTGATGGATGAGTAGTGAGTACTATCCGTTCTACGACGGGGGTGTCATGGTTGGCAACCACTCATTGTCGCCCAGTCAAAGAGCATTTTCTGGCATCCGGAAACTTCCGGCGATGCTCCGACACTACTTGCAGCAGATACTGCAGCTGCTCCTCGTCTTTGTTGTGACGGCCGCTGTACTGTTGAATGAGGGCCACAGCTTACTCGGCGTGGTCATTCACCACCACGAGATTTTCCACAACCCTATGCGCTGCCTGAAACTCCTCCATTTTTTTCCAATTCATCCGGATCTTTGTTCAAGAAACCTGCAGACAATTGCAGTCGTTCGAAGAACCTCATCGAATTCTTCGTCACAAGACTCTCCAAAGATGAACTGAGAGGCCAGTTGACACGCTTTGGAATCTGCTCTCCACCCTCTTTCTTGTATAGGGCTGCGACATCCGACGTTTCGTTGCAGATGGAACATCGGCATTGAAGAAGGCCAATGGAATTATTTCCTCAGAGAGGTACCAAAGCTGTCCTGTCAGCTTTTGACTGGCTGCTTTGGAGATCTGCTGTAGATACGACCTCAATTATTCCAAGAGGCAAAGGTCCTGGGCTGGAGTGGAAGCGGCCATCGGAGCAGTGAACCATGCCTTCAGGTAGACTGTCACAGCGAAGCTGCTCATGTCTTACAAGCATGTTTTCTCTTTCGTTGTGAGATGTTGCAATTGCTCCTGGAACATCCACATCTTGATAGAATACAGGACCTTGCACATTAGCGTGTAGCGTCCAGGGCTGTGGAGCTGGCACCAAAATCTTAAGCTCCGGCTCCGGCTACAGCATTTTCAAATTTCTGGCTCCAACTCCGGCTCCGGCTCCAGCATTTTTTTATGCCCAGCTCCGGCTCCGGCTCCGGCTCCGGCTCCAGCTCCTCTCACCATATATTAATGATTGATAAATCTCTTGAAATTGTACCTTGCTACTCATAGGCCATAGCAGGCAGCCACACAAAACATTTCATCACCGTCACATGATTCATCAGGCTACTTTTTAAAATTTAGACCAAAGCCTGTTGCAGCTATTAATCTAAATTCTAATGACTATAGCTATGCCTTTGTGGCTTTTTTTTATCATTTATTAATAGTAATATTACCTACACCTTTCATGACAAAAAAAAATGTTTTACAAAAAGACAAAAAAAAAAAACCTTATTCGTTTGTATTATAGAATGTTTATTTGGAAAATGTAGCCTTTTAAAAAAATTAAAATAATTTTTATTACTTTTTATACATCTTCATTACATGCCTGTCCTCAGAAATAAAATGGCTTCTGCTAAGTCATCCTTCATTGATGCTCTTAAATCAGATTTCACTATTCTCAGTGCTGAAAAGAGGCGTTCTACACTGACTTGTGTGGGTGGTAGAGCTGATACAATACTAGCTACATTCCTTATAATCTTTGGATATAAGGGTATGACATCGTCAACTGTCAGTTTAGAGGAGCGGTTGTATTTTTCTACTTCCTTTAATTCAGCATAGAATTCTTGCTTGAATTTGGTTATATTCATCTGTGGAGGATTCTTTAATTCTACTTTGTGACGTTTTGCATTTGATCTATCTATTCTGTCCAAATATTTTGTGAAATCTTCCGGAGCCGGAGCTGACACATTTTTTATCAGCTCCAGCTCCAGCTTCCCAAAAATAACTGGCTCCAGCTCCAACTCCAGCTCCACTCACCAAAATTGCTTCAAGCTCCAGCTCCAGCTCCACAGCCCTGGTAGCGTCATTAGGCAAAGTGTAACGGATCAAGAGGCACATTTCAGGTTTTGTACAATTGACCTCCCTAAATTCAAAACTGAAAACAAATTTTTTTTGTGACAAGTGCAACACCTCCTTTTTCCCATTTGAAAATCGTGAAAATTGCTAGTTACCCATAACTTTTGGACACTTGCTTTCCTAGGGTTTGAGCGATCCATTTGACCCCTTACAATGTACTGCTTTTCAGGGAAAATAGAAAAATTTATATTTGGAATAAACATATACGGTAGGTAAGGTAAGGTTTATTTAGTAAATGATACATTAAAATCTTGTTTAGTTTTGAATGACGGCATAAAGTCACGGGATTTAAGTACTGCTCTAATGTAACCATCTCTTGAATCCTTCCCAGACGCTTCAGTTACCATCCTAACACAGCGTTCTACACCTTGCGAGTGACATGGTATCCGGACAGCAAGGGGCTCTTCAGTGATCTTATCGAGTTGTTCGACAGAGAACTGCTTCGTGAGTGGTGGTTCATTGTGCACTCCTCCACTGGTGGAAGTAAATCTTTCAAATTCTGAGCACTTTGTTTGATCTTTGGTGGCCGAAATTCTCTGACTTGCTGTTGAGCAGGTTTGGGAGCTCGTCGAATGGTCTTGATTACATCGATGGCCAATTTCCAGTTTGCTTGATCTGCATCTGCAAGCATTGCCAGTAGAACATTTTCAGGGTGAGCCCAATATGCATTTCTTTGGATCACAGGCCATGTGACAGTCTTGCTAGCTGGTGGCAGTAATCGTAGCAGCTTGATTTGCTCCAGGAAATGTTTTGGGCCATCTGTGCACCTTGGATGGCACTTGATGCTAAACCACATGGGTCCATAGTGGCACACGACAAACTGTGTGAGTGAATACAGTTCATCACTTGGCTGCGCCATCGCTACATATAGCCGACAAATTCTGCTGGCAGTTGTAACCCATCTTGCATGGGAGATTGGTCCAGGCTTCTCTTGTAGAAGATCTTCATTAATGACACCAGTCCTTATCGCTTTCATCATTCTGTAGAGGTAGGCTTGGTCACGACTCAATTCAGTAAGGTCAACATCCGGGAGAGTGTGGCCATCAGCAATACATTGAATTCCTCTAGAAGAAAGTGGCAAACTTTCACATGTGGCCAAAGCTTTGCCAATTGGTCCTTTCCATTGAGTTGCAGATTCTGTTGGGCCGATGAGTTCCTTGCACAAGTGGCGCAGTGGGAGTTCATTTAAATGCAGACTACAGATGAACCAGTGCAAAGGGCGACCCAGGCGGCACTCTAGCAGGTGTATTG
Source organism: Bathynomus jamesi (assembly GCA_023014485.1). NCBI lineage: Eukaryota > Metazoa > Arthropoda > Malacostraca > Isopoda > Cirolanidae > Bathynomus > Bathynomus jamesi. The sequence goes on along the minus strand of JAJOZX010002062.1, from coordinate 430,701 downwards.
CTCCACTTCTGTGCCCTGTGTTTGTGGCTGTGCTGTCGGCTCCCACTGCAATTATCTTGTCTGCAATACCCATTTCTTCAATCGCATTTGAAGTCCATCCGCAATGACAGTGCCAGTTCCTCGTTCCAGTGTCAGATGGCTTAGATAGAAGGTTCCAGGCTCTCCGACCAGCACATAGTGGTCCTCAACTTTCTTTGTGCTGTACCATTTGTTCCCCTCTTTCTCTTTGACAAGTGTCATGTCTTTCCGCCCATCAAAAAATAAAGCAGTGACTTCCACATCGTGGTAAGTTACTGCTTCCTTCAGATCCCTCCGTACCTTCTGCTGTGCTCTCCATACTTTGTGGTGGTCAATTACGTTTATCTGATCATCAGAACTAATGATGCCATAGTCAACCAATGTTGCAGTGCTGATAGCTGCAGCAGCCCTGTTCGATACACCATACCGGTCAGCTTCCAAAGCAACAGTGGGAATCGGTGTGGTGTTCCTGTCCTCCTGGGCACTATCACCCATCCACTCATCACCAACACCTTCACCACTGGAGTCTGCTTCTGCTTGAGCTGATTCGACCACATCTGCAGAGGATGCTACCTCTTGCCGTTCCGTTTTTCTTCTATTCTCTTCTTCTTGTCTTTCTTGCATCCGATCCTCTCTTGACTTCCTTCTCTCCATCATCTGAGTCACATTCGTATCCACCCGATTGATCTGCATGATCCGCGTGGTTCTCTGGTCGATCAGAAAGGCATGCTCTCGTCGTGGAACTTTCATTTCTTTTTCACAGTGGCATGCAGACAGATCATCGCATTGGCAGACAGCTATGTCAAACAATTGATTCAGGCTTTCCTCGAACTTCTTGGTTTTTGTAGCCTGCTTGCCTTGCTTCGATGCTTGTGAGCCTTTTTCCATCAATCGGAGCAGCTTGGTCTTCACATTCTTGATTGGCTCTGATGGAATGTTAACACGATTCCAAAGGTCAATGAGTGTTTGGCATACCTCCGGGAGAATCTCCCTGTTGCTGGTGTACTTGTTCTCCTTCAAGAAGAGGAAATGCCTTGCAACTTGTATACGGGTTGGAAGTTCAGACAGAGGAAGCTCTGATAGTGGAGAACCAAAGACAATGTGGCTGGCAGATCCCCGTGTTCTTTGCGTGCTCATTGTACCAGCAAAACTCAACAAGTATCACACAGGAACACTGAAACACAAACACAAACGTATAAATAAAAAATATATATGATTATGAGTTATATATATAAGGCTTGGTTTATTGGTAAACAATAAGTTTACCAATATATATATAAAAATATACTGCACACACACACACACATATATATTATGTATATAAATATCCATAGGTATATATATACCCTAAGACATATAACAAACTTATAAACAATGTAAAACACAACAAAACAATGAAATGTGTATAATGTATATATCACAAAACGCACCTTTCGTTAGTACCTTGGGGTTTTTGAACACCCCATCCACAGAAAAAACACTTGTTTCTCTCAAGCGAACTAGCGTAGAACTAAGAAATTCCAGGGATGACTCACTGAGAATAATTAGAAAGCTGCCAGAAGTACCATGTCAGTCAGTGTTGCCAACTGTAATTAACAAGAATTTTGTATTTTTTACATGCGAAAAAGGTGGTGTTCTGCTTGTTGCAGAAAATTTTTGATTTCTTTTCTGAAATCAGCAAGGTTGATTGTACAAAACCTGAAATGTGCCTCCAGATCGCTCATGACGCTACACGCTATTGCACATCCAGCGAGCGTGATGCATCGCATCTGGGCGCTTGAATCGAATCGGCGATTCAAGATTTCCACCAAGGAAGACGATGGCGAGTTCCAAAAATTCCTTGTAATCGTCTCGGTACGTTTCGCACTGGATTTGGTCTTTGGTGAACTTCAGAAGTTCTTCTCTGACTGGTAATAGGGATGGGACCAATAGTGGGGTCGTCGACACCTGTTTGAAACTTTTGTCGATGTAGTTCCACTGTTGCTGGAATCTCTTGAATAACAGAACTTTAGGACCAGGTATTGCGTCATGACACGCCGTGAACGCGGCGGCGACAACTAGCTCCATGATATGATGTCTGCATGCAAAGTAGAGCAGCTCTTTCTGCAACTTCTGCTCGAGGAGCAAACAATATCCTGAGTGACGGCCAGTGTTAGCAGCGGCAGTGTCCAAACACATCCACACCACTCTTTTACTTAGTCCCTAAAGTTGCAAGAGATCGAACACTACTTGTACCTGCTGTTGCCCACTTCCCGAAGCTATTTTTGGCACTCCCAAGAGCTGGCAGTTGCCATCTGAGGTGGACACTAAGACGGGAAGCCGGTCCACCTGCTCGTTGTTGGTGAGGTCTAGCAGAAGCTTTCCGTCCCAGTGCACCACCATTGGTCCTGATTGGAATTCTTTTTGGACCGATTCAGCCTGCTGCCTGCGATGATGCTCTCGGCTGCGCTTCACAGAGGATCGGCTGAGAGTCAATTAATCGAAGTTTTGTCCAAGGCTGCGAGATGTTTCCGATACAATGTAAAGCGCCATCCGGTCACTCACCCTCGTCCTGTCTAAGGCTGAAGATAATCGAGTTTAAAATATTCTTGGTCTGGCGTGTTCTTTTGGGGGGAGGCGGGAGAAGGACAACCTCCAGTGGCTCCCTCAAGAAACTCGTCATCGACAAAGCTTGAAGAAGTAAGTTCGGCTGTTTGGAATGTCGAGGCTTGCTCTTCGACTGCTTTCCGCTTTGCAACCTTCTGCTCCTCCGCCAATTTTTTGTCGACGGAGCCCATTGTGCCTGGCCGACCTGGCTCTCTGAGCGAGGAGGAGGAAGTCGCGATCTTCTTGAAACTGGATCATCTGGAGAGCGTTTCCATGTGCAATGTCGAACAAATTGTTCAGCTTGCTTTTGAAAGAAGTCTCGTTTTAGACTCGTTTTGGATTTCGCCTTCCCTTGTTCTTTTTCAAAGCCTGCCACTCTTTGAACAAGACCAAAAGCTTCTCCAAATAGTGGTCCTTCCGGCGTGTTGGTATGCGGGCTTTTTCCAAAAATAAGAAAACTTCCTCCAGCACTTCTTAGGCGCTTTGTTTGGTGTCTTTCTTATTCAAAACATGATGGTGCAAAAAAACACCTAGGATATGGCCATTTGAAGGCAGTTTACTGCCTAAAATCTTTTGGTCCGGTTTGTCCAACAAGTAAAAACCACGTGTTTTTGACATGACCGTCACCGTAAGTAAATGTAACCCATATTTATAAACCAATGTGTGGTATACAATATCTATTAAAATCTATTTCATATAGCTGTATTTAACACTTCAACCTGTGAAAGAGCAGAAAACGGCATTAATTAGCACCTGCAATAGATCATAGTAATGAGTGACTCATAGAAGAACAAATAACCCATGAGCGACTACTAATTATGCACCGATGTGAGTGAAATTTTTCACAATTTATTTTTGGCGGGTAGGAGCTGGAAAAATAGGAAGTTCGATTTTATGAACCACCCTAAATTTTATATATATATATATATATATATATATATATATATATATATATATATATATATATATATATATAATATATAATATATATATATATAATATATATATATAATATAGAATATATATATACCTTCAAAGGTTCCACGCGATGATTCCTCATTTCACGAAGGTCAAGCTTGTCGCTTCTCCTCTCGAGTTGGCCTGGTGAAGTAGCGAGTTGGTTTCTTGTACTCTCCACCTCACATAGCCAGGTACGCCCGGCTCATCGGGGATTGTTCTGAGCCAGGCGTCTAGTCTTCTTTTGAAGATGTCCATTGCATTACCATTCGTGTTCCTTAGGTCTTTGGGCAGCTGATTAAACAGTTTTGGTTCTCTCACGACAAAACTATTTTCTTTCGGGGTTAAGGATGTTCCCTGTCTCGCCTTTAATTTGGGAACATGACAGTCTTCCTTTTCTATTTTCCCACCGTTGTTTGAGGAGTTGTAGGGTTCAGAGTAAGATTAGGGACTAGTTTCTTCATTATTTTCCAAGTGTAAATAATGGTGTATCTCAATCTCCTTTCCAGTGAATATAGGTTTAGTTCGCGTAACCTTTCCCAGTAATTTAGTTCTTTACACCCTTTGATCTTTCTTGAGTGTGAAGCTTCTCTGAATCCCTTCCAGCTGTCTAAGGTCTTCTTTTTTTATATGGGAATGTTAGAACCGAGCAGTATTCCAATTTGGGTATGATTAGTGTTTTCAGTAGAGGAATCATTACATTCCTATCCCTTCGTTTAAAGGTTCCCAATATCTTCCCCGTTATTCTCTTTGCTCTGTTTACTGCTATCTTATTTTGTATTTCAAATTTCGCATCATCAGTCATTACAACCCCTAAATCGTTTGCTCTAGAATTTCTCTGAATTTCCTGTCCATTTCGGGTATAATATTCCATGGATTTTAGGTTTTCTCTTTTTCCGTACCGTAACAGCTGAAATTTCTCAGTGTTAAACTTCATATTGTTGTCTTCCGTCCACTTGTAGATTCTGTTCATGTCTGTAGAGATCCTATATCTTCTGGGTTCCTTATTTTTCTACTGATCTTTGTATCATCAGCAAAGGATGTTACTGTGCTGTCTCTGGTAACGTCCTTACCTATGTCAGCATGATTATGAAGAGTAGTGGAGCTAATACTGTTCCTTGTGGTACTGAGCTGAGGACCTCTGATTCTGACGAAGATACTCCTTGTACTGTAACGACTAGCCGCCGCTCACTAAGGAAATTATATATCCATTTCCCTACTTTTCCTGTTGTTCCCATATATTTCAGTTTATGTATTATGATTCCATGGTCACACTTGTCGAACGCTTTGGCAAAGTCTGTGTATATTACATTATAGTTTTCATTACTTTCAAGTGCATCAATAATGTTGTTGTGTTCCATTAGTTGTGATAGGCATGATTTGCCTGACCGAAACCCATGTTGGTTATCATTTAATTTTTTCAGTTTCCAAAAAGCCATAGATTTTCTGTCGAACTATTCTTTGTATATATATAATATATATATATAATATTATATATATATATATATATATATATATATATATATATATATATATACAGAGCTGGGCAATAAATACATTGAATGTATTTAAATACTAAATACTAAATACATGGGAGAAATGTATTTAAATACTAATACTAAATACATTTTACGAATGTATTTAGATACTAAATACAAAATACATCAATTGTATTTAAATACATTTGTAAATACATTTTAAATACATGCAAATTTTAACATATGCATTCACTAATTCACTAAGCCATGACACGCACACGATAAAGAAATCAACCGCTTTCGACTAAGAGTGGCACACAACGGATTGAACTGATACGTTGAAACATGAACCATGCTGTACTACACTGTCGACGCGTCGTACTGTGCTAGTACAGAACGTGTATTAAACCAGTAAAAGTATTTACATTTTTATATTTTGAGTATTTAAATACATTGTATTTAAATACTCATTAAAGTATTTAAATACTGTATTTAAATACATGAAAAACAATGTATTTATAAATACAGTTCTAATACACAAATGTATTTAAATACGTATTTAAATACAAATGTATTTAAATACTGCCCAGCTCTGTATATATATATATATATATATATATACAGGGTGGGCCGTAAGTTTCCATACATAGGAAAAATAAAAAAAAATTTATGGACAACCATTTTTATTTATATAATATGCTGTACATGGTTGCCATTGTTTTGAAAACACATTTCAATACGTGTTCCCCACTGTTGATGAACACGCATTAGCACAGTTGACGTTATGCTTATAATGGCGTTGGTGATACGTTCCTTTAGATGATTTATGTCTCGTATCTTTTCCTGATACACCATGGCCTTCAAGTGCCCCCAAAGATAGAAATCAAGGGGGGTGAGATCTGGGGATCTGGGAGGCCACTCCACAGGACCACGCCGACCAATCCAAGCATCCGGAAACTGCTGATCCAAATACCGACGCACTTGAAGACCATAATGAGGTGGAGCTCCATCTTGCTGGAAGTAAACTGGGAAGTTACCTTCCTCGTTTAGCAGGGATGGGAAAATCTCTTCTTGCAACATGTTAAGATACCTTTCGGCATTAAGATTTCCACTGACAAAAATTGGTCCAATAATTCTGTCACCCCATATCCCGGCCCACACCATCACTTTACCGGCACCTTGCATCTTCGTCGGACTCAGCCAGTTAGGGTTAGCATTACTCCAATAACGTATGTTTTGCCGATTAACCTCTCCATTGACGTAAAAATTTGCTTCATCAGTAAACAAGATCTTACAACGCATATTCTTAGGGTATCTGAAACATAAAAACAAACGTTTAAATTTTCCTATGTATGGAAACTTACGGCCCACCCTGTATATATATATATATATATATATATATATATATATAATTTTTTTTTTTTTTTTTTTGTTTGGGTGGTCCTTATCTTCGAATGTCTGAAGTATCATGCTCCCAACCTCTTAAATGGTGGCAATTATCACAAAAATAATCCTCATAAAATATTTCTTGAAAATATCAATTTTTACAGGTAGCTCAAACGAACAGAAGTTTGCGCGCCAATTTGCCATTGCCCCATATGCAGGCCGGTTAAATATGAGAAGTGTTAACCCTCTTTAGATCGAGTTGTTTTTTACACAACTAATTAAAACTAGGTTTGTAAATAGTTCCCGAAATTAGATCACTACGGGGCTCCACTGTACTATCTCAAGATGTTTTTCAATAGCTTGACATGAAATTCAATAAAAAAAATGTTTAGCATCTTTGTAATTTAGCATTAATATGCACAATTCTACTATTTGTTGTAGGCGATAGATGGCATCCCATTACTCGTGGTATGTATGCGGTGCCTGACATACAGCGCAATGCACTACAATTCAGTCTCTCTCTTGCTGCTACGTGGATACGAGTGTTGTGTAGCTGCTGCCACTTTACATGCGTATCTGCTCAGTGCTTATCTGAGATAATATGGTTAAGCGTTCATCATCCTTTGAACTTTGTTTTGCAATTTGATTAATATTTTAGGAAGAGTGAATCAAAGTAACTTCTGTATTTATTTAGCAAATTGTACTGTAATGATGGCAAAACCGGCGTTCAGAAACACAAATCAGGAAGGAAGAAGAGTTCAAATCTCAGATGGAGAACCTTTTCGACATCGCTCATGAAAATGCTATTCAAATGATCAAAAACGAAGAGGATCGCCAATTCCTGCTAGCCCGACGGGAGCCAGGCAGACGTGGGACGATAGGTTCTGTGGATACCGTACTGTCAAAAACGGAGCAAAAAGTTGCAAACAGAAAAACATCTCAAGATATGCAGCTATGGAAAGCCAAAGAAGAAGCGGAAGCATCCTGTTCTGTTGGAAGGCTGGCGTCATCAAGTAGCAGTAACGAACATTCTTCAGAAGATGAACCACAAGAAACCTGTGGTGGTGAGCCTCTTCCAAACCGAAGCCGTGGAGTGAATAACATTTTGACTCCGGCACTTGCTTCAGCTTTAGACCGTTCTTCAATCAGTGGCAGAAAGGCAACAGTTGCAATAGCGGAAACTGCCCGCAGTCTGAGACATGACTTGAGAAAACTGGCCATTAATCGGTCATCAGTGAAGCGAGCTCGGGAGCGTCATTGTGCCAAGACAACAGAAACTTTGAAAAAAAAAGTAGCAGACGATGTTCCCTTGATTATTCACTGGGATGGCAAACTCCTAGTGGACCTCACAGGGAAAAAGCGTGTGGATCGGCTCTCTGTTCTAGTGTCTGGACTGGGAGTGCAACAGCTTCTTGGAGTCCCCAAAATTCCGTCTGGTACTGGAGAACACCAAGCACAGGCCGTGCGGGATAAGCTGCAGGAATGGGAATTGAGTGACGAGTTGTTGGAATGAGTTTTGACACTACCGCATCAAATACGGGACATCACTCCGGGGCTTGCGTCCTCTTAGAACAAAAACTTGGAAGAGATCTCCTCTACTTGTCATGCAGACATCACATCATGAAACTTGTTTTTGGTGCAGCTTTCCAGGCCTGCATGGGACCAACTTCTGGGCCTGAAGTCCTCTTGTTCAAAAACTTTTAGCGTTTCTGTCCTCAACTGGATACGAGTCAGTTTTCATCGGGTATTGATGGACCAGGAAGTTGAAGCATCTACGAGAGAACAACGTCCCAGTCTGATCAACTTCGCTTTGTACCAGCTGTCACAAGATTATGCAAGGGATGACTACAAAGAGTTCCTAGAGTTAGCTCTTCTTTTCTTGGGTCGAGCAGAGTCCCACGGCTTTCATCATTCTTTTAAAGCTCCTGACGCCATGTATCACGCTCGCTGGTTATCGAAAGTGTTGTATTCCTTCAAGATATGGATGTTCCGGAAAGAGTTTAAATTAACAGCCCAGGAGGAGCGCAGCCTACGGGATATCTGCGTATTCACCGTCACCACTTACATGAGGGCCTGGTTCCGTGCCCCATTGCCAGCAGCTGCACCGCTGGAGGATCTGAATCTGATGAAGGCTCTGTCCAGTTATCCACATACAATGATTGCAAAGGCTACAACAGCCAAATTCAGTGACCACTTGTGGTATCTCTCTGAGAGCTTGGTTGCATTAGCGCTGTTTGATCCAGAAGTTTCTGTGGCTACGAAGAGGGCTATAATCAAGGTTATGGAGTCCAAAGAAAGAGATGAGGATGCACGAAAAAAAGTTCAACAAAACAGCTTTCAAGCCGACAATGACCCTGGATGCCTTCGCCTCAAAACAATCGAAGAAGCTATTCGTTTATTTCAACCTGCCGCAGGATTTCTTGGAGAAGGATCATAATGACTGGAATTCCTTTCCCTCATTCCGAGACGCTACAAGAGATGTTTCTAGCATAAATGTGATCAATGATAATGCTGAATGCGCAGTAGCTCTCATACAAAATTTCAACCAGAGGCATACAAAAGATGAAGAACAACTGCAGTTCCTTCTTCAAGTTGTGGCTGACCATCGCCGAAGCTTTCCCGACAGCAAAAAGGAGACCTTGATTGGGCAACAGAGAGTGGTTTAGCAACCATGACACCCCCTCGTCTTGAACGGCTAATACCCAACGATATAGTTGAGGGGGACCCAAATGCCATGGTCTCATAGGGATATAGAGTAAAACTTTGAAGTCCTTGAGTTACCTTTAAATATTAATTAATTCAAATGAAATTTCAACCCAAGCGTTTTTACATTATATGCCACCATTTCAGGGGTTGGGAGCCACCTCTTTCCTAACCTCAAGATTAGACATGTAAATGAGGACCACCCTAATATATAACCTTTGGTTAGCTTCTGCCCGAATTGTTCATTCTGACGAAGGTCAAGCTTTTCACTCCACCTTAGACCTACAGTTTAACGTGGAATCCGAACCACGCCCCACCAGCAGCCCAGCGTCTAGGCCACCCAGGGTACCCATTTATCTACCATCCACCTTCTTTATTGTGTGGAAGGATGAACAGCTGGGTTGCTGCGCGCCGGCTGCAGTCACCGGGGCTCGAACCCGGGGCCGATGGATTCGTAGTCAGCGACGCTAACCACTACAACACCGAGGCGTTATATATATATATATATATATATAAGGTCATCCCATAAGTAATGTCATTTTTTACGATAGATTACATTTAAACTAGTCGTACTCGGTTTAAGCATAAATTTTCCGAAGGTTATATCTAAGAGGAGATGTATCGTGTTTCGCTACATACTTTACAGACCTTGACCAGTGAAGACGTGTTTTGCTTTATGCGAACCCCTCATAAACATGGCGGTATCAGAAGAGCATATCAGGCATATAATGCTTTACGAGTTCAAAAAAGGGAATAGTGCTACTGAAGCAACGCGAAACATTGACGACGTTTATGGCAACGATATTCTGCATGTGAGGAAATGTCAAAGATGGTTTCAAAAGTTTAGGAATGGTGACTGCTGTTTGACAGATGCAGCACGCTCTGGATGCCCTGCTGAGTTTGATGATGACCCGCTGTTAGCCGCACTTGAAGAAGACTGTTCAACAACTGTCGAAGAATTGGCCCAGAAACTCGATTCATCCCCGTCCACCATCCATCGACATTTGCAACAACTCGGGAAAGTGCTTAAGTTAGGAAAATGGGTGCCACATGAATTGTCGGTCGACAATCTGAGGGTGCTGGTAAACATTAGCAGAGCTCTTCATTCCCGTGAACTCCAAGATCCGTTTTTGCACCGTTTAGTGACTGGTGATAAAAAGTGGATATTAGGGTGTGACCGTTGCCCTCCAAAAATCAAAAAAATGGTCCTACAATGCTGTTCAAAGTTTGTGTTTTGTATTTATCTAGGAAACACCCCTGTAAATTTTCTTGGAGATCGGTGCATGTTTGAGCTAGCACCGTCGTACCAGCAAGTATTGCTATTTCAGCTTATGAACTTCATAAATAAGTGTGAAAATAGCACATTTTATCAGATTTTCATTTCTGGGTCTGGAACGCTGACCCACAAATTTTCCACGTATTATTTTATTGCATTTAATTTTAATGATGCTCTTTTCTTTTCCCTTGACAGTGATTTGATGTTGTGAATAGAGAATTTAATCATGGATACACGGCAAGATGATGAGTATGTCAGAATGTTATTGGGCACCGTACCCCGAGAAGAAGAAAAGGAAATAAAGGGCTGCAAACTGCCAACTAATAGGCAGGTCTTACTATGTCTGTTAGCAAATCTTCGGGATATGCATTGGGACCAGGCTTTATCTGCCACCATTGACAATGTGCTTTTGCATTACCAGAAGGCGAATGTCCCGACCATTACAGGCAGGAACAATATTGGCCGAGTGATTAAAACTTACTATGACAAAGACTACATGATGCTTATGAAAAAGAATGAGGATAGAAGACGGGCTGATGATCCTGGAATTATGAAGTTTAAATCCGAATTGAGCCTGACGATGAAATTTTATAAGAACACAGTGTTGAAAGACATGGCGGCTGCGAAAAAGGGGAAAACTCAGGCCGAACAAGATGCCATCGATACTGACATACTCTTTATGAAAAGCATGCTAAGTGACAGAGTAGCTACCTACTCTGGGGTAAACAAAGTACTCACAGAAAAGGCAGATGCGAGAAGAGAAGCGACAAGAGAGAGAGCAAAGTGATCATGCTGAGAATGTACAGGCTGATATTGATTCACCTATTAGCTCTGATGAGGACGATGACATTGATGAGGCCAGCACTGCTGAACCAAAGAGAAAACATCGGAGAACAGTGAAAGAGGGAGTTTCAATTTTTGTGCCCCATGATATTCTGAAGTCGGCAGAACTTGTTTCATGCAGTGTTCGAAACAACATCTCGCCGACCCAGCTGAGTGCAATTGTTGGCCCCACTGGCTTTGTTCTCGTCCCAAGTACAAGAAAGGACAAAAGAGGAGATGAGGAAGGCACTGAAGTTACTAAGAGAGTGGGGCTCAATCATGGGGGCTATGGAAAGCCATATCTTCACCCTGTCCCAGAAAGTGGCACTGCCCTGGTGGACCTAATTGGGCCTGACTCAAGCCGGTTCTTCACCATTTTAGGCATGCCCTATCAGTTTCTCCACAGTCCAGCCAGTGAATGGGCGGATCATGACGACTACTTGAACATGAAACGGGTTGTGGACAAGCTTCAGGTCGTCAATGAGGCTGCAGAGCGTGGTGTAAAACTTTGCCATGACTTTCTTAATGTTGCCAGGGATGAGGAGCGCTTTCAAGAAGTCCTTCAAGTAGTTGAAAATGACAGACTCCGCGTTCCTAATCAGCGCAAACGATCATCTGTTTCCGAACAGAAATCATGGTTTCTTGCTCTAGAGAAATAATATCTTGTGAATATATGATAAAACCCCTTAATGTACCATGAGAGAATAAGAATGATTAACTTTTTTGTGTTAGTGATAACAGCTTTTAATTAAGACAGGCAAATGATTTGTGTTAATATCCCTTATGATGGTTGTGTAATCTCATATATAGGCGCGTATGCCGTATAAGCAAAATCGCTATTTTTCAAATTGCTGGTGCTCACTCGAATATGCATGAATCTTCAAAAAATTGCACGTGGGTATTTTTTATGTCAATACGCAACACCAAAATTTTGAACAGCATTGTAGGACAAAGTTGGGGCAACTGTCACACCCTAGTGGATATTGTACCAGAATGTTAAGCGCCGTCGACAGTGGGTTTGTACCGGAGAACCAGCGACACCACAGCCAAAACCAAATCTTCACCCTCGGAAGGTGTTGCTTAGTGTTTGGTGGGATAAAGGTGGTGTAATACACTTTGAAACCTTATCACACAACCAAACAATCACCGCTCAAGTCTACTGTCAACAACTGGATCGATTGAACACTGCACTAAAAGAAAAGAGACCTTCTTTGGTTAATCGGAAAGGAATCGTGTTCCACCACGACAACGCACCTCCTCATACCGCTCGGATCACTTCTGCAAAAATTGAGGAGCTTAGGTGGGAAGAACTTCCACATCCTCCATATTCTGCAGACCTTGCGCCTTCAGATTATCATCTCTTCAGGAGTCAACTATCTTGACGAGAAACAGTATACTTCTTTAGATGACTTGCACACCAGTCTTTGTACGTTTTTTGCCTCCAAACCGCCTGAATTTTATAAACATGGCATTGAAAAGCTTGTAGGACGTTGGCAGTGTCATTGATTCCGATGGAAAATATATACTAGATAAAAAGTTTCAGCTGAGTTTTTTTTTTGTCGTTCAAATTCCGATCTAAAAAACGACATTACTTATGGGATGGATGACCTGATAATTAAATTGAATGAAGCTACATTAGCCGATGGTGTCTCAGAAGTCGCGCTCCATTGGCTAATGTAGGTTCATTGAATTTAATTACTGTATTTTAAGAGCTTTTTGATCAACTGTACATATCGTACTATTAATTTTATTATTCGAACATTATCGAACATACAGTATATTGTAATTAAATATCACTTATAAACCATTTCGACTCGTAAACTCATAAATCTGAATGAAGCCTATGGTGCGCGACTTCTGAGACACCCTGTATAATGACTCAGGGTCTGCAATACAAACTCAAGAAAGTTGCGATAAATTGAATACAGATATGGATGTTCTGTAGACTAGACAAGAACAGAGCATTGTTGCTTTCAGTGGTGATGAACCACGTACGAAAGCTTCGTCAGTACTTTGACCCCCTAACTGCTTGGCAATGCTGTTGCGAGCTGCTCGTACCCCTAAATGGATGTATGGGTGGGAAGTTCTCCATCCGCTATGGCGCATTTGTGGAGTCTCTCTGTGAAACTCTTCCTCGTTCTTCTGAACATATCGAAAGGAATTTAGATGAAACCAGGGGTGTAGAATTTGTCAGGCAAATAAGCCCAAAGCCAGAAATCACGTGGGGTTAAATCGGGTGACCTGGTTAGCAATTCGACGGGACCTCGCCGCCCAAGCCATCATACTTCAATGTTGGTATCCAGAATTTGACGAGCAGCTGCAAAGTAATGTGGCGGCGCTCCATCATGTTGTGATGAAGCCAATTCCTGCCAACGCCATTAGTAAACTCTAAACTGTGGCAAAACTTTGTTTCTCAATACCTGGCAATAGCGTTTTCCATCCATCGTATCTTTCGATATGTCAAAGGAAGCGAGTCCTGAATAACTAATGCACGCCTAAACTGTTAGTGTAGCCGTTTTAACGGGTTTACCCCATCATATTTTGGGATTTTTTTCGTCCAGTAGTGAACGTTGTGTTTGTTTCCTTTACTCGTTGAACCGAAGAAAATTTGATCTTTCCAACGAAATCTGGATCACTTGAACTTTTGTGTCGTTGTTTCAGCAAACTGCAGCCGTCTATCAGAATCATCGTCGTGTATGAGGTGAGAGTAAATGGGTTTGTAACCATGGTACCCCTGTGATTTCAATATTTTTGAGACTGAAAATTTGGAAATATCCAATTCCTGCGCGACTTTTTTCGTTGAAGTTGTTGGATCGACTTTAAAAGAAGCGAGGACATTTTCTTTGTTGTTATTGTTGTCGTCTCCTGTTGCCGTTACTGGTTTTTCGCTTCGTGGACGATCTTTTTCCAGGTTCCGTTTCCAAAAGTTTGAGCTTCCTGTAGCGAAGAATGGTTGCATTTGGTGGTGGTTTATTATATTTTTGTCGAAATAAGCTCAAACTTTGTTCACAATTATTATAAGAAATAGCCCACGATACAAGATGCACTTTTCTCCATTGCTGTATTCCATCCTTACTGACATTGTGCTGACTGGGACTAAGGTGTAGTGCCTCCCTGTTGTAGCCTAGTGTCACATCCTGGCCTTGTATAATTGCTTTGAAAAGTATCGCATACACTGCAGTGATATCATTGGAATTTATTTATTTTTTAATTAATTAATTAATTAAATTATTTGTATGTATAAAATCCTTAAGGACTTTTCTCCCACCCTGTATATATATCGTGTGTATATATATATATATATATATATATATATATATATATATATATATATATATATATATATATATATATAATGTAGCATTTACTGTTAAACATTTTTATTTTGTTTACCATTTTATTAACAGTTTCGTTTACCAGTATTTTTTGTTTAAACCAAAAAGTATAATAATGTTATTGAAAACGAAATGTCTTAGGTCTTAGGACCTATGTACTGTATATATGTTAACCCCTCCGTCTATGTCCTTGGGCGGTTCGAGGTTGACGGCGGTTCGAGGTTGACGGCGGTTCTAGTTAGGTGGCAGCAACGGATTTCTCACTGGGGTAGCTGGTACCGTGTGGGGAATCGCAGTAGTTTCTCTTATACTACACTCCGATTTCTTCTTGTAGTGGATCGGAGGATTCTGTGAAGCTTACTAAATTATCTGATTGTTCCTCGCTTCTTTTAGCGTATCGGGAAATTTTTTTTTTTCTATTTTAAGACTAAGTTCTCTGAAGAAAGCAGGGCTCAAAGGAGAAGACAAATATATTCTCTTCCTATAGTTTACCGCTTCTAAAATGTTACAGATAATGCTTAAGCCTCTAGGTCAGATCAGAATAATCAGAATGACAGTTTGAAAAATTATACGAGTTTTATATACATAAATTTTGATGACATCATTATTATTTAATGTTGACCCGTTTTGCCTTTTCTTAGTAGGCTGAATTTTTTTTGCAAAACATTTGAAGATAAGGTAAATTTTTGGCTGTAACAGCGTCTAGACAGATAAATAAGATATTTGAAGAAGTCATATTTCTTTTAAACAGCATATTGACATCTGATGTTGTTATGATTTGCTGAGTTAACTAAAAATGAAAATGGAAATTGAAATATGCATTTTATTATAGATTAAAATTAAACATGCATACGAGCCAAAATTAAGTGCTTAAAAATGAAAATTAAGTGTTAAGCAAGACATGACTTCTTCATCTTTTGCAATTAAGAGAGAATGTATAAAGAAAATGAATGTTGCAGAATTTAACACGATTACATGATTAAGCTAAATAAAAAAAAAATGATTAGGTAATTTAAAAAAGAAATAATTCATCAATTATTCATCAAAATTAAATAAAGAAAATGTTTTTTTTCCAAAACTTGCGTTTTATATAGAGTTAGTGTCATGCGAATTTGGACTTTATATGCAAAAATGAATATATGAATTATTAATTTTTTATTTATATATATATATATATATAATATATATATATGTAGAAGCCTTTTAATGTTTTTTATTATTATTATTTTGGGTGGGACATTACAGCCCCACTGTCACTGAAAGCGTTATCTATTTTCGTTTGTAAGGAATAAAATATTTGTTTTCACTGCTTGTGGTGGTCTCAGATTTCTGAATTCTGAAAAGGGAAAAATGAATCGCAGTTTAAAACTTGAGTGAATGTCATTTATTTGTGTGGTACGTTTGTTGGTAATAGGAAAGTGTAAATTTTGTTTTTTGTGAAAACATGTTTTGAAATATTTAAAGAAGTCTAGTTAAGATTCATTTCATTAAACTTGCTTTTATTTTCTGAAGTGAAAAGTTCATCGGTTCAATACAAGAAAGGTATTCTGGCATCAGTAGTAGTAGTAGTAGTTAATGTACGTAACAGCACCGCTCATTTCTCCTTATTCTTACCGTCACTTGCCTCTTAATTGGAGTTCAAATAAGTCTCTAATCATCATTGATTGTCTTCCCACGTGCGTAAGAACAGCCATTGCCATTTCTTTTATAGGCTGTTGTAAAACGCCCAATAATGCATTGGGTGACGTTGTCATTATTTAGCAACATGGTTCAAAAACGCTTTAAATAATTTAATTGGCCGTTAATACTTATTTAAAGTGTTTTATTTAGCTACTCGTAAATAGTGTTTGACGGCAGGTATAAATTAATGTAAACGCTGGTTTTGCGGATATGAGAAGATAAGAAAGACATTTTGATATTGTTGTGACGACACCGGTGGTCGCTTCGCTGTTTTTACCTAAAATAATAAAAATAAAAAATGGGTTTGTAAAATCGTGAGGTAGCATGAAGTAGTAGTAATTTAATTTCGAGCTTTTAATTAAAGTCCAAACGTGAGTGAAATTGAAGAAAATAATTATTATATACCATAAAATTTTTTCAAAATTTCAATAGTAATCCGAGTGCCCGGTAGCTCAGTGGTTACCGTGGTGGATTCTGAACGGTGAGGCTCCGGTTCGCTTCTACCTGCTGGCTCTTGAATTGGGTTGAGTTGGTCGCTTATCCTGTTAATGTACGGGCTAAATGTGACCTTTGGGGACGCGCACGCGCACCCACATCATAGGGAAATGAACTTCCTGGCTGTTCTCTTTACCTTGAATAGTGACCGGATATTGTTATTTAAAGAGAATTATAATTGTATTCCAGTAAAATTTAGGAATTAATGAATAAAGTTTTCTTGTCTGGCCAAAGTTAGATGAAATAAGAGAATCTTTTACTACTACAATCATTATTGAGCTATTTTCAGTTTTGTGTTTTATATGATGATAAAAACCCACTCTAATAGAAAGAATTTATTTCCACAACAGTTTCGATGCCCGAAGAGGATGCCAGTGGGCATCGAAACTGTTGTGTTGCACTGTAGTTTTTCGTGTTTGATTAAGTGTAAATTGGAAACCGCCACTTCATTCGTTAAATAATGTAATATCATGGGCCAAACCTTTAAAAACGTTTTACCTTTGGAAACTTAAAATTAAGGGAAGGTTTGGTTTGCATGTTCGAACCGTTTTCTGCCTTTCAGCTGGCGTTTGAGCCACTGGAGATGCATCGGCGACTCCTGGTGGTGCCCCCTCCAACTTCTCGCTCAAAGTCAGATGATGGAGGAGGAGGGGGGTCGAGGAAAGCTCCAGGGGCTGCTGCTGCTGCTTCCGAGGCCGCCGGTCTAAACCTCTCTGCTGTATCCTCTGCGCAATCCTTATCCAGTGCTTCTGATATCCCCGAGGGAAAGTCGCACTGCCCAAAGGGAATCCTCACTCGCTAGAGGTGTACTTTCCTACCTGATGATACCTCCAGGTTCTTTCTATGGAAACGTGCCACATTGCACCCTTTTATAGCCCCAGCATCATCATCGTGACAAATGACGACATTTGGCATGTAGAAAGCGCTCGTACATTTAGTCACCATCCGTTCGATTCCTTGCGTGCCAATCCCTGAACAGGCGGTACTCATCACTTAGATCCATTCCTGACCACCTAATGCTACCACACCACCCCGAACATTTTCCTCCACACACTTCTTTCTCTGGACGTAGGTACAGCGTCATTGAAACGGTCATGAGAGCTTGGGATGTAATAAAGAACGTACCCAGACCAAATTCTCCTGAAGCCACATCTAAGCCATTATGCCTCATTTAACAAGACTCATTTAGAAACCCTCGAAGTTATAACTAAACTAAGGGATTCGCTCGCGCCAGGGCTATATCGTGCCCATCGTCGCACCACCGCTTTTCGTAGATCAACGAAGTTAAGCTACATTGTATTTGGGTAGTAGTTGGATGGGCGACCGTCCTACGCGTCCAGATGATATACCAACCCGTGGTTCGGATCCCACGTAGAGCCGTGGGTCCCCTCCGTCATATGACCGTTGCCGTTACGAAGAAGGTTAAACAACCCCACACACACACACACACACACACACACACACACACACACACACACACGCGCGCGCGCCACCAAATGTTCCTTGTAGCCCATTCCACAAAATTCAGAGATTTCATTCCTGATAAAGAAAAATTTAGTCTTAATTACAGTTTGAGTCATTCTTTTGATTTGCACACTTTCCATGAACCTGAACACTCGAGTGACAAATCCTTTCGTGGACCAGCCGTCGCCACTCCAAGGAATCTATTTTGACTTACTTCCGCATCTGCCATTCCCCATTTTTATCATGGTCGCATTCTCCTCGTGTCCGCAATTCCTCCGCCTACTTGACATTTACTAACGTTGTGCTTGCAAAGCGTAAGAGCACATTTATGTCGTCAGAGCAGCAAAAATGTCACAAGAATTTTTTTGTTACCTTTTTACCTTCTAACTCGCGCATTTTTTCTCTTTCGTATTTTGTTTTAATTTATCTTCATAAGTTCTATGAACCTTTTCTCCGCTCGTGATTCATTTTTTTGAACGATAACGATTAGGTTAAGTAAAGTACGGTAACTTTAAAAAGACATTCAGAAAAAGTTGACAAATTATCGTAGTCACCTCGATGCCTTATAGTGTTGTAGAGATGATGTTGACTTTAACCTCGATTTATAGGAAGTGAGCGGAGCTACTACAGTCTTTCGGATCACCATCCCCCAGTTGGTTCGACTGTCCTTACTTACGAAGCTGCGGCGAATGGGAAAAACTCTTTCCCTGCTGCGCCTCCTACCACGCCCAACCCAAAGTTTCAAGTACGTTCGAGCCCCTCTCACGTGACAATCGTCGCCATTCAAGACGACTGTACGGACATTGTCAAGTAAGTTTCTTTTCCACACTCACTCACTCACTCACTCACTCACTCCTTCTTAGGTTCTACTTTTTTGGATCATTCATTTACTTTTCAACTTCGCCATTCCGTTTTCGACGTGATAAAGGTTGCGGGAAGGTTGCGCATTTCATAACTTAAAGCTTTGATCCGTTTTGGAGCTAATGCTGCTTATTATAACTGGGAATGCTTTTGATATTGATTGTTTTGAGTTTTAATTAAAACTGGGAAAAGCTAATTTTTTACCGTTTAAATCGCGTATCGTTGTTAATATGGAACATCGTGACCATTTTAAAATGCGAGTTACCGTTTTCTAATCAAAGATCGAAGGTTAGACTTCGTTATTATATTGCACATTTTGAAGTAGTCGTAGTCGTAGTCGTCGTCGTCGTCGTCCCAATTTCATTCCTATTCTTTTCCTCAAATTATGGTTATCATTTAGCCCGTGACCGACATCCCTCCATTCTGGTAGCAGCAAAATGCCCGCGTTAATTTTGATTTTATATTAGCCAATAAGTCAGTTTTTCTTGGTAATAAAATTTAACCTGATGACGATACACTTCATCGGTGTATATTTAAACCTTCGAAAACGTTCATTCAGCCTCTATATCAGGGGTCCCCAACCTTTTTGTGCCGAAGAGCACATTCAAGACTACCGGTAGTGCGGCGGGCACCATTTACTTTTTCAAGGCAAATTCAAGGCAGTACGATGAACAAGGATAGGCTAACTAAGAATCTTAGAAAAATGATCAAAACGATAACAATTTATTTATAAAGAAATAATTATTTTCAAATAAATGAGCATCTGTTTCTGTAATTAACTACTAAAATTTAATAAAATGTTAAGTATGTTACATATTTTAAATATTAGTAACTAAATTTAAAATATGTAACATACTTAACATTTTATTAAAAATTTAAATACAAACTTATCAATCGTAGTTAGTCAGTGGCGGGCACACGCAAAAGGGTCGGCGGGCACCATGGTGCTCGCGGGCACAGGGTTGGGGACCCCTGCTCTATATTGACTCGCTTCAGTTATACACTACGCAGTGCTGATTTTATCCACTACTACCGTCACCGGAGACACGCTCCATAGAGAAAGTCGTAGTGCGCTCGAGGTTACACTTCATTTACGAGAATTAACTACTCGCGGTATTTGCTGGAACGCTTTTGAGCCGATCGAAGGTCGATGGTGATTCTTTTCAATAGTTGGATGGGTGGCTATGGCTCCGATTCTACGGTAAGCTGTAGGTTCTCTTTATCATATGACCTTCACTGTTAGTACGGAGGAAAATGTTAAAATGCACGATTTCTATATATATATACCGGTATATATATATATGGGATGAATTTCACAATTAAACACATGAAATGAATGAATGACGAGGTGTACTTCTGAATACACGAAAGACCTTTGAATCCTTTTTCTTTTTTCCTGTGGGCTTGCATCATATATATATATATATATATATATATATATATATTTTTTTTTTTTAATTAGGGTTGTTTAACCTCTTTCGCAACATCTAAGGTCATATGACGGAGGGGACCTACAGCTTTACGTGGGATCCGAACCACGGATCGCTACATAATCTGGGCGCAGAGGACGGTCTCCCATCCAACTACTACCCAGACCTAATGTCGCTTAACTTCGACATCACACACACACACACACACACACACACACACGAGGAGTGATCAAAAAGTATCGATAATTTTATTGCTACGGACAAATGAATGCAAATAAGAAATAACCCGTTACAGATGCGAGTCTTCCTGCCCTCTGGCGTCTGCAGACTGAAGCAAAATCTGCTACCATGAATCAGTAGTTGGTTGGAGTGCTTAAAAGGAGGGTGTTTTTGCAGTACGTATAAATCTCTGAAATGGAACAACGCGCGTTCGGAGACGAACGAAATGATTAAAACAGCTTTTGGAAATGATACCCTCAGTGTAGCTAACGTTTACAAATGGCACAAAAAGTTTAAAAATGGAGAAACATTTGCTCGCACCAGAAATCGAATCTGTTGGACATTTTCATCCGTACGAGAAGTGCAAGGGCGGCCACTGCGTTCCTTGTCTTCAAGCGATGTTTCTCCATTTTTAAACTTTTTGTGCCATTTGTAAACGTTAGCTACACTGAGAGCATCATTTCCAAAAGCTGTTTTAATCATTTCGTTCGTCTCCGAACGCGCGTTGTTCCATTTCAGAGATTTATACGTACTGCAAAAACATACCCTCCTTTTAAGCGCTCCAACCAACTACTGACTCATGGTAGCAGATTTTGCTTCAGACTGCAGAGGCCAGAAGGCAGGAAGACTCGCATCTGTAAACGGTTATTTCCTATTTGCATTCATTTGTCCGTAGCAATAAAATTATCGATACTTTTTGATTACTCGTCATATATATATATATATATATATATATATATATATATATATATGTGGCGTCCCAAAAGAATGCCCCCATTTTTATTTGGCCGTTATTTTATAATGGATGTATTTTTTATTATTGGAGTTTTTATTCCGCATATATCAATACATTTCTAATCTTTTATTACTTAATAACTGATAAACATTGTATATTAAAACCGTTATTTCACCATTTCATACTTAAAACAATAATTTTTCCTAATTTCAACGAAATTAGGAAAAGACGATACCGCTACAAATAGATAGCCTAGTAAGGCCATTGAACATCGATTCACAGTGGTTTCAGCAGCATGGAGCACCTCCACACACTGCTTGTGAAACTTGCACCTTTTTCAGGAAGCATTTTTCCGGGCGACAAATCTCCTTTCATGAGCCAGTGGAATGGCCCCCAATAGGCCCCCCATACTCATCTGACCTTACACCTCCTGACTTTTTTTCTGGAGTTACATAAAAGACGAGATTTATTCTACCAAGCCTAAGACGCTTAAAGACCAAAAGACCAAAGTTTATGAGGTAATTAACAACATCCCAGCTGAGCTATTTTCAAAAATTATGTCAAACGTTTGAGGCGTTGCGAATGCAAGGTGACGAACAAGACATGGGTGCGAAAATCCGTTTTCTATACCATCATATTCTCTAGAATGTACACTTTTAAATGGCTAATAACGCATGATGCAAATTCGTCACTAGTCCTTGCAAAATTCAGTCCTTTTAAATGGGAAAAACGCCATCCGCTCAGGGCAGATTGTGGAAGGATTTCGCGGTTACTAGTGACGTGTTTAGCATCTTTGGCGAAGTGCAGTCTAGTTATTATTACCATTACAATAATCTGCACCCATTTCCGATCAGAATGATACAAATCCCATCAAAATCTAATAATTTTTGACAAAGTTATGGTGATTTCTAATTTGCAAAACTTTGGAGTCCATTTACTCAAAACCTTTTTACCGAGTTCGTCACTAGTATTCACAACGCCTCATTTGTGTAAGGTTGAATATTGTGTAAGAATATTGCGTTACACTGAATGTTGTTTATTTGAGGTTAATAAACTCCAACGTTTTATGTACCTATTGCATTTGTCTTTGTCTCTAAATTTCTTTTTTTTAACTTAGAACATTTATTTAGAAATAGGGACATTTTTTAGTCCATCCGTCCGTAACTCGTGACGAGTGAGTGTCTTCGAATGACGAGACCGTACAGTTAATAAAATATGGGTTTTTGTAGTACCAGAACCGAGGCAACCCTCGCTCCGCAGAAATTGTTTTATAGTTTCAAAATGATTCTTAGCCATGCCTTTTCCAAAACCTATAAAACGGAAAGTGACAGATGGAAACGTGGACAGCAGAAATTTTCAGCCAACGCGCAAATTTAAGTGCGACATGGTAAAACGGTGTGTTCTCCGTATTCAGGTAGTGTTAGAAGACATTTTGAAACAAATTATGAAACTGCTTTCACTTCAAGATGCAGAACGGATGAAGTTTTGAGAAAAGCGGTAGTTTTACCGACGAGTCAAATTTTTTTTTAAAGAAAATTTATCAGTACAGCCAACAATTTAACAGATACTAGTTTTAATTGTGCGCACTGTATCGCGAAACACGGAAAGCTCTCATCAGATGGCGAATATATTAGAGACCATTGATCAATTGTTTGTTTTGTGACTTTAAAAAAAGGACAAAATTATTAAGCAGATCAATGAAATGCTGTGCAGTAGAAACACTATGAAGGACAGAGTACTGCGATTAAATGTCGATATCAACGAGCAATTTTGTTTGGATTTAAAAAGTGCGCTATTTTACTCGTTCTGCCGAGATGAGAGAACTGTTGCGCGATATTCAGCGAAAAATAGAATGTATAAAGAGTTCTTAATTTTAGCGACATTGTTAGCTGCAAGTAGCCAGGACATTCTAATTTCGGTGGCGAAAGAATCATTGGAAACGAACATTGAGTGGTCGAAGTTGGTGTCTGTAACAATTGACGTTGTTCCTAGTATGGTAGGTAGAAAATAAGGATTTGCGTAGCATCTCGTAAAAGAGGTCGACCATCCAAATCGTTACGCCATTTCTGTTGGTTGTTGCATCAGGAAACGTTATTGGCTAAGGACAGCCTGTCAGCTTTGAATGGTTGCCACGAAAATAGTGGACTTCATTTACGGACGTGCTTTAAGTAAGTGACAGTTCAAAAACCTTTCGGAAGAGGTTGATTCTCAAAATGGATGTCTGTTCAAAGGATTAGTTCTGAACAGGTTTGTTAAATGCTTTGACGAACTCAGATATTTTTTAAGCGAAAAAAGTCGACAATTTCTTGAAATTTACAACCAATCTGAATAAACCCATGTTATCATCAAACTTTACCGAACACTGCAAGACAAGGCAAAGGATTGCTTGCGGACACAATGTTTTAAACGGTTAAAGCATTTACGAAAAAATATTGGGAATTTTTAAGAAAGGTTTTCAACGTGGAACTCTTAATTATTTTCTGTGCCGTGTTTGAAAGCATATGAAACTACTGAAGTGTTTGCAGATAGTTTATCTAGAGAAGACTTGTGCAAACTATTCCCTACCACTACTGCCGAATCTGAGAACTGCTTCGCAGAGGGATTCATAGACTTTCGTGCCATAGGAAAAAATTATGATGAACTAAATCCAGAAAAGTTAGCGTGGCTATTAATTAGTTAATGATACTTTAGAGATGGAACTCGTTGAACTCCAAGATAACAGCATCCGGAAACAAGTTTATTGATCTAAATGTGAATCTGCAACAAATTGAACGTGACACATGTGAAGACAAGGACTACTCAAGTGCAGAAAACCGAATAGTTCATGCGTGGAACTATTTATCGAACACTTTTTCTTCCCTCAAACATTTGTCAGCCTTTTTGTTGACTATTTGGTTCAAGTTAGGTACGCGAACAAATAATCTTAGA
The DNA here is from genome assembly GCA_023014485.1 of Bathynomus jamesi. Classification (NCBI taxonomy): domain Eukaryota; kingdom Metazoa; phylum Arthropoda; class Malacostraca; order Isopoda; family Cirolanidae; genus Bathynomus; species Bathynomus jamesi. The sequence goes on along the minus strand of JAJOZX010002062.1, from coordinate 406,327 downwards.
TGATTTACATTGAATCCAGTGTGAAAAACGCTTGAGTGAGGAAACCAGTTCGGCATACATCGTGCTTAATCATGCTAAATGTGTACCCAAGATCGGGACCTTAGCAGGAAAAATGCACCAACAATCATCCTACTAGAAAAGAAGGCCAACGGCACGTCACCCAAAAGTAGGTTTGATATTTGGCACTCACCACTGAAAAGGTTCGCCATCACTGACCTGCGTACAGTATGAACACGAACACTGGAGGACAGTCGGAATAGGCCGTGAATTGGGTAAAAAAAATGCAACCCCGCTGAATTCGCATGAAGGTCTATGTAATATACGTGTAACAGTGTAGCATTTTTAAAGCTTTTTAAGTATATTCTTGTAGGTGGCAACCTACGACCTATATTAACCCTTTCTGTCCCAAATTACTGTTTTGAGCTAAAAAAAAATTTAACTTAAAAATGTTAAAAATAGGTATGGAAACATAAACGAAACTTTGTCTAGAAATGTATTTAATTAATTACACTAGAAATTATATGATTCCATTGACGCTATCAAGTAATAAGAGAAACTAACATAACTTTGGTACTTTGAATGAAAAACACAAAAGCAATTTTTGTCCTTTGCTAAACACAATGGTAGACCATACTACTATGAATGGAATGCATTAAAACAGTTTTTGTCCTTTGTTAAACATAATGGTACATCGCACTTTCGGCATTTTAGACGAGAGTAACCCTTCATACAGTTTCTGCATATTTTTGGGGGTTTTAAATGCTCAGGCCAATGTCCAAAAAACTGCCAGATGTTGCTGTACAGTTAATTGCTACATTCAAATGCCATAAGGCATCATTGAAGCTAATCTGAGGAAAGTACGCGTACTTTTTGTTGATGATGCCGTAGAGAATCGCTGGGACAAAAAGGGTTAACAACAAAACAGCGCATGAGAAGAAGTGGTCTCGTTGATCTGTTAAATATTTGGATAACTCGTAACACCATGCATAATTCGTATAGTAAACTCGTATATTAAACACACACGGCTTTTATGGCACCATGAAAAGTCTGGCAAATAGTTAAGCGCGTCAAAATGTCTTCTGGTAATGTGAACAACATAACGTTCTGTTCCCCCTCACTAGCAACACACACACACACACTGGAGAACAGAAAAACAACTGTCATCAGACCACCTGCCCATCATCATTACAACACGTTCTACACTCTGCCCCAACAGCATTAGGCACACTTACAGAAATTACAAGAAAGCTGATTGGGAACAGTTCAAAATACAGACTGAGGAATAATTCACCACATTAAACAGCACACCCATCATAAACATCAATACAACACTCAAGACATTTAATTAGATCATCAATAATGCAAACAAATACATACCCAAGGGCAACATTAGGAAATACAACTCAAATTGCACTCGAGAAATAGCCCACCTCATAAGACAACGTAACAACCTCAAACATAACACACAAACGCCACACACACAAGCCATAAAACAGCAGATACAACAGCTCAACACAGAAATAAACAACAAACTCAAAGCAAAACAAACGGAAACATTTAGGGAATTCATACCAACACTAAACCACTCCACAGATACATCCAGGCTATACAAGACTATAAACAGCATTACCCACTCTAACAGCGGCATTCACACCTCACACGTGGCTATCTGTCGCAGCCAAAATAATATCCCAACATATACACAACAAGCTAACATTCTGGTTAATCACTACGCAAAGATAAGTCACTTAAACAGAGACAACAACCAGAAACACGCAGCCAGACAAACAGCCAGACAAAAGAAAACCTGCAGACTCGATATGACCATTACACTAGCCCTGTTCAAAAATCAACTTTTTCTTTTTTTCATAGGTTTCTGTACTTTTTCCCATGCTTTTTGCCCTGAAAAGGCCGAAAATCACAACCATTTTGACCTAGGTTGTTGGGAAGCATTGCCGCATGGAGCTTTAAGTTTTCTGCCTTGAAATCGGCCAAAAGCACCAGTTCCGGGGTCCCTTGAATCATGTTTTGCACTATAACTTTTTATCTAAACAAGATAGAGCAACAAAATAGGCACCAAATTAAAGTGTTTTTAATCCTCTTTCTAACTTATACAATTATGATAGTCTTGGAACAAGAAATGGCACATTGGTACATACAAAGATTTCAGAAATATCACAAAATTCGTTTTCTCACACTCAAGGCAGACAAGGCGCCTTATTCATGACACAAATTTGAGATTAACATTTTGTCACAAGTCTAATCGATCAAGAAGTGAAAGCATTACATGATGATTAATTTCATAATGACATTTACACAGTCAGTTGTTGAGAGTTTGTTTCTTGAAGCTGTCAAAGCGGCGTCTGTTGAACTCCACAGCTTGAAGGAGATAGTCCCTTTGCTTGGCATCTGTTGTTATGACATTTGCAAAGTCGCTCATCATCTTGACACCACGTTCAGCAATGTCATTCACCGCTTTCAGATTCTTAACATAGTCCAACGCTTTTCTGTAGTCCTCATTCTGTGGCCAAGACGTGACAGGTTCCAGAAGCCACTCGGATCCAATGTTCAGTGTGTCCAGCAGGAAATGTGATTCTGGGCCAATGAGATCAACCAGGGTGGTCTTAGCTGTGACACACTCGAATAGAGGCTTTCCTCTTCTGAAGCTGTCTGGCTTCTCAGTGGCATGTAACTGGGCAGCAATGTCGTGCTTCAATGTGTCACTCAATCTACTGCTGAACAGGGCAAATGGCACGACTTCCTGCGTCAGGTACCATTTGTGGTTTTCCATCTTATTAAGTACTGCATCAGCAAGCTCTGGGTCAGTTTTCTTGTACTTCAACATGTCCTGGATTAGACTTAGATCATTCACGGGAGCATCTGCAGCAGACATTGACATCATCCATACAGGAGTGTAGAACAGCGCAAGGAAGGTGTTGAGTCTTTCCAGCTTTGATACAGTGTCTTCGTCGTACTCAAGTTGATCTGCAAACATCAGCATTTTCATGGAGTACAGGTTTCTGGCCATCCATCTGGCCTGATGAATGGCGCCTGGTCGACTCCAGTGAATACCTCGAGGAGGCGTTCCTCCAAGAACAATGACTGTCAGTTCAGCCATTTCCCTGTAGTCGGCTCTTGGAAGCCTTTCTGCTGTTAGAATGTCTTGGAGTATTTCTTCACTGTTCTTCTTCTTTTCCTTCAGCCATTTGCTGTTGATAGCCAGCATCTTTTGGTTTTCCTTGGACAAGTCCGTCCAAACATCCTTCAGATGCTCAAACCAGGGATTATCTGGCCCCTTCACCTTCCCAAACTGCTCCTACTAGGATTTCCAGGATGTGATGTCGACAGGCCAGATAAAACACCTTTTTGTTCAGCATTTTCTCTAGCAGTTTGGCAGCTCCTCTGTGAACTCCACTGTTACTGGATGTAGTGTCAAAAACAAGGGCAGTAACATTATCCGTAAGTTCCCATGTCTCCAGTAAATCCATTGAAGCCTCAGCCTGAGCTGTGCCAGAAGAATTGTCGATGACAGGTACTCCCAATAACTTTCCTTCAGTGTACTGTATGAAGGTGGACCAGACACTAGCACAGCTAAAGTCTCTGAGGTACTTCCAGGTTCACTGCCCAAGACATCTTTGAGCAACTTTCCATCCCAGTGTAAGGCAGCGTATTGTGGGGGGTTTTCACAAAACTTGGACATGTGACTCTGGCTGATATTATACCTGGACAGCATTCTGTTGCGACGTGTTGTTGAGGTTGAGATGACGAAGTTATCCAGATCAGCCCCTCCAGCTTTCAAGGTGGCAGAAACCATGGCAGTAACTTGATTGTCTGATAAACCAAGACGATCAGCTGTATTGCAGATGACATCACATTCCATGACCTTCCTTGGAAACGTCAAAGTCACACTAGTCACAGTGTCTTGATGGTGAGAACATCCAGGACGAGGCTGATGGTAATCCATGTCCTCTGTGTTAGCGTCGTTGTCAGTTGAGTCACCCCAGGTAATGTCATCCACATGAACAACTGCCTCTTGTTCTGCTGCAGCTGTAAAATAGTACAACATGTTAAGACAGTAATTGTTAAGTACATGCTAAATATCGCAATGGAGTAAAACTTAAAACTTTTTGTGACGTTCAAAGTAATTAGTTTTACCTTGTTCTTGTCTATGCTGCAGTCTTTCATTCCTCGCTGCTTGCTGCAGGGATCTTGTCTCAAAAATCTTGTCATGACCAGACATATGACCTTTCCTCTCAGTCTTTTGGTTACTTGCTCTTCCTTTGCTTTTCACCAGAGCACGATGTTTCTCATGTAGTTTCATGAAGAGCTTCATTGCGTTGTACTTGGTCATTGTCTTGATCCTAGCCATCTGCCAGAATGGGATGATAGATTCAACTGTTTCATATGCAAGGTCTTGAACCATGGGCCTCCCTGCATTTTCCGGTAAATTCTGAAGATTAAGGAAATACTGGAACGCCTGTCTGTTGGTGGGAAGCTGGGAACCACTGATAAAAGCTGAAGGGTATCCAACCAGGAAAGTTTCAGTGAGAGATCTGGTAGATGGCCCAGTTGACACCTGCCTGTGGACAGTACGTGGAGGTTCTGAGATATCAACTGTGCGCCCACGGAGCTCCCTCAGCTCCTTGCTTAATGCCATTGTGAAGTTGTAACTTGTAGATGGTTTTCTAGATTCTGATTGAGTTTCTGTTGTTTCCTGAAAAATGATAGATAATTATTATTATTATTATTATTATTTATTTATTATTATTATTATTATTATTATTATTATTATTATTATTTATTAATTTTATGCTCTTTCATTTGATACCTAATTTGTTGCTCTATCTTGTTTAGATCAAAAGTTAAAGTGCAAAACATAATTCAAGGGACCCCGGAATTGGCGCTTTGGCCGATTTCAAGGCAGAAAATTTAAAGCTCCATGCGGCAATGCTTCCCAACATCCTAGGTCAAAATAGTTGTGATTTTCGGCTTTTTCAGGTCAAAAAGCATGGGAAAATGTACAGAAACCTATGAAAATAAGAAAAAGTTGATTTTTGAACAGGCCTACCATTACACCCTTCAATACAGATCAGACCACTAAGATCATCAAAAACATTAAGAATTCGAAGGCTACTGGACCAGACAACATATCTAACATACATCTTAAACACTTGGGCCCACAAGGAATACTAGCTCTCACAAACATCAGCACATATTCATACCAACACTGTATTATTCCTGACATATGGAAACAAGGTAAAAATATTACACTACTCAAACCAAACAAAAATCCAACAGAACCAACTTCCTATAGACCCATTACTTTACTATGCACACCTTCCAAAGTAACAGACTAATCTTACAAATCACCAACCCACACATACCACTATCGCCTACTCAACATGGATTCAGACCTCACCACTCAACCACGACATTACTCACTAACCTCACGCAGCACATCATGGATGGCATCAACTCCAGACGACCAGCTCAACGTACACTATTAGCAACAATAGACATTAGTAAAACATTTGATGCTATCCCACGCTTCCCTCTCATAAACAAAATACTCAACACAAACATGCACAATAACATGAACAGGAAGATACGCGCGTGTCACATTTAATGGCAAATCATCCAAAAACAAGCTTTTTCCGAACGGGGTCCCTCAAGACTGTTCTCTCACCAACACTGTTCAACTTATACATGAATGACATTCCAACACCCATCGATAACAAGCTTACCTTATCAACATGGCAGATGACATCACCCTAACATCCACCCACAACACCATCGACACCGCTACAAATAACCTACAAACATAACTTACATAAACAGTATATAAGGCTGGCTCACATACAACAAACTCAAAGTAGCGCCCATAAAATCACCTTGCTTACAAGCAACACAAAAGCACAAAAGAACACCAGATAACTCCACAGCTTACACTAAACAACAACAACAACAACAACAACATTCCACCACACATTCACAGGACCAAAATACTTGGGGTCACATACAACACATCATTATCTTTTGCAAACCACATTCAGGACATCAAAAACAAATGTACGTCAAGACTTAACACGCTTAGGGTACTAACAGGCACAAACTTTGGACACCAACAGGAAACAACATCACTCGTATACAAACAATATATTCGCTGTTATGGACTATGCTAGCCCATGCTGGGCACCCATTATCTCAAACACACACATAAACACCTTTACAGACAATACAAAACAACGCACTTCGTATCATTACAGGATGCACTCAAACAACACCAATAGAACACCTGCACACAGAAACAAAAATACTGAAAGTTAGGGAACATTTAGACATGAGGGGAACACAATTCATGGCAGCAGCGACAACTAACCCACAACACCCTTGCCACTACATGTACAATCATGCACCGACACCTCGCACCATTGAGGTAACACCAGAGAGACATTATAACCAAATACTCCATTCCATACCACGCCCCACAGACATCACACAGTAAAGAAAACACACACACACAGACCTAACCTACAAAGCACTGACACGACTCAGTCCGAATGTGGTCCTAGGTGCGAAGCCGCCACCCATTGACAGGTCAGAGACCAGCCTGAGCAGATTGGATCGAGTTAACTTAGCACGATTCCGATGTGGACATCACCCCAACTTACAGACGTATAAACACAGACTAGACAACTCTACAGCCGACACCTGCCACCTGTGTCAGGACACACCACAAACCATTGAACACATTATGACAGACTGTACCACTTTAGCACAACATAGAACACAACACATCATCACTAGTGCGCTGAACCTCTGGTCCACTCCGGAGAGGGCGATTGGCTACCTGCGTGCGGCCGGCTTGCTCGATCAGGGTGGGCTGATCGGCTAACCAACAACAACAACATAATATTTAATATTCATTAACATATTTTACAAACTCATTATAGGATTAAAAAAAAAGTTATTTAGTTATATTTATTATATTTAAAACAATATTCTTTAACATGATGAATAATATTTAGCTTTTTCATAGCAGACATAAATAAAAGAAATGAGTTTGTGCCTGCAAAAAGTAACTAACAAATATATTTCACATTTACAGACTTTGTATGCACAGTAGAACCAATCATATCAGTGTAATCATATAATGCCAAAGTATATCTTTATTTCAAAATATAGTTTGACCTTAGTAATTGAAATTACACTTACTGAAAAATAATAAAAACCATAGCAACGGTACACTCGGTAGCTATGGCTAAAAACATCAGATACAAGATAACTCGTATCTGGCGAATGGAGTCAACAATTTCATCCCACCGCCAACTACGAGATATCTCGTAAGAGTTTTTTTTCATTCCAGTTAAATAAAAATGGATGTGTGTGTATATATGACTATATGTTTCTAAATACTCTAGTTTCTTCGGATCCTCACAGTATGCGTGGTACACGAGTTGGCAAATTGGTAAGAACGCACAAAAACCGGTCCGACAGCAAACTTGTTAAAATTCACTTACAGAAAATCTGTATGCCAGGTAATTTATCTTAACCATTAGGGACCGTAGAAAAGCAGCCATACTTATCTTCGAAGTATGGATCGCCATCTTTCTTAGTGACAGCAACCAGTGGGGGATTATCATTGAGGCTGAAGCCTCAGGCCCCATGCTTGAAGAGGGGGGGCCAATCAAAGTTGGTCTAGTTAAGTGAGGGTGACTGTGTTAATTTGAGAATTGAAGAGTCACTGTGACCGGTTGATAGAGTTATCCTGATGATATTGAGACCAGTTTGGGTGATAAAATGGTTCACTTCGCATCATGTGTTGCTGCTTAGATAGATGGTTTCCGTAACGGGGCTGAAAACCATGACTAGCAGTGAATTGATCGTATATCGAATGCTTTCGCAACATGGGGTGAAAAATATCTTTGCTAATGTGGAAATAGATTTTCGAATGTATCTTATACCTCATGGTCTGAAACTGTACTGGTGAACGCAGCTTTTCAAAGCTGAATCGGATAAAGGATGAAGCTAGAGCAAAAATGAAGCAAGAACGGCTGTACATAAAATGTGACATTTTGCAGGAACTGAGTTTCGATGATATAATTTGAGATTTCGCAAACCAGAAAGCTCGAAAGGCAAATACTTTGATTAAATATGACAGAGTACACAAATTGACAAATTTCGTTTTATTTTACGTTTTATAGGCCCAAAAGTAAAGTTTGTTTAATACTGTTTTGTTTTAGGCTTGTTTCTCAATTAGCCTAAGCACCGTACATGTAATTTGTGTACATGTACATGTATTGTTAAAAATATAGAAAAGGGCCCCCAAAATAAAAGTTAGCCTCAGGCCCCAAGTACAGTTAATTCGCCCCTGCAGACAACCCCTCTAGAAAAGAAAGGTGGGTATCTTCCTGGGTTAGAATTCAAATAATTATTTACCTCAAAAGGCTCAATAGTAATAGTTTTTACGAAGGGCTGTACTGCGTTTAATAAACGATAAACCATGGTTTCACGTTATTCGTTGTGAATTTGTCACAGTTATCTGAGGTATAGAAAAGAACCTTGAAATATTCAATAGCATGTGCTATTTTATGGAAGTTTAGCCTACGTTGTGAAGTCACATACATAATTTGTCACACAAAGAAATTCTGACGGTGAGCTAGTTTCCGAGAACAAGCAAATGGCTTCTCTGCTAAACGAGTTTTTTACGTCAGTTTTTACAAAAGATGTAACGAATATCCCTACGGTCACAGACATAATACCTTTCGATAATGGTAATACTTTGGATATTATTGTGGTGAGTGAAAGGGAGGTACTGCACTATATTTGTAAAATGAAAATGCTTAAATCTACGGGGCCGGATTCCATATGTCCAATACGACTAAAAGAATTAAAACAAAGCATTGTTGTGCCGTCAACAAAGTTTTTAATGCGTCTATTTCTAAAGGGTGTGTACCAGATAATGTGAAGTTGGCAAATGTAACGCCTATTTGTAACAAAGGCGTGGCGGGAAATTATAGGCCAATCAATTTAACGTCTGTTGTAGGTAAGCCACTGGAATCAATAATTAGGGATCGTATAGTCGAACACTTGGAATTGCATAACTTAATTAGAAATACGCAGCACGGTTTTAGGCGAAACTAATCTTTTAGAATTTTTCCAAAGCGTGGTTGAAGTTTATGATAGTCATCGGGTGGTAGATGTAGTGTATTTAGATTTTCAAAAAGCGTTTGACACCGTACCGCACAAAAGACTCGTTGAATAAACGAAGGTGGAATCAGGGGTATAGTAATAAGTTAGATAGAAGAGACTGAAGAGTGGTTGCGAGGTAGGAAACAGAGGGTGGTCGTTGATGGAGCGGAGTCGCCTTGGCCTAATGTAGCGAGCGGCGTTCTTCAGGATTCTGTATTGGGGCCCTTGCTTTTTCATACATATATATATATATATATATATATATATATATATATATATATATATATATATATATATATATATATGCGCCTCGGTGGTGTAGTGGTTAGCGTCGTTGACTACGAATCCATCGGCCCCGGGTTCGAGACCCGCTGACGGCAGCCGGCGCGCAGCAAAACCCAGCTGTTCATCCTTCCACACAATAAAGTGGTTGGTAGATAAATGTGTACCCTGGGTGGTCTAGTGGTTAAGACGCTGTGCTGCTGGTGGGGCGTGGTTCGGATTCCACGTTAAACTGTAGGTCTAAGGTGGAGTGAAAAGCTTGACCTTCGTCAGAATGAACAATTCGGGCGGAAGCTAACCAAAGGTGTATATATCAGTCAAAAGTTTAAGTACACCCTGAAATATTTATAAATTTCAAATTTTGCCTAAAGTTTTTTATTTATTAACTAAGTTATCATGACACAAATTCATAAGTACAAACATGGGAATTTAAATAATAACAAATCATGACAGTTTACCAAAACCAGTCTAAATTTTAGATTCGTCAAAATAGCATCCTCTAGCAGCAATTACAGCAGAACAAATTCGAGGCATGCGCTCAACAAGAAAAAGAAGATAGTCTGGTGAAAGGTGCTGCCAGCACTCTTGTAAGAGTTCCCAGAGCTTCTGAGCACTGGATGGCTGCTTGGCTTTCACCCGTCGATCCAGTTCATCCCACACTAGCTCGATGGGGTTCAGATCCGGGGACTGTGCTGGCCATTCCATAACTGTGAGCTGACGTTGCCGTTCTTTCTGCTTCAGGTAATTTTGATACAGCTTGGAATTGTGTTTAGGATCGTTGGCTTGCTGCATTATGAACTGTTGGCCAACTAGTCGCAGTCCAGTGACTTTGTGGAGATCTCCAACTTACTTCCCTGCAAAACATCCCCAGACCATCACACTTTCTCCACCGTGCTTCACTGTTGGCACAACACTGCTGTGTCATTCTTTCACCCGCTCCTCGCCGCACAAATAATCTGCGTTTGGATCCAAAAACTTCGAACTTTGATTCGTCAGTCCAAAGGACAAATTTCCACTGCTCAACAGTCCATTTTTGGTGTTTTTTAGCCCAGGCTAGCCTTTTCTTTTTGTTCTGGAGTCTCAGCATTGGTCTTTTTCCTGCAATTCGTCCTTTTAATCCTGCCTCTCTCAGTCTTCTCCGAACAGTTGATGTTGAGACTGTTGTACTTCTGGAGTTGTTCAGCTGGGCTTTGATTTCAGGTGCTGTGAGGCGTCTGTTGCGCAGACTGGTGACTCAGATATACTTGTCCTCTGAATCTGTTGTGGTTCTTGGTCGCCCTGACCTTTTTCTGTCCGTATTTTGACTAGTTTCTTCGTACCGTTTAATGGCACAAGCAACCGCATTCACAGAAACTTTTAATTTTTTTGCAATTTGCCTCAGTGATTGGCCCTCATTTCTCAAAGTTACAATCGACTGTCTTTTTTCTGTTGTTAACTTAGCTTTGGCACCATTTTTGCTTTTTGAAACACAAATATATACCTTAACCCTTTGAGGACCAAGGGACATATTTGTCCCAACGGAAATAATAATATAAATTGTACAATGATGCAACGTTTCTACAAATACATCTACATGTTTATACAGGTATCGTTTAGTTGTCGGAAAATGAACCCAAAAATGGGTCATTTAAGTACTATAGTTACTAATATCTAATTGTAAAACATAAAACTTAAACTTTTAAGTTCAAAGAAACGTATACTGGTCGTCAAAGGGTTAAACTACACAGTTAGCTCCTCTGCAAGGATTTTATATGTAAAGACCTGCAGTGCATGTTAATAACTGAACATATGTACTAACATACTCCTGAAGAAACAAACCACCCTAGTAAAGACTTTTAAACTGTTTTTGGACCTTTGTGCAGAGCTAATGGCATTAATTTTAGGTTGCATACTAGACGTAAATTAACACATTTTGAAGAAGCTTCTGTGTTACAACACACTGCATAGGGCAAATGCACTGAAGCATACAAATATGAAAGCCAGGTAAGCAAATTCATCTCTAGTACCTGTTAAGTTTACATTTGAAGTTTGTCATGAGCTAAGCAGCAAAACATTGGAAATTAGTAGGTGTACTTAAACTTTTGACTGGTAGTGTATATTAACGATTTAGATGTCGGCCTAGTCAGTACAGTTTCAAAGTTTGCGGATGACACAAAGTTGGGTGGTAGGGCGATTAATGACGAAGCTAGAGGTAAAATCCAGGAAGATCTGAATAAAATCGTAGATTGGTCGGTCACATGGCAAATGAGATTTAACGTTAATAAGTGCCAAATTTTACATATAGTTTCGCGTAACGGTAATTTTGCATATAGTATGTCAGGGAAGGAGTTGGTAAGCGTAGATCAGAAAAAAGAGTTATAGTCACTGGTGATTTAAAAGTAGTGAAACAAAGTACAGCAGCGGTCAATAAGGCGAACTAAGTGCTAGGTTTTATGGCTAGGAATTTTGAGTACAATCGTGCGATATTATTGTTCCTCTTTATAAATCATTAGTTAGACCCCATTTGGAGTACGCGATCCAATTTCAGAAGCCGTATATGCGCAAAGATATAGCCAAAATCGAAAGAGTTCAAAGACGAGCAACTAAGATGATTCGTCGCTTAGGTCAAAGTCGTACAAGGATAGGCTTAAGGAGTTAAAATTGACTACACTCGAGACTAGGAGACTAAGGCGTGATCTAATCCAAGTTTTTAAAATTATGAATGGATTCGATAACATAAATAGAGATAGCTTTTTCGAAATAGCACAATATAGTAGAACCAGAAATAACGGGTGTAAGCTGACAAGTACAAGGTTCGAGACTGTAGTTGCCAAAAACTTTTTTACGCATAGAATAGTAGGAATAGTTTGCCGGTAGGAGTAATTAGTAGCACGTCTATAAACATGTTTAAAAATCGATGAGATACATAGGTTGATAGATTAGGTATAGTTTAAAGTAGTAAAATTAAGGTTTTTCTGGTTCGGAATCCACCTAAAATTGTAGATCCCTTCCGTCACCACGGAGGACATGCGCAATAGACAATTACAAACACGGTTTAGGTAGACCAGCCATGAGTGGATCCTAGGGTCTTTGTTGGTCTGAAACATTATAACAGTGAATTTGCGGCACCATGAAAATGTGGCAATGAACATCAAAATTAAATTTTGAAGGTCTATAATTACATTAGGAAGCGCATGCAAAGTGATTAAGAAAGCTTAGCTTTGGTGGAATCCATATCCATTAGAGCTACAAACTTTGTTCAGTAATAAATATTTTAATTAGTTGATATGTAGAGTTGTAAGGATATACGTTAAAAAAAATTTCATATTGGCATTGTATGTTTTTTAAAATTTCATTCAACGACCTTCCAATGATCTAATAAAGGTGTGGCGAGTTAAGCCATAGTGTCTGCGCAGTTGCCTCCATGTTTCGCCAGTGGGAAGCGTCCAAGAAAAGAAAAAAAAGAAAAAGAAAAATAAAATAAAATAAAATAAAATAAAATAAAATAATTGGACTCGTGCCTTAACTTCCCCCAAAACATTCAAATATTTGCGATTCCCCTTCGATACCATTTCATAGATATCCAATGGTCTTGAGGAAAAGCAAACCTTGAATTTGTGGAACATTGTAATAGAATGCTTCGGCAGTCCAATGTGAGTTATATTTTCTATGAACCTAATTGAATGATTTATATTACTTACACAGTTTTTGTAAATTTACTTTTTCATTTTGGCCTAAATTTTGCTAATTAGCTTTCACCCAAAACTACTAAAATAAATGCATTCCTTTTCCCTTTATATATAGTGTGTGTGTGTATATATATATATATATATATATATATATATATATATATATATATATATATAAAATTGGGGTTGTTTAACCTCCTTCGCAACGTCTAAGGTCATATGATGGAGGAGACCTACAGCTTTACGTGGGATCCGAACCACGGGTCGCTACATAATCTGGGCGCAGAGGACGGTCTCCCATCCAACTACTACCCAGACCTAATGTCGCTTAACTTCGCTGACATATATATATATATATATATATATATATATATATATATATATATATATATATATATATATATATATAAAATGTTTTTTCATAATTAAGCAGAGTAAGTTATTTTGAGTGAAGTAAGTGTTGTGTATTATTGTGGGAGGTAGAAGGAAATAACTACCTTTTTCTTCCTGTTGGACAGTTTATTGCCAATTACCTTTGGTAAGTGTCTCGATTCTGCAACAGGTGTTCCCATGACGACAAATACCTTCTCTTTACCATTTTTTAGACCAAAACTTTGAAATTAGGCTGGTAGGTAATTTAAGGAAATTTGTAGACGAGGTGACGTCGCTTGATTTCCATTAATTTATTGATTCATTTATTATATTTTTAAACAGATAATCTTTCGATTCGTCTAAATGTACCACAAAGTGTTATGGGGAATCCATCGAGTAGGAAAAATTAATGACGACAGTGACCAGAAAAACCTGAAATTCAGATTGTGACCAACTCGTGAAACCGGAAATCAATAGTGCAGTGATCCAAATTAAACCGAATGTGTTCGTTAATGAATCGCTTTGTGAATACGGAAAAGAAATCTTGAACAAGTTTTGAAAATTCAAAAAAAGAAAAAACACTTTATTTCTGTTATGTATGAAATAGGATAATATATTCTTGTAAGTGCCAGAAAGGAGAAAGTGTTCATCCCGATTCAATTTGAATTGAACAACTTCCGAAGGCATCATGCGCTATTTAAAACTACCATTACTAATGCAGATGATTGGAAAAAAAAAAAATTGTAATTTATAACTTTATACCGTTTTCTAATTATAAAATTTTATAAATTTTTTGTGGATACATATATAAGTTTAACGTAAGTTTTAACGTTCTTGCTTAACAACCGCTTTTTCCCCTTTTGCATGTATTATTTTTTTATTTTTTTCGTCTGTTACTGTATTACTTTTTATTTCGTTGCATATTGTATTAATCTAATCTGTGAATCATGTTCAGTACCTTAAGTCAGCAATGAAATTGCCCGAGGGCCGAATGCATTTTTTGACCTTATTGAAAAATTAATCAAACTAACTCGATACTCAAAAGAGTGTCCTTTGTGTGAAATTAGAAGTTACCAATTTAAAATAATACGAAGGAAATTTTAAGTTTTTATATTTATTTAATTTGGAAAGTTTGTGGATTTTCATTTAAAAGAAAAAGAAACTTCGCACTTTCTCTCGTTAATTTGGCATTGTGGCCAAATACGATATAAACAAGTGTTGAAAGTTTTGTTAGTCTCTCAAATTCTTTAATTTGTGATAAAGGAAATAACTATAAAAATCGGCGCAAGGTTCATAAAAACTCATTTGGCTGTCCACTCATCGCTGATTTAAATACTCTCGATGCTGTAAAGAACATTATTGAATCTGAAAATTTAATGAACCCTAACTGTCTCAGTAGACAAATTTTTAAACTAAAAAAAATCCAATAATGGAAACTTGTATTTCTTAAACCCGAACATTCGCAGTCTCCCAAACCACTGACGAATTGAAAGTTAACCTAAAATTACAACAAAAGAAATTCACGCGCATTATATTAACTGAAACACAGTTAAATAATGTAGTTTTTAACATCCCATGTTATACAAGCTACGGAGTAACAGTAGCGAGTGTTGGTCCAAACATATTTGTAGACTCAACTGCGAGAGTAAATGTAAAAAAGAACTGACAAGCGTAAAAGATACCTCTGAAATAATAATAATTGTAGTTGAAATGTATATTCATAACATTCACCAGTGAATTTTAAGCATCTACCGACTACCAGCCGGTAACGTACCAACTTTTATTATTACAAATGTCGATAAAATTTAAACGTCTGATCGTATCGGTAAAAAGTATATCATTGCGCGAGACTTAATATTGATCTCCCTAATGAACGTTCAAATAGTAATACGCACTTCCTTTATAGTGTCATGACCGAGTGACTTCAGATTATCTATTACAAAACGAACTAGACCAAACAATGACATTGTCATGGGATCCCCCACGATATCCCTAATTTAGTAACATATCCATAAATGATAACTGAATAGACGGGCCAATATATAAATAATAATAATAATTAGTATAACTTTTCCAGGTGTCAACTGAATATTCTATACTTACTGTGTAACAATCAGTATTCATAAATGATTTTCGGAATTGCATACAGTTACTGGATCTGTTTACACAATGATTAGTTAGCACTGATTCTAGTTTGCGAAACAAGAGTCCCCTTTCATGAATAGTGCTGTTTACATGCGCGCGCGCGCATATATATATATATATATAATAATATATATATATATATGGTAAGGGTGTGGAGTGGTTTGGGCATGTTCGGCGAGGTAAAGTCCGGGGTTGGGGAGAGGGGGAGGACGTTGCTATGGGAATGTGTGAAAGAGTGTAAAGAAGCCAGTTCAAGGCTGATGTGGGTTAGAATGAAAGTGGCTAAGAGAGGTGGGTGATTGTTAGTGCATATGGACTGGGGAGTGAGAGGAGCGAAGAGATACGGAATGCGTTCTGGGACGAACTGGGTAGGTGAGTAGGTAGTTTTGATGCAAGGGACCGAGTTGTCGTGCTAGGGAACTTGAATGCCAGAGTCGGGGATGTGCCAATTGAAGGTATAGTTGAGGAGCATTGGGTGCCTGGTGTGAATGATATTGGGGAAAGGTTGGTTGAGTTGTGTGCTGAAAGAGAATTGATGATTAGGAATACATGGTTTCGTAAAAGTGATGTATCAGGTTGTAACAAATTCTGCTCGATTAGAAAACGGACGATAGATAGTAGAATAACCTCAAGATAATGTGAAATAGTTTTAGAAATGTTGCAAAATACACGCGGCGACAGGTTCGCACAGGTTTTATCACGATACAGAATGACTTAGGCTAGTGTAGGATTAGGCTAATGAATATTTTCTCTGGTGTTTTTCATACAGTTGCAGCGCCACCCATACGATATTACAGTAATTGAAAAAAAACATGGAGCCCACGAAAGAGCATATTCGACTTGTGATGCTGTATGAGTTCCATAAAGGATCTAACGCTAGTGAATCCGCAAGAAACATTCGGAGAGTTTATGGAAATGATGATGTGAGCGAATGGATGTGTAGGAGATGGTTTGAGAAGTTCAGAAATGAAGACTTCAGTCTGAAAGATTACACTAGGCAACAAATTTCAATTTTTTTTTTGTTACAGACACGTGAACTACTGATTCCTACTAAAGCGCTGATGCTGATTTCAGATCTGATATCAAAATTTCTCTATCACGTCCAGATTTTGTGTAACCGAAAACCCCTATTTTTCATTTTTTTTCTCACCCGCTTCTATTACGAAAGCCGTCTAAGCTACTTTTCCGTGCCACGTTTTATGTTAAGCATACTTAAATAATTAGTGAACAGGGATGTCTTTCCTCCTTTATTCTGGCTTAAGACAGACAGCGGAATTCCGCTGGCGGAATTACCACCCCTGCGCCCAACCATCCACCCAAAGCGCGTTAGTATTTTGTTGTTACTACTGAAAGGCAAATTCCTGTTCTTAAGTGAAACTTTGGTGTGTCCTCTTCCTTTGTCGCTTGTAAGATGACGAGCTCTCCTTCTGCAGGAACCAACAATAATCTCCCATCATATTTGGGTTGAAATTACCTTGGTATCTGTTTTCCATAACTGAGATCTGTTGGTGGAAGCGCTCACCATGCTCATCACTTACAGCCCCAAGGTTGGCCGGGAAGAAGTCAAGATGAGAATGTAAAAAATGAATTTTCAAAGACATTCTGCATCCCATTATTTCATAAGATTTAAGCATGTTTTCTACGAGTTTACGATAGTTTTCAGCTTTGTGGTTTCCAAGAAAATTTTTGACAACTTCAACGAAAGATGTCCATGCTCCTAGTTCATTCTCATTTAGGTTAGATGGAAACGATGAGTCGTGGATGACACTGCGGATCTGTGGTCCAGTGAAAACTCCAGCTTCTAGCTTAGCATCTGTCAATATTCCTTTGAATTTATCCTTTAAATATTGGAAACCACTACCTTGATGATCCATACCCTTCACGAAATTTTTCATAAGGCCAAGTTTAATGTGAAGTGGTGGAAGATGTACTTTCTGAGGGTCAATAAGTGCTGGGTGTTTCACATTGTATTTACCAACAACATGTTCAGTTCTAGATGGCCAATCATGTTTTTTGTAGTGGTTCTTGTCATCTCTGCTGTTCCATAGACACAAAAGCACATATGCTTTGTGTAGCCCAACTGTAACCCAAGAAGTAATGATACAACTTTAAGGTCGCCACAAATATTCCATGTGTGGTCCTTATATTTGATGAGTCTTAGCAGCAGTTTCATCGATTCATAAGTCTCATTAAGGCCAGTGGCATGTGCTACAGGTATTGAAGGTTTTTCATTGCCGTTGTGCAGTAATACAGCTTTAAGGCTAGCTTTACTAGAGTCAATGAACAGTCTCCATTCTTTTGGATCATAGCGACAGCCAATCCCTTGCATCAGACCACTGATATCGTGGCAGAAACAAACGTTTTCTTCCTGTAAGTAAAATGATGAAAACTGCAAATGGCGATGGCGGAAATGGGAAACTTTGGTGTTTGGTTGGAGAAGATTAAATTCTTGAAGTCTTGAACCAAGCAACTCTGCCTTTTCTTTTGGTAATTCCAAATCGCGCACTAAGTCATTTAACTCCGCTTGACTTAACAAATGTGGGGAAATATTTGCATCTGGAACATATATGCCATCTTTCCCTGTTTCTATATCACTAGCAGAATCTTCAGATGAACTGCTGTCTGTTATCGTTGCTGGTGGAACTGGTGGTGGATTTGTTTCATCATGTGGTACTGGTTTCATTGCTGATTCGCAGTTTGGGTACGTGATCTTTGATTTGTTTTTCTTTGTGAAACCAGCAATCTTTGTCAAACAAAAATAACAATCATTGAAGTGATTTTTCGGCTCACGCCAAACCATGGGGACTGAGAACGGCATAGCTTTTCTTTTACCATTCATCCAAGCTATTAACATTGCAGTGCACTGTGCACAGCAAATATGTGGTGCTCAGTCCCTCTGTTGGTCTCCTAACTTAGTCAAAATAACACTTGTAGGCAAGTTTAATCTTTGTTGTTATGTTTCTACGTTGTGGCTTAGGTGTATATTGTCCACAGACAAAGCAGAAGTTGTCTGGGTGATTTACACAAGCACGTCTATTTGATGCCATTTTGAATTACCATACAATATCTGAAAAAACGTAGAAAGTAATTATTACGATGTGCAAAATAAAAACAAATACACACCGTAGTACAAAACAAATGCTATAAAAACACACAAGTCACCACAACCTGTCACTTTCTCATCAGCAGAGAGCTTCAACAACCGTTCTGCTTGACTGTCACGTAGCGACTCGGAATAAATTTTATTTATCAAAATTGTTCGAATTTGTATATAGTTGGCAAAAAAAATTGCTTTAACCTTGAAAAGCAAGTTTCATATTACTGGCATTAAGCCGATTAAAACCAAAATCTGGACGTGGTAGAAAATTTTACTAAAAGTGATTTGCATTTTACACAAAATCTAGACGTGATAGAAAAAATCTAATTATAGATTTGAAATCAGCATACCGAAATTAGCTAGGAGCACCTCTTTGGTCTTCTGTAACAAAATCTTTGTTGCCTAGTGTTATCAACGAACAGGATGACCAAATGAGTTAGATGAAGAGTTGCTGAAAGCAACAGTGGAGGAAAACCCGACGGTAACTGTAAGAGAACTTGGCCTGCAACTTGGCGTTAGCCATATGACCATTCAACGTCATTTGAAGCTGTTAAGAAAAGTAGTGAAGGTTGGAAAATGGGTTCCGCATGATTTGTCAAGCAAATCTTCAACATCGAATCGATATTTGCAAATCACTGCATTCTCGGCAACTACAGGCACCGTTTTTGAATCGGATCGTCACTGGAGATGAAAAATGGGTCTTCTATAACAATATTAAGCGTCGACATCAGTGGCTTAGCCGTGAAACAAAGCCTGAACCTCAGCCAAGGAAAGGACCCCATCCAAAGAAAATTTTGCTATGCGTTTGGTGCGATATGCAAGGAATTGTTCATTTTGAGCTTCTGCCAGATAACCAAACAATCACAGCTGAAGTCTACTGCCAACAACTCCAACGATTGAAGATGGCATTACAAGAAAAACGTCCTGCATTAATTAATCGCAGAGGTGTTCTCTTCCACCAGGATAACGCGCGCCCTCACACTGCTCGAATCACCACTGCCCAATTGGAGGCATTTGGTTATGAAAAAATGCCTCATCCACCTTATTCTCCGGACATCGCACCTTCAGACTACCATTTATTCAGAAGTCTGCAACACCACCTAGATAGACAAAAGTTGCAATCCAGGGAAGCTATCGAAAACGAAGTTATCGCTTTTTTTAACTCGAAACCAAGGGATTTCTTCGAACGTGGCATAAAAAAAACTTCTACAGGTGGGAGGAGGTTATAGAAAAAAGGGAATTATGTTGATGATTAATTTGTTATTGTCATTTAATTTTTGTTCTGAATAAACTAAAAAAACCGAGCAGAATATATGTTACAACCTTATACATAAGTACACGTGGGTGAGTGGTGTCCAAGGTGATATGGCACTAATGGATTGTGTGTCGTTGATGAGATCTGCTAGGGGGAAGTTGTTGGATGCGACTGTGTTGAGAGGAGTGTCAGGTGGAATGTGTGACCACTTTTTGGTAGAGGCGAAAGTGGAGGTTTGTGGTGGACGGGGAGTAAGAAGGGGTAGGGTGCCTATGAAAGAGGTAGTGAAAGTGAGTGAACTGAGGAAAAAGGATTGTGACTGGTGTATCAGGAGAGACTGAATGAGGAATGGTGCAGGGTGGGAGAGAGAGTGGCAGATGTTTAGTGAAGTGTGCGACGGAAGTGTGTGGTGTACGGAAGATTGGGGTTGGACATAAAACGAATGGTGGAAAGTGGAGGCTAAAATGTTTGTGAAGCAAAAGAGGGAAGTATATGCTTTGTATTTGCAGAGTAGAAGTATGGGTGATTGGGAAGAGTATAAGAAGAAGAGGCAAGAAAAGAGAAAAGTGCCAGCGCTGAAAGAGAGAGCAAATGAGAGAGGGGGTATGAAAGTGTCAGAAAGAAAATTTCAGGGAGAACAAGATGCTTTGGAGAGATGTAAATAGTATGAGGAAAATGAGAGGGCAGATGAGCATGACGATGAAAAGAGTCGATGAGGAAGGGATGACAGAGAGAGATGTCAAAACAAGGTGAAGTGAGTATTTTGAGGGACTATTGAACGTGTCGGAAGATAGGGAAGCGGATGTGGTGTGTTTGGGCAGAGGGGGGGTTCGGAGTAGGAGAATTGTGGCGAGTGGATTGTTCCGTAGGGAGGAGGTGGTGGAGCCCCTAGGCAGGATGAAATGTGGAAAAGCGGTAGGAGTAGATGGGACCGCTGTGGAGCTCTTGGGGGGGAAAAAAGGCGGTGATTGGAGTGTTGATTGGTTGATGCGTCTGTTTAATGTGTGTGTATGGACAGAGGCGAGGTCCCGCAGGACTTGCGTAGTGCATGTATCGTCCACCTGTATAAAGGCGGGGAGAAGAAAAATGCATGCTCGAATTATAGAGGAATTAGTCTGTTGAGTGTGCCAAGTAAGGTGTATGGGAGAGTGGTGAATGAAAGGGTGGTGACTTGCACGGGGCAACAGATTGGGGAGGAGCAAGGGGCTTCAGAAGGGTTAGAGTGGGTGTGGACCAGGTGTTTGGGTTGAAGATGCTGTGAGAGAAATACTTTGAGAAAGAAAGGGATATGTATATGGCGTTCATGGATCTTAAAAAAGCGTATGATAGGGTTGACAGAAAGGCGTTGTGGCAAGTGCTGCACATGTATGGGGTGCGTGGGTCGTTGTTGAATGTGATGAAAAGTTTTTATCAAGAGAGTAAAGCATGTATGCGTGTGGGAAAAGAGAAGGGTGAGTGGGTCTACGGCAGGAGTGTGTGGTGTCTCCATGGTTGTTTAATGTGTTTATAGACGGGGTTGGTAAAAGGTGAATGCAAGGATCATGAGGAGGGGAGCGGGGGATGAAGCATGCTGCGGGGGGAAGTTTTTGGGAAGTGAATCAGTTGTTGTATGCGGATGATACTGGTCTGGTGGCAGACTCGAGAGGAAAGCTACAGAGACTGGTAACTGAGTTAGGGAGGGTGTGTGAAGGAAGGAAGCTAAGAATAAATGTGAATAAGAGTAAGGTTGTGGTGCTGTAAAAGGGAGGTTCGTGAGCAACTCGGTGTAAGTTTGTATGGTGAGGAAATGGAAGAGGTGACATGTTTCAGGTACTTAGGGGTACTCAACAGCTCAACACAGAAATAATCAACAAACTTAAAGAAAAACAAACAAACATTTAGGGAATTCATAACAACACTAAACCACTCCACAGATACATCCAGGCTCTACAAGACTATAAACAGTATTACCCACTCTAACAGCGGCATTTACACCTCACACGCGGCTATCTGTCGCAGCCAAAATAATATCCCAACATATACACAACAAGCTAACATTCTAGTTAATCACTACGCAAAGATAAGTCACTTAAACAGAGACTTAAACTGCAGACTCGACACGACCATTACACTCTTCAATACAGACCAGACCACCAAGATCACCAAAAACATTAAGAATTTGAAGGCTACTGGACCAGACAACATATCTAACATACACCTTAAACACTTGGGCCCACAAGGAATACTAGCTCTCACAAACATCAGCACATATTCATACCAACACTGTATTATTCCTGACATATGGAAACAAGGTAAAAATATTACACTACTCAATCCAAAAAAAAATCCAACAGAACCAGTTTTCTATAGACCCATTACTTTACTACGCACACCTTCCAAAGTAACAGACTAATCTTACAAATCACCAACCCACACATACCACTATCGCCTACTCAACATGGATTCGACCTCTCCACTCAACCATGATATTACTCACTAACCTCACGCAGCACATCATGGATGGCATCAACTCCAGACAACCTGCTCAACGTACACTATTAGCAACAATAAACATGAGTAAAGCATTTGATGCTATCCCACGCTTCCCTCTCATAAACAAAATACTCAACACAAACATGCACAATAACACCAAAAGGTGGTTGAGCAACTATCTTTCAGGAAGATACTCACATGTCACATTTAATGGCAAGTCATCCAAAAACAAGCTTTTTCCGAACGGGGTCCTTCAAGGCTCTGTTCTCTCACCAACACTGTTCAACTTATACATGCATGACATTCCAACACCCATATATAACAAGCTTACATTATCATCATATGCAGATGACATCACTAACATCCACCCACAACAACATTGACACCGCTACAAATAACCTACAAACATACATAAACAGTATACAAGACTTGCTCATCACACACAATAGACTCAAAGTAGCGCCCACAAAATCAACCATCATCTTGCTAACAAGCAACACAAAAGAATACCAGATAACTCCACAGATTACACTAAAACAACAACATTCCACACACTCACAGGACCAAAATACTTGGGGTCACAATCAACACATCATTATCCTTTGCAAACCACATTCAGGACATTAAAAACAAATGTACGTCAAGACTTAACACGCTTAGGGTACTAACAGGCACAAACTTTGGACACCAGCAGGAAAGAACATTCACTCATATACAAACAATATATTCGCTCAGTTATGGGCTATGCTAGCCCATGCTGGGCACCCATTATCTCAAACACACACATAAACACCTTTACAGACAATACAAAACAACGCATTTTGCATTACAGGATGTACTCAAACAACACCAATAGAACACCTGCACACACAAACAAAAATACTGAAAGTTAGGGAACATTTAGACATGTGGGGAACACAATTCATGGCAGCAGCGACAACTAACCCACAACACCCTTGCCACTACATGTACAATCATGCACCAACACCTCGCACCATTAAGGTAACACCAGAGAGACATTATAACCAAATACTCCATTCCATACCACGCCCCACAGACATCACACACTGCAGAAAACACATACACAAACACCTAACCCACAAAGCACTGACACGATTCGGTCCGAATGCTGTCCTAGGTGCGAAGCCGCCACCCATTGACAGGTCAGAGACCAGCCTGAGCAGATTGGATCGAGTTAACTTAGCACGATTCCGATGTGGACATCACCCCAACTTCCAGACATAAACACAGACTAGACAACTTCACAGACGACACCTGCCACCTGTGCCAGGACACACCACAAACCATTGAGCACATTATGACAGATTGTACCGCTCTAGTACAACATAGAACACAACACATCACTAGTCCGTTGAACCTTTGGTCCACTCCGGAGAGGGCGATCGGTTACCTGCGTGCCGCCGGCTAAACAACAACAACAACAACAACAACAACAACTACTTAGGGGTGGATGTGGCAAGGAGTGGGACGATGAAGGCAGAGGTGGGGCACGGGGTGCTCTAAGCAGTGTTTGGTAGGAGAGATCAGTGTCTATGGGTGCGAAGATGGGTATGTATGAAGGTATAGTAGTGCCAACAGTGTTGATGTGAGGCATGGGTGGCGAATGCGATGGAAAGGAAAAGGTGGATGTACTGGAAATGAAATGTTCGAGGACGATCTGTGGGGTGAGGCGGATTGATCATGTGAGAAACACTGATATCCTTGAGAGGTATGGGAGTCCAAGGAGTCTTGTGGAGAGAGCAGATAAGGTAGTGTTAAAATGGTTTGGGCATATGGAGGATGCTAAGGAGGATTTACGTGGCGGAGGCGGAGGGGGAAAGGGGGAGGGGTAGACCGAGGAGGAGATGGAAGGATGGGGTGAGGGAGGCTTTGGGTTAGCGTTCTTGGATGTCTGGAAGGGTGAAAGATGCGTGAATTTTGAGTATTCATGTTCAACTTTAGAAAACGTTCAAAACAACCTTTACCTATATATATATATATATATATATATATATATATATATATATATATATATATATAGTCCCATAAGTCCGGCATCATAGGAAAAATAAAAAAAAAAGGCAAAACAAAAGCTTTTATTTACAGAACATGCTCAATATGTCCACCATTGTTTTCAATACACAAATTCAGACGTGATACCCAGTCAGCAAGCACACGGTGAATGATGTCAGGAGTAATGGTGTTACATGCCCTAATAATGCGCTGCCGCAAATGTTCAACATTCCTAATTTTCTCTGCGTATACCAGTGCTTTCAAGTGGCCCCAGAGATAAAAATCTAGTGGCGCGAGATCCGGGCTTCTAGCTGGCCATTCCACAGGCCCTCAACGTCCTATCCAATGACCAGGGAATTGTTGGTACAGGTATTCCCTTACTTGGGTGCTGTAATGTGCAGGAGCGCCGTCTTGCTGGAACCATGTTGGGAAATTTCCTTCGTTCAAGACACTGAAATGCTTCTTCCTTGAGCATACGTATTACGTAGGTAGGTGCCTCCAGTGACATGTTCATCGAAAAAGAGGGGGCCTATGATGCGATCCTTCCACATGCCATATCATCACCCGAGATGCACCTTGTTCCTTTGAAGAGGTATACCAGTGAGGGTTGTTTTGAGACCAGTAGCGGGTGTTCTGTCGATTTACCTCACCATTTCCATAAAAAACAGCCTCGTTACTGAACAGAATGGTGGACGGGAAATTGGCATCCCGAGCATATTGATCCGTAGCCCATTCACAAAATTCCATCCGCCGGTCGGGATCATCATCGCGTAATTTCTGTAGGATCTCAAGTTTATATGGATGCCATTTGTGAGCCTGAAGAATGCGATGGATGCTACTTTTCGACACTCCTGTCTCGGCGGACAATCGCCGAAGAAACTTATTGGGACTTCTGTTAAAATGAGCCAGGATAGCAGTCGCTGTATCATCGTCAGTGGACCTCCTTGAAGGTCCACTGCGTGGTTTATCTTCTATGGATCCTGTTTCCTTAAACTTTGCAACAAGTATGCTAATACAACTCTGTGTTATTGGCTCGCGGTCTGGATGCAGTCTGTTAAATTCAGCAGCGGCCTCTCTTTGACTCCGATTTCCTATGAGTAGAGTTATCTGGATCCGTTCTTCCTTGCTCACAGACATTATGGCCTGTAGAAAGAGAAAAATATGAATTATGGTTTGTAGAAATAGAAAAATATGAATTTCTCCTATGATGCCGGACTTACGGGTCACCCTGTATATATATATATATATATATATATATATGTGTGTGTGTATATATATGTGTGTATATATATATATATATATATACAGGGTGTCCGAGAATTATCTGTACAATTTTTGGCTGTTATTAAAAGTCAACCATGAAGTGTAGAAATTCCAGTGTTGTCCCATTTTACAGGGAATCTCATTAAGTTTTTTCTGATACCAAGTTTTGACAAGTTTTTTAGAAATTCCAGTGTGTCCGAACTTTATCTGTACAATTTCATCTTTCAATAAAATTCTTGATAACACACGTAAAATTCTTAAACAAGATTATTTAGAATCTGTATTTTCAAAAGTTTCTTTTATTAAAGTAACGTTGTTACAAACATTCGATATGTGCACCATTAGTGATTCGCAAAACATCCAATCGATACTCCAAATGTTGCCATGTACGCTGCAGCATATCCACATCAATTCGCTCAATAGCAGCTGTGATTCTTGCTTTTAAACCATCAATGTCTGTCACCCGCGTACATTTCTAAAAAACTTGTCAAAACGTGGAATCAGAAAAAACTTAATGAGATTCTCTGTAAAATGGGACAACACTGGAATCTCTACACTTCATGGTTGACTTTTAATAACAGCCAAAAATTGTACAGATAATTCTCGGACACCCTGTATATATATATATATATATATATACACAAACTCAGAATGGTTCCCTGAGAACATTATATGTTAAACACAGACCGTGCATGGAACAAGGAACTCTTCTGGGAAAATTAAATCCACTATAGTCCGAATAAGTAATGGTAAATGACAAATACCATAGTTTTTTTCCTTTTTCATGATTTTAGCCCGACGTGGGCAACGGGTCTCTCGCAAAGAGATCCCATAAATATAGCTTCCCTCACCAGCTATCTGCAAAGCAGACAGGATCCAGCTTTGGGACGTGGATCTAGGGTTTAAAGCAAACCTAGATCCCTACACTCAGAACCTCTATATAAGTAAAAGACTCGTTGCATTCACGTCGTGTTGAATAAATCAAAGAAAAAGGGGGTAACTATTGTATTTTTAGCCAAAAAAACCAAAACTTAAACCTCAACCGGGACATTGAGCGTCCACTTTTCAAGGCACGAAACACGTCCGTTTAGTATACGGGTGTTTCGTATACTAACGTGTTTCGTGCCTTGAAAAGTGGACGCTCAATGTCCCGGTTGAGGTTTAAGTTTTGTTTTTTTTGGCTAAAAATACAATAGTTACCCCCTTTTTCTTTGATTTATTCAACACGACGTGAATGCAACGAGTCTTTTACTTATATAGAGGTTCTGAGTGTAGGGATCTAGGTTTGCTTTAAACCCTAGATCCACGTCCCAAAGCTGGATCCTGTCTGCTTTGCAGATAGCTGGTGAGGGAAGCTATATTTATGGGATCTCTTTGCGAGAGACCCGTTGCCCACGTCGGGCTAAAATCATGAAAAAGGAAAAAAAACTATGGTATTTGTCATTTACCATTACTTATTCGGACTATAGTGGATTTAATTTTCCCAGAAGAGTTCCTTGTTCCATGCACGGTCTGTGTTTAACATATATATATATATATATATATGATACACACAGACTGTGCATGGAACAAGGAACTCTTCTGGGATAATTAAATCCACTCTAGTCCGAATAAGTAATGGTAAATGACAAATACCATAGTTTTTCTTTTTCATGATGCAAGCCCGACGTGGGCAACGGGTCTCTCGCAAAGAGGTCCCATAAATATAGCTTCCCTCACCAGCTATCTGCAAAGCAGACAGGATCCAGCTTTGGGACATGGATCTAGGGTTTAAAGCAGCCTAGCCCCACTACATTTAGAACCCCAATATAAGTAAAAGACTCGTTGCATTCACGTCGGATTGAATAAATCAAAGAAAAAGGGGTAACTATTATATTTTTAGCCAAAACCAAAACTTAAACCTCAACTGGCAGAATTGAGCGTCCACTTTTCAAGGCACATAACATGTCCGTTTCACGATGGGAATGAACTCAGAATGGTTCCTTGCATCATGAAAAAGAAAAACTATGGTATTTGTCATTTACCATTACTTATTCGGACTATAGTGGATTTAATTATCCCAGAAGAGTTCCTTGTTTCATGCACGGTCTGTGTGTATCATAAAAAACTCAGGGAACCATTCTGAGTTCATTCCCATATATATATATATATATATATATATATATATATATATGGGCTACGTCGTAGTCAATGTCGTAACACCGCTTCCCGTTGATCAGCGAAGTTGAGCGACAGTGGGTCGGATAATAATAGTTGGATGGGAGACCGTCCGCTGCGTCCAGACTATGTAGCGACCCGTGGCTCGGATTCCACGTAAAGCTGTAGGTCCCCTCCGTCATATGACATTAGATGTTGCGAAGGAGGTTAAACAAAACCAATAATTTTATATATCGAACCCGGGATCATCCAATTGCCGGTCGGATATGCTAACCACTGCACCAAGGACTCCCTATTGCTAGTTCTCCCTCCTCATCTTGTGCGGAACGCTCTTTTACACAAGCGTCGTTCTTTACATTAATTATACTCTGTGTTGTTTGCAGTTAAAATGTATATATGTAAGGCATGAGAAGGTGCCCCCTCAGGGGATTTGATTCCGCTCGTATGTAGGAGAATTAAGAGTACTGACTGATTGGGGTTCTTGGTGCAGTGGTTAGCATATCCGACCGGCAATTGGATGATCCCGGGTTCGATTCCTGGGAGGTGCCTCATAATTCGGTTATTTGTTCACAGTGATTCACAATTCAATAACGGTATTTATAGTGATTAACAATTATATAACTGCATTTATATCATGCTAAAGATGACTGATTCTTAGCAATAAGGAATGGTTATACAGTCTAATTGTTAAGTAAGTACACTAATTCAGGTAGACTAATGAGATATTCCGAGGTGAACACAGAATAAGTAATAAAGCCTATTGATAACTGAAATAATGCAAGTACGGTTGGTACAGTAAATGGATTAGGTCGGTAAGAATGAAATGCATAAAAGAGCACACAAACAATTGGATGCAAAATAAGTAAGTTATACGAATGAACACAATAACAGTGATACAAAATTATGGTATTGGTACAACACTTGAATAGGCCTACTGCGGTCTTAACAGGAGAGTTAGTTTGAACGGTATTGAAGACACTTTTTAGGGCCTACGCGATTAGGCAGAGCTTGTGGAAGCACGACGTAACAAAACACTGTAGGTCGAGTGAAGACCAACAAGAAGCTTACCGCGACGCTGGACAACTCTGATAACTGAGGGCCTACGTGAAGGAGGATGTGCTGAGGGCCTGTTGAGATACTTGTTGAATGGGCGCCGATCGAATTGTAGTGAAGGATGAGTGAAGCCAGGGTCAGAAGGATGTCGCCTCAAGTGTCGATTCTCTTCGAGAATTGTTGAGGTGCTGTTTGAGGGACTTGGGCCGGCTGAGGTCGAACGGCGCTGGGTTTTGAAGGATTGCTTCTGCAGGCGGACTGGCCTTACTGGCGAGAGGATGAGTGTTTAGGGCCGGTAGAGACTTGTTGAAAAGGGGGCCAACGGAAACGCCTGCAGCAGTGATGTTGCTTTTCGCAGGATGAAATTGTAGAGGGCCTTGATGATAGACTTCGTGTATGCTCGATCGGAGCCTTGAAGGAACAGCAGCCGCTCTCCGGCGAAGGCCGGAGAGCGGGTGGCGTGACGAGTCGTGCTACTGACGAAGGTGCTGAGAGTGAGACGTGACGCCCAAAACGAGAAAATGGCAAGTGAGTGTGATTTGAGAAAGAAACTGCATTTTATAGGCCTTGGTGACGTCCTCTGGTGGTCGTTTCTGGAAATACCACAAAATCCATGTTTCATGTGGGCCTGCTTCATGCCCACGTGTATAGCCTTTGTTTTGATTCCATGACTGATTGAGAACGGCGAGGAACGGGTTTCCGGTCAGCCTCTACATATATACTTTATTTCCTTTCTTTTGGGATTGATCACCGTTTCAAACTTAGAAAGGTTCATATCACGGCGAAACTAAGTTAGAGGCGGGATAAGAGCCGCGACGGTCGGAGGAATTCAAATATAGGGGCAACAGAAAAAGAAGCACTCTCCGCAAGAATGGACAGAAGACACACCGAGGCCGGATGGGAATGCAACTCTGGGAAGCATGATGAACGAAAGGGCGAATAAAGAGGGCAAAAAACAAATACGTGCTCAACTGTGCTAGGGACATGGCACTGAGGGCATGGCTCAGGAGAACAGACATAAAGTGGCCATGGGTCAAACGAGTATGACCATTTCTCAGGCAAACCAAGAGAACTTCCTTATGCCGAGATTTATGATAAGGGGAAGACCAATGATGAAGAGCGGTCTTGAGACGGTGGAGTTTGTTCACACCGACGCCATTCCAGTCGCGCTGCCACAACGACCTGAAGTGGCGGCGGAGGGAAGGAACAAAATCCGAGAAGGACAGAAGCTTAGGAGCAATGTTCCCTCTAATTTTTTTTAGTCCGTGTGCGCAAGAAATTTTCGTTGTGAATACATTTAGATTCATGGTGAAAAATTGTGCAAACTTTTCTGAGCGCTATTATCTTCAAAATGAAATATATATAAATATTAAATACTTAATAAATATTATTTCCATAAGGTGATAGCTTGATCATTACGGTACTATTAAATGGATATTAAAAAACTGTTTGCAATATTATATATTCTTAAAAAAGAAAAAATTTTATCCATTCTAAAAATATGAATAAAATAAAAAAATAGTAAAATAAAATTCAACAAAATAAAGAAATAAAATAAAAATAACATTAATTAAAAATGACTATTTTAGTTATCATTTCTCAAAACAATTTTTAACATTTAACAATTTAAAATAGACTATCAAGATTAATACATGATTTTATCCATTCACAAAATAGGAATAAAATAAAAAATAATAAAATTCAATAAAATAAAATATAATCAAAATAACATTAAATGAAAGTGTCTTTCATTAAAGTATGATTATGATTTCTCCCTATGATCTTTAGCATTTGTTCATTTCAAATAAACTCTATGAAGATTAATACATCCATCATCATTCAGGTAACTTTTAATTCGCATGAGCATGTTCAAATGATTTTCTTTCAAGCGGTTTCTTAATTTGTTCTTTATAGAATTCATTAAACTGAAATTTTTAAAATTACTTCATTTACTGTCGTGACTCATGACACGCTTGAGCCTGTGCGCATTTTATTTTGCTGTGTGCGCGGGTTTCACAACGCGTGTGCGCGCGCACACCTTAGAGGGAACAGTGCTTAGGAGTAATAGGAAGGGAGCAAGCTTGTCTGGCCAAAAGGTCCACCTCCTCATTACCGGCTATACCCACATGGAAAGAAATCCAACAGAAGGAAATACGCCACACAAAATAAGCAGTAAAAAAGAACAAATTGCTGTACCCTTCGGACCAGAGGGTGTTTAGGGTCGTAAAATTCTAAGGACGTAAGAGCGCTACGGGAATCCGAAAAAAATACAAAAGAACTCGGGGGAAGAGCACCAATATGAGTTAAAACTTCCAGGATAGCAAGGAGCTCCGCCCAGTAAATAGAAGTATCGTACGGGAGATGAATACTCCGAACAGTCTTAGAAGGAAGATGGAAAACCGCCGAAGCGGCCATTTCTGACGGAAAAAGAGAGCCATCTTTGTAAATATAAGAAGTGACAAATAAGGTGTTCACGGAACAAGGACAGCAAGACATTACAGTGGAATTCTTATCGAAAAGACACAAATCCTTGCAGAAAGAAATCGGGGGAAGAATCCACGGATGAAGGACCTGAAACGAGACTGAGAGGATCGGAGGAGGAGCAAGAGCATGATGAGAGAGGAAGGCCTGGACAGTTGAAGCAAGGTGCTAGGAATCATCAAAAGGAAGAGTCGTATCAAGGACAGTACAGAGAAGAGATTAAGGAATCCTGTGAGCGCGGTGATAAAACATTATTTGGAGATAGGCATCACGGTACCGAAGAGAAGGGAATCGCATTCCGCCTGAAGGATAGCTACCGGTGAAGAACGAAGAGCACCAGTAGCCAAGCGGAGACCCCAGTTATGAAGAGGGTCCAGAATTCGTAAGCGAGAAACAGAGGAGGAGCCATAGACCTTGCAACATAGTCAAGTTTTGACTGAACTAAAGAAATGTACAGGCGAAGGAACGTATGCCTATCAGCTCCCCAAGACATGTGGGAGAGATGGTTTAAAAGTACAAGAGTACGCCGAGCAGAAAGTCTCAAGTTCTTCAAATGGGATACCCAAGTAAAACGAGAGTCAAGGGTAATGCCCAGGAATTTAAAGGAGTCCCTTACCGGGATGAGGTTACCGGCTAAAAACAACGAAAGAGGTGGGACGGAAGAAGTCTTATGCTTATGAAAAGACATGCATACAGTCTTGGTTTGGGGAAAGGCAGAAACACCCAGACATTGCCCTTCTTTCAACAGCTTTAACTGCAAGTTGCACCTGTCTTGCAGCCATTCGCAGAGAACTACCTGGACCGTAAACGGCGAAATCATCTACGTTGAGAGAAGAGTTTATTGAAGGGGGTAAAAAATTGACAACCAAGTTCATGACCAGAGAACGCTGAGGACAGATCCCTGCGGGACTCCTTCCTCTTGTGTGGTTACGTCGGAGAGAGTACTACCAACTCGAACTCGAAAAGTTCGGTTTCTTAAAAATTTATTAATAAGAAGAGGGAGAAAGCCCACAAATTCCATGGAACGGAGACGTTGGAGGACATAAACCTCCACGTAGTATCATATGCTCTGTGAATATCAAAAAAGACAGCCACAGTAATATGTTTGTGGGAAAATGCAGTCTGGAGATCATGGCTAAGAAGAAGCAAAGGGTCTAGGGTACTGCGGAATTGACGAAAGCCAGGCTAAGATGGGGGAAGGAGCCCTCGCCACTCTAGAATAAAGGACAGTTGGGAAGCCACCATCTCCATGAGCTTACAAATACAGCTGGTCAAGGCAATCGGACGAAAATTTTGAGGAAGGGAGGCGTCCTGGCCAGGCTTTGAAAGAGGAATAACTCACGCCACCGAGAAGGAAACACCTTCAATCCAAATGCGGTTAAAAACTAAGTAAAATATAGAGAGCCGAAATACGCATGGATCAAATGAGAAGTACATTGTCGACGAGGAATTTCTTCTCGGCTGCATTTAAAATCTTCGCACCCAGGAAATCTAAACAACCGTCCACCGATAAAGAATCCTGAGCGGCGCAGGACACAAGTAAAATTACGGTAAGACTCCCAGTTGGCTCTGGAGAAAAGCCAACGGAAGGAAGGTGGCAGCTTAGTGTCAGGAACAATCAATGACAACCGCACCGGGAATGATCATTCCCGTAGTCATCCTCCAGGAACTCCCAGGAAAAATCCAGGAGAGCATCGATGAAACAAGAAGAGAGATCAGTACAAGAGAAAGTGTCAGTATGAACATGATAATAAGTAGGAGCACCCGACCCAACATGATGTTCGGGACACTTTCATGGATGGTACCTTGATTTCCATGATGTCATCACACTCTTTCCATTTAAGACAATGGATAATAATAAGTAGGAGCACCCGACCCAACATGATGTTCGGGACACTTTTATGAACGTGTCCCGAACATCATGTTGGGTCGGGTGCTCCTACTTATTATCATGTTCATACTGACACTTTCTCTTGCACTGATCTCTCTTCTTGTTTCATCGATGCTCTCCTGGATTTTTCCTGGGAGTTCCTGGAGGATGACTACAGGAATGATCATTCCAGGTGCGGTTGTCATTGATTGTTTCCGACACTAAGCTGCCACCTTCCTTCCGTTGGCTTTTCTCCAGAGCCAACTGGGAGTCTTACCGTAATTTTACCTATGTGTCCTGCGCCGCTCACGATTCTTTATCGGTGGACGGTTGTTTAGATTTTCTGGGTGCGAAGATTTTAAGTGCTGCTGAGAAGAAATTCCTCGTCGACAATGTACTTCTCATTTGATCCATGCGTATTTCGGCTCTCTATATTTTACTTAGTTTTTAACCGCATTTGGATTGAAGGTGTGTTTCCTTCTCGGTGGCGTGAGTTATTCCTTTTTCCAAAGCCTGGCCAGGACGTCTCCTTTCCTCAAAATTTTCGTCCGATTGCTTTGATGAGCTGTATTTGTAAGCTCATGGAGATGGTGGCTTCCCAACTGTCCTTTATTCTAGAGTGGCGAGGGCTCCTTCCCCCCATCTTAGTCTGGCTTTCGTCTTAAATGGAAAGAGTGGGATGACATCAGGGAAATCAAGGTACCAGCCATGAAAGTGTCCCGAACATCACCCCACACTGGGCTACGACTATTAAAATCACCAAAAAGTAGGAAAGGTCTAGGGAGTTGGTCAACCACTTCCATTAGCTCCTCTCGAGAGACGGGGACGTGTGGAGAGAGATAGACAGAACAGACGATACACTGTCGAGACAAGGAAAGCCGGACAGCAACCAACTACAAAGTAGATTGGAGTGTAAGTGGGCGACAGGGGACAGAACTATGAACAAGGATAGCTGAACCACCTCGAAGACCGTGAGCGGGCAGAGGGTTCGTAAAGGAGAAATAGCCAGTAGGAGAAGGCATAGTCCTATTTAAAATCGTTTCCTGGAGACAGACACAAGCAGGTTGGGACGTTCATAAAAGAAGAGAGACCTTCGTAGTTGGCAAAAGTGCCGCGACAGTTCCAATAAAGAATGAAACTAAAATTAGCCATTGTAAGGGGGATATAAAAGTGTAAAAGGATAAAAGTTAAGGGGTTAAAAGTGTAAAAGTGAAAAGTTAAATACGAAAAGGTAAAAGTTAAACGACTACCGACCAGAAACAATGGAGCAAATACGACGGTTCTCCCGCAAGTCCGGTTCTGACCCAACCTGTTCGGGTTGGGACCAGGCGAGGATCAGATGGGCGAGCAGGGAGAGATGAAGAAATAGGCACTGGAATTCAAGACTTCTTACAGCGACCCCGGCGCACTCCTGAAGGAAGAGCAAGAACTGAGGCATTGTCGGAACAAGGAGAGGTAGAGCCAGAATGAACGGCTAACGGAGAGCAAGAGAATGTTGGGGACATTGGGAGGTCTAACAAGGAGCGAGAACGGGCGGGTAAAGCTGACGGGAGGGAGTCAAACAACGCGAGTTGGCTCTCCAACTGGTGGAAGTCCGGAGGGCGAGGAACAGGGGCAGAAGACCTTGGTGAAAGACTAACAGGGGCCCACCTCGGGAGATGAAATTGAGTAACGAAGATGCGTAGGGCATACAGGATTCCGGCCAGAAGGAGGTTGGGTCGCCGACCTGGGACAGAGGGACAGGGCTGGAAAAAATCCTGAGGGTTTGAGTTTTTTTTTTGGAGGGGTGGGGTATTCATGTATTTTTCAATATAAATAATATACATTGTGGATTAGTAATTCTATTATGCCATACCCTATGGTTTTAAAGAATTATGAATAGTTAATAGCTGTTTTTAAAATTTTATATAATAAGTTTTATATATATATATATATATATATATATATATATATATATATATATATATATATATATATATATATATATATGCACTAAAATCACAAAATAACACGTGACCTTATTAATAAGCAAACAACCACAGGGAAAAGGAAACACAAAGTCCGAGCGCTTTCGTGATATATTCACATTATCAAGGAGGAACAGAAAATATTTTCTGTTCCTCCTTGATAATGTGAATATATCACGAAAGCGCTCGGACTTTGTGTTTCCTTTTCCCTGTGGTTGTTTGCTTATATATATATATATATATATATATATATATATATATATATTAGTGATGTAGGTCACATCCGCATCCGCATCCGCGGAACATCCGCACATTTTCTCGCACCCGCATCCGCACTTTGGACTGCGGATGTCGTGCGGATGTGGACCGTTGCGATAAAATGTCATTAATAAGCGGAAATTATCAAATTCTACTATATTAATAGAACTAGTTCATTGTGCGCAAAAGTGATGCAAGCGACAAGACGAGAGGCTGTTCTTGTATGAAGTTACTCTCTTGCAACCTACTTAGATCCACGTTACAAAGCTAAGTTATTTTCACCTAGTACATTAGAACGAGTTAAATCATCACTTGGCAAAGCAGTTGAAGAGCTTCAATCTCTTGAATCTGTCGCTTCGCCACCCACCAAAAGAATAAAAGTTTCAGTGACAGAACCAGCACCTTCAACAAGCAAATCTATCACAGAATCTGTCTCTCAGTTTCTTGAGTCAAGCAGCAATGACGAGACCTACGCGATGTCAAAAGATGTAGTAAAAATGATCGAGAGCTATCACCAAGAAAAACGCCTGGCTGCATGTGACAATCCTATTAGTTGGTGGAAAAATACGCAGAATATCTATCCATACTTGAGTAAACTTGCAAGGAAACATTTAGCCTGTCCTCCAACAAACGTACCAAGCTAGAGATTATTTAGCAGTGCTGGATTAATATATGATGAAAAGAGAAACAGACTGGCAGCAGAAAAGGCAAAAAATTAATGTTCCTTAAGCATAACCTTCCTATAATTAAGTTTGAACATTAAACGATGAACATCTTAGTTTACTTTATTTTAATTACTCATTTATAAATATGCCTAATAAAACTTTAAACTTAATATAAATAGTTATCAAGCTAATTAAAGATCTCTTTCTATAAGGGTGGAGGTTGGGGAAAGAGGTCGGTGGGGGTGCATTTGAGTTGGGTTCACGTCCCGCATCCTGGTAACACAATTATGGTTTCTAATTGTGGCTGAAACTCAACAAAATATAACGAATTTATTTGCAGACGAATTCACTAATTGATTTCTATATTAGTTAGATGCTTGATATTATTTTATATGTTCAGAGAAAAGTACAGCAATTATTGTACAATTAATCAATTATACTACATTATAGCTACAGCTCTCTCTATATAATAACTTATTATATACGTTAAACACAACAAATCTCGAATATATCCTAAAAAATAACGAAAATGTAGACATCCGCATCCGCATCCGCGGATGTTGAAATCAAACATCCTCATCCGCATCCGCATCCGCGGATGTGAAAAAAATTACATCCGCTACATCACTAATATATATATATATATATATATATATATATATATATATATATATATATAAATAATAGCTAGCAATTACGATTTTTCTAACTTATGACTTATTTTACCCAAGGAAAACAACCTGTCCTCAGAATGATCTCTTGATTTTCTAGTCTTTTTAAGTTTAGAGTTTTCAATGAGCTTATGAGTTACTTTTTTATGAGTTTATTATTAATAATGGTACTTTCCTGTTATCCCGGACCCCAGACTTTTTTTTAAATGTTAAGTAACTAACCAAACCTAACCTAACCTACCTTAATATTCTTTCCATGTTTAGTTTCTTTTTGTCCAATTTGTATTTTGTCAAGACCAAAAAGGTGTATGATTTTCTAAATAAATATAACTTGCTAAACTTAATTTTTTAATCACCATGAAATAATTAATTTCAGTTTAACTTGTTTATTGTTTATTTTCCACTAGTCTACTCTACTAGGTAACTAAATACCCTCTCAATGTATACAGTATATTTAATATACGAGGAGCGGTCAGAAAATAAGTTTACATGACGTATAATTTCGTAACTAAAGGACCTACATTGATTATGTTTGTATCGAGTGAATTCGTTAATCATTGTTGACAACACTGCACGTCGATTCGGCTGCCATCTACCATATATTGGTTATATAAGTCAGTTGAACATGGCGGCTCGACTGGAACAGTGCCCTGTCATTTCTGCAACGATATTCCGAGTCTGTCAATGTTCAAGAATTTCTCGAGCGCATTGTCACAGGAGGCGAGAATATGGGTTCATCACCGTACTCCGGAAACAAAACGTGCCAGCATGGAATGGAAACACCCTTGGTCCCCGCGACCAAAGAAGTTCAAGATTGTGAGGTCCGCTGGCAAAGCGATGGTTACCATGTTTTGGGACCACAAAGGCGTTTTGCTCGCAGACTTCATGCAAAAAGGCACAACAATCAATGCAGCTGCATATTGTTCAACACTGGAACGTTTACGAGCGGCCATTAAATGTAAATGTCCTGGACTGCTCCGTAGGGCAGGGCACTGTTCCAGTCGAGCCGCTATGTTCATTATTCAACTGACTCATATAAACAATGTACAGTAGATGGCAGCCGAATCGACGTACAGTGTTGCCAACAATGATTAACGAATTCACCTAATACAAACATAATCAATGTAGGTCCTTTAGTTACGAAATTATACGCCATGTAAACTTATTTTCAGACCGCCCCTCGTACATTTTAAGAAAAATACATAACTCTTGCAATGATTACACTGTTCAACAATGATTTTTGTCTCAGGAAACGTTTTATCATTATTATAGAGTTTTTAACGCTGATTACAAAAGTGGTCTTATTATTTTCGTATCACGTATAGTTTTTGAGAAATGTTCATTTTTCTATTTTGGAAAAGATATTCAATTTTTTGTCATTTGTACAGGTTTGTGACTAAACTATGCGTGATATGGTGTGTTGTTCTGTGATGTGCTGTGATGTTTGTCTTATTACATCGTGTGTATTGCTACTCTTATAGTTTGTGTGATGTTAATATTTTTTAATATCTTGTTTAATATTTAATTAATTATATCTACTATACAATATTATACATATTATATACAATATACAATAATTGTATAATATTTTTTAAGATTTCATGGAAACTATGCGTGATACGCCAAAATTAATAACATTTTCGCAATCAGCAGCGTCGACCTAATATAAATCAGCTTTGTTTATTGCTGAGACAGAATAAAAGTAAAAATTTGTTGTTCAGTGTTAGTGACAAAAGTAGGTAGGTGTATAAAGGAGTACTTACCTAATTTAGTACACTTCTAATACACGTCCAGTGAAAAATATCCTGACAGAAAGTAAACATTTAAAAAACCCAATAAAACCCACTCAGAGGTGGGTTTGGTTTTTTTTTTGGGGGGGGGGGGGGGGGTAAATTGCCAACCCTGCAGAGGGATGAAGTAGACCCTCGGACAGGGTCTGTCATGGAAATACTCATGATGGCAGGGGTAGACTGTGGAGAGGAAACGAGATCCAAACAATGATGGCGGCGGCGATCGATGAACCGGAGAACCTGGTGAGGTCTCCTCAGCCCCACGCTTAACATCCCCCCGACCAGCAGGAGGGTCCCCACAAGGGTCGGTACCTTTTCATCGCCGCCGACTCATCGCCAGCCAACTCATAGCCGATCCAATTCATCGTCAGTCAACTCATCACCAGAAAAATATAGATGTATACACAATATACACAATGGAAATTATAAATATTTTATATTTTGAATATTTTGATAATATAAGATTCTATATTCTGAATTTTCTATATTATTAATTAATAACTAGGAAAACCAACCAACTTTACTTTATTAACATGTTTTTCTTCTAGAGAAAGCTGGCAACTTTACTTAAGCTTGAAAAAGATGTTAGTATCTTATATTTCTGTTAAGCTTCTACTGTTAAATTTCAGAAACCCTTCAAGATTGAGCATATTTCCAGCCAGCGAGGCAGAGAAAAATTTGCCAACAATGGTAACCTATTTATTTTTGATAAAGTGAGCAAAGTGGATAGTGACTTAATGTTTTGGCGTTGTGAACAACTCGGTAGATGTAAAGCCAGAATTCATACAAAGTTTGGAGTTGTAGTGAAGGAAATAAATGCGCATTCTCATAATCCATCAGCACAGTAACAACCAAAATGAAAAGGCGTGCTGTTGAAACAATGGAAAGTCCATGTGTTGTTATTAATGAAGTTTTAACAAATGTTTCTCAAATGGTCCAAGGATCGTTACCTACTGCGTCAGCAATGAGGAAAACAATAAGACGAAAACGGAAGGAAATTAGTGCTCCCCCACCTAACCCTCCAGACCTTCAACAGTTAACATTGCCATATGAATATACGATATATATAAGACAGGTCCAGACACAGAAGAAGATTTCCTATTGAAGGACAGCGGGGCCGGTGAAGACAGGATCTTATTATTTGGAAGGAAAAGCTGGCTGCAGCATTTAGTTTCATCAGATATTTGGTATGCTGATGGAACATTTAAGGTAGCTCCAAGCTTATTTTCACAGGTTTATATTATTCTTGCGCAAAAACTTGGTGGTGTTCTGCCAGTAACTTATGCTCTTTTACCTAACAAACAAAGGGTCACATACTTACGAATGTTTGAAATGATTAAAGCTATTGAGCCAACCATAAACCCTAAATCTCTTGTATGTGATTTTGAGTTAGCAGCGTTTAATGCCATAAAAGAAATATTCCCTGAAGTCGAAATAAAAGGGTGTTTCTTTCACTTAAGTCAGAACCTGCAAAAGCATTTAGCTGCATTGGGGTTTATTTCTCAATACAATAATGATGCAGATTTTGCTTTGAAAGCAAAAATGATACTTGCTCTAGCCTTTGTACCGGTTAATCATTTAGATTCCTATATTGATGCCCTGGCTGATGAATTGTCAGCGGAACATATCCCACTATTAAACTGGTTCGAGGATAATTATATCGGCCGGCGAAATAGACGCGGAAATGGGAGACGAGCCCCTCTATTTCCTCCCTAAACGTGGAATGTGTATGCTCGAACATTAAGGAATGAAGATAGAACGAACAACCATGCCGAAGCAGCAAATCGCCGTCTACAAACAGAATTGGGAATGGATCATCCAACTATCTGGAAATTCATTGATGCACTAAGAAAAATACAGAAAGGACGAGACAAGTATCTGGAATCGCTTGTAGGAGGTCGTGTTCCACCTTCAAATCTTAAAAAATATCGCGACGCCGATGACCGGATTTTGAGAATAGTTTCAAGCTTCGAGGAACGGACCCCCACAGAATATTTACGTGGGATTGCATACAATTTCCATTAATCTTAAATGAATATGTAACCCTTTTTTAATCCCAATTTTAAACCTTTTTAATAAATAATTTAATAAATAATAAATAATATAATGATTAATCATCTTTTCCTTTCCTAATCATTTTATTTTTTTTTACTATTATTTGCGTTGTTTTATGAGCCATACTGGCGATGAGTTGGATCGGCGATGAGTTGGATCGGCGATGAGTTGGATCGGCGATGAGTTGGATCGGCGATGAGTTGGATCGGCGATGAGTTGGATCGGCGATGAGTTGGATCGGCGATGAGTTGGATCGGCGATGAGTTGGATCGGCGATGAGTTGGATCGGCGATGAGTTGGATCGGCGATGAGTTGGATCGGCGATGAGTTGGATCGGCGATGAGTTGGATCGGCGATGAGTTGGATCGGCGATGAGTTGGATCGGCGATGAGTTGGATCGGCGATGAGTTGGATCGGCGATGAGTTGGATCGGCGATGAGTTTGGCTGGCGTTGAGTTGGCGGTGATGAGTCGATGGCGATGAGATGGTGGCGATGAATCGTCCCATCCCCCCGCCCACAAGAAGGCAGCCCCGCAGACGCCCTTGAGGAAGAGAGAATGCGGCGCGGGGGCGTTCGGGCTAAAGAAGGCCGAGGAGAAACGCATGGAGACGACTGAGACCGACGCTGTGGAGAAGCTGAAGGAAGAGAGGGGCAATAGGAGGTTTTTGAGAACGACCAGATTGTGAACGAGAAGCACGAAGAATGTCAGCAAATGTGACATGTTCCCGCACAAAATGAGCACGAACCTGGGCACGAGCCTCAGGAAAAGTCACGTGCTCCCTGGTTTTGAGAGTAGCAACTTCGAATTCAAACTTATAAGTAATAGAGGCTGCTGAAGAAGCAGGATGGTTACCACTACAGTTAATACAAGGAGAGCTAGAACAAGGCATATTATGGAAATCCTGGCCACAATGAACGCAAACACGGGTAGACCGGCGACAACGGGAACCAGTATGCCCGAATGCCTGGCAATTAAAACAACGGGTAGGTGGAGGAACGTAAGGCCGTACATCAAAACGGAGGCAAGCATACCAGACATGAACTATAGGCGACAGCTGGTCAAAAGTCAACAGTAGCCGTGGAGTGGGCTGAAGACAGCCATCCACTCCACAGAAGAGGAGCAGAGGTCCTCCTCCGAGACGTCAAAGAGGGGCAAAAATAGTGCCCTGGCAAGAGTTCATCTTCGAATCGAGGACGCGTGAGACCGGACAATCGCCCAAGATGGACAGCGCAGCCAGAGCACTACTCTGGTCCAGAGCTCGAGATTTGGTGAGTAATGACCCATCACGGAGCTCCGAAATATCCTCACGAGAGACCTGGGCGGAAGCCGCGAGGCTGCGAAAGACCACAACACAGTGAGAAAGCAAAGAACGAGAGGTAGTTAGTTTAACAACAAAAAAGACAACAGGGGAAGTCGACAGGGACGGAAATGTTGAAGCCACGGAAACGGGTTTCCAAGACTGGTGGGTGTTCATAAGGAGGAGAAAGAGTACTCCGAGGAGCATAACCCCGAGAAAACCCCTTAGAAGGAGCATAGCGAGTATACGATGGTGGGAATAACCACTTAATGGAAGACACCGACAGAGAGAGCGAAGGGAAGGTAGTTTAGACAGGACCTTCCCCAGAAGAAACAAGAGGTGGTAAAGAGGAGAGAAGAGTATCCGAAACCGTAGTCCGAGAATTAGGTGCAGGGGTCGTAAGCCGAAGAGAAAGAGAAACCATAGCAAAAAAAAAAGAAAAAGAAAGTTAATTTCCCTAGCGCATCCAGCCACCATCGACTCCAACAAGGGAAAGGCGAATCGTGGGCACACTCAGTCCCACTGCCAATAGACGTCACATAGGGGAGATACCCAGTCCTCATGCCTAAAAGGCAGCTATTCTCATCCTACGCACGGTGAGGACGGCAGGGACAGGACTTGGGTTTGGTTTAAGGGTGACAAGGGTGAAGGATAACTACCTCCCCTACCCAAGGTCCAAGGAAAGGGTCAAGTCAAGGTCCAAAAACAAAGCCAAATACGAAAAAGAAAGAAAAATAGGTAGTGGAAAAAAGTAGAGGGGGGGGGGAGAAGGGAGAGAAGGAAACAAAAGCAGGAGATCAGCTGGGTCCCAAAAACGGATCCAATGGTTCACGAAGGCAGAGAGCCCTTACATCAGTTACATCAGAGAAAGACGCATTCCCACATTGGCCATAGAGGGACGCGCCTCATAGTTCCGGACAAAGCAAAGTGTATTTTTATAATAATAGTAACTACACTGAAATAAAAAGTAAAGAGAAAAAGCAATAAAGTGTAAAACTTGGAGGTAATGGAACTCGAACATAAGCCCCAATATTTATCCTGTTTGCCCATGTTCATTTACATTCTACAGATCTACAGAAGCTAAGGCTAACAGACCCTAAGATCCACTCTAAGGTGCCCGAGAGAAAGGAAAGAGGAGGGGGTTAAAAGAGGAGAATAAAGGGTTAAGTAAGTAGCAAAACCTATCATTCGTGGGTTAACATTCACTCAGAAAAAGAGAAAGAAAGACTCCCCATCATCATCCGCCGGCCACTGCCGACAAGTCGGAAAAATAGTCAAAGAGAATAGG
The DNA here is from genome assembly GCA_023014485.1 of Bathynomus jamesi. Lineage (NCBI taxonomy): Eukaryota > Metazoa > Arthropoda > Malacostraca > Isopoda > Cirolanidae > Bathynomus > Bathynomus jamesi. The sequence continues at coordinate 363,014 of JAJOZX010002062.1, read as the reverse complement.
AGACGGGTGAAATATTAAAAGAAGTAAAATAAGAACGCTTACAAACCTTGCAAACACAGTCTTAACTCTCTGTCATACCATGCAAACTACAGACATGCAAGTAAAGGGATTTAGATTTACAGACATGCAAGTAAGGAGAGGGGAAAAAAAAAAAGTATAACAAAAAGTGGATTAGTTTACTCCACGAGCTACATCTACGTCCGTGTTAGTCTATTTTTTTTTATTACTGGTATCACACGCTGGCATGTCACAAGCTGGCATTAATCGTTAACAGACTCATCCTCGACCACCACCCCCAGAGCTCCTCTTACTAATTGTTTTTTATTTTAAACAACGTTAATATTTTTAAAATGCCTATCTAAACGGTTCTTCAACATATTAACGCTGGTAGAGTTAACGACTGACGCGAGAAAATTATTCCATTTATCAATTACTTTAAACGTAAAGAAGTTTTTAGCGATATTAGTAATGAAACGTCTGCCACGCAACTTAAATCCATTATTACGAGTATTGCTATTATCGAAAGTGAACAGTTTGTCAAAATTTACGTTATCGATGTTATTAACGATTTTGAAAACTTCAATAAGCTCCCCCCTTAATCTCCTAGTTTCGAGTGAACGCAAGTCTAACTCTTTAATTCTATATTCATAAGGCTTGTTGCGCAATGACAGAATTAGTTTCGTGGCACGACGCTGAACCCTTTCTAACCTATCAATATACTCACGCAAATACGGGCACCAAAACTAAACGGCATATTTTAATGAGGCCTGACCAGGGACTTGTAAAGGGGCAATATAATATCCTTCGATTTAAATTCGAAATTACGCGCTATGAAGCCTAATATCCTATTAGCATTTGCGCAAGATTCCAGGCACTGGTTCCTAACTTTCAAATCCTTAGATACGCGTACGCCTAAATCTATCAGGTCATCCCATAAGTAATGTCGTTTTTTACGATAGATTAAGTTTAAACTAGTCCTACCCGGTTTAAGCATAAATTTTCCGAAGCTTATATCTAAGAGGAGATCTATCGTGTTTCGCTACATACTTTACAGACCTTGACCAGTAAAGACGTGTGTTTTGCTTTATGTGAACCCCTCATAAACATGGCGGTATCAGAAGAGCATATCAGGTATATAATGCTTTACGAGTTCAAAAAAGGGAATATTGCTATTGAAGCAACGCGAAACATTCGGGACGTTTATGGCAACGATATTCTGCATGTGAGGAAATGTCAAAGATGGTTTCAAAAGTTTAGGAATGGTGACTGCTGTTTGACAGATACAGCACGCTCTGGACGCCCTGCTGAGTTTGATGATGACCTGCTGTTAGCCGCACTTGAAGAAGACTGTTCAACAACTGTCGAAGAATTGGCCCAGAAACTCAATTCATCCCCGTCCACCATCAATCGACATTTGCAACAACTCGGGAAAGTGCCTAAGTTAGGAAAATGGGTGCCACATGAATTGTCGGTCGACAATCTGAGAGTGCGGGTAAATATTAGCAGAGCTCTTCATTCCCGTGAACTCCAAGATCCGTTTTTGCACCGTTTAGTGACTGGTGATGAAAAGTGGATATTGTACCAGAATGTTAAGCGCCGTCGACAGTGGGTTTGTGCCGGAGAACCAGCGACACCACAGCCAAAACCAAATCTTCACCCTCGGAAGGTGTTGCTTAGTGTTTGGTGGGATAAAGGTGGTGTAATACACTTTGAAACCTTACCACACAACCAAACAATCACCGCTCAAGTCTACTGTCAACAACTGGATCGATTGAACACTGCACTAAAAGAAAAGAGACCTTCTTTGGTTAATCGGAAAGGAATCGTGTTCCACCACGACAACGCACCTCCTCATACCGCTCGGATCACTTCTGCAAAAATTGAGGAGCTTGGGTGGGAAAAACTTCCACATCCTCCATATTCTCCAGACAACGTTAATATTTTTAAAATGCCTATCTAAACGGTTCTTAAACATATTAACGCTGGTAGAGTTAACGACTGACGCGGGAAAATTATTCCATTTATCAATTACTTTAAACGTAAAGAAGTTTTTAGCGATATTAGTAATGAAACGTCTGCCACGCAACTTAAATCCGTTATTACGAGCATTGCTATTATAAACATGGCATTATAAACATGGCTATTATAAACATGGCATTGAAAAGCTTGTAGGACGTTGGCGGAGTGTCACTGATTCCGATGGAAAATATATACTAGATTAAAAAGTTTCAGTCGAGTTTTTTTTTTGTCCTTCAAATTCCGATCTAAAAAACGACATTACTTATGGGATGACCTGATACTTCCTCGACAACGCTCGCTAACTCTCTATCATCCAACGTGTACGTGTAATTATTGTTACGAGAACCTATATGCAAAACTTTACATTTGTCTACGTTAAATTGCATCTGCCACTTATCCGTCCACTCCATAATGCTATTTACATCGTCTTGGAGCCTATTTCTATCGTCCTCGTTAACAACCTTACCGCCTATTTTAGTATCGTCCGCGAATTTTGACACGTTACTAGTCAATCCTACATCTATGTCGTTAATGTAAATTACGAATAGCAATGGGCCTATCACTGAACCCTGTGGGACACCGCTACCTACATCCAACCACCCCGATTCACTACCATTAACAACGACCCTCTGTCTCCTAGCACGAAGCCATTCCTCTAACCAGTTAGCTACCTGACCGCGTATACCGTGTGCATTAACCTTCGCAATTAATCTTCTATGCGGAACTGTATCGAATGCCTTTTTAAAATCTAAATAAATAACGTCAGCCGCTTTATGCCTATCGTATTCGCGCACTATTTCGTTATAAAATTCTAAGAAATTAGTTAAACAAGATCTATGGTGTCGAAACCCATGCTGACTACTATTAATCAAATCTCTCTACTTTCTAAGTGATCGATAATACGATCCCTAACTACGGATTCCAAAAGTTTACCGACAATTGACGTTAAGCTAATGGGCCTATAATTGCTAGCTACTGTGCGGTCGCCTTTTTTAAAATTAGGCGTAACGTTAGCTAATTTGAAGTATTCAGGAATAAGCCCCGTTTCAATTGACTGATTAAAAATCTCCGTTAAGGGGCCTACGGTAACGTCTTTCAAATCTTTCAAATGTCTGGGATAAAAACCGTCAGGGCCTGGAGCCTTGCTAACTTTTAGCCTATCGATGTAATGCGCAATCTCACACTCGTAAACAGTTATTTCATCCAAAATAGTCTCGCTACTAAATGGAACGATATCGTCCACGTCGGGGACATTATTTACGTCTTCTACAGTAAAAACTGTCACAAAAAAGTTATTGAAAATACCCGCCATCGCCTAAGCGTCAGAAGCCAAAGCGCCGTTAACATCCATCAGAGGGCCTATGTTATCTTTTATCGGCTTACGATTATTGACGTAGTCAAAAAACTTTTTTGGATTATGTTTACTATCCGCAGCTATAAGTATCTCTAAATTACGCTTAGCATGCCTAACTGGTCTTTTAACGACGTCTAAGCTCGATATATCTATTAAAGTTAGCTGCCGTGCCATTGCGCTTATTAAGTCTACGCGCTCTATTACGCTCGTTTATGAACTCGCATATTTCCTTAGTCCACCACTTGGGCCTAGGAGGAATAAACTCCCTTTCAATAGTCATAACACTTTCTTTAAACGCCTCCCAATGCAAATTTGTGTCATTACCCATAAATAAGTTATCCCAGTCCACTACTCTCATCCTATCCGCAAAACTATCAAAATTGGCCCTACGAAAATCAGGGACTTCTATTACGTTACTATCCTTAGTGTTTTCTATCAATAACTTAAACCTAAGAATTTGATGATCACTACATCCTAAACTCTCGCCTACTTCTAAACCTTCGACTATATTTTCGCCGTTCGTCATCACCAAATCTAAATATTGTCACCGCGCGTTGGTTCGGTAACCATCTGTCGTAAAAAATTATCTTCCATGAACTCAATCAATCTCAAACCCTCCTCATAACTAGTAAAAGTCTCGTAATTAACATTAGGGCAGTTAAAGTCTCTGACAATTATACTATTCCGATTGTCAATAAAGTTACCAAGAAGTGAGTAAAATCTAGTATCTGTATCGAGGGGTTGAACGGGAGGTCTACAAACAACAACAAAATTAAAACTAATACTACGCGCCCTAACTTCAACGCATATCGCATTAATTGCTGCCGGAAAATCTATCTTAACCTCGATAGCCCTAAGGAAATTACGAATGTACAGCAAAACGCCGCCACCAATCCTATGTAACCTATCATTAGTAAAGAGTTTAAAACCCGGTATATCAAATTTCCCCAACAAGTCCCGGGTCACGGTATTTAACCACGTTTCAGTTATAGCAACTATATCGTAGTTGCCGGAATAAATTATCGCCTTAAATTCGTTTAATTTATTTCTAATACTACGCGCGTTACAATAAAAGACATTTAAGTTATTTTTTACCACGGGCCGGCGTTTTAATCTATTTTTCACGTTGGGCCCGCGTTTCCCGGACCCACAACGTTTAAAGAAGGCTTCGACCTATAAGCTTTCGTACGCTTTCGTCAATTAACCTACCTAGCCTAGCATTACCTATTTCATTAAAATGCACCCCATCTTTTATAAAAAGGCTAGGATCACTGAATTCTGACCACAGCTTTACAAAGGGTACATTTTCCTCAGCATAAATCTCTTCTAATTTAGTATTAAAAAATATCGTTTTAGACGTAATCCTAAGACCCAAACCGTGCCTAGGGGTAATACCTAGAACTAAAGACCTATCTGACCTCGCCTTTAGGGACCTAATTAACCCCCTATATCTCTCCAAAAGGTCAGGCACTCTCGTATCCGGCCTATACGAGTCGTTGCCCCTACCATCGTCACCAACATCGAGTGACGGGAGGCAACGTCAATCCTTTCCACTCCGTCTCTAACTCTGTCAACCCTGGCCCATGGGAGACAGACCCTCCTTCTTTTGGTTGGATGCCGTTCAACGAACGATCCATATGGCGCACTAAAAAGTCCCCAATTAAAACAGTTTCCCCCTCATTCACGTCCCTTTCCAAATGGGCGAAAGGGTTCGAAACCTCGATAGAGGGGGGGATTCCTATTACCTAACGTACGCGGCCTAGCTCCACCCTTAACTTCTCTAAATCCCTCCCCATCTACTAATCTCGGGCCAACCTTAACCCCTTCCTGAACTCTATCCAACCTTCCCGATAAGCTACCTAAACTAGAAACTAGGTTACGCACCTCACCCTTCAAATTACTAACTTCTTCAACGTTAGTATTGGTTCGGCTTTCGTCAACCGTAGCCCTACTCCTGCCATCATCAAGCGTTGCAAGTCTTTCCGTTACCTCACGTACACTGCGTTTTATGTCAACTATTTCCTCCCTTAAATCGCAAAAGAAACAAACTGATCTCTCGGTAATCGCCATCGGACCGCCGTTATAATCTTTAAAATCCGTATACCACCGGTTTACCCCACACCTAACACACGACGCTTTCTGCGACGGCATCGCGCAAGTTAAATTAGTTTATAACCGTCACAAGTATAAGTTAAATTAAGCCGGCCCGCTATGAAAGTAAAATCGCCATGAAAGTAAAATCGCTAAAAACCACTAATATTCAATTACTTAACTATAACAATGTGAATATAAACGCAAGTATATAAAATTCAAAACTTTCCAAAAGTAAAGTTATTAGCAATATGCAAAAGTAGAAGCAATATTAGAGAGCTCAGGAAATGCGTCCGTTCAGTACAGAGTCTGGCTGACGAATGAGTAGAGTACAGAGTACAGCCCTTCCTCGCCTTTATGCGGTTATTGCACTTAAAATGCATTCATTTGTATAAATGCGAAGAAGTTTAATGGAACATGGGCAAACTGCAAAAATATCGGTATCGCTTGAACGATACCCATATTTTACTTTTTTTAGGGAGGACGGGTTCTGGATGACGTGATCGGTTGCGCTCTGACTCCGAAACCACGTGACTCGGGTTAGAGTCACTGTAGCTTCAAATTTTCCACTTTATTTCCTTTTCTTATTGTTATTCAATATCGATACGAGTGAGTTGATTATTATTTAATTTAAATGAGTTATTGGCAGTTTTGTTTATAGACACTGTGTAAATACATTTAATAGATGAAAATCTTGTTTTTCACCACAAATGTGTTTAAATATTCACAATAATATAAGTTATATAGTTTTTATTTCAAATAAGGAGTTATTTTTGTACCAAGTTTTTTCTTGAAATTGTTTTAAAGTTGTCTTGAAGTGTACTAGAAATTTGGATTTGTGTAAGGGATCGAATCGTAAAATTAAATACTTTTTATTGAGATGCGCGTTGGGTCTGTTCAGAAAACTCCGAACTTTGTTCAGGAGCTCGGAACAGTTTATTAATTTTGTGAACAGTGTTTCTCAATAGTTTATCGAGTGTATTCTGTATAGTTTCGGCCTTTGTCTAGTTCTTGTCACTTTTTGGATTAATTTGATCTCGTAGTACAGAGTTAATTGGTATTAGGATTTATTATGGCGTATAATAACTTTCCATCTCGTGAACATGACATAAAGTTTACGAGTTTAATTCGCTATCTTTGGACCCCGAGTTACTTTCAGTATTCTTCAGTTACTGCTCGTAATTTTATACGTTGTTTTTTGAGTGTCTCAGAAATTCCTTTGAATTACTTTTTGTTGACGGAGAGAGAGAAGTTCCGAATTTTACTTTTATTCCCGAACGAGTAGTTTAAACTCGTCCACACGTCCAATAAAAATATTTGCTGCTTTTGAAGTGTAATTTTTATTTTTATTTTTAAAAAATATTTTTAAGTATCTTTAGACCTCCATCTTAATTCTTAGGGTTAAAATAAATAGACCACGTCAAGTGCTTTTATCCATTAATAATAAAATTAATTATTCTTGTAAAATCACCAGGTTCCGACTTCAGATGACAAAGTATTATATTTGTAGGTTGTACAGGATTGAGAAATTCGGTTAACTCCGAAAGGATAATCATCAATTTTATTTGAGAAATTTCTTTTCGTTATTAATTCGTTTCTAGAAATTTGGTGATAAGATTTAATTTAAAATAAATTCCTTATTAAAATGTGCGAGTATAATTTTGATGAATGAAAGGGAATGGTACTTGTAGGTTATCTCCCCCCCACCCCACCAATTAAATTGGTTCAATTTTGACAGAATATTTTCGTTAAAACTAACGAAAATATCACGACTTAACCTAACCAATTATCAATGGCGTACAGTTGATTTATTATTAATTATAACATTGTTTGTTTCTGGAATAGTATTTACTATTTATTAATAGATCAATTGTACGCCCTTCATAATTGGTTAGGTTAAGTCGTGATATTTTCGTTAGTTTTAACGAAAATATTCTGTCAAACTTGGTAGTGGGGAGATAAACTACAAGTAACAAGGGAACTACGGAATGAGTATACCGTATTTGACGGCTTACAAGACGCTGCGCCGTGAAAGACGCACCTTAATTTTGGAAAGGTAAATTCAAGAAAAAAAGTTTTTGATGCACTTTATTGTTAATACAATGGATATGTAAAATTCAATAAAAAGAAAACCCAAAAGCCAATAAAGAAAGATAATATGATTATTACTCTTATTATTTGTTATTAATCAACTTCAGATTCATTACTGACATTATCATCATTATCCCCATCATCATAATCATCATCATCTTCACTTGTATCACTGTCACTCTCATACAATAAATGATCTTCAGTGCCATCCATTGCATTACTTATACCACATTTTTTAAAGGACTTGACCACAATTTCAGTCTTAACATCATGCCATGACTTCAGCACCCAGTCACACACTTGTGCTATTGATGGACGTTTCATCCTTCCCCACTTTCGGCTTCTAAGACGCAGGGCGATTTTTTAAGGTATTTATAAGGAAAAAAAGTGCGTCTTATAAGCCGACAAATACGGTAATTAAAAAAAAATGTCTTTCAAATATTCGTATTTAGTTTAATTCCAGGCAACATAACTAAATTTATTTTTCTTGCATTGTATTCTTGACCACGCGAAATATTAATTGGGAAATTTTTAAAACGAGTTCCAATGAAGTTCTCGTAACTTTTTTGTTGTCTCACCACCGACCCAGAAAAAGAAGGGCGTTTAATCGTCACTACCAACCATTCTTCTTGAACTTGAAGCAAAATAAAGGAGTAGTATGTTGCCAAATGTGAGACAGAAATGGATCGATTAGAAAATTTCCCCCCTCACCGTCCTTCATGGCGTTCCTCCACCGTCCTTCATGACGGTCCCTCCTTTATGAGGTGTCTTTCATGGTCCTTCAAAAAACAAGAAAAAAGAAAAAAGAAAAGAAAAAGAAAAAAAAGAAAAAAAGGATTCGTCTTCACCTTCCTTCAAAAAAAAAAAAAAATTTAAGAAAGGATTCATCCTCGCCCTCCTCATCGTGTGAAGACAATTTAAAAAGGATTCGTATTCACCTTCCTTCAAAAATCATCCTTGCCTTCTTTCACGAGAAAAATCTCCTGTGGGGGGATCTTTCATAAGACAAACAAGAACAAACATGCAAAAGCATGCAAAAACATACAAACATTCGAGTACTTTCTGTTCAGGCAAGTTCCGCCCGACAGTAGAAATGAAAACTTAAAATGAATATCTGAAAGGTTTTAATAGGCCTAACGGGAGTATGCATTGACATCAACACATGCAACTTTCATATGTTAACAAATTGCGAACAATACATAAATCAAATCAGATTGAACATATTTTAAATCGAAAACAAGTTCTTTATTTAATATCTGTATTATGAAAAATAAAATGAACATTTATTATTTTAATTTAGATAAATTAATTTCTCTCTTTTTTAAGGGAAACTGACTTATTTTCAAACGAGATGATCCTCAAATACAAGAACTTTTTTATACACTCATAACACATGCATATTTGTTTATTTACTTTTAAATATGTAATTTTCTGTTATTTACATCGATATATACCATCACATTCACTTTCACATGCCGTCTTCTGGTATGTGAATTAATAATTTTACTGTACATAAGATTTCGTTATAAAATTGCATGTGTTAAAAGAACATCAAGTTGCGTAATGCGGCTTTAAAACTAAAGCATCAATTCTGTTATCCTCCTCTAAACATCCACTTAAATATTATTACTAATATTGATTTATTGTTATTATTACATACATATGTACACGTATTAAGAGTATTTAAATTAAATATATTGATTTCAATTCCCTTCGTAATAAAAACAAACTGGCAATTCAGCCTTCTAAACCAACTGACGGAATAATATATGCTTTAATTAAACAGATATTGCTATCAGGCAACTCAGCCTAGTCATACCTAAACGAATAGAATCAATTAGTGAACTATCAAAGCAAATATATATATACGTTAATTATACGTTAATTATACTGCGTGTTTTTGCAGTTGAAATATAATATATATATACAAAGGTGGGCACCCGGGCCTCAAAAAGGACCGACGGTCCCGGTCCCGGTCCTTTCTGAATATAGGACCTAGGAACGACTCGGTCCTCGGTCCTTATATATAATATAAGTGACAAATTTGATTAAAATGAAAAATGAAATTAAAGACACCGGAAATCTAATTTTATTAACGTAAATTATAATTAATACAGTACATAAATGATGAAAAAAGTTAAGTTAAATGCTTGAGTTTCCCTTCAAGAACACTAGCGTTTCAAAATGGCTGTCACTGAGCCCTGACCTTTTCGGCTTGAGGACGTCCTTCCCCAAAGAGAAGAGCCTGTCCACGGCGGCACTGGATGGTGCCAGGTGTTGAAACAAGTTTCAGTTCAGTCTCAGTCTCTTTCTGAGTCTTCTGGAGGAAACGATCCATCTTCTTTAGAACTTCAAATAATCACTAAACACACTAAAATCACTAAAAAAGACCGTCCGGACCGGACCGTCCGGAATTGCTTAAAAATGGACCGTCGCTCCTCATTTCGGTCCTCACTGAGGAAAGGCCTACTTTCCCGCTCACGGTCCTTAAAAAGGACCGAGTTCCTGGAATTCGGTCCTTTTGGAACTCGGTCCTGCCCACCTTTGTATATATATATATATATATGCTTTAAAAGAGAACACATTACACAATTTTATATTTTAGAAGTACAAATCATCAAATTTTATTTCCATCTTCGCCATGACTTCTTTCCACGGTAGTAAACATCAAATTATTATCCTTAAGTTTCTGTAAACCAGTAATTGCAATTGTCTTTTTATCTTATTCTATTATGTCTATAAATAAAATTTACGCAGTATCCATTTCATAAGAGAATCAACACCTATGATCTTAAAGAATAATGTTAGCTTCTTGGCTTATTTCAAATCGGATAAGTTTACTAGCAGTATATAATATACACACACACACACAGTGTGTATTACACACACACACACACACACACACACACATATATATATATATATATTAGAAGTTTACTGATTCAATGTACAATAGTTGCATATTTCTTTCTTAATCCTTTATCTCATGAATTATAATTTTCTGAAGAAAAAAAATATTTTCGATATTTTTTAAAGTATTTAGAGTGATATTAATGAGGTTTTCCCTAAAATCTATGTAATATTTATGTTCTAAGTTAATTTAGAGAATGTTGCTCCTTGGCAACATCATGAAGATTGGGATAAATAATGGGGGTAAATATGAAAGTTCGCAAGGATGGAAAAATTTATTGTTTTTGACAAATCAAAATAATCAATATATACCTTTTACAAAGAAAACATACTTTATGTTGTACAACACTTATTTTATGGAGTTTTTTAATGGAAATTCAAAAAGCAATTACGCTCCTTTATGAAGCATAAGTAAATATTACACTTGATGCAGAATACATAAGTATAGCCTTTAGGACAGTATCTGCATCTGTGTTTGTTTCATCAAAATTGGGAAAATGACCATAAAAATCGTACGATAATCATCGGTTGGAATAGGAACTGCTGCTGATGTTTTACACTTCTTTTGAGGGGGCTGACAGGAAAGAGGTGGCCTACCTCTTGGAGGAGTGGTGAGCGTTGACTTTCCCACCATGGTCAGATCATTTGCAATACTAATTTGGAATTCTAACAAAGACTTGAATTTGTTGTCAGCATACAACATAGCATAGTGACGTCTATATAAAAGTCATCCATTAGTAACGGCAACTTTGACAAGATAGAAAAAGATGGATATATACCACTTTTTACGCTTGAGCTTTATTCTGTACAGTGAAAGGAGCATATCAGAAAGGTCAACTCCGCCCATAAATTTATTATATTCATCGACCATTTCTGGGCATTCAATTTCAAGGAATACTTTATCTTTTGCAGACCATCTCTTAGCCTTTCTTCCTTCAGTATGGTTCACATAGGTTGAAACTAGGTGGACTGTACTGTTATCCTGCCACTTCACTACAGTTATGTTTGATGAAATGTCTACCCTCCAGTCATACGACCCTCTTCCTTTGGCTTTCAATTCTTTTCACTGGAGAGGATCTTTTGTGCACCCGCTAGTCGATTTGATCTTACAGTCCCAAGAGCTAGAATCCCCTGTGAGTGCAGTTCTTTCAGAAGTGGCAAAGATGTAAAATAGTTATCAAAGCAAAGTTTGTAGTTTTGATGTTTAGGCATGTTTTCGCATAACTTCATTACAACATCCCCAGTACAACCAAGAGAAGATTGTGGTTTATCAGATGTTTTTCCAGTATATATATCAAAGTTATAAATGATACCTGAAGCACCACACCTTGTGAAGACTTTATACCCCCATTTGTGGAGTTTCTTGGGAAGGTATTGCTTTAGTGAGGATTTACATTTTGTTGGGATCATTTGCTCGTCGACCGAATTATATTCTTCACTTTCCAACATTTTGCATTTTTCTAGAACCGAATTTATAATTGGCCTAATTTTATAGAGCTTATCATATTCCGTAGAATTTCTATCCGGAAGTTTGGAATTGTCGTTGAAATGTAAAAATTTGTTAAGATTTTCAAATCTGTTGACACCTCCTTTCAGAGATTTTGTAATTTGAGGCAAAGGTGTAGATGGATTCCAGTACATCCGATATTGAGGATTAGGATAAATACCCATATACAAGAGTACACCAATAAACTGTTCCATTTCTTCCTTGTCAGTATTTATTAGTTTACACCTCAGGTTATCTCTCGTTTTTTCTTGAGCACAATAGAGATTTGTCTGTTGTGTAATATACTCAATCAAATTATCATCAAAGAACTGTTTGAAATATTGAAACGGAGAAACAACTTCATTTACCTCAATAAACGGTGTTCCGGAGAATGTTGAGGGAACTACGGTGGTCTCTTTTCCTCCAACGGGTTTCACTTGAAGTACTTGCCATGTCCGGACTTTCTTGTCTTTCAATGTTTATATTTTGTGATTGAGGAATTTCTTCTGTTGGAACATAGTCAGGATCGTCCACGTCATCATCATATTCTTGATTTAGCTCAGCACGTTCTTCCATGTTGGTTCTTGAGGCCTCCTAAATAAAAGTAATATGTTACAAATCTAAACATAGTTTGTGAATTATTGAACTAGAGAAAGGGTTTAGAATGTATTCGAACACAAAAGATGACACTGCAGGTCAGCAGGTCTTTGCTACTTGGGACACAAGAAAGAATGGCATGGGAAAACCTTCAATTTTGTTTATAAATTAGATATGAAATATTGTATTATATATATATACATATATATATGGATACCTACCTAATATAAATAGGCCTATGCCACGCACACATCCAAAACTCAAGAGTGGGAATAGCCTTCTTCCTAAAAAAAACATATATACCTATATATATATATATATATATGGATACCTACCTAATATATAAATAGGCCTATGCCACACACACATATCCAAAACTCAAGAATTGGAACAGCCTTCTTCCTAAAAAAAATATATATAGGGCCTACTTATATATTGTATAAGCCTATATATTATGAAAACTTGGTAATTAGCAACACCTACGTTTTTCTCAAATTGAGCAATTTCATCCTCATTTTCATCAGAATCACTCATCCGAATTATCATTATTTGGCAATTCTTCATAAACAGCACCACCCGCTTCATAAATGCCATTATTTGAGTTTATTCGTATCTGAGTTCGCCTTTTACTATAAAATGCAAAAGTTTCCATCTGCAAAAAATAAGTTCACAAATAAGACTATTCATACACCTCAAAACCATAATGTTGCCCTCAAGCAACATTTAAAAAAAAGCCTTTTTCGCTTTATAATTTCAAATTTGAATAAAACTAAACTTAGCATACAAATTAATCGAATATAACATTTAGAAAAAAAAAGTAACAATATCAAAAACATAAAGAAAGTAATTACTGATAACCTATAAAATAGGCATGACAGCAAGAAGCCAAAAAAAGTGATTTTTAGAGAACAAAAAAAATATTAAAATGTACCTTCCACGTCGATGGCAAACGTAACACTGCTTTGTGCCTTTGTCTGGATCTAATTGAATGCGCAGACTCCGACTCAGCCTCATATATAACTTCCAGATGTTTCTATATACATTAATTTGAAATGTTGCCGCTGAGCAACGACATGAGATAAAGGGCTAAGTGCGTTGATTATATTCGGCATGTCAGTTCACATTGTTACCAGATTTTCCAGACTAGTTAATAAACAATTTTAAAACGTATGTAATTTTTTCTAGTAATTTAACTGTAACGAGTAGTAGTTAATCATTATTGTTAACAACTTTTGGTTATAAACTACACAGGTCTGCGAATGAGAAATTTGTAAGAGCAGTTTTCTTACTAATAGTTGATTTTATATAAATCAAATACTCTGATTTCGAATAAGGCATGCATTTTACTATCACGTAAGGAATTTCTGCAAACTGGAAGGAAAAGCAGTTACATAAATAAATATTATTTATTTCAATTTACATTAGGTATCTATTTCGTTTTGTTATGCTATTTACAAATGCATACAACTTTAAAAAGAAAGAATGCTATTAAAGTCAATTACATATCCATCTTTATCTAGTTTTCTTGCGGCCTATGCAATGGTCCTTTTCTTTTATGTAATAATTCTGTAGCATCACATTTCAACATCCAACAGTAAGCAGTCGCCGTGCTGACGGCACACATTCAATGACATCTTATTAGTTTTTAATGAAAATTAATTTGAATCAGTTTTAATAAAAACTACTTACATGTGTAATATGAAATATGATTTTATGAAACTCTGTATGCAATGTCGAAAACTAATATTATTTCCGGAATCAGCATGCAAAATTACTATACAGGCGATACATTATTTCGAGCAACAAAAACATCTACTAGTCATTGTCAGGCATTCACATTCAGAGATAGCTGCAGACATGCCTCCTCTATAATGTTTCAAATGTAAATTTAATTTCAAAGCGCCTTAACATGTAACATTGTCGGATATATTTTAAATATTTTTACTCGAAATGAAAAGCGTTGATTTTTTCCTACTGCCGCTAATCCATCATTTTTTACGAATACCTAATTCAATTTTTCATTCATTTACAGAACGAATTTCATTAAACGTGAATTTAAAACAGAAGCGTATTTATAATGCAGAGTGTGTAGACGAAAACACGAAATATAATATCTCTATAAGTACACGTTTATTTTAAAATTATTGAAATATGCAAGATTGAAAATTGATCAATTCATCAGTCTCATTTATAATAGTGCTACACTAAATGCTGCAAAAGCCGTTTTCTACGAACATTACAATACAGAAAACGAAATTTTGTCGAATGAGATGGATAGCCGCAAATTAAATATATTTGTTTAGGATCATTCTATAATTTTAAAACACTACTTGTAAACAGTTAGTTTCACTGATTAATATAATTTCTTTTCATTAGTTTACTAATTCCCATTTTCAACAACTTTCCGAAATTATACAAACAGACAGGGATTGCGAAATTTCCCATAACGTTATTTACATTATAATACTTTATAATACGTTTAAAAACGTCTGGAATATGAGTTGCTGGATATATATATTTGTATATTGAAGGAAGAGCCCTTAATTTTATCGTTGCAAAGATACACGGCTGCACATATAAAAAGCATTCGTTTTTCTCATTAACAAACTATGAAATCTGTTGGTATGCATTAGCCAAATTACATAATGAAGTACACAACGAATAGAAATTATGGCGAAATATGGCAACTATCTGTGCATTGCAACGCAGCGAGATGATGCTATTTAACCCCAGACTCAAATCGAAAACATCACTCTTCATCTAATAAATTGAAATGACCATCAATAACCAATAAAAACATTGGTGCCAATAATCCAACTGGGTTGCAGTACCTTAAACAGAAAAAAACAAAAACAATACTTTTCATACAATCTTCACAGCAGAAAGTTTAACACTTCACCTCCTTCACCAGTTTGTGAGTATTTTTAAACTTTTTTAGCATGTTATCTGATAATCATTATTTTTCAGGATAGGCTTTGAGTAAAATTCATTCTAGATGTACGACTCCTTTCTTGTTCACGAATAATGCATACAATACATTGTGTGCATTTCGTTGGTAGGAAATGGGTACCCCTGCATAGACTAGTGATTAATACAGCAAGATACTGGTGGGCGTGGTTAATATTCCATGTTGAACTGTGGATATAATACTGAGGGACAAGCTTAATCTTCGTCAGAATGAAAAATTCGACCGGTAGGTAAACCAGGGGTAATCAAGGTTATATATATATATATATATATAATAAATTATATATATATATATATATATATAATAAAATATATATATATATATATATATATATATATATATATATATATATATATATATATACACAGTATTTGTCATTTACCATTACTTATTCGGACTATAGTGGATTTCATTTTCCTAGAAGAGTTCCTTGTTCCATGCACGTTCTGTGTGTATCATATATATATTATTATATATATATATATATATATATATATAACTGCAATGACCACGCAGTATATTAATGTATAGAAACGACGTAAGTATAGAGGAGTGTTCTGCACACGAGGAAGAGAAATAACGAATAAATGAAAAATGAGGTGACCGCCCGGGAATCGAACCCAGGATCTTCCGATTGCGGTCAGATATGCTACCACTACATCACGGGCCTCTATCAGTCAGAAGTCGTAATTCTCCTACATAGGGCAGAAACAATGCCTTGAGAGGGCACCCTCGCAAATCGTGAATATGTACATTTAACTGCAATGACCACGCAGTATATTAATGTATAGAAACGACGTAAGTATAGAGGAGTGTTCTGCACACGAGGAAGAGAAATAACGAACAAATGAAAAATGAGGTGACCGCCTGGGAATCGAACCCAGGATCTTCCGATTGCCGGTCAGATATGCTACCACTACACCACGGGCCTCTATCAGTCAGAAGTCGTAATTCTCCTACATAGGGCAGAAACCAATGCCTTGAGAGGGCACCCTCGCAAATCGTGAATATGTACATTTAACTGCAATGACCACGCAGTATATTAATGTATAGAAACGAAGTAAGTTATTTCTCTTCCTCGTGTGCAGAACACTCCTCTATACTTACGTCGTTTCTATACATTAATATACTGCGTGGTCATTGCAGTTAAATGTACATATTCACGATTTGCGAGGGTGCCCTCTCAAGGCATTGGTTTCTGCCCTATGTAGGAGAATTACGACTTCTGACTGATAGAGGCCCGTGGTGTAGTGGTAGCATATCTGACCGGCAATCGGAAGATCTTGGGTTCGATTCCCGGGCGGCCACCTCATTTTTCATTTGTTCGTTATTTCTCTTCCTCGTGTGCAGAACACTCCTCTATACTTACGTCGTTTCTATATATATATATATATATATATATATACATACTGTTTTTCGCGTTGATTTTATTTTATTAAAACATTTCAAATACATTGTAATGAAGGTGCTAAAGGAAATCTATCCACAAATCTCGGCTTATATTTAAGTCATTAGTTTAATTATCACCTATTACTACAAAACCACGCCACGTCAAGATAGTCATTGACGATAATTCTATTTCATTTATCACATGTCAAATTCATCACGATGAAAACTGATGTATGATGCAGTTATCTACAAAATCTCGGCCCTATATTTAGACTCATATTCTGATTATTACATAATACTACATAAAAACTTTTAGTCTCTTCAGCAAGCAGTCGCTCGGAGTTTAGAAACGGATTCATTTTTAGAGAAATTAAAAACTTGTAATGTTTTAACTCACATCACATTCAATGGTAATTTGCAAATATTTACAATAAGCGACTTAACTTCGTGTCTAACGTTTTAAATAAGATGCAGATATTTTCTACAATTAAATTATTACGTTGTCAAACTCCATTGCCTTTGGTAGGTTTGCAAAAATAAAAATCTGATCAAAATATGTTCGTGACAATGTAATTTAAAGAATATTAGCTAAAAAGTTGCAAATTAACTGTATAGCGCAATAAAATAAATTTTATATCTTGAAATTACATAATATTCTGCATGATACTCCGCCATTTTTTAAGATCTATACACAGTATACACTCAGTTGATCAATCACTCTCGGCTAGAAACGAAAATAATTTCATAGCAACAATCCCTGAAAATATATATATATATATATGTGTATATATATATATAATATATATATTATATATATATATATGCAAATAACTGCAATGACCGCGCAGTATATAAATGAATAGAAACGACATAAGTATTAAGGAACGTTTCTGCACACGAGGAGGAGAGATAACGAAATAATGAAAAATGAGGCGGTTCGCCTCATTTTTCATTATTTCGTTATCTCTCCTCCTCGTGTGCAGAAACGTTCCTTAATACTTATGTCGTTTCTATTCATTTATATACTGCGCGGTCATTGCAGTTATTTGCGCATATTCACGATTTGCGAGGGTGCTCTCTGAGGGCATTGGTTTCTGCCCTATTTGGGAGAATTTCGATTTGTGATTGAGTGAGGTCCGTAGCATAATGGTAGAGCGTCCGACCGGCAATTGGAAGGCCCTGGGTTCGGTTCCCAGGCGGTTCGCCTCATTTTTCATTATTTCGTTATCTCTCCTCCTCGTGTGCAGAAACGTTCCTTAATACTTATGTCGTTTCTATTCATATATATATATATATACCTGAAGATGATTAACTTTAATTTGCAGCTCTTTATCTTTCACATAAGTATTACTTGAGGTTAAATTTCAGGTTGTAGAGGAACGAACACACTACAAATTTATCTTTCCTCGTCTTTGTCTCTCATCTTGTACTTTTCCTTCCTGCTGGAAGTTCACGTTTATTCAGCCTGGCTCAAAGAAAGAGATCGCTCTCAACCCTCCAACGAATGACCAATTGCATTGGTTTCTTGCCCTTCAAAATTTTTAATCTATCATTAATAGGAAGATTCTTAAACATCTCTCTTCACACAATCTTCTTCCAGATCGTCAGTACGGATTCCACAAGGTACGCACTACCGGTGATCTTCTTGCATATTTCTGACTCTTGGTCAACCTCCTTTCGGGAACTCGGCGAAACTTTCGCTAATGCGTTAGACATATCAATAACTATCGATAGATTCTACCACAATTCTTTAATTGTCAAAATGTTCCTCCCACGGTATCGAACCTCCTATCTGTACCCTCATCTCTAATATCTTTTCTGGCCGAACTATAGCTGCAGTTGTAGTTGGTTACTGTTCTTCTCCTAAAGCTATTAACAGAGGTGTTTCTCAGAGTTCTGACCTCACAACCACTCTCTTCCTTTAATTTATTATTGATTCTTTAATTCATACTCCCTGACCTATACGCTCCTACATTACAAAAGCCATCCTGTAATAATAAGTTTACAAAAAAAATAGTATTAATATAATTCTAACAAAGTGGGGGGCTTGCTAGTTTAAACTGACTCACCTCCTTCAACAAAAAACTTATTAAGCCCTTTTATCAATCCTGTTAACACCACACACACACACACACACACATATATATATATATATATATATATATATATATATATATATATATATATATATATATCGCAATCATCAATTTTTCAAATCTGAGCTGAAAGATACAATTCTAATCTTAATGTATAGAAAGTTAATATTTTTATTTTCCCTCTAAATTAAAGAATTTTCGCATTTCACGTGATAATTTATGTTGTCTTTACATTTTTCTCAGTCGATTCGTAGGCTTAACATTATCAAATGTTCTAGTAGTCTATCATTACAGGCTTTTACAATCAAGAGTGCAAAACAGTTCTAATAAACACACACAAAATGATAACAGCTACCCTTAGTGAAATCATACATTACAGATGACGCAGCAAGTGCGCGCCTAATCATACCTGTAATGATTCATGTCAGCTACACATTCATCTGTAGGCCCATCGACAAAACATTCCTATTGTACAAGTAGTCCAAAAGGTATCTTTTTGCTGATAAATCTTGGAGTTCTTAATAGTGGGTAATGAAGATCTTTAAATTTTCATACTCTTTTTCCAGCTCAAATACGTGCGAGACTACTAAACGGACGCTCACTGCAGGTAATTGGGGAGCGGCATCACTATAATTAACTCTGCTTATGTGATCACAGATGAGATAAAAGATTTACTAACCAGATGTCAGTGAATGCGTGTATGTAACTACATCACGTAAGTTCATCTGTTCAAGGGTGCCCGCGAGTACAAAGTTGGTACTGAAGAGGTTATACTCTCTATTTCTACTGTGAACATCCAGCCTTTTGCATCCTTGAGAAGCAATTCTTTACACAGGACATACATTTTTGCAGTCTGCTCGGTTTAAGCTGTCAGTTATGGGCATTATAGCGAGATCGAGAGCTTCATAATCTTACTTTCTGTAAGGATCTTCACGAGTTTGGTGGTTTTCAGTAGTATAGCCGCAAAAGGTTAGAGTGCAGGAATGTTGCAAGTGATTACGTAATGTTGCAAAGGGGGTGGGGGTTGTTGCAAAGGGGGGTGGGGTGGGGGTTGCAACAAAAAGAGAAAAGAAAAAAAAGAAAAAAAAAGAGTACTGCCCTTTGTTGCCAACCGGGGTTGCAAGGGGCATGCAACTTGGAGGCGGAGTTCTCCCCCAAGCTATTCCCCCCAAAGGGCCAGAAAGGAGGAGAGGTGTTCACCTGGCAGGAGCCAAGTGCATATTAAGACTTCAGCCGAGTAGGCGTTGTTTTATAGGCTCCTAATCAGCCAGTTGGCTGAGCCAAGGGGGGAGGGGTACACCTGCAGGAGAGAGAGAGAGAGAGAGTAGTTGCCTTTGATTGTAAGGCATGCAACTTGGAGGCGGAGTTCTCCCCCAAGCTATTTTCGTTTACCTAACCTAAGAGGCCTCTAAGGGGTTTTCCCAAAGGACCAGAAAGAGAAGAACCAGAGGTCCTTGCTTGGCTGGGAGCCGAGCTTGTAATGACTCCGTCAGTCGTCTCTCGGTCTTTTATAAACCTCTATTCTTTCTGAGTTGCCAGATAGCGCCATGTATTCAGTTGCCAGATAGCGCCATGTGTTCCAGATAGCAAAAACCATATATTAATCATCCATTTAAATAGTGTACCACAATATATATTTATATGACGGTAGATGAATCCAATTAAATTCTGTTTATTAAATAAATAATTTTTACACACTTCATTTTTATTATAAATATTTAAGTCACGAATAACGAAACGAAATGAAAATTTACGAAACACACGAGCCTCATTCCCTCCAATCCCCTGCGAAGAAAATTGAAAAAAAACGAAATCTAAAGCAATTAATCAATTGAAATTAACCAAAACACAATCCGCTATAACGGGGTCGGACGACTAATGACATCTTTATATTTTCGAAGAACACCTACTGGTTGAGAGACCTTCCCCCCAATCCCTGATAAGTCTCCCTTCACTCCAAATGAAAAGAAAATTTACGGAAAAAATCAAAACACGATTGTCATTCCCCAAACCCGTATATATATATATATGTTTCGTTCTCTCTCTCTCGTCTTGCGCGGAATATCTCCTATACAAGCGTCGTTCTTTACGTTATTTATACTGCGTGTTCTTTGCAGTTGGATGTGTATATATATATATATATATATATATATATATATATATAAACGAATAAACAACTCGTGCACACACACACACACACACACACACACGAGGAAAGGCAGAAACTAAGTCATTTCGAATCGTCCCCCTAGAGACCTTTTTCTGACCGAGAGTCAACCTTTCTTCGTCTACTTGAACAAAAACCACCTTTCACAACAATTCTTATTATCATTATTATTATTATTTCTACAATGAAAATATTTTATATTTACGCGTAATTTGTATGGTGTCATATTCTTATAACTACATCTTAACTGCTTAAATCTTTGATTTTTAATATTTAGTGTTAGAAGTGAAAATTTAGCACAATTCATACTAGACCTCGATTGCTCACTATTTCATCGAGATAATTAAAGCTCATATACAGGACCTGCATTGCCTATAAGATCTGCGGGAAACTCTGAGTAAATGGAAATATTATTTTCTCGAAAACTATGGGTGATGGAAAAATTCTGAAACCATATTTGGAATCAGTATCAAAATTTCTATAAGAAACCAAATAATTTTCAAGAAATGTTGTCCCCCTAGTGTAATTTCTCGCCGAATTGAAAACGTTTTCACTCCGGCTTAGACCCACAGTTTAA
Source organism: Bathynomus jamesi (assembly GCA_023014485.1). Lineage (NCBI taxonomy): Eukaryota > Metazoa > Arthropoda > Malacostraca > Isopoda > Cirolanidae > Bathynomus > Bathynomus jamesi. Next base: position 341,269 of record JAJOZX010002062.1, on the reverse strand, counting down.
CGTGGATTCAGAAATACATCTCGTCGATTGCTCACTATTTCATCGAGATAATTAAAGCTCATATACAGGACCTGCATTGTCTATAAGATCTGCGGGAAACTCTGAGTAAATGGAAATATTATTTTCTCGAAAACTATGGGTGATAGAAAAATTCTGAAACCATATTTGGAATCAGTATCAAAAGTTCTATAAGAAACACCAAATAATTTTCAAGAAATGTCCCCTAGTGTAATTTCCCGCCGAATTGGAAAGGTTTTCACTCCGCCTTAGACCCACAGTTTAACGTGGATTCAGAAATACATCTCGTCGATTGCTCACTATTTCATCGAGATAATTAAAGCTCGTATACAGGACCTGCATTGTCTATAAGATCTGCGGGAAACTCTGAGTAAATGGAAATATTATTTTCTCGAAAACTATGGGTGATAGAAAAATTCTGAAACCATATTTGGAATCAGTATCAAAAGTTCTATAAGAACACCAAATAATTTTCAAGAAATGTTGTCCCTAGTGTAATTTCTCGCCGAATTGGAAAGGTTTTCACTCCGCTTAGACCCACAGTTTAACGTGGATTCAGAAATACATCTCGTCGATTGCTCACTATTTCATCGAGATAATTAAAGCTCATATACAGGACCTGCATTGTCTATAAGATCTGCGGGAAACTCTGAGTAAATGGAAATATTATTTTCTCGAAAACTATGGGTGATAGAAAAATTCTGAAACCATATTTGGAATCAGTATCAAAAGTTCTATAAGAAACACCAAATAATTTTCAAGAAATGTTGTCCCTAGTGTAATTTCTCGCCGAATTGGAAAGGTTTTCACTCCGCCTTAGACCCACAGTTTAACGTGGAAACCGAATGCTCTTTTAAAAATATAATTAGGATATATTTCTTTATTATAAAGTCCTCTCGATTACATTAGTGACTAATGATCCGGGAATAGTGGGGGAAAAATATTGACATGGTAAAGACAGCAAGGAGTAATACGAGCATTAAATCTATTGGAGAAAATATAAAGATGCCATTACTCGTCCGGACCCGTTATAGCGGATTGGTACACGTCATAGCTCCACCCAGCTACACTGGCAGCCAATCACTACGAACATCTGGTCTTTTGGGGCGGAGCTTGGCGATTGTGCATATAAAAGGGGATATTTTTCAGTTGGGAGTAACAGTAGCTATTTTCGCTTCAGTGAATAATCATTCCCTCCACCATGGACCTGTACGTCTCCCCGGATTTGTATGAAGAAAGTGACACTGCAGCATTAACGGCAATTAGTCTTTTTAACGCGATTGACCGTGATGAATTATTTCCAACGCAAACCGTTGAAGATATTTGCAGTGACGCTCCTTACAATCCGACGCAAGGGACTACCATAGAAATGTAAGTGACTATAATTCGATTTATATATATGGAGAGTTGTAGTATCTCGTCAAATACTTCATTTAGATACTAGCCAAAAATCGAAATTTTTTTATGGCAATCAATGTTATTTGGTTTTACCTCTTATACCCATTATGCTAAAATCGAAATTTTTTATGGTAATCAATGTTATTCCTCTTAAATGAACCAAAGATATCTTCACATAATGGGGATCTGTCTGTATACTCTGTATATGTTTTAAAAGAATGAACATTATTCCTTTAAGGTCCGATGAGGATTTGACACGTGTTATACAATCTTTTGAAGAATCTCGTGTCATGAACACGGAGGATATACTGATCAGTCAGCAATGTCACACATCCTCCACCATGGACCTGTACGTCTCCCCGGAATTGTATGAAGAAAGTGACACTGCAGCATTAACGGCAATTAGTCTTTTTAACGCGATTGACCGTGATGAATTATTTCCAACGCAAACCGTTGAAGATATTTGCAGTGACGCTCCTTACAATCCGACGCAAGGGACTACCATAGAAATGTAAGTGTCTATAATTCGATTTTATATATATGGAGAGTTGTAGTATCTCGTCAAATACTTCATTTAGATACTCGCCAAAAATCGAATTTTTTTTATGGCAATCAATGTTATTTGGTTTTACTTCTTATCCCCATTATGCTAAAATCGAAATTTTTTATGGTAATCAATGTTATTCCTCTTAAATGAACCAAAGATATCTTCACATAATGGGGATCTGCCTGTATACTCTGTATATGTTTTAAAAGAATGAACATTATTCCTTTAAGGTCCGATGAGGATTTGACACGTGTTATACAATCTTTTGAAGAATCTCGTGTCATGAATACGGAGGATATACTGATCAGTCAGCAATGTCACACCGAAATAATGTAAGTGTTTTTCGATCTTTTTAGGGTAAGAAGACAATATATTTTCATAAATTTATTAAATGAAAGAAATCAGTACAATAACCAACTACAGAATATACCGTTACAAATATACGAACAAAAACATTATACTATACAACGAGTACGTACAATTGGAAAACGGATTTTTATCTGTCTGCATACCATTTCATCGTTTCGGCGAGTGTGACACGGGTCAAATAAATTTAAAAAATTTATAAATTCTTTATCACATGACATATGCGTGAGAAATGAGACGCAGTACATTCCGCAAACATTACTAAAATATCCTTGTATACGAAATGGGTTCCATACAACTTCGGGAATATGTAACTGAGCGAGAAATTTTACAATAATAGGGTCACTCCAGGGTTGAGTACCGAGTGAATCAAAATAGTACAGGCGCTGTCTATTTTTAAAATAGACAGCGATCCAGTGAATCCCTTCATTACCGATGACATCTGTGTTCACAATAAGACTACCGCATTCTCGCGTACTTGGCAAACTCAATGTTTCATTCTTCGCAAACACGCCGATAAATTTGGAACGTGTGACTCGTTCCATTACTTTCTGAAGTGTATTAGCATCCATTTTAAAAGTCAGTGATAACGCTCCTAAATCTATCTACTTCTATTAGGGCTTGCGATTCAGATATACTAGTACACTAATAGGAGCGTCTATAGGCTTGGCGAATTCCAGCCGCACTGAGATGTTTCCGCTCTGCTGTGGGGTTAAATGGGTATTTACGCTAGCAGATAAGTCAGGTGTAATGTCAAACGGATAAAGGTTAAATTGATCAATGAATTCTTCCTGCGTTACCCCATTACCAAGCTCATCACAATCACCTGCAATATGGGTCAGATTACTATAGGCTCTGGCACAAAGAGGTAACACAGCGTCTGATGAATAGTCCGTACCCATTGTTCCACCCAAAGCAGTGCCATTAACGTATAGAGTTATATTTTTAAGTCCGAAATTCTCGAATTTAAAGGCACTCTTTTTATATTTTCCATTCACCGAAGCATGGTCCTGCATGCCGATTAATATCCTTTTAGGAAGATTTCCCAGGGCAATGTTTTCTATCTGCTTCGATGCCAACCCTGCAGGAACCGTATATAGTTTGATTTGCACTCTGTTAATAGGATATTTCACTGTAGCGTTTAGTAAATTTTTCTCAATTTCTAGTTGTTTTGGTGAACTTAATTTCACTCGCCGTACGCGGAGGTATGTGTCCATAATGTGAACCACAACGGGCTTTGCACCCTCTCTTGATCAGCATCCAGATTTAAGCAGATCTCAGGACTCGTGCGGGTGAGCTTTATTTTCATATCCACCCCGTTGACAAGCAACTTCTCCTGGAAAGTGAAATCTGTGTGCAACCGTCCAAAACACTCGTATATTTTCTTTTTAGAATTTTTAAATTTGTCCTTTATACTATTTTCATCTTTAGTTTGATAATATCCCTCGGCACTTAAAAAGGTAGCCTTCGCTTCTTTGGAAAAGTTGAGGACATTTTCCAGATAGGCTCGTAGATGATAGTACCCCGTGCCTGCCGATATGTTGGTCTGATTTAAATATACGTCACACTGGTTGAATATGGAGTGCAGAAAGTTTGTTTCAGGGTATACAGCATATTTGTCATCGCAGACCGTTCCATCAGAATGGGCTATACGTAGCTTAGCGTACATGTGCACACAGCTTGGATCAAAAAAGTAAGGGCCTGAGCTGGGTATCACGAATTCTATAGGTGCACTCGGGGAACTAATTGTGTTTAAAGGGTTAATTGTAATAAAGTCACTGTGCTCAATAGAAACTTGGGTTGGAGGCAGCTCAAAAAGGGACAGCTCCGATTTACAGCATTGTGAACTACATGGGTGGATGAAGCGTGCCATGGCGAAATAGTGACTCCTCTCTCGACAAGTGGTAAACAAACTATGATTCATGAGATCAATGTCCTTAGCTTATATCAGTCAAAAAAGTGGTCAACCATAGGTTTCATTCGCTTACAGCACTTCTTTTTTGATAGCCTTTTACGTTTAATACCACGTGACCCCTTCTTCCGGGGAGCCCTCTTCTTCTTCCCGCCACCACGCATTTTTCTCTTTGCATCTTTGATGATTTCGTCCCGTGTACGCTTTAAATGTTTTTTTAGAGCTTCTTTAGGTTTAGCCCCGGCCAATATGTCTTCTGCAGTGTTAAGGCCTGATTGTAGCGCTTTTCTTCCAAGGTATCTGGCCCCCTCTTCAGCAAAGGAACAGCCGTACGTAGTATGGATGAAAAAATGGATCCAAGTCCACTACCGCGCTGGTATCTCACCCCTCGATAGACGGTGAAAGGCTTTCTATCCATTATAACTCAGTGCGTCGAAAGTGTAGCTTCACTGTTAAGCTCCCGTTACCGAATGTGAAGTTTTCACCCTCAATCGTTCTTTTATATATATTGAGATATTGGCAGTGGTGGGCACCGTTAACCAAAAAGTTAACTTCGTTAACCGCTAATCCGTTAACCAAAAAGTTAACTTCGTTAACCGTTAATCCGTTAATTCGTTAAACATGTAACGGAAGTTACCGATAAACCGTTAACGTTAACTTTTATTATAAAAAAAATGAAAAACACAATATATATATAATTTAATTTTCCCTCTTCTTCTCGTTCTCCATTTTGTCCATGAGGTGCATGTTGCCCTTCATGAAAATTAGCATATCAAAGTTTTCATCAGACAGGGATGATCTCTTGGCCCTCAGGATGTCCTTGCCCATAGAGAACAAACGCTCCACTGCAGTACTGGAGGGGATGGTTGTGTTGAACTTGATGAACAAGTCCACCAACACTTGCTCACCCAAGAAGGCAGCATCTGTCAGCAAGTCCTTGGAGTTGGTCTCCAGCCAGGTCTTGACCAAGTTCTGGGCCTTACCTTGAGTGACCTGTGGCTTCTGCTGCTCTCTTTTGTCTGGATGACAGCACTGAAGAAGTCATCCTCCTCCTCCTCCTCCTCGTTGTTGCTGCCTCCACTGTTGCTGCCCACTTCGTTGGACTGCTGCTTCATGGCCTCCTCGACTGTACCCTCCATGCTTTTCCTCACCCTGGCGACCTTGGTGTTGTCATACTTGTCCAACCAGATGAGGCGAAACCTGGGATGGAAGGCAGCAGCCAGCTGGCACTGAAAATAATAGAAACTTTTAAACGTTTATTTATGAATTTTTTGGGTTAACGGACTTGAGTTAACGGAAGTTAAATGTAACGGAAGTTAATTAGTCCGATAATGATTTTCAAAGTTAACTTAAAAGTTAAATCGTTAACGAAAAAGTTAACTTCGTTAATTAACGATTAACGGATTAACGGTTTGTGCCCAGCTTTGGATATTGGTTATTAAATTAGTTGCGACATTCACATAATGGGGTCTGTCATATGTAATACACAAACTCCTTCCTCTATGGTTGGGGATGTGAGCAATGCGCAGCAGGCGTGCCTGGGTATCCCCAACAAACTGGTGCTCCACTATATTACTGTAAATATAGCACATGTCTGGGGACCTTTCAGCCAATTTCTCCATCTTCAATTGATGTCTGTTAAATCTGCTTGCCAAATAGAATCAATCGAGGAAGCCGTTGTCTTGGCTGTTTTAAACCTTTTTCTCACAGGCTTATGAAGCGTATAAGCGTCCTGCTCCCTCAAAAATCTTTCAACATCTTTTTTTCCTACTCCGTAAACACTTCTGTGCAGTCTATCTACGCCGCCGTAAGAGGATGGGGTAGAAATGTCATAATAGCGTTTAGTTAATACGTTAGCCATTTGCGTATTTTAGAGGCACGTGGGTAGGGTTGGCTTAACCTCTTCTTGCTCCTCTTCAAAGGTGTTACCGCCGGGGGTGACGGTGCCTTCAATTGTGTCACATGCGTTGCATGTTCCAAGTCTTTTAACCTGTTCAGATTTCCTATCAACGTTTTAGGGACATTTATTTGTTGTAGTCTTGCTTTAATATGCTTCCATCCTGATGGTGATGGCCTATCCCACTTTCTCACCAGATCATGGACAATGTCTACGATATTCGATCCCTGTACCTTTGATCCTTCCACAATGATCTCGCCTGTATCGGTCCATTGTATGGCTGGATCCTCATTCAATAGATTATAAAGACTTAAGCCTTTACTCATCAATGTATGTGGGAGGGTGCTTTTTAATACATGTTCGATATGTTGTGTGGCTAATCTTTTTGGTTGGTCAGCTGTATCGTCGGGCACAGATCCTATGTCGCCATGTCCATCGTCCCCCGTGCTGTGCCTAATAACCACAGGAATCTCTGTAGGGCTCTTATAATTTTCGTACTCGTGAAGAAATTTCTGCAGAGCTTCTTGGTATAAGATTCTTTTCTCATCAGGTGTTTTTTCACTGTTTAATAGGGCCAGCAATTCGCTTTCCATTCTTTTAAGTCTGCTTTTACGGGAATCTAGATCCGTGTCTGGATTCCTTTGCAGTGAAGCGTACACCTCGTGGGGAATCACTACCACTTTCTTCATTATATTAATCTAGTCAGTAAAGGACCCAAAACTGAAAATAAGATGGGGAGAAATGACCCTCCTGTTTGTACAATAATTCGTTTTTTCTTCGCTACAGTTTGACTTTTATGAGCGAGTGCACGTATTATGTTCTTGTAGCGGCGTAGGCGAGCCTTCTGATGGGTTTTCATTGATACATTGCAATTTATAACGTTAAGACAGATTTCACAGATGCATTTTAAAAAGTCGGCGTCGATATTTTTAATAAACATCTGCTGCATTGCCCGGGGCAGTCGATGATAGATTTTTATTAATTCACGGTATTTCTTTAGTCTCTTTGTCATTCTGGAATATACACCGTTTCAGGCTCGTTTGGAAATATATTCGTTCGTAGAAGCACTCTAAACGTGTTTCGCGGATGAAGGTCGCAAAGCAAATATCCGTAACGCGTGCTTGTAGCTTCTTTATAAACTTCCAAAAACTCCTTACGCTGATTCGGGAACATTTGATTGGCTAATACCCCAATTTGTGATACATCTCTACGTTGCGCGAATAAGACTAGATATTGCGTATTTAACGACACATCGCGCATGTATCTATTTTTGAAAAATAGATTCTGATTGATGAAGAACACGCTTATGTTAAGATGGTGGGAGAATACTGTAAATGTCTCGGCAAACGTTTTATCCATCTCCAACATGAGATCGTCAATTACAATGATTGTATGTTCATTTCCCTTTAACGAATTAACGTCATATACGCCTTTGTGGAACAAAATATCATCTTGGTACTCGTTGAACACTGATTGATACGTCGAATAGCACCATATAACTTTATGCACAAATTTCGAGAACATCTCTCCCTTTTCTTTAATGATTTTAAGCATAAACACAGTTTTACCACATCCTGTAGGTCCAGATATAATACATGTGGATGGGCTCGTGAATCTGAATTTTTCTACAGAGTCCATTTCTAACACGTCACACTCCTAAGTGGGTCATTTACAAAATATTACAAATTTTGAGTGCTGTTCCTTATATTTTGCTTTCTTCTCCCACAGAACCATGAATGACGATGAGGTAGAGCACCCCATCATTGACATTACGGATGACCTCGACGACAGTGTAGTTGTGATCTCCTCTCCTGCCAACGAACCCTCACCAGCGATACCGCTAGCACGTCCAAAGCGGAGGTATGAGAACCCCACGTCAGGTATAAAGCGACCGAAATACGCGCCTGTTGCAGCGGTAATAGATCCCCAACCCTCAACCTCTTACGCAACAACCCCCCCAGCAGCACCTCCCGCTAATATATCCCCTTATTCATCCGCCACAGTTGCCCCCCGTTCTGTTAAGTCTACAATATGTAGATCCCCAACCCTCAACCTCCTACGCAACAGGCCCCCCAGCAGCACCTTCCGCTAATATATCCCCTAATTCATCCGCCACAGATGCCCCCCGTTCTGTTGAGGATGTTATAACGTTCGAGTTGGTGCGCTGCGTGGCCCCCACCCCAGCCTTGACTAGAAATCGGTATAGAGTCAGGGTCGACCCTAGAGCCATGTATAGCAATGGAATTGAGCGCGGGCTACGCCGGGTTGTACAGCGTATTGTAGAGTTTGCTCTTCAGAACCGCGACGAGCGTGAAGTCAGGACGAGTCTGTCCTTTGGATTCGGGTCAGATGACGGTGATGTAGACGATTATTGGGTGATAGTGCCATTTAGACGTTTGGCGGCTGAAGATGTAGAATATATATTAGGCCGTATAATGCAAGCCGCCCAAAGTAGTATAGCCTTTAATATGGACAACTTCACGGTAAATATTGATCGTGTATTCCGTGTTGCGGGTCATAGTGCCATACCGTATACTCTTAACTTCAATTCTCCGATTATTTACCGAAAGCATATAAACGTCGATCGTGGTTGCGGCTTTATAGCAGTACTCTTAGCACGTATGTTTACTGTACAAAATACACAGGCCACAAAAATTTGGTTGCCTACGGTCGTGGAGCGTGCCCGTAAACTAGCTGTAGACTGTGAACTTGAATTTGACTGTAATATGGGTCCTGAAGAGTTGAGAAGGGTAGAACAGGAAATGAATGTTCGTATAGTTGTATTTGGGCTGGATGATCGTCGTAGGACTGTGTATGTTTCTAAAAGCTGTGTGAGAGATCGTACAAGACCCCTACTTATTTTAGGATTGTCAGGGACAACGTATCTCCCCATCCGTAATATAAGGTGGCTTTACGCGAGTTATGACAAAAGTCGAAAATATGGGAGACATCATGATTTGTGTAAGGGGTGCCTCGAGTTTGCGGATGATATTGTGACATTGTAAAAAATGTCACATGGTATGTGAGCAGTGTAAAAGCACCAAATGTGAAAGCCGTGTAGTTGATGCTGAGAAGAGAGACTGTGATGTGTGTAGACGCACATTTTTCAATAATAGCTGTTTTGATTTCCATAAATCAAGTGGCACGTGCAGGAAAATGAGAATCTGTGAATGTGGTATGTTTCACACAATGGATAATTGAGGAAAATTTAAGCACAAGTGTGACGTAATTCACTGTCCTACATGCCAGGAGGAATATAAGGCGGATGGAGTAAAGCATGTATGTTATATGAAAGATGCTAAGCCTAAAAATAACCCTTGTATAACTGTATACTACGATATAGAAACATATACGAGCGCTGAAACCAAAGAGGTAATTCCACATTTACTTGTGAGCCAGACCATCTGTGATGAGTGTATGGGTATCGAATGTGACGAGTGCCCCAAATGCGGTAAACGGACAAACGTTTTTAAAACGAATGTCCGCGATAGTCCTGTGAAACTATTTGTGTCCTATATTGTCAAGTTAGCCGACAAGTTCAAAAAAATGACTGTGTATATTCTCGCCCATAACGGGGCAAAGTTTGACACGCAGTTCCTTTATAAGGAGTTGCTTGAACACGAATCCTCTGAGATATTTACAGGTGATCCATTGAAAAGAGGCAACAAATTAATACAGATGCAGATAAGAGGCAATGTACAATTTAAAGATACTTTATTATTCACACCTTGTAAATTAGCAAAGCTACCCAAGGTGATGGGAGTAGCAGCTGAAGTTTCCAAAGGATACTTCCCTTACACTTTCCTCACCAGCGAGACTTTAAACTACGTAGGCCCACCACCGCCCAAACATTATTTTGACTGTATGGATGAACGTGAAGACTTTGATCGATACTACAACAGTTTTAATGAAAGTAACCCTTATAATATAGCTGATGAATGTGAGCGTTATTGCGTGAATGATGTGCGCGTGCTTAGAGTATGTTTCCAGGCCTTTAGAAGGATGTACATAGCCCGTTTCAAATGCGATCCACTGCAAGTCGCAACCACCATCGCATCATTATGTTTTACGGTGTTCAAGAATAACTTCATGCCTAAAGACACCTTAGCCATTATTCACCGAAACAACCCCCGCAGTTACGGACACAAGGCTATTTACTGGCTCATACACCTACAGCAACAGACAGGTGTATACATAAAGCACGCCCGCAACACGGGTGAAGTACCCATTAAGATTAATGGACGTGTTTTTTGGGTTGATGGGTTAAGTGAAAACCGTGTCACTGGTGTGAAGACTGTGTACTCCTTTAACGGTTGCTGGTGGCATGGATGCCCCCGTCCTGAGTGCGGAATCGCCGGAGATATCCACGGTAAATCTCCTGCCGACTGTCTTGCATGGACCCGCACCCGCGATCAACTTATAGGATCACAGTTCACTCACAAAGTCTTGTGGGAGCATGAATATGATGCACGGATGGAGACAGACGAGGTGTACCGTGAGGAAATAAACACGATCAAGCGCTCAATGGTGCTGGATCCTCTCAAATGTGGTGATAGCTTGTTTGGAGGACGTACAAATCCATTCAGACTATACTTTCCACCTACGGAGTGCGTGAAGCTCCATTACTACGATTTCTGTTCTTTATACCGATACGTGATGAAGAACAATCCGTACCCCGTGGGCGCTCCTGAGAAACTGGTGGGACCTAACCTGCCATCCATCAATGAATTTTCAAGAAATTTGAATGATCGTTACTTTGGGCTCTCTTTCGTAGACGTACTCCCCCCACGCAATTTATGGATGCCAATCTTACCTGTCGTTATCGACGACAAGCTCATGTTTCCCCTGTGCGTGAAGTGCGCGGAAGAGGATAACGGCGATTGTAACCATATACCCCATCAGCGTAAGATCAGAGGGTATATACAAGTCCTGAGCTGGCCCTAGCCGTACGCCATGGTTATAGAATACTGAAGATACATGAGGTGTGGAGGTTTCAGAAGCTACCCAACCTTTTCACACCATATATAAACGCCTTTTTGAAGGATAAGGTTGAGGCAACAGGGTATCCGCGAGGAGTTGATACCGAAGATGAAAAGTCTGCCTATATTCAACGTTACCGCGACCGCGAAGGTATACAACTTGATCGTGCCCAAATTGTAAAGAATCCTGGCAAGCGCTTTAGTGCAAAGTTGTGTCTAAACAGTCTATGGGGAAAATTTGCGCAGAATACCGGCAAAGGGAACATTCATTTGGCACAAAGTTATAGTGATGTCTGGGATTATGCCAATGCTCCCGATAAAGAGGTCATGGAGATCGTGAATGTAGGTAATACTTACATAATAAAGTACAACAACACTGAATTGGCCACAGATACCTCAAGGGTTACAAACATACCTGTGGCCAGCTTCACAACAGCCTACGCCCGTATAAAACTTTGGGGTCTATTGCATTCTCTTGGGCGGAGAGTATTGTATGCCGATACAGATAGCGTGATATTCACAGAGAGGGAGGGTGAATACATGCCCGCTATTGGGGAGTTCCTCGGCGAACTCACTGATGAGATCAAGGATGAGTATGGGGACAACGCATACGCCGACTCTTTTGTCTCAACAGGACCTAAAACTTATGGGGTACGGGTCAGGGTGGGGGAGGAAATGAAATATATCGTGAAGGCAAAGGGTATTACGCTCAACCATGCGAATCGGCGGGTTGTTAACTTTGAATCGTTGAAGGATCTAGTGTGTTTGGACGATGATGAGGGCGAACAAACTCCCCAACTAATTGTAGGCACCCACAATTTTCGGGCGCAGAAGCTGGGGGGCGTGAAGGAACTTAGGGGTACGAAGGTGTGCCGTAACACCTATAGGAAACGTTACCAGTTACCTGGTACCTATGATACCGTACCCTTTGGATACATAACGTTGATGCTTCTATTGTTAACTGACACGTATTTGTCTTGTATATAATCGTATCTATTGATTTATTACACGTATTTGTAAATATATATATAACTTGAATATCTCGTTTTATTAAATCGTATTTGTAAATATATATATATATATATACTTGAATATCTCGTTTATTAAATAAATCATGTTTCAATTAGCGTTTCACTTTCTCCTTTGTGTGTGTGTGTGTGTGTGTGTGCGCAGGTGAAAGTTCTAAGCTCCGCCCACTGTAAGACCGTGAGTCATGCTACTATCTGGGAGTCCCTGCGTGGTCAGTCGACTGCAGTAAGCCCGAGAGATCAGACGTGTATTCAGAAGAAAAGCTCAGACGTGTATTCAAATGGCTACCTTTAATATTGCTTGTACAACGTTTATGAAATGGTATTCAGCAAAGTGCCAGGATGTGGTGGATACCGAAAAACTTCCTATTCCTCCCTCCTATGTCTCTTTTAAAAACACATTGGATTGTGCGAAGTTCCAAGATGTACAAATACTCTACGGATGTTCTGGTGAGACCGTTGAAGGCTTTCGTTGCACAGACGATGTGCTGAAGTATGCTGCAGAGCTAAACTTTATAAAGTCTCACATATACCGTGAAGTAAAAGAAACAACGCGTGCAGAAGAGAAGCAGCAGGTATGGATAATGAGTCTTGCGGATGGGTGGTGTGACAAGCGGTATTACGTCATGCTACACCATGTCGATTACTCATACCCTACGACTGAAAATGTGAATCTCGTGATCATGGACAATCTTAAGTATTTTTATCACTATATTAATGTATATCATGATGAGGTTCGTAGTGAGGTTGTGGCTAGTTCCCTGCGTGAGTTTTTAACAGACTTTAGAGACGAGTATCGTTTGATGGGCAGAAAGGAAAAATATGAGCATATGTTCCTCTCAAATAGTGCGCCGGAGTGTGAAGATGTTTAGTAAAACATAAAATGTGCCTAGTTCTTACCCTGAGGTAAACTGTCTGGTGCGTAGGCTGGTAGTGATGAAATTAATTCTTGTACCGGAAAAACAAATATGTACAACAATTCGGTACGACTCGCGGATCATACGAAACAACCCATTCACGTATCATCGAGTCAGCCGCCCGTCGAACCGTTCCTGCCTACCTGCGTGCCTCACACGGCTCATAGTTATCTCAGAGCTTGAGCCGAGTGGACGTGCGCTCCTCGAATACGATGGAACTTCCTTTGAGCAGCATTCTCAACGCCTCGTACGATGTGTCCGTGACGAAATCGTTGCGCGTGTTCAGGCGTAAATCCGGTACCGTTAGCTATGTACTGGAAACGGAATGTAGACAAACAAACAAACGGGTTTATTTAAGTGTCGAGGAGATGAATAGAATCTTCGTGATAGTTGAGAAGTGGAGTGAAGATCGTTATAAAATACCTGCTAACGTAGGTACAAGAAGAGAGCAGATTAGTGACGCACCCTCATACGCCGTTGTATGTACGTTGTGTATAAATAACGATCGGCCGTGCATTGATATACGGCTGATGTGGAAGAATGCTTCTGATAATAACGCTCTTGTTCCTACGCGAAACCGTTTCATCCTCGACAGAATGTTTGAAATCGTCGGATTCCGCAAGCTGAAACCTATATTAGACGCGCGTGTTACGGATATGCTTTATTTTGATACAGTACTTGAATACGCATACACCGCTCTGCTCGATGGGTTTACCGAGTGTAGGGCTGGTGAGAATGGTCTAGTGCTGGACGTTTATTTAAAAAGTTTAGACTCTTTGAAATACCATGAACTTTGGTACAAAGCAATTGATCGGTACAAGGCTGAGCTCACCTACACCGTTCACCCTGAAGAACTATTTCTTTATATAACGCGCAGTTGTCGTAACGATTTAGAAGATTATTTCAATTGCCGCTATGTTGAGTGAGTTCACGATTGAAAAGCTCGAGTCGGTAGAAATAAACCCTCGATTGGAAAAGCGTGTTTATAAACTTGTGTTTAATAATGTAGCTAACGATGAACTCTTTGTGCGTGCTTTTGATTGTATTCTAGACGTATTTAAAGATGATTTACCAACCGGTTGTAAAGTGGGAACAAAAATAGTACTGAACGATATGAAAGCCCTTCATATCGAATACAGGTTTCCCTATACTTTAAGCGGTGAAATATTATTAAGCCGCATATACTGCGTAATGCAGAGCAATAATGATGTAATTGTAAACTCGATTAAATGCGAGTTTAATATTTTGAAAAAAAAGTGAAATGTATTTATATATTTTGCGTGATATTTCTCCTGTACTGTTATGATTATATACATATTTCTATTATTGAAATGTATTTATATATTTTGCGTGATATTTCTCCTGTACTGTTATGATTATATGCATATTTCTATTATTATTGAAATGTATATTTATTTCTATTTGAAATGTATATTTATTTTATATATCTCCATAATTGTGTGTATATTTTCCTGTACTGTTATGATTATATGCATATTCCTCAATTATTATTGAAATGTATATTTATTTTCTATATATTTATAATAAAAAGAATGATGCAATGTTGTTTTACTTAATTCTAATTGTTACGCCTTCTAAACCTACTACCGGTATTCTAAATGTATACAATGGTATCGCTAAAAAGTGGTATCTGGCAACTGAATACATGGCACGAAATCTTTTAATTGGAGACAACTCACCATAATAATGCTAAAAAGTGGTATCTGGCAACTCAAGCCAATTACGTCTTCTAAGCCAACTGGATGATTAGGAGTCTATAATAATGTATACAATGGTATCGCTAAAAAGTGGTATCTGGCAACTCTAGACATTTACGCCTTCTAAGCCAACTGGCTGATTAGTCGTATATAATAATGTATACAATGGTATCTGGCACCTCAGTCTTCGATTAGAATTAAATATATAGCACAAACTGAATACATGGCGCTATCTGGCAACTCAAGCCATTTACGCCTTCTAAGCCAACTGGCTGATTAGGAGCCTATAAAACAACGCCTACTCGGCTGAAGTCTTAATATGCACTTGACTCCTGCCAGGTGAACACCTCTCCTCCTTTCTCTCCTCCTTTCTGGCCCTTTGGGGGGAATAGCTTGGGGGAGAACTCCGCCTCCAAGTTGCATGCCCCTTGCAACCCCGGTTGGCAACAAAGGGCAGTACTCTTTTTTCCTTTTTTTTCTTTTTCTTCTTTTTTTTCTGTTTTTGCAACACCCCCGCCCCCCTTTGCAACACCCCCACCCCCTTTGCAACATTACGTGATCACTTGCAACATTCCTGCACTCTAACCTTTTTCGGCTATACTACTGCCTTCCGACGGAACACAATCCACTTCTAGCCTAGCTGGAACCATTCTAAATCGAGGAAGTGAAGGCATATTTACTGCCAAGAAGCACCTAGTGACTACTATCTTTCAGGAAAGATGTTGTATGAATTTGAACACATATTTGAGTAAAATATTGTTGTGTAATATGTCGATATAATAAAACGCCAAGAAATTTTACAATATTATTTATTGATAGCTTCTGATGTTAACTGGTGTAATCCATTATTTGGTCCTCTTCGTCGAATGTTGTATTACCTGCTTCAACTGTTTCGGTTTCTTCCAGTTCCTTTAACAATCTTGTATAATAGTTCACTGCAGTTGCAGGCATTAGGTCTGATAATTCTTTGAGATCTTTTATTTTTTCCTTAGTTATTGGCAGCAATTGGGAATACTTTGGTTGCAGTGTCTGCTGGGCTAGATTGAATAAACTGACACTGTAGGATTTTTTCCCTTTCTGCAGTCTGACGGGATGGCTATTATCTGGGGTTGTGCGGTATGCAGTAGATATTACGTAGCCTTCTTTGTGTTGAAAGTCAAATATTAACTTTCTTGCATCTGTAAATTTAGTAGTTGTTGATTTCCTAATGACAATGCACGTTTTTAGGACGTCAAAATCGAGAAAATCAGCCTGTTTCATTTCTACAACTAGGAAGCGCTGCGAAACGGCTGTAGTTATGGCCGTAACATAATCTTTTTTGGTGTAAATAATATTGCTGTAATTATTTTTATATTTTGTTCAATTTGGCCAAATTGAGCATCACAGGGCATTGTCGAGTGACCAGAAAGTAGATAGATGTGTTCAATGTGAAGCAATGATGCGGAGTGAATTTCTCTGAGATACATTAAAACCTAAATTTTACCGTGAAAGAGTGCAGACTAACATCTAATTTTTTGCATAGGTAAAGCAAAGGTTTTAAAGGATAATTATACGACAAAAAACTCATTTTTCGAATTTTGTGGCGTTCGCCCCTTCTCCACCGAACGCGTCATATATATACAGGGTGGGCGGAAAGTAGCTCCCTAATTTAAATTACATATAAATTATGTATAAATTGTGATTGTATTGTTATATTGTTATGGTGTGTTCTCTAAAGTGGTACAATTGTAACGGTAATCTTTTTTTCTCTAAAGTGTTCTCTTTGTGTTCTCTAAAGTGGTACAATTGTAACGTTCATTTTTTTTTTTTCATTTCAGATTGAAGGGTAACATGGCTGAGCGTTTAACACTGCAGGAGCGTGCCCAGTTGGCGGCACGGTACGAAGTTTGGCAATCTGTCGTTCGAGTTCAAAGATGGTGGCGGGCCATTCACGGACCACGTGCCCAAGTGGACCCGAAAACAATCAAGAACTGCCACTCGAAGCTCATGACCACGGGGTCTGTGGCAGATGTTCGAAGATGTGGTCGCCCTTCGACATCCAGGGCCCAGGAGACGGTGCAGGCAGTTCAGGAAATGTTCGCACGGAGTCCACGAAAGTCAACTCGCCAGGCAGCTCGGGAAAGTGGACTCTCCCGCTACTCAGTGCGAACTGTGCTGAAGAAGGAGCTGAACTGGCGTGCGTGGAAGCCGCATTACTGCCAATCTCTCTCGGACGAGGACTGCGACATTCGCATGGAGTTCGGGGAAATCATGCTGGCTTGGCATGAAGACTGGCCCCATCTCTTCCGCAACATCCTCTGGAGCGACGAGGCGGTGTTCCACGTCGGAGGCTTTGTCAACCGCCACAATTGCCACTACTGGGCAGGAGAGGATCCCATGGTTACCGCTGAAAAACGGCAGAATCGGTTCAGTGTAACGGTGTGGTGTGGTATGACCTCAGATCAGGTTGTGGGCCCGTTCCTTCTGCGCAACACCATGAATGCTGAGCGGTACCTTGCTATGTTGCGAAACGAGGTCTGGCCGGTTGTCAGCACATGGGAGAACATCGACGATCTGATATTTATGCAAGATGGCGCCCCTCCGCACTTCGCTCTTGTTGTCCGTGAGTGGCTGGATGCCCACTTCCCTGGGCGTTGGATGGGTCGTCGTGGTCCACATCAATGGCCAGCCAGGAGCCCCGACTTGACACCGTGCGACTTCTTTCTTTGGGGGTGGGTAAAGGAAGAAGTCTACCGCACCAAACCGAGGACATTGGAAGAACTGGAGGACCGAATTCGGGAAGTCATGTCCTCCATCCCGCCGGAGTTCCTGCTAAAGTCAGTGGACGCCATTCCTGGGCGGCTCCAGAAGCTGGTGGAAAGAGTTGGAGCCCACATTGAATTTTAGAGAAAACCTACCATGTATGCCTACCTTTTCATATTATTTCTTCTGAAATAAATGGATAATATACGTATTTTTTTACCAATCCAAAATAGGGAGCTACTTTCCGCCCATATATATATATATATATGTTAAACACAGACCGTGCATGGAACAAGGAACTCTTCTGGGAAAATTAAATCCACTATAGTCTGTGTTTAACATATAATGTTCTCAGGGAACCATTCTGAGTTTGTGTATATATATATATATATATATATATATATATATATATATATATATATATATATTAAACCCTGCACAGTATCAGTATTATTAAAAGATTATCAATACATATATCAATAGTTTCTGCAACAGGCACATTGGTAAATAAAGATTTTACATCGAAGCTAGCCATTGTGTAAGAATTATTATTTAATGAGGTAATTTCTCTAACGAAAGAAAAAGAATCCCGTGCTGTATACAAATTATAAGTTATAGGTGATAGTATGGGAACCAAGAATTTTGAAAGGTTATAACTAAAAATTCCTAGAGCCGATAAAATTGGCCTAAGCGGACAATTAGGTTTGTGTATTTTAGGGAGTCCATACATAATGCCTGGGCTGGATCCAGAAACAAATAATTTAGTAAAAACCGTGTCTGAGATTATATTATTAGATTTAAGTTTTCTAAGATACCTATTAATTTTATCTTCCTGTTTTAAAATTAAAGCAAAAATGTCACAACTGTGTATAAAAATTATATTCACCCCGTCTAAATCGATTTACCATTTATTTAAATACAAGGATGTTATTCCTACACTTCTTAAGTCATCTATAGTTTATCAATACAAGTGTGACCACTGTATGGGGTCATATATAGGTAAAACTAAAAGACATTTAAAATCTCGTATTTACGAACATCTCGGTAAATCGGTCCGTACAAATTTACCCCTTGGCAAACCACCTAATTCTCTCATACGTAATCACTCGCACAACAATAACCACCCAATTTCACAGTCTAATTTCACCGTACTTGCTGCTGGAAGCTCTGCCCTTAAGCTTAAAATTATGGAGTCTCTGTTTATTTATAAACTAAAACCAGACCTAAATTCTGACGAATCATCGATAGATCTGTTATGTTTTGGTTAAGGTACTAGTTTATTTTATTTACATTTCAGTTTTAATGCTTTTACTTTTTATAATTTTAACTTTTTAACTTCACATTTATTTACCTTTTAGTTTTAATGTTTTACATTTTCTTAGCTACTTTTTATAATTTTTTAAGTTTATTTTAAATTGTTATTAAGCAATTTGTATTTTGTAATTTTGTATGTGATTTGGAATTTTATTGTTTTAGCCCTGAAGATGGAATTAGTGCATTCCGAAACGTTGGTACTATTAAACCTTGAAGGATGTTTGTATTTTCTCTGGTGTTCCTGTTCATTATTAAACTGCGTTTTCCACGCCACCAATCAATAGCATATATATATATATATATATATATATATATTTTTTTTTTTTTCAGGGATTGTTCATATGAAATTATCTTCGTTTCTAGCCGACAGTGATTGATCAACTGAGTGTATACTGTGTATAGATCTTAAAAAATGGCGGAGTATCATGCAGAATATTATGTAATTTCAAGATATAAAATTTATTTTATTGCGCTATACAGTTAATTTGCAACTTTTAGCTAATATTCTTTAAATTACATTGTCACGAACATATTTTGATCAGATTTTTATTTTTGCAAACCTACCAAAGGCAATGGAGTTTGACAACGTAATAATTTAATTGTAGAAAATATCTGCATCTTATTTAAAACGTTAGACACGAAGTTAAGTCGCTTATTGTAAATATTTGCAAATTACCATTGAATGTGATGTGAGTTAAAACATTACAAGTTTTTAATTTCTCTAAAATGAATCCGTTTCTAAACTCCGAGCGACTGCTTGCTGAAGAGACTAAAAGTTTTTATGTAGTATTATGTAATAATCAGAATATGAGTCTAAATATAGGGCCGAGATTTTGTAGATAACTGCATCATACATCAGTTTTCATCGTGATGAATTTGAGACGTGATAAATGAAATAGAATTATCGTCAATGACTATCTTGACGTGGCGTGGTTCTGTAGTAATAGGTGATAAATTAAACTAATGACTTAAATATAAGCCGAGATTTGTGGATAGATTTCCTTTAGCACCTTCATTACAATGAATTTGAAATGTTTTAATAAAATAAAATCAACGCGAAAAACAGTATATATATATATATATATATATATATATATCCTTGATTACCCCTGGTTTAGCTACCGGTCGAATTTCAACATGGCATATTAACCACGCCCACCAGCATCTTGCTGTATTAATCAGTAATCTATGCAGGGGTACCCATTTCCTACCAACGAAATGTACACAATGTATTGTATTCATTATTCGTGAACAAGAAAGGAGTCGTACATCTAGAATGAATTTTACTCAAAGCCTATCCTGAAAAATAATGATTATCAGATAACATGCTAAAAAAGTTTAAAAATACTCACAAACTGGTGAAGGAGGTGAAATGTTAAACTTTCTGCTGTGAAGATTGTATGAAGAGTATTGTTTTTGTTTTTTCTGTTTAAAGTGCTGCAACCCAGTTGGATTACACTGGTCTACAGCCAAAATGATTCGGAAATAAAAGTAGTCAATCTTTACTAATTTTGGGTCACTGAATACGAAAATTATGCCTAAAATTGCCAATTGGCTCTATTTATAAAGATATCAGGCAACCCTGCCCCCTACTAACTGGACTGCATCTCTCGCGTAATATGTAGACGCCTGTGACACATCGACGCATTGACTCTACTGCGCATGCGCGTAGTTATATTTTTTTATTTTAATAAATTAATGTAAAAATATACTATATATATATATATATATATATATATATATAATAAAATGTAATTTTAAATTTATCTATTACATTATGTATTTGTAAATTATTTATTAAAAAATAGATTGGATCATTTTAACATATTGCTTCCCATAATGTTTTTGATATTAATATAAATGGAATACTAACCTAACTTAACCTTACCTAATTTAAAATTATTAAAATGCAATGTAATTACATTAATTTATTAAAATAAAAAAAATATAACTACGCGCATGCGCAGTAGAGTCAAGGCGTCGATGTGTCACAGGCGTCTACATATTACGCCACAGCATCAGTTCATTCGCGGAAGTCATTCAGTGCACCCTTGTCAAACTCTTTTCAGTGTTTGCTTTTGAAACAATTTTTTTCAGCCTAATTTGAACAAAGATGCCTCGTAATTGCGTAAACAGTGTAGATAACTTCTGTTATGTTTGTGGAGCATTGACTTTTGCATCACAAAAGCGTGCTATAACCGCCGTGATTAGGAAAGCCTATCACCTTTATTTTGGCTGTAAGATTGGAGATCAGGACAAGAGCTGGGCCCCACACATATGCTGCAATACTTGTGCAACAAACCTTCGCCAGTGGTTGAATCGGAAAAGGAAATATATGCCTTTTGCAGTGCCAATGGTGTGGAGGGAACCAACAGATCATGTCAGCAATTATTACTTCTGCATGGTGCCTCCAGTCAAGAAAGGTATTTGCAAGAAGAAAAAGTGGATTTTACAATATCCGAATATACCCTCTGCTATACGCCCGGTACCTCACGGCGAAGGACTACCCGTTCCTGAGCCCTCACACTCATTCTCCCTGGAGTCAGAGGACGAGGAGAATGAAAGAACCTGCGAAACTTGTGAGCCTTCAACTTCACAAGACCCTGAATTTGTTTATAACTTGACATCTTCTAAACCGCACATGATAACTCAGAATGAATTAAACGACCTTATCAGAGATTTAGAACTGCCAAAGAGTAAGGCAGAGCTGTTGGGCTCCAGATTGCAGCAGTGGAATCTCCTCGCTGAAAATGTTAGAGTGTGTAAGTTTCGTGACCGTCAAAAAGATTTTGTCCCATTCTTCATCATGGAAGGTGACCTTGTAGTTTGCAACGACATCGATGGTCTGATGGCAGCTCTCAACATTATTCACAATCCTGATAAGTGGAGACTGTTCATTGATTCATCGAAGTTGAGTCTAAAAGCTGTTTTGTTGCATGTTGGCAACGTATTGCCATCAATTCCAGTTGGTCATGCAGTCCACATGAAAGAAACATATAACAACATGAATCAACTTTTGAACTTCACAAACTATGACAAACATCAGTGGCATGTTTGTGGTGACTTGAAAGTTGTTGCTATCGTGCTTGGACTGCAGCCGGGCTACACTAAGTATTGCTGTTTTCTGTGTGAATGGGATAGTCGGGCTAGGACTTCTCATTACATCAAGAAGGATTGGCCACTCCGACACTCATTGGAACCTGGAACAAAAAATGTTCAGCATCCTCCACTTGTAGAATCGAGCAAGATTTTGTTACCACCCTTACACATCAAACTGGGCGTCATGAAAAATTTTGTTAAGGCTATGGATAAAACGGGGGCAGCTTTTAAGTACCTCGGTGGTAAATTCCCAAAGCTCAGTGAAGCAAAAATCAAGGAGGGTGTAGTTGTTGGTCAACAGATCCGCGAGCTTCTTAGAGATGAGGAGTTCGACCGTATCCTAGGTGGTGAGGAGAAGATAGCGTGGAATGCTTTCCGGTTAGTAGCAACCAATTTTCTCGGAAATACCAAAGCTGACAATTACAGGGAGCTGGTGGAAAACCTGCTGTTGTCCTATCAAAAAATGGACTGCAATATGTCTTTAAAGATACATTTCCTCCATTCGTACCTGGGATTTTTTCCGGCCAACTGCGGAGCAATTAGCGATGAACATGGTGAATGTTTCCACCAGGATATCTCAGCGATGGAGAAACGCTACCAGGGTAAATGGAGTCCATCATTGTTAGCAGACTACTGCTGGACAATAACAAGAGATGCTCCAGAAGTTGAATACAAGAGACAAGCAAAGAAGCGACGTGTTGAATCAATATAAGTGACTGCATTATACAGGTATGTTACTAATATATGGTATACATATACGCAAAATGTGTAACTTAAATTTTCTTGGAAACTGTAGCCAATCGACTGTTTTTATGGTCATATTCGTTTTCAGCGCCCCAAAATCCATAATAGGAAACATTTTATCTCCGAAGCACAAACTTTTTCAAAATTTGTAGACCAGTGTTATTGGCACCAATGTTTTTATTGGTTATTGATGGTCATTTCAATTTATTAGATGAAGAGTGATGTTTTCGATTTGAGTCTGGGGTTAAATAGCATCATCTCACTGTGTTGCAATGCACAGATAGTTGCCATATTTCGCCATAATTTCAATTCGTTGTGTACTTCATAATGTAATTTGGCTAATACATACCAACAGATTTCATAGTTTGTTAATGAGAAAAACGAATGCTTTTTATATGTGCAGCCGTGTATCTTTGCAACGTTAAAATTAAGGGCTCTTCCTTCAATATACAAATATGTATATCCAGCAACTCATATTCCAGACGTTTTTAAACGTATTATAAAGTACTATAACGTAATATAACGTTATGGAAATTTCGCAATCCCTGTCTGTTTGTATAATTCCGGAAAGTTGTTGAAAATGGGGATTAGTAAACTAATTAAAAGAAATTATATTAATCAGTGAAACTTATTGCTTACAAGTAGTGTTTTAAAATTATAGAATGATCATAAACAAATATATTTAATTTGCGGCTATCCATCTCATTAGGCAAAATTTCGTTTTCTGTCTTGTAATGTTCGTAGAAAACGGCTTTTGCAGCATTTAGTGTAGCACTATTATAAATGAGACTGATGAATTGATCAATTTTCAATTTTGCATATTTCAATAATTTTAAAATAAACGTGTACTTATAGAGATATTATATTTCGTGTTTTCGTCTACACATTCTGCATTATAAATACGCTTCTGTTTTAAATTCACGTATAATGAAATTCGTGCTGTAAATGAATAAAAAATTGAATTAGGTATTCGTCAAAAATGATGGATTAGCAGCAGTAGGAAAATTCAACGCTTTTCATTTCGAGTAAAAATATTTAAAATATATCCGACAAATGTTACATGTTAAGGCGCTTTGAAATTAAATTTACATTTGAAACATTATAGAGGAGGCATGTCTGCAGCTATCTCTGAATGTGAATGCCTAACAATGACTAGTAGATGTTTTTGTTGCTCGAAATAATGTATCGCCTGTATAGTAATTTTGCATGCTGATTCCGAAATAATATTAATATTAGTTTTCGACATTACGTACAGAATTTCATAAAATGTCATATTTCATATTACACATGTAAGTAGTTTTTATTAAAACTGATTCAAATTAATTTTTTATTAAAAACTAATAAGATGTCATTGAATGTGTGCCGTCAGCACGGCGACTGCTTACTGTTGGATGTTGAAATGTGATGCTACAGAATTATTACATAAAAGAAAAGGACCATTGCATAGGCCGCAAGAAAACTAGATAAAGATAGATATGTAATTGACTTTAATAGCATTCTTTCTTTTTAAAGTTGTATGCATTTGTAAATAGCATAACAAAACGAAATAGATACCTAATGTAAATTGAAATAAATAATATTTATTTATGTAACTGCTTTTCCTTCCAGTTTGCAGAAATTCCTTACGAAAACTGCTCTTACAAATTTCTCATTCGCAGACCCGTGTAGTTTATAACCAAAAGTTGTTAACAATAATAATTAACTACTACTCGTTACAGTTAAATTACTAGAAAAAATTACATACGTTTTAAAATTGTTTAACTAGCCTGGAAAATCTGGTAAGAATGTGAACTGAGATGTCGAATATAATCAACGTACTTAAGGAGTACCAAAACTGGCCCGCGAGCATAAAGAAGTTGACTATCCCTGGTCTTTATGATGAGAAGTAGTAAGTGTGGTAGCATCTGCATATTGCACACAGTTTAGGATGAAAATCATGACTGAATTAAAAATAGTAATGACCCAAGGATAGATTCATGTGAAACACCACTATTTAGCAGTGCATGTCGGATGAAGTATCTTTAATTTTGATGTAGTGATGGCGATTATTCAGGTATAATTTCCTCTTATTTCGTATGTGTGGAGTTTATGCAAAAAAAGATTCAAGTAAGACTGTATCAAATGCTTTTGGAAAGTTGAGAAAAACAAAGGCAGTTTTTTAGCCGTTCAGGTTTTAACAAGCATTTTCTAATAGCATGTTTATGATATTTTCCGTTGTATGCCCATCTTTAAAACCAATTTGTGGCAGCAAGTGTAGTTTACGTCCTCCTGACGCAAAAGGGGAACGTAAACTACACTAGGATCTTTAGGAGACATTTTTTAAATGAATCCATCAAATAAAACGTTAAAACTAACGAAAATATTACGACTTAACCTACCCAATCGTCAATTTATATATACAGGGCGTCCCAAAAAAATGTATACACACTTCAAATACTTATAAAGGCAGTGTTTATTAAAATACATTTCATTTTCAAAATGTAATAGAATCTACAGACATTATTTAATTGTTTTGTCAACGCCTGTTTTCAAACTGACGTCCGTTCTGGTCCAGGCACTGCTGATAACGCGAAGCAATGGAATCGCAAACATCACGAAACATTTCGTTTGGTATTTGTGTGCATTCTCATTCAATGGCTGCTCTTAATTCAGCGACTGTTGCAGGTTTTATAGCGTAGACTTTGTCTTTTAAGTATCCCCATAAAAAAAAGTTTAGTGGTGTGAGGTCTGGTGAACGCGGAGGGTATTCTACGAAACCCCTTCGTCCAATCCACATCCACATCGTGCCAAGTACCACTCGCAATACTCCTCTTCGGTCCGGATCATCTTCATTAATAGCATGGACTAATCTTGGAATGTAACTTTTCCATTGACAGCGCTTCAAAATGCGTTGGACAGACGATTCTGAAATTCCTACCTCACGACTCGCTTGCCGCACAGATTTTCTTGGACTTTGGTGATACGTTTCCAGTACTCTTTCTTGCTTTGTGGGGCTTGTCGATGTCCGTGGTCTTCCGGAACGCTTCTTGTGGACATTCTGAACAGTTCCATCGGCTTCAAACTTATCTCTAATTCGAGTGATGGTAAGTCGCGTTGGTGGATCTGTTTGAAACTCCCTCCTAAACTGTCTTTGCACTTCAACTGCGTTTTCACACTTCCAGTAGCATTTTAGAATGAATTTCCTTTGTTCAAAGCTTAGTCTGACTGCCATTATTAATTCTAATGGGTTTAACTTGGAAAGAAAGAAACGTCAATTGAGCTATCAGCTGTTAAAGTGTGTATACATTTTTTTGGGACGCCCTGTATATATATATATTGACGATTGGTTAGGTTAAGTCGTAATATTTTCGTTAGTTTTAACGTTTTATTTGATGAGGTATACACAAAGTTGGGGAACGCAAACTACATTAGGATAATGTAGGGGAACGTAAACTACACTAGGCACCACAGGGGGACGTAAACTACACTTGCTCCAATTTGTGTTTTAGTTAAAGTATCTTATTTGGTTAAGAATTTAATAAGTTTACTGTATATAATTTTTTTTAAATACTTTAAAGATGCATAGACGTCAACCTTGAAGTATGAAAATCCGTGAGATTTTGCGTGTGCCTGATTTTGAGAAGTGGAAACATATCCCACATAAGGGAGTTTGAGACTTAAAATCCGTGAGAGTTGACATGTCTGAAGAAGATGGCAGTATGGAAATGGGGCGGAAATTGGAGCGAGTGTTAGGGTTACCCGACTTGACAGTCAGGTAAAATATACACCGAGTTACTAATTTGTTCATTAGTTTTGTGAGTGGAATGATCGTATTGATGTCAATCTATTTTTATTTTTTTTATTGCTAAAGGTATGTTGTTCGGTGGGAATGGATCAAAGTAAAATGGTTGGTAGTGTGGGTCAGTAGAGTAAACTCGGTAATCCGATTTCGCTTGTTCCGACGAATATTTACCGATACCATTCATCGTTTACTCCGACGATAGCCCATCCTCAATTTTCCCTTCAAAGTCAAACCGAGCCCCAAATATTCAGCCAGTCAGGGAATCTTTTCCTAATTTTACATTTACTTAATCATTTATTGAACTCCTTTACGGCATTTTATTTGGGCATAATAATTTCAAAATGTGATCGGCTTGGTGTCTCTAGTAATTCGCTGCTTAATCCGACGGGTTTCCGTACCTTATCTTGTCGGAATACCAAATGTTTTGTGTATTTGGAATCAAGGCTGCTGTATTGGAGCCAATATTTGAAAAGAAATTGATAAATAAATTGGCTGTGTCTTTGGGATCACCGAGAATTTCTGGCTTGTTGAAGGGAACACAAAGGATTTTCTCCTTTTTGCGTTGATTAAATCCACTTTCGTGCTCGATTTTTGGTATTCGATATTTCGCCCTTTTAATGACCGCATTAAGTCTGTTACAATAGTTTTTCTATGTTTGTTTAGTCATAATGTCAGTTTTCCACAAATTCTAAAGAGTATGTTCGAATTTAATATTCACAATAATCACAGGGTGATCCACTGGTTGTTGTATTTATTTTTAGATATTAGTTTTGCCCGCAAATATTCATTAGTATGCTTGAGAATGTTTGAAATTTTCTTCGTGTCGTCGTTATTTTAAGTTATTCCAAACCACTCGGATGGTGCTATTTCTGTAAAGAACTTTAGTTTATCATTATGACCGTAAGCTCTCTTGTTAACTTTTATAATTTGTTGTGAACAAAAATAGGTGATCAACATAGGTGTACGTGGGTAAATGATCCGTGATATTTATCATTATACCCGATATACAGTCAAATGGAGAACGTACTCAGAACATATTTTTAATATTATTGTCGAGAAAAGAGGGAGAGATCATTTGAAAGTCAAATTTTGGGCCTTTTCCGAAATTTGGACTGTTTCCGATTTTTCTGAAAATAAGATATTTAATGTAGATTTTTACGCTGATTTAAAAATGTAAGTCTTGTTTTGGAGAAATGAGCGGTTCAAACGTTATGTTTGTTATTGTAATTTTGTATTAGGTCAACAATACAACTGAAAACTAATACAAGAGTTATTGTATTCTTTAGTAATATTGGCTTATGTCACTAAGTATTTGTGTGAATAGATTTTGACCGTTATTTTTCAGTTCGGTTAAGTTAATTGAATGCCCGGTTAGGTCAGTTGTACGCCCTCGACGATTGGTTAGTTTAAGTTGTGATATTTTCGTTAGTTTTAACGAAAATATTACAACTTAACCTAACCAATCGTCAAGGGCATACAGTTGATCTAACCGGGCATTCAATTAACCTAACCAGGGATTATATCCCATACAAACTTACAATAACAAACAAAACTTTTGAATCGCTCAGTTCTCCAAAATAAGACTTACATTTTTGAAATCAGCGTAAAAATCTACATTAAATATCTTATTTTCAAAAAATAGGAAACAGTCCAAATTTCGGAAAAGGCCCCAAATTTTCCTAAAGCCACAAAATTCAAAGTTTAAGATGTTTCGTATTTGTCAATATATATCTATATATATAACCTCAGGGAACCATTCTGAGTTCATTCCCATATTATAATATATATATATATATATATATATATGAATAGAAACGACATAAGTATTAAGGAACGTTTCTGCACACGAGGAGGAGAGATAACGAAATAATGAAAAATGAGGCGAACCGCCTGGGAATCGAACCCAGGGCCTTCCAATTGCCGGTCGGACGCTCTACCATTATGCTACGGACCTCACTCAATCACAAATCGAAATTCTCCCAAATAGGGCAGAAACCAATGCCCTCAGAGAGCACCCTCGCAAATCGTGAATATGCGCAAATAACTGCAATGACCGCGCAGTATATAAATGAATAGAAACGACATAAGTATTAAGGAACGTTTCTGCACACGAGGAGGAGAGATAACGAAATAATGAAAAATGAGGCGAACCGCCTGGGAATCGAACCCAGGGCCTTCCAATTGCCGGTCGGACGCTCTACCATTATGCTACGGACCTCACTCAATCACAAATCGAAATTCTCCCAAATGTCGTTTCTATTCATTTATATACTGCGCGGTCATTGCAGTTATTTGCGCATATTCACGATTTGCGAGGGTGCTCTCTGAGGGCATTGGTTTCTGCCCTATTTGGGAGAATTTCGATTTGTGATTGAGTGAGGTCCGTAGCATAATGGTAGAGCGTCCGACCGGCAATTGGAAGGCCCTGGGTTCGATTCCCAGGCGGTTCGCCTCATTTTTCATTATTTCGTTATCTCTCCTCCTCGTGTGCAGAAACGTTCCTTAATACTTATGTCGTTTCTATTCATTTATATACTGCGCGGTCATTGCAGTTATTTTTGCATATATATATATATATATATATATATATATACATATATATATACATATATATATATATATATATATATATATATATATATATATATATATATAAATAAATGGTGGTGTAGTGGTTGACATGACTGACTACGAATCCACCGGCTCCGGGTTCGAAACCCAGTGACGGCACTCGGCGCGCAGCAAACCCAGATGTTCATCCTTCCCCACTGAAAATTGGTCGGTCGATAAATGGGTACACAGAGTAGCCTAGCGGTTAAGACGCTGGGCTGTTGCTGGTCGGAATAGGGTGGCCATTTCCAAATTTCCAAAAAGGAGGACACTACGTATGTGGCCGTACGTTAACATTATATATAATATATATATGTTAACGTACGGCCACATACGCAGTGTCCTCCTTTTTAAATGGCCACCCTAGGTCGGAAGGTCGTGAGATCGAGTCGGGGCGAGGATTTTGCAATTTCTGACCGCCCGTGGCGGGTCGTAGTTCGGATTTCATGTTAAACTGTAGGTCTAAGGTGAAGTGACAAGCTTGAACTTCGTCAGAATGAACAATTCGGGCGGAAGCAAAACCAAGGTTAACCAAGGTATAGATTTGAAGATGTTAAAATAATTTATACCTTGTTTGTTTGTTTACTTTCATTCTCATTTAAAAAGCTTAATCTCTCTTTACTCCTTTAGTAGTATGTTGGCAAAATGTGAGACAGAAATGGATCGATTTGAAAATTTCCCCCCCTCACCGTCCTTCATGGCGTTCCTCCACCGTCCTTCATGACGATCCCTCGTTCATGAGGTGTCTTTCATGGTAAAAAAAAAAGAAAAAAGAAAAGAAAAAGAAAAAGAAAAAGAAAAAAAAGGATTCGTCTTCACCTTCCTTCAAAAAAAAAAAAAATAAGAAAGGATTCATCCTCGCCCTCCTCATCGTGTGAAAAAAATGTAAAAAGGATTCGTATTCACCTTCCTTCAAAAATCATCCTTGCCTTCTTTCACGAGAAAAATCTCCTGTGGGGATCTTTCATAAGACAAACAAGAACAAACACGCAAAAGCATGCAAAAACATACAAACATTCGAGTACTTTCTGTTCAGGCAAGTTCCGCCAGACAGTAGAAATGAAAACTTAAAATGAATATCTGAAAGGTTTCAATAGGCCTAACGGGAGTATGCATTGACATCAACACATGCAATTCTCATATGTTAACAAATTGCGAACATTACATAAATCAAAATCAGATTGAACATATTTTAAATCGAAAACAAGTTCTTTGTTTAATATCTGTATTATGAAAAATAAAATGAACATTTATTATTTTAATTTAAATAAATTAATTTATCTCTTTTTTAGGGGAAACTGAATTATTTTCAAACGAAATGATCCTCAAATACAAGAACCTTTTTATACTCTCATAACACATGCATATTTGTTTATTTACTTTTAAATATGTAGTTTTCTGTTATTTACATCGATATATACCATCACATTCACTTTCACATGCCGTCTTCTGGTATGTGAATTAATAATTTTACTGTATATCAAATTTCGTTATAAAATTGCATGTGTTAAAAGAGCATCAAGTTGCGTAATGCAGCTTTAAAACTAAAGCATCAATTCTGTTAGCCTCCTCTAAACATCCACTTAAATATTATTACTAATATTGATTTATTGTTATTATTACATACATATGTACACGTATTAAGAGTATTTAAATTAAATATATTGATTTCAATTCCCTTCGTAATAAAAGCAAACTGGCAATTCAGCCTTCTAAACCAACTGACGGAATAATATATGCTTTAATTAAACAGATATTGCTATCAGGCAACTCAGCCTAGTCATACCTAGTCGAATAGAATCAATTAGTGAACTATCAAATCAAATATATATATATATATATATATATATATATATATATATATATATATATATATATATATATATATATATATATATATATATATATATATGCTTTAAAAGAGAACACATTACACAATTTTATATTTTAGAAGTACAAATCATCAAATTTTATTTCCATCTTCGCCATGACTTCTTTCCACGGTAGTAAACATCAAATTATTATCCTTAAGTTTCTGTAAACCAGTAATTGCAATTGTCTTTTTATCTTATTCCTATTATGTCTATAAATAAAATTTACGCAGTATCCATTTCATAAGAGAATCAACACCTATGATCTTAAAGAATAATGTTAGCTTCTTGGCTTATTTCAAATCGGATAAGTTTACCAGCAGTATATAATACACACACATACACACACACAACACACACACCACACATATATATATATATATATATATATATATATATGTTAATCACAGACCGTGCATGGAGCAAGGAACTCTTCTGGGAAATTGGGGTGAATTTCACAATTAAACACGTGAAATGAATGAAAGGTACAGCTGTATATATATATATATGATAAGTTCACTGATTCAATGTACAATAGTTGCATATTTCTTTCTTAAGTATGCGCTCTACCTCAAAAACCGTGATCTACGCAGCAAAAATTTACGGGAAAACATTCTACATTTTTAGTCGTGATTTTTTTTTATTATATTACATTTGTTTTTGGAATTATGAAATTACATATTACAATAATTAAATGCATAATTGATGCATAATTTCAGCTTATCAGTTTAAGAGAAAATGTAACTAGCGATATACAGAACGAATGTCATTTAAAAAATCGGAGAACAAATCTTTCGAGTTTTTTCTCATTAATCTCCAGACCTAACCTAACCTAACCACCTGTACCTTTTCAATAACCATTTATCTACCTATTAATCCTTTAATGCGCTGTGATACGGTTAATATCATGGGTAGATCGCATACTTAAGTCAAAAAAGTCCGGTAGAGCGCATACTTAAGGAGCACCCCAGTTTCTTACCTAGACTATAGTTTGGGGGTCGAAGCTATATGACCGGGTAAAATACGTTTAGAATATTTGCTTAATATGATTTTCATTCCTACTGTATACACTATATAGTCTGGTGATCACTAATAGGTGACTGATATTCTAAGGCATTGTAGACAATTACAGGGAAATTGATTAGAAAATTTCATATGTGTACATTAGATGTTAAGTTGATCTTGTTCAAAACTTTTTGTACTCCATTGTATACAGCTCATTTGTGGTGGAACTACAGGATGTATAATATGAGAAAACTGTATATTGCCTACAGTAATGTTTTTATTTAGAATACTGCAAAACATTATTTTAATTATATTCGCCCAAATCGCTCAAATTATTATTATTATTCGTATTTTTATTAAGCTCTGGTCAAGCCTTTAGGCTTGCTTTTCATCAGATCATATTGAAACTTTGTGGGAATGTTACCACAAAATCAGCTTAAAAAATGTCCCAACCAAGCCAAATCCCTTGATTTATGTCCTCAGGGCATCCCATGAAAGTGCTAATAAATCGGCAAAAATTGCAAAAAAATAAATCTTAAAATATTTTTGACAGATTTTAAATATGATTTTCTACTTTCTCAAAAAAGAAAAAAAGTCGTTTAGACATTTCATTTTTAGGAGACCCTGCACGGTGCCTATTTTTTTCAAACATTAATCATAAAACAATGCGTAATTTAGCTTTATCGGCTTATCGGCAAATCATGACTTTCGAAAGCTCTCAAAGAATTCTAAAAGTTGAAAATGTCTTAAAAATGTTCTTTTATAAAGCCATTAGCTTCGATTAAGTTTTCTTAAAGTAATATGAACTGTATAAATAAAACTCAATAGAAACTCGAAATATTAAATTCACAAACCTCATATCTCAAATTACATACAAATTCTTCTTTATAATAATTCGATTCTTATTCCTGTGTGATTCATCGGTTTTTACTTATTTGTATTTATATGAGCCCGGGTAGAAAACATTGATTTCGAAAAAGTTCATAGACAGTCGGTTAATTGAGTCATATATATACACAGGGTGATTCATAAATGTGTTTCATAAATCGCAGGGTGTATTCTTGAGACAAAAGTAAAGAAAAAATTGATCTTTTCGGTTTGGCGGATTGCTACAGATTTTTACGAAACTTAGCAAATCAGTTATTTACAAATTTTATCTTAAGGAAAAGACCCGAAAAAAGACCATATATACACATAGGTCGAGAAACCCGTAGGTTTCTTTGAGC
Source organism: Bathynomus jamesi (assembly GCA_023014485.1). Classification (NCBI taxonomy): domain Eukaryota; kingdom Metazoa; phylum Arthropoda; class Malacostraca; order Isopoda; family Cirolanidae; genus Bathynomus; species Bathynomus jamesi. Next base: position 308,097 of record JAJOZX010002062.1, on the reverse strand, counting down.
AGATTTTGCCAGTCTTACGTGAAGATGCGCCTATCAGAACTCGACGACTAATGCGGTTTATGCATGATGATGCACAAGCTCATTTCGCCCATTTAAAGAAGGAATATCTCGATGCTATGTATCCTGACAGGTGGATAGGGCGCGGTGGTCCTATTCCGTGGCCACCTTGGTCACCAGATTTAAATCCTCTTGATTATTACTTGTGGGATCATTTAAAAAGCTTAGTGTATGTTACAGAAGTCCCAGCACGTGATGAATTGTGGCAACGAGTTCGAGACAATTGCGAAACGATCCGTAATACTCCAGGAATTTTTGTGTGTGTCAGACAATCACTGGTGCGACGTGCTGAGGGATGCATTTAAGAAGTAGGAAAATATTTCGAACATTTACTTTAATGAAGCAAGTGTATCACACTGTGTATTTGCATTTTTCTGTTGCATGCTATTTTATTATTGTTTTTTTTCTTCAGAAAGGTAACAGATTAGGACTTTTATTCCGCATATACCTACACATTTCTAAACTTTTATTACTTAATAACTAATAAATATTATATATTAAAACCGTTCTTTCACCATCTCATACTCAAAGAAATAACTTTTCTTAATTTCCGCGAAATTTCTACAAGACTTCTACTTATCACAACTAATTAGTTTGTCCCATAAGAGACATAACTGCGTTACTCGAGATTCAGTAGTTTCAGCAGGATGGAGCACGTCCACACTGCTTGTGAAACTCACACCTTTTTCAGGAAGTATTTTTCGGGGCGACTAATCTCCCTTCATGAGACATTGGACTGGCCCCAATACTCACCTGACTTCACACCCCCTGACTTTTTTTTTTGTAAGGTTACATAAAAGGGAGCACTCCAAGAATAAGCACCCCAAAGTCCCCAATCCAAGAAAAAGCACTCCAGTTAGACCCCAATCCGAGAAACAGCATCCAAGTTCGACTTCAATCCAAATTAAAGGATTTTAACATCAACATTCCTCGAAAACTTTGTCCAGGTCATTGCTTGATCGCACTTAGCACACAGCATCACTTTTTTAATAAGATTTTTTCCCTTACACCAATTTATTACTGGCAATGGATCTTCAACCAATAATGGTAACACTTCAGTTTGAAAAGTTGATGCTGTCATCTTGCCCTCAAACTTCTGAATGGTTTTTACACTTCAGGACTTATTTATAAATATATCGAAACCTACGGTAAAATTATTGAATGCCTGGTTAAGTTAATTGAATGCCAGGTTAGGTCAACTGTACGCCTTTGACGATTGTTAAGTTAAGTCGTGACATTTTCGTTAAAACTAACGAAAATATCACGACTTAGCCTAACCAATCGTCAAGTGTGTACAATTAACCTAACCGGGCATTCAGTTAACCATTTTAGAGCAATTAACTCCATTTTAACTCCATTTTAGAGCAATCCAAGAATAAGCATCCTCTGTGAAAAATGCTCTGTATGAATTGGTCCCCAATTAACCCACCCCTAATATCTCCAGTCTAACTGTAGAGTAGGTTAAGCGTAGCCTTGTAGGGGTCAGCCTAGAGATTCCAGAAATGGTCCAGAGCGGGCAGAGTAAATTGAGGTCCACAGTAGGATTCCTCACCAAATTAGGTTAGGGTAATTTGCCTTAGCCTTTGTTAAGCTATGAGTTGATGCTAGGTCTTAGACCACAATGTAGGCCTAATTTAACTGGACCTAGTTTATATGTTAACCCCAAACTGGGGTTCAGAAACAACTGTTCACTTACTGAGTGCCATTAGACAGTCCCTCTTCTCTTTGCTCAATTTTTGAGAGCACACTTGCTGGTGGAGATCTTTCGTTGTTTTCAAGCCCCTTCGTCCGCCATGCCGTTCTTCCCACAAGTTCCTTCTGTTCTTTTTCCTGCTTTTTCCACCAGCGTCCTTTTTGTCTGTTCGTTGATTGGTAGTGTGTATCAGTACTACCAAGCACGCTCTATCACACAGTATACAAATACTAGTGTGGAGGATAACTCTGGTGAGCAACCAATTGGTTTCATCCACCGAGTTATTGACATAAAAGGAATTTAATAATTGTTAGGTTAACTACCTACCTACTCAGAGGACCATTTTCGTTACCTCCCAGCTACCCATATGTATCAGTTTTCCATACACTAATCTGTCACTACTAAATTTCAGATGTATTTCAGCAGAAATACCATCAATACCACATGATTTGTTACAATCTAAACAGTTTCTGGCCTGTTTAGTCTCAAATACACTAACTCTAATATCTGGACTATAGGTAGCATCACAATTAATATTATTGCTTTGCTCTTATGTACAGAGTTGAAAAACTCACTGTAGTGTTCTTTTCATAATTTGACTATATTCTCGGGCCCCGTTACATTTTCAATATTAGCATGGCAAGACATTGCACTGTTATTTATTGTTTTTAATTCTTCCCAAAGTCTCTTGGATTCTTACTGGCAAGCTTTCTAGCCAGAGCATCCCTGCTTAACTCATCCTCATGATTTTTTATAGACCTTAATGCGTACTTGAACTTGGCATTTACCCTCTGTTTTTGGTGTAATACAGGGCCTTACCTTGGCTTCCCTTGTTCACACCACATTAAAAAAAACATCTTTGAATGCATTATGAAGTTCAGCCACATAATCATTGCAGCCAGGTCTATATGTATAGTTTTTTCTCCTAAAGGTATTTAAGTCTTAGCTGTCGTTATTGAGAGAGGAAACAATTTGTTCGGTTTGTCCTTAAATTCGAAAATATGTGTTTGAATTCTAGTTTACATCCTGACAAGCTAGAGCAATACATCAGACTTATTACAATATTGTTGTTTGCCCTCGTCATCAACTCTAGACCAGTCTAACTTTGCTTTACATGTGTCATTTGCCTGTGACATCATTGGAATACAATTAATGTCAAACTCAATTAATAGGGGCATATGGTCAGAACTAGCATAGGAGTACAAAATTGTCATATTCAGAACTGCCTGATTTGTATCAGGTGTACTGTACATATACAATGATCCAACCAAGAGGTGATGCGCCAACTATCACTAACATAAGTAAGCTATCACCAGGAAGACTACATATCGATGAAAGGGTCAAGTTATTATATTCACAGAAAGCTTTTAAGTGGTTACTAAACAAAGAATTATCATTAAGCACATTAGCATTGAAATCACCAATAATAGCTACACATGTCGTATCCAACTCATCAATAATACTGCTGACCTGCCCCAGTTTAATGAGGTAGTTAATCTTCTTCATTTTCAACTGCCTGAAAAGCATAGGGCCTATGTATACACAAAATGACACATTTTTTATTGTCCACACAAATTTCTATTCCAGTTAGCCAGTTCAAACCAAGTTTTAATTCAATAATATATTTTCCATACCCTAACCTTCAGAAAATAGCTACCCTACCAGGTGGGTGGCTTGCAAGGAAACCATTTTGTTTATCTCTCGTGGCCTCCCCTATCCCATTAAAGCCACTGGACAGGTTATTCAGGTCCTTTAAGTCCTGTTTCCTGCAGACAGAGAATATCAGCATCCTCTAACAGCTTATCAATTATAACTGTAGAGGCCTAAGCTTAGGCAATAACAGCAACACAGGCAGATCATAAGAGATTACCTTGAATGTTGCAATTAGAAAGATGCAGGAGTTCTGCCATCCATCTCTTGAGAATGCACATTCTCTAAATGTTGAATTCCATCTATACCATGTATAGCAGTTACAGCACTAGACCGAACTGGATTTTCCTCCATAGTACAACGCATGATGTCTCCATAATTACCCTCTCCAGCTTTTGTGAGAGGGGCTGCAGGTGTTTTTATTCTCTTTTTCTCATAGAACCGCCGTACATATGCCCGTTCCGGCCATACTGCTGGATCCATAAATACCCCTGGATCATCACGGACTGCTGTAACTTGAAAGGAACTGTACGTAGTCCACGTGAAGTCAGTTTTCCTACATATAACCTAAACGTTCACTCTTTCTTCCAGAAATACCTGCAGTTCCTCGGCCGTAAGATCAGATCGAAATCTCGAGGCGAAGATGTTAGCAGTCTTCGTTGGAACAGCCATTACACGATCTGTTTTAGCAGTCCCTGTAATACCCCGCCGTTCCCTGCCAGCCTTTGCCACAGGCTGTCTCCCTCCAGCCGGTGCGTGAGTGGGACCAGACCTCCTTGAGGAACTACCACTATTAGCTACTCCAGTGGTTGCAGTTCTCGGAAGGGTTGCTTGCTTCCGGCCCCTCCTTACCACTATTGTTCAAGATGCATCCTCATCATGACCCACGACTGCATTCCCAGCATCCCGGTTCACCAAGGCCCCTTGTGGGGTACCCTGTGTGAGATGGTATTGAGCTGGCGATGTAGCAGTGTCCGCATTCAAGGATCCAGGATGAGGCTTAGAGGCAGAGGGCTCTGCTTCCGTTGATCCAGGAATAGGCTGAGGTGCAGAGGGCTCTGCATTCATGGATCTGGGAGTAAGCTGGCCCCTACCTCTCACAGATTTGACCATTTAGAAGAGGAGGGAATTCCTCCTCCAGTGCTCTATCTTTGAGTGGGGCGTGTCCGGGTACTGGCGAAAGAGGGTGAGAGAGCCCCTGTACCCCTGCCCCATCATACTCTGATGGGACCCTCACAGAGGTGGGACTTGAAAATGCTGGGTGGGGGGGGGGTAAGACTGCAGCCTCCATCTTTCTTGGGCCTCCACCCGGGAAGCAGTGACAGTACCTACTTCTACCAAACCACTGCGATTTGTAGCTTGTGCATCCATCGCCCCTCTCAGCAGGACCACTTCCTCTTGCACTTTCAGGATAGTTGTAAGAAGCGAACAAACATCCATATTTTCCATTGACACCGGGGCAGATTAGTCAGATCTTAGGCTACAAACATTGCTGAAATATTCTAATAATGTCTTCAATATTCTGAGCAAGCACTCGTTTTAGGGCCCTGCCTTTTAATTAACCAACCCGTATTGTTATTAGCACATAAATCAAACATCAATTTCTTTGAGCGTTCAATTTTTTCATAATTGTAAAAATCAACACATAACTTAATAATGGTTACAGGACCCAGATAGTCAATCTTGTTGGCAATAAAGCATAGTAGCTCGTCCACCACTGCACCATCATTACAATTATTAGTGATTCCTGCCATGTAAAGTTGGCGTTCCTGGCGGCCGCCACTTGCCATATCTTCTATGTGGAGATCTCTTCTCAACATACGCCTCGCTTTCATTTTTGTGTTAACAACTTAGTACATAATGAATAACATTATTAACTGCATTAAGAAGATTCTTTTACGGTATTGGTATTTTAAAAATTTATATATTGTTTATTAACCCTTTAAGGACGAGTCCGCAGCATATGTGGTCACCTTTGTTACCAGAACGTATAAGTTTTATTGTTATTCAAAACTAAATATTTTAGTAACTAGTCACTGAAATGATTCACATTTTGGGTTCTTTTCCCGACAAGTAAATGACATCTATATATAAACATGTAGAAACATTTATAGAAACGAGGCATTGTAGTACAATTTATATTATTATTTCTGGTGGACCTTAAGGTACCATCCTTCGATAAAGGGTTAAGCTAATCGTAAAAGTTAACTCATACTTTCTAACACTTCGATAGCGCAGCAAGTTTGTAAATATATCTAAAGTAATAAAACTATTAATTTATTTGCTAGGTCTTTCATTTCAGATTTCTGAGCGTTCACCTGCCCTTTCGAAAATATTTTGAGCAATTTATGCAGTTAAAATTCACTCGTTCATTCGTTCGTTCGTAAGTTTAAAGGTCTCACTCATTCGTTCGTTTGTATGCCCGCTATTTTAAGGTCACTGCTTGCCACCCCATCGGACGACGAAGGTAGTGCCGGATGTCGCTAGAAAATTTTGAAGATATATTATATGTATTATTATTAGTTAAGTATTGAGGATCATCTGATGAGATTGTAACTGCTTAATCTTGGCACATTTACAAATTGTATTGGAGAAGTAACACAACGGTTCACTGACTTTAAACACTTAATTTTGAGAGGAAGAAGGAGCACGAAACTGACAAACGTCACTGACACAGAACAAACAAGCAAAACAAAAACATCTTTCATGTGGATCATTCCCAATCCATAGCCACTTAACCTAACATACAAGTACAATCTCACGTATTGTACACTGAACGTAATACAAAAATAAGGCCAACATAGCCACTTAACCTAACATACAAGTACAAAAATAAGGCCAGCATAGCCATTTAACCCAACATACAAATACAATCTTAGTATAACAACTTAATATGCATATATAATCTTTGCTACATTACAAAAATAAGGTATTGTAAACCAGCAGTTGTCTGAACCAAGACTGCTATATAGGTAAGAGTAAGAGGTACACAGTATCTGAAGACAAGACACTGCACAATAACACATTAGAGCTGTTTTGGACCCTAGTAATGAAATTTTATATATTCTTATGGATTAACATTTGGCTGGTAGGTAGGTTACATGTAGTAAACATAAAACTGGCACTGCACTATTTTGGTTCCCTAGTCGGGGTCGATAACGTAATGATTCAACTTTAAACAAAAAATTAATGGCGTCTAATATTCAAAGCATTGAAAGTTAATTAAAGTTGTATATTGTAAATAAATGCAAAATGCCTTTAAAGTGTTCCGCGGTACTCTGTAACAATGTAGAAACTCCCATTTGAGTAATGACGTCAGCAATGACGTAAAAAGAAAATGGGGGACAAGTGATTCTGCCTTGGGGGATCAGAATTAAGAGTCACTAAGTGCCAACAGCTGCTCGCTGACTCAGTCAGATTCCTGCGCAGACTGAAAATGCCGGATGCTCAACACTCTATATGTACCTACACCATAGGCTATTCTAAGGAAATTTTAAAAATACACACCTGTCAGACTTTTAAAATTAGTAGTATATTCAAAATTAGAACACAATTTTTTTAGTAATGGTAACAGTTTTTTCAATATCTGACGCTTCTAAAAACATTGACCCATGCCATCGTTGAGTCTTGTGCTTTGTTGGTTCTACATCTCTTCTTACTTTGTCATTCAACAATAGCAACACCGCATTTCTTGGATCAAAATGTAACACAACTGGCATGTTATGCCTAACATAAAGATAGTTCATGAGCACATCTGAAGACAGCTGTGAACGATCGGCTGTTTTGAGAACATTAAGACTTAATGAGTCTTTCCACATCTGCTGAATGCGGTTTTGCTGCAACAATGCAGGAACAAAATATAGGAACAAAATGTCTGCAACTATGTACATTGCACATTCTGCTCAACTTTTTCAGATCAGTAAGATTCTTCGGATGACCCTGAGCAGAAGCATCTTCCGATTGCTCTAAATATGCTACGATTGCTCTGCATGATAATAGAATACTGCTGAAAAGATTCTGTCCAACGAACTTCAAAATATTTCGGAATATGATGTACTGTTAAATTCTTTTCTTTTCCAACCTTTTCCAGTTCTTTGGTGCGAACTGCTGATGTATGAAAAAATGTTGAGAGACCACTGCCATCTTGTATCAACATATTCACTTCCTTCACAGTTTTAGAGACTTTGCCAAAGGCCAGATCTGAGCGATGAACTTCACACCAAATTTTGATCAGTGGAAGGTTTGTTTCAGCCATTTTCCTTTCCTTATCTAACATTTTCCACAGGCTCACATGTTCTCCTGTGTTGAAACTCTCTCCATCTGTGACAACACATGTTACCTTGTTGAAAAGATCTTTCCAAGGAATAGTAAAAGAGACTGCTTCTTTCACAGTTAATATATATATCCTTCAGTCTTCCGCTGAGTAGATTAAAAAATCCAAGGAAAAGGTCTTCCTCTTGCCCAACTGAACGAACTAGCTTGCACTTGACATATTTATTGTCAAGCTGGAATTGATCAACAGAGCCATTTATTGCAATTGATACAGCAATTGCCCAGTAGCGGATTATAATGGGGGCAAAGGGGGCATTTGCCCCCGGCCCCAGATGCTGACCGGCCCCAAGATGCTGACCAACCCCAAGAAACTATGTAAACGCTATAATCTACCGTTGAAATAATTGGTCGACCGTGAGGAAGAAACAAAAATTCTAGATTCCGCTTCTACAAAACCTAGTTTAGTATCCCATTTATGTGAACAAAGTAAACATTTTCTGTAATCACATCTTTGTTTCTGTTTCGTTTTCTGTTGATCGAACCCAGTCACTGATCACATCACTCATGTATGAGATATCAGGTAAAGAATTGTGTTTTTCTAATGTTTTTCTAGTGACACCGGCCCGAAAATATTCATTGCCCCCGGCCCTAACAATGCTTAATCCGGCCCTGCAATTGCCGATTTGATTTTTTCAAGTAAATTAGGTTTATCTGCTCGTACAATAAAGTACAGCAGATTAGCATGCTGCATTGGTGTTACATATTTGACTGGTGAATCAAATGGCTTCACCTCAGCAGCCATATTAAATTGAGAACTCATTATACTGGTCATATGAATTGATGGCCAAGACCAAACTGAAATTGTACCCCGTTTGAAATTATTATCATATAAACCTCGATCATAAGTCCACCAATTTTATTTGCTAAGTTTTCATTAGCTTTCGATATGCAAATACCCATGGATGTGTTCTGACTTTGTTCAACAACTGACAGCTGTTGAACTCTTGCCGCATGACATGATTGTTTATGGATTTCAGAAGTCAAATGAGTTTGCAAATCATTAATTCTCAAAACGACCCCTTTTTCAGAGCAGATAGCTGGAGCCTTATTCTGGTAGAACATCGACTTTGCTATTGTTTCTCTGAAGTTGAAGCATGGTTCACAGCGGTAATGTTTCCTACCACCAGTATCACTCCCTCCTAGTTTGGCGACTAATTTTATATACGTATTAACTTGCAGCAGTTCCTTTATAGTTTGTTCTTTGGAGGAACTAAAAAATGGTTGATTTTCTTCATCAGTTATCACATTACTCTTCTCTTTTGACATTTCAGACTTTTCAGTGGTTTCTTCAGCGGTTTCCTCTGTAGAACTTTATAGAGTCTTTGGTAGTATCTTCTTTCTTTTTCAAATACTTGTACACAGTGATGGGCATCGATACATGAAAATCGCTAAAGCGATACCGATACATCGATACATGAAGAACGTCTTAGGCGATACCGATACGCCGATACTTTCTAGATGTCTTAAGCGATACCGATACTGATACATGCATCGCCGATACATGTATCGCCGGTACATTTTTATAATTATTCATTTAATATGTAGGTATTAGATATTATTGTTTATACTAGTAATTTGTACGCACTGTAAGTAAAATCAACGACATTTTAATGGGTTTTATAGATGTAAATAAAAACAATTGCTTTATTTAATGAAAGTATGTTTTAATTTTGTAGGATACATGAATGACTGAAAATATTACACTAACAATTAAAAGTAATTACTATTACCCTTCAAAAATACCAGCTGGCTAAACATCTGGTCTGTTATTTTATTTATTTGTCGGGTTCGAAATCCCAGCTGAGCCGTGAACGGCCAAATTCTAAAGGGCAAGTTCTACCTAAAGCCCAAGTTAAGCTAAATTAAACTTTACGGATTTGAGATCCTATTAGGTCCTACCTCAGGGTAACCTCAGGGTTGCTGACTCGATGCGGGCAACAACGCAACAACGCAACCTGGACTATTGCACGATGCAACAATCATGTATCTAAACAACCAAACTGAATTGCAAGAGAGCTCTCTATCAAACCACACCTTTACGTACGACCTTCCACAAACGAGTAGAAAGACGCGCAGCGTCTCAAAATGATGCCAACAGTGTGACCAAACAATGATGCCACAAGAGCTCAAAAATGCTAGCTCTAAATTAATTTAATTTTTCACTAACCTTACAATTATGAGATGGATATATATACACACCTTAACTTAATATATATACAAGCAATGCTGCATCAATCAGCTTAGTCATCGTATCGCCTTGGGACAACAATGGTTCTTCCTCTTCTAGATTTTCTAACACTCCCCACCGAAGCGGCATTGTTGTCATTACCTTCTGCAAGGTTAGCCAAGCCTTCTTCATGAGGCTGTAACTCAAATGTTTCATCTTGACTATCTGTGTTTTTGCTGATTTCTAAAGCATAGAGTTTTTGTATAGGCTCTTAACTTCTCCTGAAGTCTTTACCAGTGCAGACCTAACTAAATTGTCTTTGCCAACAAACAACTCTTCAATTATGCCAAGCTTCCAGCATTGCCTTGGTCTTTCATCCCCAATCATTACACTTCTCCCACCTTGATACAATTTGCATTGGAGCCCTTTACCTTGCCTGATGGGTAATAATTGAGTTCTGGCAAGTATTCCATCTGCCACCTCTTCCATAACTGATCTTGTAGCTCTTCAAGGTACCTGAACCGTCTGGTTAACTCTCCTTGAGTGCTCTGGATGGGCTGCAAGTCTTCTGGCACACTGGGGTTTGATGTTAATCGTTTACCACAAAGAAAATGATTTGGTGTCAATGGCTCTGCATCCTGCCTACTATTGTAAACAAAAGTGATAGGCCTACTGTTCACCATTGCTTCTACTTCACATAAAACAGTAGAGAATTCTTCTTTGCTCAAATGAGCATTAGCTAAAAGTTTCTTTAATGGACACTTTACACTTCTCACTAGCCTTTCCCAAAATCCTCCCCACCATGGTGCTCTCTCAACAATAAACTCCCACTGTACCCCTTGGTGTGAAAAGTAGGATTGGAATCCTTCCTCTTTTAGCAAGGACCAAATTTCTTGGAGTTCCTTTGCAGCCTTTTTGAAGGTTTTTGCATTATCCGATATGATTTTATTTGGGAAACCCCTTCTGTTCACAAACCGTTTAAAGGCCAAAAGAAATACATCACAACTTAAGTTGCTTACCAACTCCAAATGGATTGCTCTGGTGGTAGCACAGGTGAAAAGACATATATAACCTTTGTTAGACTCCCCTCGCTCATACACATAGACTGGCCCTGCAAAGTCTACTCCCACTACATCAAATGGGGCAGTATAGACACACCGTTCTCTTGGAAGTGGAGCCACCTTTTCATAATAAGGCTTTGCACTCCAACGCTTGCAAACCACACATTTATGCAAGACCTTTTTCACTACTTGTCTAATTTTGAGAATCCAAAATTGTTGTCTAATCTCTATTATCACTTCTCTAACTCCAGCATGTAACAGCTTATGATGAGTATCCAGGATCAAAAGGTCCACAAAGTGCCCCCAGAAGGTAGCAAAATTGGATGTCTCTTCTCCTCTGGAAGCCCAGAAAACTGTAGTCTACCTCCTACTCTCAATAAATCCTGATCCAAAAACACATCCAAACCCTTGAGCGCAGAATGTGTTGGTAGAACCTGTAATGGATGGCTGGTGAGCAATTCTCTCTCTTCACCAAATTTTTTCTTCTGCATATATACCACCCAGTATTTCCTGGCTTGCTGAATCTCATTACTGTTCAGAATTCCTTCCCTTCTTGTTTCTCCCTTAATGTTGTTGGTAAATCTATATACCCATGCTGTCACTCTTAACAATCTTTTCAGACTGCTAATGTCCTCAAGCCTCAATATGGGGTCCTGCTGCATAACTTGACAACTGTTCACAGCGCATTTTCTCACCTCACTCACCCATGCTTCTTCAGCCTGGCATTCTCCTACAATAGGCTGATTAGAAGGCCAGTTTTCACTTCCAAGTTTTAGCCACTCTGGCCCATTCCACCACAAACTTGATTGTGAAAGATCTTTCACCGAAATTCCTCGTGTTGGTAAATCAGCGGGGTTTTGGATGCCTGGACAATGCTTCCATTGCTTGGGATCTGTGTGCGCTTGAATTTCCTCCACCCTATTGGCAACAAATGGTTTCCATTTCCTTGCCTGACTTCTAAACCAGTGCCAAACTATAGTGGAGTCTGTCCAATAATAGCTTGGAATTTCATAGAGGGCCAAAGACTTTCGCACTGTAATTGCAAGCCGACTAGCAATAACGGCACCCATCAATTCCAACCTTGGAACAGAAAGCCTTTTCAAAGGTGCTACTCTACTCTTTGCAGCAACCAACCTGCAACTTACTTCTTCTTGCAATGCGCCTCTTATATAAATACAAGTTGCATAGGCTTCCTCACTTGCATCACAAAAGATGTGCAGCTCCAAATTGTCTGGACTATTGTTCAACTCTCCAAAGTACCATCTTGGGATTTCAATGTCTCCAAGATGTGCCAATTCTTTGAACCAATATTTCCACCTTACCACCATATGATCAGGTAACTCTTGGTCCCAACCAAGTCCAATTTCCCAGAGGCTCTGAAACCAAATTTTTGACTTTATCACAAATGGAGCCAGGAATCCAAGAGGATCAAAGACCTTCGAAGCCAAACTAAGAGCTGTACGTTTTGTCCACCTTGTCTCATTCTCGGCCAGCTCTACTAAAGATTTCCCATTGAAGGTAAACAAATCATCATCTTGCTGCCAAACGATGCCTAGCACCTTTGCGTCTATTGCCCACAACTCCTTAATACCAGAATCCTCAATACTTGCTGCTGCGTCAGGTACTACAGAGGAATGACTCATAAACTCTTGTAATTGCGAATGATTGGTCTGCCATTTTCTGAGCTCCATGCCAGCCTCCCTCATTATAGCTCTAGCCTCATGAATATCTGTTTAGCCATTTCTGTATTATCCATGGAACATAGCAAATCATCACATAAACATTTTTCCTTATGTGTTCAATAGTGTTAGGATAGACTTCAGAATATTCTTAAAATGGTACTGCATAGTAGCTGCCAACAGAAATGGACTAGAGCTGAGGCCAAACAACACTGACTTCATTCTATATGCTTGAACCTTAGGTTCATTTTCCAACAAGTCTTTCGTATCCCCCACAGATACCTTACTGCATCTCTGTCCTCTGGTTTTAACTTTATCCGCAAAAAAGCTTGCTTCACATCTGCAGTCAATGCTACTCTACCAAACCTGAATCTCAGTAACAAGGAAAATAAATCTGCATTTAAATTTGGCCCAGCATCCAAACAGTCATTCAAGGACACACCACCTTTGTCCTTGGCTGAGCCATCAAAAACTACCCTCAGTTTGGTGGTAGTTTTGTCTCGCCGTACCACTGCATGGTGTGGCAGATAATGTGCCTCCTGGCTCACCAGCTCACCTTGCACCCTTTCAGCATAGCCCTCCCTTACATAACTTAGGATGGCCTCATCGTATTCAATTAACAACTCCTCATTTTTTCTTAGCCTGTACAATGAAGTCTCCAACCTCCGATTAGCTAGCTGAAGGTTTGAACCGGGTTTGCAAGAATCCTTCCATGGTAGGCCAACTTCATAGCAACCATCTCTAAACCCAATCCCTTTTTCAAAGTGCTCTAAAACATCATTGTTCACTATACTTGCCTGGTTGTCCTTTATACCAATAGATTCAAGTTCCCAAAATGCTTTCAAATGCCTTTCCAGACCATGGCTGTTCTCCTCAATCTTAACAAAGAGAGCCTTAACTTCCATTTCATTGCAATAACTACCATGTAGCATCCAGCCTAGCTTACTTTCAATAGCTACTGGGCCTTGAGATGTACGGACAATATTACCAGTGATGAAGTCCCAATAATAGTCAGCTCCAATCAAAAGACTAATATCTTCTGTTCCCTCAAACTTATTATTGCCCAAATTAATTCCTTTAACTTGCAATTCTTGGACACATGCCATATCTAAACAAGTAGTGACTGGAGCACAAAGTTCCTCAATCTCTACAGCTTGGACCTTGATAGTGGGACTTTGCGGTAACAACCCTTTAACCAGAACTTCTACCTTCTTAAATTTGGTTCGGTTTTGAACGGAACCCCCAAACCCAGAAATTCTTAATTTTCCCTCTTAAGTTCTTTAAACTTCAATTTTCTGGAAATTCTGGTCTTAATAAAACTATACTGGCTACCACTATCAAACAACACTCTTACAGTAGCTTCTCCTCATTCCCAATTAATAAGGCTGCAGTTGTTTGCAATAATCCCCCTTTACTTTTACTCCCTTGCATAGCAGTGGCATGTGCCACTGATGTCTCTACTTCTGGGGTAGGCCTACTAAGAGTGTTTTCACACAATAATGGCTGATGCCTACCATGACATTTTTTGCACAAAATTTTAAACTTACAAAACCTTGCTCTATGACCTTTCAAAAAACATTTAAAACATGCTGTGGACTTAGTTACCCTGTCCTTTCTCTCCTCAAAGGGTAAGGCCTCAGCCACCTCACATTTATATGACTTGTGGTTGCCTTCGCAAAATATACATTCCTTGATTCCCTTTAATTTATTCTCAGAAGAGGCATGTAGAGCTGACACTGTACCTGGGCTATTCCTTTTTGTGGAAACTTTGGTGCTGTGCCTGCCTTTGTCCTCTTGTTTACCATCCCACTGTGCAAACTCAACTCCCTCTCGTCTTGCTAATTCTGTGCCTAAAAGACTTAACATCTGCTGAAGGGGGATGTACACATGTTCTGCAGAGTGTCCCCTACTTAATTCAAGCAAAATTGAGCTAGGCAATTTAGACTCCAGTGTAGGAACCAACATTATACCATACTTTTCCATTCCTACACCCAAGTTGTCCAGAGACCTAGTTCTAATTTCAAATTCATCATATAACTGCCGTAACTCCTTGACACTATTAGGATTATTAACAGGAGGTATAGTTAAAAGTGCACGGAGGTGGCTTTTAATTAAGATCTCTGGCTTACCAAACCGTTTCTTTAATATATCCCAAGCCACATTATAATTAGCCTCTGTTAATGCTAATCCTGCTATAGTCTTTGCTGCCTCCCCTTCCAAGAGGGACCGCAAATAATTAAACTTCTCCACGGCACTTAACACTTGACTAGAATGAACTGCTGATTGAAAACTGTCTGCCCATCCTTGCCATTCCTGAATACTCCCAGAAAATGTTTTGAGTACAAGCCTCGGTAATTGAACTACAGATCTGTTAACCTTAACTTCACAAGCATCATTTGTTGAGTGTTGTGTTTCATTATTAGACCTGGTCTCTAACTGTACTGAGCTGCTAAACTCTTTTGCTCGGAGGCCTACGTTAGTCATATCATCAATAATCTCTTCAAAGTAAATTATGTTATTTTCTATTTCATCCTCTCTATAAGAGCCTCAATTTTAACATTTACCTCACTTAGAGCAACCTTTTTAGTTTCTAATATGGCAAGCTTCGCAGTCACTAAGCGTAAATCCTCTTGCTCTATGGCAGAATCTATAGTGGCAATGACCTTTGTAATTAGACCTTTGTAGGCACTTCTCCTTTTTATAAATTTGTTCAATTCAGATGCACTCATCTTCAATGTAAACAACCCTTGGGCTCAATACCAAATGAGCTGAATTGGCAGAAATACTTAACCAAACTGATCAAACGCAAATTTTACTTTCAAATAAACTGAATTGCTGAGTGGGGTACTAACCAAACACCAGTATGGAATACCAAATTTTCCACCCCAGGACCTTAATTCAATAATGACCCAAAATTAACCAAACCAGAAAAAATATAGGCCAAAAAACGACCGACGACTGGCCAAGTTTCGCAATTGGGCGACCAAACTTTACCCTGGGACCTTAATTCAATAATAACCCAAAATTAACCAAACCGGAAAAAAAGTAGGCCAAAAACGAAGACGACTGGCCAAGTTTCGCAATTGGGCGACCAAACTTTTTACCCTGGGACCTTAACTCAATAATACTCAACCCGTCTAGGCCTAACTTGGGATACAATTTGCACAATCAGAACTTTGCCGAAAAATGGTCACTGACTCAGTCTTGGGGTAGAAATCCGGTTCGAAGGACCATGTTATTTTATTTATTTGTCGGGTTCGAAATCCCAGCTGAGCCGTGAACGGCCAAATTCTAAAGGGCAAGTTCTACCTAAAGCCCAAGTTAAGCTAAATTAAACTTTACGGATTTGAGATCCTATTAGGTCCTACCTCAGGGTAACCTCAGGGTTGCTGACTCGATGCGGGCCTACCTTAGACCTTAAATTACATGAACTTAAAAGGTAAACAAAAGGGTACTATTTGTGGTCTTCTTTATGAACCTTGCAACAACAACGCAACCTGGACTATTGCACGATGCAACAATCATGTATCTAAACAACCAAACTGAATTGCAAGAGAGCTCTCTATCAAACCACACCTTTACGTACGACCTTCCACAAACGAGTAGAAAGACGCGCAGCGTCTCAAAATGATGCCAACAGTGTGACCAAACAATGATGCCACAAGAGCTCAAAAATGCTAGCTCTAAATTAATTTAATTTTTCACTAACCTTACAATTATGAGATGGATATATATACACACCTTAACTTAATATATATACAAGCAATGCTGCATCAATCAGCTTAGTCATCGTATCGCCTTGGGACAACAATGGTTCTTCCTCTTCTAGATTTTCTAACATGGTCAGACAGTCTATTCCTTTTTGGAGCGTGAATGTGACCAGCCAAACTAAACAACCGTTCTACAGGAGCAGAGGATGGTAGTGGTGTGTTATACTTCAGGAAGACCCGTAGAATTCCTGGGTACTGCCTCAGAGATTGGAGAGAATGACTTCCGTCACCCAGATACTGGAAAACTTCCATCTCAGTGGAATCTTGGGTTGCAGAGACTTTAGTGGAAGCAGACTCATAACAGAAGAAATCATCTGCACTTCCGTCAGATGCAGCATCACTTAGTTGTTGCTGGGGGGGGGTCTGTTCGCTGAGGCTCTTAACAGTATTAACCAACATTTCTTGAACCCTCTTTTTGACAATGTTAGTATTAAATTTGCCTTTTATTGTCATCCACTTTAACTTGAACAGAGGATTTGAAGACGATGCCAGTATTGCTGCTTTACACTCATGCGACGCATCAAGGCACATAAACTTTTCAAACCGCTTAGTGAACCCTACTGTGACTGCATTGAGAAGTGGCTGACAATGACGCAATGCCTCCAAATTCAAACGCTCTAGCTTCTTCTCTACAGCTAACAATGTCGGAAGCAGGCAACCGTAAAAATATTCTTTGTGTGACGTGACCAGTAGAGTAGTACTGTCATTAAGTAAATATTTAATAATATTATTATTTATGTATATTCATAAATATAACTCAGTAGTGTCATATTATAACATCTATTTAAATATTTAAAAATTCTTATTAATGTATCGATGTATCGAAGTATCGATTTTTTTCGATACATTTAAGAAAATTGACCTTACCGATACCGATAAATCGATACTTTTGTCAAGTAGCTAAAGCGATACCGATACCGATACAAAAGTATCGATCGATACGTATTGGCGATACATGTATCTAGATACTGCCCATCACTGCTTGTACATGTCGTTTTGGCGGCATAATTTCTTCGTAGGCCTATCGCTCATTATTTTTCTCTTCCTGAGCCTGAGTGAGTATTCCTTGACCTCAACAAGTTATCATATATATACACCAGGCCAGTCAGACAGTAGTAAATCGATAGCGACTCACGAGATTCAACACCTGTAAGTACAAAATAAAAGTATATATATATATATATATATATATATATATATATATATATATATATATATGGGATGAATTTCACAATAAAACACGTGAAATGAATGAATGCTGCAAACCCACAAGAAAAAAGAAAAACGATTCCAAGACCTTTCGTGTATTCAAAGCTACACCTCGTCAGGGAGTGACGAGGTGTAGCTTTGAATACATGAAAGGCCTTGGAATCGTTTTTCTTTTTCCTTGTGGGTTTGCAGCATATATATATATATATATATATATATATATATATATATATATATATATTATAGGGTGTCTCTTATTTTCGAAGTGTTGATTTTTTTAGGTTGCGCCCCCTCAACCAGTTCCATTGGTTGAAAAAACATCACATATAAAAATGTTTTTGGATTGAACAAATTTTAGAGGTCGCCCCCCTTATTAAAGTTCATAAAATATAGCTATTATTTATGCAATTAATATTTGAAATTACTAGCAGTTGTCAAGTATACTAAACATATGTTTTTAATTAATTAATCATCATATTTATGATGAATTCAATTAAATGAATATATTAGAGATAAATGTCAAGTTTGTAGCTGAAAATATTGCTTGATAAGACAAGATCAACCTGTTTAAACATGTTTCATAAAGAATGCTCCAGATTATGTTGCAATTGTTTATTTGTCATCATTCAGTGTTCTGCTGTCATAAGTAAAAGGTGTGTAACTGTGTATCACTATACTTCTTTTTTGCTATTATCAGATAATAAACTATGTTATTTATATTTTTCACAATTATTTATACTGATTTTGTTATTAGTGTTTGAAAAAAATTTAATGAATTTAATGAAAAAATTAGAATTTATGCTCTTAACACATATTATGAAGTTTTAAACAATGTTGCTATTTGTCACAAAGAATTTAATTTAGTTCAATGGAAATTTTACCTGACATGTGTTTCATGATCTGTGTTTCTATCAGTGGCGTCACTAGAGGGGTGCGGGGGGTTTTTGTGCAGTGTTTGAGCAGAAATTTATTATTTTTTATAAAAATATCCCTGTAGTTAGTTATAACAACAAAAACATTTTTCGTAAGCCCAGCTTACATGTATCAATATACCTACAAGGCTAAAACTCTATGCTAATTTACTTTCTGAACCTTCTAATGCGCTCCAGTCAGAGCTGTCATTATTACCCAATTACAATGACGCTTCGAATCACGTGGTTTCGTCTGCACGCTCTACAAGCACGCGCTGTTGTTTTCGTTGCTGCTGGTGTTTTTATAGTTGCTGATTTTGTCAAATTTTCTGTTGTTTTAGCTACAATCAGTGGCGGATCTACTATGAAACTAATGAAGCTTAAGCTTCAGGGCCCCTAATCCAGGAGGGGCCCTGAAGCAACTTTTTTTTTAATGAGTGAATTTTTCAACAAAATCGATGGAGTTTTTTTAAGTGTTTGTTATTAAAATAAGGCTATTTTAGTGATAGAATCATAAGCCAATGGGTTGAAGTACTTAATATTGACCTTAGAATATGCTCTAATACCCATTTCATATGGCCTCAAAATGCCCCTGTAATTGGTCAAATTTCAAAATTTTCTCGGGGGCTTGCAGCGCCCGAACCCCCAGCTGTATGGGCTCGCTGAGCTCGCCAGAATCTATTCATAGTCTACATTTTGGCAGCTGGATCCTCGAATCCTTCGTTGGTGCACGGCTTAATAGTTCTATAGCTCAGCCCTTAGGCTAGAGCCAATCGGAACCATAAAAAGACATCTGAATTCTCAATTCAGGCTGCACTCGTCTCGCTTGTGCATTTTAACACCAAAAATCAGATTTTCACCTCTCTATCCTAACGAGCCCCCTCTGATGACCTTCTACCTCTCTATTAGAGAATGAACCAATACTTTTTTCCGCGCATTGATGTTGGGTGGTGTGATTTTCGTTCCTCCAAATTTTCTTTTTCTTCGTTTTTGGTAAGTTTTCGATTATATCTTTGCTAGTGTTTAGTGTTAAAGATGTATAGGTCAAGGTGTGCTTATAAGCTTGGTCCATAGTTAGCGCGGATGATATTTTTATTTGTATATTTCTGCTGGTTTCGTTAGCCAACAACTAGTGCTTCAGTTCCCATATTTGCCCTATTGTTGCTGGTTGCGAAGGGGCCCCCATAACAGTTCAAGCTTCAGGGTCCCAAAAATGTAGGTCCGCCACTGGCTACAATATTGTGGTAATTAGTATTTGTGAACCTACAGTATATCAATAACTTTTTTGAGAATGAAGCAGTAATTAAAGGAAAAGAAGGAGAAAAATAAAAAAAGGCTTCCGCTCAGTTGTTGCAGCCTCTGTCTTTATGATGTTACAGCCTCAAATTTATGAGTATATTTCCATATGCATTTGTCTACAACTTCTACATTATTTGGGCCGTTATTGATTATGCAAACCTAATCCATTAATGTATCTCATGTAACGGTAAAGTTTAACGTTAAAATTAACATAATTTTGATGTAGTTCTTAAACGTTTTTACTTCGAATTCTATTGTTTTCTTACCGAATTTTCACTTTAACCACATGAAACTATGTAAATGTAAATACATTTAGGCTGTGCGTATGATATTGTAATTTAAAGGAGTAATTTTAATTTTGCTAGTTGTTTATGTCACTACTATTGCCATTACATTCAGTGATATACGGGAATTACGATTTACGAGTAACATTAGTACAAAAAATATTACTAAGGATTCTGTATGGTCTGGTACGGGAGGAGGTCCATGGGGGGGGGGGGTGACACCATGAGTTACCGCACTGGGTGACACCAACCCTAGTGACGCCACTGTTTCTATTTCCAATAAAATAGCAAAATATAAATTTCTACTACAAAAATATTTATTCCTTGTTTCTTAGATTAAAAAATAATAGGAATAATAATTGAGAAAAATAAGTTAGATTTATAAAATAGACCAAATTAACTTTGTTATGTCTACCAAATTTTTTTTTTTTTTGTAATTTAAAAAAGTCAAAACAGTGATTTAGCCCTGCTCTACAAAACCATAACACTACATTAATATTTTGTTTTCTTATTTTGCAGATGAATACAAGAAGACCATTCTATTTGCTCGGATCTACAGTAGATGATATTAAAGGCTCAAAGCTGCCCCCATATAGGCAAGCTTTTGGTTATTTTATGCACCTCCACAGAGAGAAAAACATGACAATCCGCGATGCTCTGCGTCAATCTATTCGAGCCACAATAGTTATCTGGGATAAGGCCAATATTCCTACTCAGCAGGAACCTCGTGCCATGAAGAAGTTAGAGAAGTTCTTTAACGAATGGACTTGCTTGAAGAAGCATGCTTCCAGAACAAGCCAGAGCCATAAAACCAAGGAGGCTGATTTTGTAGAGCGATTGGAAGATCTCTTTGACATCGCCCATGGAGACGCTGAGAAGCTGATCAAGAATCGTGAGGACTGGGAGTTCCTTCAACTGCAAAGACAAAAAGGTCGTCCTGGCTCAATCGGTGGTGTGGACACTGTACATCTTCACCGCACAAAAAATGCAGTCAAACGGTTGGAAGCTGAGGCAGAGAGAAAAAGAAAGTCAGAATCTTTGATGGAGGCGTCTACTAGTCAAGTTGTACTGGCTTCTTCCACATCTTCCAGCAACACTGATGAAAGTGAGAATGAGGAGGAGGAGCCCAAAGGAGCTTGTGCTTTACCAAAATCTAAGAAAAACGAGGCATGAAAAACATCATGACTATTCAGATGTCTGCTGCCCTGGATCGTACACAAATTTCCTCTAGAAAGGCAACATTTATCCTCGCAGAGGCAGCTAAAAGCTTTGGTTTGGACGCTTCAGATTACAACATAAACCAACATTCTATCCATCGCCTTCGAAATAAGAACCGAGCTCGTCATGCTAAAGAACTTAAGGAGCATTTCCATGGAGAATGTTCTATGACAGTCCACTGGGATGGCAAGATGATGGAGGACCTCACCTCGCACAAGCACATTGATCGTCTCCCAGTACTTGTGTCAGGACCTGGTGTTGAACAGCTGCTTGGTGTCCCCAAAATCCCAAACTCAACTGGAGAAGCACAAGCTGAAGCCGTCTTTAACTGCCTGAATGAATGGGGAATTACAGAGAGAGTAAAAGCAATTTTTTCGATACAACAGCTTCAAACACGGGTCAATATAGTGGAGCCTGTGCTCTCATCGAAGCAATATTGGGACATGATGTTTTGTACTTGCCTTGTAGACACCATGTTTTAGATTTATTGTTGGGAGCTGCATTTGAAGCAACATTGGGATCTACATCAACTGGTCCAGAGATATTGATCTTTAAGCGTTTTCGTGACAATTGGACTTCTGTTGATCAAAGCCAGTTCCAAACAGGTGAGACAGACACGATTACTAAAGAAGCAATTATCCAGTCTAAAACTGAACTAATTCAGTTTGCTAGATCCCAGGCACCTATGCTACGGGATGACTATCAAGAACTTTTGGATCTGTCCATCATCTTTCTTGGAGGTGTCCCCAATAAAGGCATCAAGTTTCGTGCACCAGGTGCCATGCATCGAGCTCGCTGGATGTCCAAAGCGCTCTATTCTATCAAGATGTGGCTTTTTCGAAAGTTCAAGATGACTAAGACTGAAGAACGAGGAATTCGAGATCTTTCCCTTTTTTCTGTTCTCATCTATATGAAGGCTTGGACAACATCCTCACTCCCTATTGAAACCCCATTTAATGACTGGCTCCTTATGAGGTCATTGATTAATTATCCTAACAAAAAGATTTCTGATGCAACTAAAAAAAAGCTATCTAACCACTTATGGTACCTGTCTGAAGAAGCAGTTGGTCTTGCTTTCTTTGATGAGCGAATTACTACAGATGTAAAGAAACGCATGGTAAAGGCATTAGAAGATGAGTCCACTGATAGACCACCCAAGCGTCCTCGGATTCCTGAATCGACCTTCTGCTCTGGTGAAGGACTACACCAACTTGTTACAAGAAATACTAGAGAATTCTTTACTAAGCTGAATTTGCCAGAAGGATTTCTGAACAAGGCACCCAGCACTTGGACATCCAACTGTGAATATTTAAGGGCCAGAGCTATTGTTGCAGCTCTATCTGTTGTAAATGACCGGGCAGAACGTGCAGTAGCTTTAGTTCAAGAGCTGAATAAGAAATTGACAGTGGGGGAAGAACAGCTCCAGTTCCTGCTCCAAATTGTTGCAAAACACCGCCAGAGTCACCCAGTTCCATCAAAAACTGTTCTTCTCAAAAATAACCATCAATGAGGTCGCACCTTAAAATACACCATACTGTATAATCATTGTATATTAAATAAATGTTGTATAAGGAAATAATGCTAATTAAAGTAATTAAAGTATGTAAATAGCACTGGCATTTTGAATTTATCTCTATATAATAAACTAATGGTTTTTTTTTGTAGCAATGCTTCATTGCTGATTGTATATAAAAAAAGAGCCAGGAAGGATTTTGGATAGGAGAAAAAGGATTGGGATAAAGAAGGATTGAGGACTAAAGGATGGATTATAACAACATCAAGGATAGGTTAGAAAAGGATCAATGATAAATAAGAAGGCATATACTTATAAAAACGAATCAAACTAAAAAAAGAAGGAAGGAATTATGTGTATAATGAGCATAATCATATGTCAGGAGCTATTATGCCATGGTCACCATTTTTATTAGCCGGGGGCGACCCCTAAATATGAGCCAATTTGTGTCAAACTTTCAAGTTTTAGTTTTTATGCTAAATGGAACTATTTTAGGGGGCGCAGATAAAATAATTCAACATTTCAATTTTTGACTACCCAATAAGAGACACCCTAAATATATATATATATATATATATATATATATATATATATATATATATATATATATATATATACTTATTTATTTATTTATTATTGTATTCCTGCTAGTTATTACACCTAAAAGTATTCCTAACTACAATAAATACAAGTACCTAAGCCGACTTGCAATTTGTGATATCTATAAATGGTAAAATGAAAAGTTGCAAGGTATTCTACTAAAATTGGATTGGATGCACCAAAACTAAAACACAATGCAATTAACTTTATATAATATACTATAATATATAATACTATAATGAGGTGACGTGTGTGTATATATATGTATACAGTCTAAAGTCACTAAAGGGAAAAATCACTAAAAGAAAACTGAATGGCAACACGAAGGGATAAACAGAGCAACGCGGCTGTTCGTTTTGGTTTTGGCTGGACTAGAGCATGGTTATTCATATCTGACTAAATCGTTGGTGCTAAGTTTAATTTGGTGATGTTTCTAAGGTGACAAATGGGGTAGAAAGTTGTCAGTAAATAATAATAGTTAGGGGTAATGTCAAGAGCTTCTAAATTAATAAAGTTAGAGTTTATGTAGACTGCTTTGTGGGACGCAGGAAATCTATGGTAGACCCTAAAGAATATCTAATTCAACGCACCGGTAAGTGCCTTTGTTTGTTGTTTAGAAACCTAGTAACTTAGCGGGGTCACTAACCCCAAGCTATTACATTTGGCGACGAGGATGGGATTCAGTTTGGCTCATTGGATTGAATTTGGTTCATTGGATTAAATTTGGCTCATTGGATTAAATTTGGTTCATTGGATTTAATTTGGCTCATTGGATTTAATTTGGCTTATTGGGTTCAAATGGTTGTTTGGAAAATTGGATGTAGTCTAGTGGGTCGTCCGATTTGGTTGGCTTGTGTGGGTAAGCTACCGTACTATAGCTTAGGTCCCGCCGGCCTAACTCGAAAACTAATTCCTACTCAGCCCTAACTCTAAAACTAATTCCTACTCAGCCCTAACTCTAAAACTAATTCCTACCCAGCCCTAACTCTAATACTAATTCCTTCTCAGCCCTACCTCTAATACAATTTACTATTCAGCCCTAACTGGGGAGTAACTAGATAAAATTTAAACCAAATCTAACCTACTTCACGTTATTTGGCCTAAACTGGCTTTGTTCTAGCATGTCGGTGATTGGCCATATAAGCCCCTACGAAGACTCTTGGGAGGACTTCGAAGCTCATGCCACTAGGGTGAGGTTGTTTTTCGAGGCACATTCCATTCCTGGTACTAAGAAAGTACCTACCTTTTTAACTATAATAGGCCCTAAAACGTTTGGCTTAGTTATGGACCTAGTTGCTCCTAAAGCACCAGAAACTTGCACCTATAGTGAATTGGTACAGGCCCTAACCGATCACTACAAACCCCGAGTAGTTCTCATCTATGAACGTTTCAAATTTTATTCGAGGCATCAGACGGTGAATGAAAGCATTGCCGAGTTTGTTGCAGGAATAAAAGCCCATAGCCGTACTTGTAAATTTGGGGACAAATTAGACGAAATGCTAAGAGATAGGTTTGTAATGGGTCTCAAAGAGGAGTCTACCCAGAGAGCCCTATTAGCTACACAGGACCTAACTTTTAGCCAGGCTGTAGAAATAGCTGCGGCTAGAGAAGCAGCTGCTAAAGATGTTAGAGCTTTTGGCAGTCACAGTAGTAAAGCCCAACACGTAAATAGCTTTAAATCTTCTAGGCCTGGCAGACCTAATGAGCCTACTAGACAGACAAATAAAAGGTATGCGGAAAATACGACTAAACCTACTAATTCAAACGCTAAACAGGAGAAAAAGCCTTCCAAGCCATGTACTGGGTGTGGAAAACACCATTGGAAGAAGGACTGTCCTTTTAAAGAAGCAGTTTGCCGAAACTGTAGTAAAATAGGCCACATAGCTAAAGTTTGTTTTTCAAAGAAAACAAGGGGTGAAAATTCTAATTATAACATTTCTAGTGTAAATCCTCAAAAGGGAAATACTTCGAACATTGGAGTGGAGTACCTATTTTATGAGCAGCAAAGTGGTGATAATACAGGCCCATATATTGTAGATGTAGGCCTAAATGAAATTACAGATCCTCTAGAACTAGATACAGGTGCTGCCCGAACTGTCATGTCCAAAACAGTTTTTGACAAAACTTTCAAAAATACACCTACGTAAACTACATGCATCTAAAACAATACTAAAAAAATATGGGGACATACAAATACCTATTTGTGGAGAAACATCCATCACAGTTACACTCAACAAGAAAACTTTGTCTCATCCCTTAACTCTTTTAGAGGTGGATGAGCAAGGGCCTACTCTACTAGGCCGTGATTGGATTGATGCTTTGAAAATGCCGATTGACAAAATTTTGCCAAAGGGTCAGGCATATCCGTCTGATATAGATTCATTGTTAAGGGACTTTTCTTCTGTTTTTGGGCCTGAAGTAGGCAACCTAAAAGGCCATCAGTTCTGTATAGAAGTAGATCCTAATGTAACTCCGAAATTTTGTAAGGCTCGTTCAATTGCGCATGCACTGCGGAAGAAGGTAGATTTAGAAATTGACAGGCTGCTCAAAGATAAATTATCGAACCAATCACACACGCTAAGTGGGCTGCCCCAGTAGTTCCTGTACTAAAACCTGACAAGTCCGTGCGGTTATGTGGGGATTAACGTTTAACAGCAAATAGAGCAGTCCTTCTAGATTGTTACCCTATACCCAAGTCTGATGAATTACTTAGCTCTCTTGCTGGGGGGTAAATATTTCACAAAACTAGATATGTCCCAAGCCTATGCTCAACTAAGTTTAGATGAAAATTCTAAAGAACTAACTATCATAAATACGCACCGAGGCCTATATAAGTACAATAGGCTATGCTATGGAATAACATCGGCTCGGGTATTTTTCAGAGGACAATGGACCAAGTTCTAGGTCACATTCCGGGGGTACTTTGTTTTCTAGATGATGTCCTCATTTCAGGTTCGTCTTAAAAAGAACACCTAACTAGATTAACTACAGTTCTAAAAAGACTCCGGGATGCCGGACTTAAGCTAAAGAAAGAAAAGTGTTCGTGGGTCACTAACGAGGTTTCATATTTAGGGTTCCGCATAGATGCCTCAGGCATTCATCCAACGGTGGATAAACTAGAAGCAATAAAAAATGCACCACCTCCACAAAACCACAGTTACAAGCTTATTTAGGTCTCCTAAACTTCTAAAGGAAATTTTTGCCTAATGTATCGACTTTCCTTGAACCCCTAAATAAGCTATTACGATCTGGGGAACAGTGGAGATGGGAGAAAACCCAAAAGGAAGCATTTGAGGCTTCGAAGGACGTACTACTAAAGTCCACTCTCCTAGTTTCAGCAGATAGCAGTTCTTTTGGAATTGGGGCAGTGTTATCTCACCACATTGATGGTGTAGATAGGCCTATCTGTTTTGCTTCTAGAACACTAACTGAGACTGAAAGACGATATGCAAAACTTGAACGTGAAGCCTTAGCTTTAGTATTTGCAGTAAAAAAATTTAATTTCTATCTATGGGGTCATGAATTTAAACTAATTACTGACCATAAGCCTCTTTTAGGTTTATTTTCACCTAATAAAAATATTCGAGTTATGGCCTCAGGTAGGATTCAACGATGGGCACTGATTCTACAAACCTATAAATTTGACTTAGTACATCGGTCAGGCAAACTTCTAGGTACGGCTGATGCGCTAAGTAGGTTGCCTTTAGAAAATCCAAATGAATGTGTACCTATACCTACAGAATGGGTTCACTTGGTGGAGTTTTTGGAATCCACTCCAGTATCTGCGGTACAAATAGAGCAGTGGACAAAATCAGACCCTATTCTGTCTAGGGTCATCCATTACTGCTCAGTTGGTTGGCCTACTAAGGTTGAGAGTGAATTACAGCCTTTTTATCAACGTCAGTCTGGAGTCTGGACTCTCGATTTAAAATGGCTGTCTCATATGGGGCCACACAGTGATAATTCCAAATGAAAGCAGGTCGAATTTAGTGAAGGAACTTCACGCTGAACACATGGGTGCAACAAAAATGAAAGAGCTGGCGAGAGCTTATTTCTGGTGGCCCGGGTTAGGTGGAGAACTCGAATCATTGGTTCGTTCCTGTCAAAGCTGCCTAGAGAACAGAGATCTCTCAAGGAAAAGTCCACTTCATCCGTGGGGATGGCCTACTATACCTTGGCATAGGATCCATGTTGACTATGCAAGTCCTATAAATAATACCTATTTCCTAGTCAATGTGGACGCCTAATCTAAGTGGGTGGAAATTTTTCCAACCACTTCCACGACTTCGGTGTTACATCACTAACCCCAAGCTATTACATATATACTATATAGCAGCGTGCAAAACCAAAAAAATATTTACCATTTCATATTTCATGTGGGAAATGATGAGAAACTTAGAAAATTAGGATGAATTTTACACATATATACATATATATATAATTATTTATATATGATACACAGACCGTGCATGGAACAAGGAACTCTTCCGGGATAATTAAATCCACTATAGTCCGAATAAGTAATGGTAAATGACAAATACCATAGTTTTTCTTTTTCATGATGCAAGCCCAACGTGGGCAACGGGTCTCTCGCAAAGAGGTCCCACAAATATAGCTTCCCTCACCAGCTATCTGCAAAGCAGACAGGATCCAGCTTTGGGACATGGATCTAGGGTTTAAAGCAGCCTAGCCCCACTACATTTAGAACCTCAATATAAGTAAAAGACTCGTTGCATTCACGTCGGATTGAATAAATCAAAGAAAAAGGCTGCTTTAAACCCTAGATCCATGTCCCAAAGCTGGATCCTGTCTGCTTTGCAGATAGCTGGTGAGGGAAGCTATATTTGTGGGACCTCTTTGCGAGAGACCCGTTGCCCACGTCGGGCTTGCATCATGAAAAAGAAAAACTATGATATTTGTCATTTAGTTACTGTCCGACATTTACCATTACTTATTCGGACTATAGTGGATTTAATTATCCCAGAAGAGTTCCTTGTTCCATGCACGGTCTGTGTGTATCATAAAAAACTCAGGGAACCATTCTGAGTTCATTCCCATATATATATATATATATATATATATATATATATATGTTACGCCCAAACATCGAAATCGCTCAGTGAGCGAAAAAAACAGCCACAACACGTTGTGGATGCATCTAAGTGACCACACACCGATGTTAGATATTTTTTCGCGTCATGGCCGTTCTCAAACAACCACAACGCGTTGTGGACGATTTGAAACGACCACATACCGATATCTTTCATCAAACTCTATTTAAACACGACGTATATTGAAATGATATAAACACGACGTATATTTATCGACGTATTCACCGATTAAACTAATTAATGACGTAAAAACTCTTTTAATGATATAAACAACCGCTGACGCTATCATATTTTCTTACCGGAATTTTTTAGAGGCAAAAAAACCCTTAAAAAAAAGGGGGAGAGGGGAGCACTACGGAGGCTCCATCCCCGTACCCCCGAGACCTAAATTATACAGGTGATAATATTGAGTAAATGTACCCACATTGCCTGGGTAGCCGGAGCCAAAAGGACTAATGTAAAGGATAAAAAAGCTAAGTGCACTTTTTTAAATTTATTACAAATCCAAATATTGTTTCAAACTAATATAATAAGTAGTCTTAAAATAAAAAGTAGGAGAAACATTATTCTATTTTTCAACACCAGAGTATTGCCAACAATCAAATGACCTAATGGGGCAGACGTATCTTCAGTAGAAAACCAAGGTTGTCTTTTTTGGAAAACATTGGCCTTACCTCCGCACGCATTAGTTTGATATTGCAAACCTAACCTAGCATAACGGGAGAATCTATGCCAAGCGTTATGTGTACGAGTTTTAGGTCGGTGTGTGGTCGTTTCAAATCGTCCACAACGCGTTGTAGTCATATCCGAATCGTCCACAACGCGTTGTGGTTGTTTGAGAACGGCCATGAAGCAAAAAAATATCTAACATTGGTGTGTGGTCACTTAAGTGCATCCACAACACGTTGTGGCTGTTTTTTTCGCTCACTGAGCGATTTCGATGTTTGGGCGTAACATATATATATATACACAAACTCAGAATGGTCCCCTGAGAAACTTATATGTTAAACACAGACCGTGCATGGAACAAGGAACTCTTCTGGGAAAATTAAATCCACTATAGTCCGAATAAGTAATGGTAAATGACAAATACCATAGTTTTTCTTTTTCATGATGCAAGCCCGACGTGGGCAACGTCGGGCTTGCATCATGAAAAAGAAAAACTATGGTATTTGTCATTTACCATTACTTATTCGGACTATAGTGGATTTAATTTTCCCAGAAGAGTTCCTTGTTCCATGCACGGTCTGTGTTTAACATATATATATATATATATATATATATATATATATATATATATATATATATATATATATATATATATATATATATTATAAACATGCTATATGGCATGTCTAAATAATCTAAGCCTGCACACCTGTACATTTCGACACATTTGATAAATTAGCCCATTAATTTATTTTCCTATACATAGCTAATTCAATTCAGCACCCATGGTATTTATTCCTCAACCTAGATAAGTAAAGAATGTTCATATAAAAACATATCCAACATATCTAACTTCTATAAAATCACAGCAGAAAAGACATACAAATGTGTAAATTGTAGGCCCTCCTATATGTTAATAATGTTATATTGCAATATAAATTGTATATATGAAATGTATATAAAAAACTCTCATAAAAAACACCACACACACACCACATGAATACTATATGATATCAATTCTATAACAAGTATTTAAAAAAAAATAGATTTTATGCCATTTAACATTACTCTCTGTTTCCTATTTGTTAACCATTCTTTAATCCAATTTAGCAGCTCAAATTCAAAACCAGATTCGTTTAATTTGTACAACAAGCTAGTATGTGAAACTTTGTCAAAAGCCTTACTAAAATTCAAATAAATTATATCTTACAGACTTGATATTTTGATTGATTTTAAACCATTTTAATATTTAAATATCACATTTAAAAATAGGTTAATTATAAAAAAATTATGAGAGAAAAAAGTATTTTGATGAGAGTAAAATCTGGAAAAACTTTTGAAATAAAGGCAAAATGGCAATTTTTTGCACACTACTATATAGTAAATCATTTTAACGACATTCCCACCAACGTACAATACACAACAAACAAAATATCACACAGCAAAAACCCATAAAGCCGCGCATATATGAAAAGAGAAGTAATAAATTATATTGAAGTATTAAAATATTTTAGGTACTTTCCCGTTATCAAATTAGTGTTATCAAGGACCCCAGACTTTTTTGTCAGATTCGTACGCCACTTGCCAGATTGTCAAATTTCATTGCAAAATGTTTTTTTTAAATGTTAAATAACTAACCAAACCTAACCTAACCTTGGGTTGGGTTAGGTTAGTTATTTTGCCAAAAAAAAATTTAAATGTTATGAAATTTGGCAATCTGGCAAGTGGCGTCCGAATCTGGCAAAAAGTCTGGGGTCCGGGATAACAGGAAAGTACCATATTTTATACCAAATTTTATAAATATTTAGGAAAAATAAATGTACTTTGATATTATATATGTTATTTTATTAGTTACCTATTTATATCCTTATATTAGTGTACTCTGTTAGAAAATCTAGAAGAGGAAGAGCCATTGTTGTCCCAAGGCGATATGATGACTAAGCTGATTGATGCAGCATTGCTTGTATATATTAAGTTAAGGTGTATATATATATATATATATATATATATATATATATATCCGTCTCATAATTGTAAGGTTAGTGAAAAATTCCCTTAATTTAGAGCTAGCATTTTTGGGCTCTTGTGTCATCATTGTTTGGGCACTCTTGTGGCATCATTTTTTTGGGGGCACTGTGCGTCCTTTCTACTCGTTTGTTGAATGCGGCACTTACAGGGCGTGATCTTTTAGGGCCCCGCTGCTACTAGGGGGCCCTAGACAGGCTCCCAGGTCATAGCTCAGTGGGCAAGAATAGGAATATAGCTGAAGTTATTATTAATATTATTGTTATTATTATTATTATCCTTATTATTATTATTATTATTATTGTTGTATTAATTAAAGTTTTTTTATGACAAATGTGATAAAACGGAGACAAACGAAACGTTTTGGTCGTTATCTGTAAATAACTATTGTAAGATCTTATTTCTATATTATTTAACTTTATTCTTACTATATGCTTATACTTTCCTAAATGCTTAATTTTTCTAGTATTGTAAAACATTATTTCACTAATTTACTAATTATTAAGAGATTTTGTAACACTTTAAAACCTAGGATTATTTTCGTTATGTTTTCAAGTTTATTAATTCTTTTCTCATCTTTTTCAGATAATGTGAATTTTGTTGGTTAAAACTTACTGTAAATGGTCTGATTATTTGAATGTATTTGATTAACGTTACAATTATAACAATTATTATTATTATTATCATCATCATCATCATTATTATCATGATTATTATTATTTAGCAGATTAGTTGTGATTAACTTGATGTGACTTCGTGCATCTTGGAAAATGAAACATTATCCATCAGGAGCTGAAAAACGGAAAAAGAAGAAAATAGAGGAGGAGAAGCTTTCCAGTAGCACAGGTGAGATGTGCCACTTGTATATTCTTATGATTACAGTTCAGGCAACTAGGTTAGGTTGACCATCAAGCTAGGCAAGTGCTCAGGAATCGTGTAGAGTAAGCTAGTCTCTGTAATATTTATAATATTTCGAAATGTGAAATTTAATGGATCACATCACCTCAAATTCTGTTCACACAGATCAATTATCAAACAAGATAAGAAAGAGTATTTTAGCAAAAATTAACAGAATATGTAATGTTATGTTCTTCTCAGGAGCACTACTGAAATATTTGGAAAATCCATCCTCAGCAAAGCCTGATGAGCATCATGAGCCAACAGCAGGACCATCCTCTATGCAACCTCAAACACCAGTAGAAGTAGAGACTGATGAACCAACAAGTGGCCCATCTTCTGTTCAGCTTCAAACACCACACACAGGCATTTCTACTGAGCAACAAGAACCAAGATCTGCTCCACCGCTTGATCCGTATGACTGGCCAGTTGTCCTGTCAGATGCCTTGAAGACAGATCTGGTGTCTCGAGGACCATTTCAAATCAGTCCAGATTTCACATTCCCTAAAAGAGAGGACGGTAGAAGCGTTCATCACCATTACATGTACAGAACATTAATTAATGGGGAAAAAATAAAGCAAAGCTGGCTGATGTACTCAAGAAGGAATGATGCTCTTTATTGCTTCTGCTGCAAGTTGTTTTCAAAGAAGTCGTACAAACTAATTACGGGTGGACTTTCAGACTGGATAAACGTTGGTTCGTTTCTGAAAGGCCATGAAAATAGTTCAGAACATGCAGATAACATGGCAACATGGAAGGATCTGGAACTGCAGCTAAAAACTGGGAGGACCATTGACCAAACTGAAATGTCATTAATGGAGGTAGAGCGAAGATGCTGGCGAGATGTTCTCACACGTCTTGTAAGTATAATCCAATCACTGGCAGAGAGAGAGACCTTGCTTTCAGGGGGTCTTCCTCTACATTGTATAATCGAGACAATGGCAACTTCTTGAAGGAGGTTGAGCTGCTTGCCAAATTTGATCCAGTGATGAAACAACACATCAGCAGTAGGGTTTCTTTACCGGGATCCCGGTAGATTTTTAGCTAATTTAAATTTCCCGGGAAATTCTCCCTGTCCCGGGAAATCCCGGGATATTGCAATCACTCTTTCTGAAGAAATTCAAACTGAAGATGACGAACATAATGACAACATAGATGAAGATGGAGAAGATTTCAATCATAGTATTGATTTTGAAAGTGTTTTGTGTGAGCGCTTTGATGAGGATCCGTTCGAGATAGATATTTCATTTGGATCGCACGACACTGTAGGTAAAGAAATCAACGTGTCTCAAATCATCAATAAAGTCAGAAAAATAGCAAAAAAAATTCGCAAATCACCTTTAAAGAATAACATCTTACAAGGATATGTTCAACAGGAACAAGGAAAAAGTTTGCATCTATTGCTGGATTCCAAAACCAGATGGAATAGTCTTTTAGCCATGCTGGAGCGATTTATCAAAATAAGGTCATCCGTATCGAAAGCTCTCATCGACTGCAATAAAGATATGGACAATTTTGACCTTGACAAACAAGAAGTTGCTGTAATTCGTGACATTGTGGCATCGCTGGAGCCATTAAAAGTTGGAGCAGAAAAGCTTGGCAACAGAGAATCGACTTTACTTTCATCAGAAGGTGTTTTTTTCTTTCATTTTGAACGAACTAAATCAACTAAACACACCTTTTTCAAAAAAACTAAAGGAGTCGTTCATTCGACGCATAACAGAGAGAAGAAATGAGAACTTGACTGGCCTCATACAATACCTCAATAGTGGAAAGAATTATAAAAAGGTCGCAACTTTCGCAAGTGACAGAAGTTTGCCAGCCTTACCAACCAAGTCTATGTTAATTTCATCAGCAAAGCAGATGTTAGATCGCCTTTTTGGAGTACCTGCTGATTCTACCTCTAGTGAGACAGATGAAGATAATGATGTGCAAGAATCAGCTGTCCCTCAGTCATCTTCGATGACTCTAGCTGAAAGGCTTGATGCAGCTATTAAAGCAGCCGAGGTAGAGAAATCAAGAACACTAGACAGCAAAGCAAGCGCTGCAAAGCACCTTAAAAGGAACTAGAGATCTTCGAGGCTACGGGCGAAAAAACGCAGAACATCTCTCTTCTCTTGAATGCATTAAAGACGATTCCACCCACGTCAATAGAATCGGAAAGGGCATTCTCAGCAGCAGGACTTTTCGTGACTAAAATGAGAACAAGATTGAGTGATCGAAGTATTGACCATCTTTGTTTTTTGAAATCGTACTATAAAAATTCAGTGATAATTTTTTTGGTTGAATTCATTGAAGTTCTTTGCAATTTGAAGGTAATTTTTATTTTTTCTTTAAATTTTCTAAGCAATTCAATGTCAAATTTTTTTTCGTTGTATTCATTAAGTTTTCAATGAAACGGAGCAATTTTTTTATTTGTGAAAATTTTCTATGTAATTCAAAAGTATTTTTTTTAATACATATTTTTCACAGCAATATTATTTTATTTTGCCCATCATGGAGATTGCAGAACTTATTAAATGACTATAAAAAAAAATTATAAAAAAATTATACCCCCTCTTTCTAGGTTAATTTATTTTATAATATATTTTAAATATAATTAATTATATCCCGGGATTTCCCGGGATCCCGGGAAGGGAATAATTTTTATCCCGGAATCCCGGGATAAGCAAAAGGCCGGGAAATGAGAAACCCTAATCAGCAGAGTCGAAAGTGGCCAATATAGTCATTCAAGTTACCTAGGAAACATCATTCAAAATGAGCTCATTGGGTCCATTAGTGGGAAGATCTTGGATGCCATTGTTGCAGAAATAAAACAAACTAAATATTACTCATTCATTTTAGACTGCACTCCAGACATAAACCACCAAGAACAGATGTCGATTATTATGAGAACTGTTAAAATGGGTGAAGTACCAGAAATAAAAGAATACTTCTTGGGCTTTCTTGAGGCTTCAGAAAGTACAGGCCTGGGTTTATCAGTTCTGATTCTGAAGAGACTAGATGAAGTGAATATTCACTTTGATGACTGCAGAGGATAGTCATATGACAACGGAGCGAACATGAAGGGCAAGAACAAAGGTGTTCATGCAAAGTTATTAGAGAAGAACTGTCGTGCACTCTATGTTCCATGTGGGGCTCACACTCTGAATCTTGTAGTGGCTGATGCAGCTAAAGCTTCCACAGATGCCATCAGCTTCTTTGGCAACGTACAAAAATTGTACAACCTTTTTGCAGCAGCTACACAGAGATGGACAATCCTAAAGAAGCACGTGAACATAACACTCAAGTCTTGGAGTGAAACCAGGTGGGAGAGCCGGCTTAAGAGCATTGAGGCTTTGCGATACGAGAGCCACAACATCAGAGAGGCCCTGTTGAAAGTCAGAAACAATGCCACAAATGCCATAGCCAGGACTGAAGCACAAGCACTTGCAGAGGAGGTAGGGTCTTATCGCTTTCAGATTTGCACAGTAGTATGGTATGACATTCTTCATGCAGTTAACCATGTGAGCAAACTTCTGCAGTCTCCTACAATGCAGTTTGATGTGGCAGTCAACCTCCTCACAAAAACAAAAGACTCACTCACCAGCCACAGAAACACAGGTTTTGTTGCAGCACAAGTCGTAACTAGGGACATATGTGAGGAAATGAATGTGGAGGCTATGCTGAAGGAGAAGAGGCTCAGATCCACAAAAAAGCACTTTGCTTACGAAGCTCCTGACGAACCATTTAGAGAAGCCTTAAAGAGGCTGGAAGTCAAATTTTTCAATGTGGTAGTGGATTGTGCCATCGTGTCAATAAATAAGAGACTCAAAACATTAGATGATGTGAGGGACATATTTGGAGTTTTCCTAAACTTCACCACAATGAACAAGGAAGACTTGTCCTGCAAGTGTGAAAAGCTCTCTAAGATACTGAGCTTTGGAGCTGACTCTGACATTGATGGAAGAGAACTGGCCCTCGAAATTAAGAACTTGTCGACTTTACCTTCACACAACATGACTGCATTGGAGCTTCTCTCCTTCATTCATCAGAAGCAACTGGAGAAACTATACCCCAATCTCTGGGTTGCACTAAGAATTGCCTGCACTCTACCTGTGAGTAGCGTCAGCCGAGAGGAGCTTCTCTAAGATGAAGCTAATCAAGAACTACCTCAGATCATCAATGGGGCAGGATCACCTCAGTGGCCTTGGCATCATAAGCATCAACCAGGACGTTGGCAGGGAGATTTCATATGATAATGTTATTGATGATTTCGCGCAGAAAAAATCTAGGAGGCAAAAATTTTGAAGATACAAACTGTTCTGTATAACTGTTAGCTATTACACGATTGTATCGTAGAGTTAGTAATTGTTTGGTAGTTGATAATTGCATTATTTTTTTATACATAGTTCTGTGTCATTTTTTCTAAATAATGTATAAGCTAATTTTCAAGAATTTCATGAAGAGTATTTTTTTCTCTTTGTCTTCTGAAAGTACATATTTATTGTTTTGGACATAAATGTTTCATTAAAATTGTTTCATAATTGTTTTTTATTAACACAGCCATTTTTTGTATGTGTGTGCTGATGTGATGTAGTAAGGCGGGAGTTGGTGGATGGATGGGGTGGAGCCTCAAATGGGTATACTGCTTAGGGCCCCCTAATGGCTAGAAACGGCCCTGCAACTGAGGCCTAAGGTAGGCCCACATCGAGTCAGCAACCCTGAGGTAGGACCTAATAGGACCTCCAAGTCCTTAAGTTTTTAGTCTAGCTTAACTTGGGCTGTAGGCAGAGCTGGGCAATAAATACATTGAATGTATTTAAATACTAAATACATGGGAGAAATGTATTTAAATACTAAATACATTTTACGAATGTATTTAGATACTAAATACAAAATACATCAATTGTATTTAAATACATTTGTAAATACATTTTAAATATATACAAATTTGCTTGTTGAAGCCATGACACGCACACGATAAAGAAATCAACCGCTTTCGACTAAAAGTGGCACACAACTGATTGAACTGACACGTTGAAACATGAACCATGCTGTACTACACTGTCGACGCGTCGTACTGTGCTAGTACAGAACGTGTATTAAACCAGTAAAAGTATTTACATTTTTATATTTTGAGTATTTAAATACATTGTATTTAAATACTCATTAAAGTATTTAAATACATTGTATTTAAATACTCATTAAAGTATTTAAATACTATATTTAAATACATGAAAAACAATGCATTTATAAATACAGTTCTAAATACACAAATGTATTTAAATACTGCCCAGCTCTGGCTGTAGGTTAAACTGGCCCTTCAGAGCTTGGCCGTTCACGGCTCAGCTGGGATTCTAAACTCAATAAAATAAAAAATAACATGGTCCTTCGGAACCGGACTCTAGCCCAAGACTGAGTCAGTGACTATTTTTCGGCAAAGTTCTGATTGTGCAAATTGTAGCCCAAGTTAGGCCTGGACGGGTTGAGCATAATTGAGTTAAGGTCCCAGGGTAGAAAGTTTGGTCGCCCAATTGCGAAACTTGGCCACTAGTCTGTCGTTGTTTTGGGCCTACATTTTTACCGGTTTGGTTAATTTTGGTTTATTATTCGTAGGCGAAGGTTGCAGATTTCAGTGCACCAGTTACTTGAGTGGAAAATTTGGTATTCCATACTGGTGGTTGGTCAGTACCCCAACCAAGCAATTCAGTTTATTTGAAAAAAGCAAAATTTGAGTTTGATCAGTTTGGTTAAGTATTTTTGCGGTAATTGTATACAATATCCCCCTCACCTCAGTTTCTAATGAAAATAATTGCAATGTGTAGAAAATAATAAATAAAACCTTTCCTTTAAGTAAAAAAAATTTCGGTCGATCATATTTATGGATATTATTTAATTAACGATATCCATTTGACGTGACGTTTTTCTGATTGGGCTATTTTTTCGCTACTCTGCGACTTAATTCGTTGGTTGGTTTCTGTTCTGGCTATTTTTTTTTCTAATTGGATTCAGTTTGGATAATACCTCAGTTTGGTCGTGTTTGTGATAAAATTATGACGTGCTGTTCCTGTGGTTTCGACTTTGAGAACTTGATTCGTCATGTGCTCTAGATGAAGACTAAAAAAGTGCATAACTTACAGAGCTGGGCAGTATTTAAATACGTATTTAAATACATTTGTGTATTTAGAACTGTATTTATAAATACATTGTTTTTCATGTATTTAAATATAGTATTTAAATACTTTAATGAGTATTTAAATACTCAAAATATAAAAATGTAAATACTTTTACTGGTTTAATACACGTTCTGTACTAGCACAGTACGACGCGTCGACAGTGTAGTACAGCATGGTTCATGTTTCAACGTGTCAGTTCAATCAGTTGTGTGCCACTCTTAGTCGAAAGCGGTTGATTTCTTTATCGTGTGCGTGTCATGGCTTCAACAAGCAAATTTGTATGTATTTAAAATGTATTTACAAATGTATTTAAATACAATTGATGTATTTTGTATTTAGTATCTAAATACATTCGTAAAATGTATTTAGTATTTAGTATTTAAATACATTTCTCCCATGTATTTAGTATTTAGTATTTAAATACATTCAATGTATTTATTGCCCAGCTCTGATAACTTAACATGTTATTACATTATCATTTGTATAATTTAGGTCTCGGGGGTACGGGGACGGAGCCCCCGTAAAGATCACGCATCAGAAATTGATCGGTATAGGGTTCACTTTGTGATGCGTGATCTTTACGGGGGCTCCGCCCCCGTACCCCGAGACCTAAATTATACAAATGATAACGTCATAACATGTTAAGTTATGCACTTTTTTAGTCAAAAATACATTTTTCTAGTATACATTTTTCTAGGTTAGGTTAGGTAAAGTTAGGTTAGGTTGGTTTCCGAAAATAAATAAAGTAATTACATGCGATAAATAAAGGTTTTACATCGATTGTGAAGTCAATTTCATAAAATTGAGGTGAGGGGGATTTTGTATACAATTACCATTTTTGCCAATTCAGCATATTTGGCATTGAGCCCAATTGTTATTTGCACTGAAGATGAGTGCAGCTGAATTGAACAAGTTTAGAAAAAGGAGAAGCGCCTTCTAATTACAAAGGTCATTGCCACTATAGATTCAGCCATAGAGCAAGAGGATTTAAGCTTAGTGACTGCACAGCTTTCCATATTAGAAACTAAAAAGGTTGCTCTAAGCGAAGTAAATGTTAAAATTGAGGCTCTTATAGAAGAGGATGAAATAGAAAATAATATAATTTACTTTGAAGAGATTAGTGATGATATATTTAAAGTATGCCACAGAGCAAAAGAGTTTAGCAGCTCAGTACAGTTAGAGACCAAGTCTAATAATGAAACACAACCCTCAACAAATGGTGTTTGTGAAGTTAAGGTTAACAGATCTGCAGTTCAATTACCGAGGCTTGTCTCAAAACATTTTCTGAGAGTATTCAGGAATGGCAAGAATAAGCAGACAGTTTTCAATCAGCAGTTCATTCTAGTCAAGTGTTAAGTGCGGTGGAGAAGTTTAATTATTTGCAGTCCCTCTTGGAAGGGGAGGCAGCAAAGACAATAGCAGGTTTAGCATTAACAGAGGCTAATTATAATGTAGCTTGGGATATATTAAAGAAATGGTTTGGTAAACCAGAGATCTTAATTAAAAGCCACCTCCGCGAACTTTTAGCTATACCTCCTGTTAATAATCCTAATAGTGTCAAGGAGTTACGGCAGTTATATGATGAATTTGAAGTTAGAACTAGATCCCTGGACAACTTGGGTGTAGGAATGGAAAGGTATGGTATAATGTTGGTCACTATACTGGAGTCTAAATTGCCTAGCTCAATTTTGTTTGAATTAAATAGGGGACACTCTACAGAACATGTGTACATCCTCCTTCAGCAGATGTTAAGTCTTTTAAGCACAGAATTAGCAAGACGAGAGGGAATTGAGTTTGCACAGTGGGATGTTAAACAAGAGGACAAAGGCAGGCACAGCACCAAAGTTTCTACAAAGAGGAATAGCCCAGGTACAGTGTCAGCTCTACATGCATCCTCTCAGAATAAATTAAAGGGAATCAAGGAAAGCATATTTTGCGAAGGCAACCACAAGTCATATAAATGTGAGGTGGCTGAGGCTTTACCTGTTGAGGAGAGAAAGGACAGGGTAACTAAGTCCACAGCATGTTTTAAATGTTTTTTGAAAGGTCACAGAGCAAGGTTTTTGTAAGTTTAAATTTTTTGGCAAAAAATGCCATCGCCGGCATCAGCCATTATTGTGTGAAAACACTCCGAGTAGGCCTACCCCTGAAGTAGAGACATCAGTGGCACATGCCACTGCTATGAAAGGGAGTAAAAGTAAAGGGGGATTATTGCAAACAGCTGCAGCATTAATTGGGAATGATGGAGAAGCTACTGTAAGAGTGTTGTTTGATAGTGGTAGCCAGTGTAGCTTTATTAAGACCAGAATTTCCAGAAAATTGAAGTTTAAAGAACTTAAGAGGGGAAATTTAAGAAAGTCTGGGTTTGGGGGTTCCGTTCAAAACCGAACCAAAGTTAAGAAGGTAGAAGTTCTGGTTAAGGGGTTGTTACCACAAAGTCCCACTATCAAGGTCCAAGCTGTAGAGATTGAGGAATTTTGTGCTCCAGTCACTGCTTGTTTAGATATGGCATGTGTCCAAGAATTGCAAGTTAAAGGAAATAATTTGGGCAATAATAAGTTTGAAGGAACAGAAGATATTAGTCTTTTGATTGGAGCTGACTATTATTGGGACTGCATCACTGGTAATATTGTTCGCACATCTCGAGGTCCGGTAGCTATTGAAAGTAAGCTAGACTGGATGCTACATGGGAGCTATTGCAATGAAATGGAAGTTAAAGCTCTTTTTGTTAAGATTGAGGAGAACAGCCATTGTTTGGAAAGGCATTTGAAAGCCTTTTGGGAACTTGAATCCATTGGCATAAAGGACAAACAGGAGAAGCAGGCGACTCCAGTGAACAGTGATGTTTTAGAGCAATTTGAAAAAGGGATTGGGTTTAGAGATGGTTGCTATGAAGTTGGCCTCCCTTGGAAGGATTCTTGCAAACCCAGTTCAAACCTTTAGCTAGCTAATAGGAGGTTGGAGACTCCATTGTACAGGCTAAGAAAAAATGAGTTGTTAATTGAATACAATGAGGCCATCCTAAGCTATGTAAGAAGGGCTATGCTGAAAGGGTGCAAGGTGAGCTGGTGAGCCAGGAGGCACATTATCTGCCACACCATGCAGTGGTACGGCGAGACAAAACTACCACCAAACTGAGGGTAGTTTTTGATGGCTCAGCCAACAAAGGTGGTGTGTCCTTGAATGACTGTTTGGATGCTGGGCCAAATTTAAATGCAGATTTATTTTCCTTGTTACTGAGATTCAGGTTTGGTAGAGTAGCTTTGACTGCAGATGTGAAGCAAGCCTTTTTGCGGATAAAGTTAAAACCAGAGGACAGAGATGCAGTAAGGTATCTGTGGGTGGATACGAAAGACTTGTTGGAAAATGAACCTAAGGTTTAAGTATATAGAATGAAGTCAGTGTTGTTTGGCCTCAGCTCTAGTCCATTTCTGTTGGCAGCTACTATGCAGTACCATTTTAAGAAATATTCTGAAGTCTATCCTAACACGATTGAACACATAAGGAAAAATGTTTATGTTGATGATTTGCTGTGTTCCGTGGATAATACAGAAATGGCTAAACAGATATTCATGGAGGCTAGAGCTATAATGAGGGAGGCTGGCATGGAGCTTAGAAAATGGCAGACCAATCATTCTCAATTACAAGAGTTTATGAGTCAGTCCTCTGTAGGACCTGATGCAGCAGAAAGTATTGAGGATTCTGGTATTAAGGAGTTGTGGGCAATAGACACAAAGGTGCTAAGCATTGTTTGGCAGCAAGGAGAAGATTTGTTTACCTTCAATGGGAAATCTTTAGTACAGCTGGCTGAGAATGAGACAAGGTGGACAAAACGTACAGCTCTTAGTTTGGCTTCGAAGGTCTTTGATCCTCTTGGATTCCTGGTTCAAAGAATTGGCACATCTTGAAGACATTGAAATCCCAAGATGGTACTTTGGAGAGTTGACCAATAGTCCAGACAATTTGGAGCCGCACATCTTTTGTGATGCAAGTGAGGAAGCCTATGCAACTTGTATTTATATAAGAAGCACATTCAAAGGGGAAGTAAGTTGCAGGTTGGTTGCTGCAAAGAGCAGAGTAGCACCTTTGAAAAGGCTTTCTATTCCAAGGTTGGAATTGATGGGTGCAGTTATTGCTAGTCGGCTTGCAGTTACAATGCAAAAGTCTTTGGCCCTTTACGAAATTCCAAGCTATTATTGGGCAGACTCCACTATAGTTTGGCACTGGTTAAGAAGCCAGGCAAGGAAATGGAAACCACTTGTTGCCAATAGGGTGGAGGAAATTCAAGCACACACAGATCCAAAGCAATGGAAGCATTGTCCAGGCATCCAAAACCCAGCTGATTTATCAACACGAGGAATTTCGGTGAAAGATTGTAGTGCCTTGCACCACAAGATTATTCTTTATTAGTGAAAACTGCCACAAATTGGCATGAGTGAAATATTTAAATCTAAAATAAATAAATAAATAAATAAATAAATAAATACAAGTTAAATATGTCCAGTGATCAAATTTAATGCTTAAGAATTCAGTGTGGTGTGACTAGACATGAATGGGCTTTTAAGGATTATTGGCTGGTTGGTAAAATTATTAAGTAAAAACAAACTTGTGTGCAACGACAACACAAAGGACGCCAAAAAAACATTATTCGAAATCACCCCGCCAGCAAGCAAAGTTCCTTTTGGTATGTTTTGTATTTATTATAATTATTCTTTACTATTTCATATCTGTATGCAATACCGCATACTGCAGATACTAACGCCTTATACCATTTGCAATTAGTACTAAGATTCATACTACAAATAGTAATGTAAGATTCATATAATAAATTACTTAGGCTAAGTTAGGTCTAGGCTAAAGCCAAATTGTAACTAGCCTAACTGAGGCCTACCATAGTCTTTGTTTTAGATTAACCTCAGCTCAATATGTTGAAGAGGCAAAGGCCTGCCTATTAAATTTTCTTAGTATATTTTACTTTATAAGCCTATTATGTTTCATGTTATTTTCTTAGCAGATGGCCTACTAATCATTTGTAGCCTACATATTTCCTTTAGTTTTCCCATTCAACTTAACACAATCCCATAACCAGAATTAACTGTAATTTATCATCCACAGGTTACTGGGGCCTATATAACCTATATGTATTTTAATTATTAATTATTGCCATTTTTATTATTCTTTTTCTCTGAAATATCACTTACAGTATTCTTGTCTATCTCTTTGCAGACAAGGTTGTCATTGTGGCTATTATCTTTTAGTTATTATTGTTATTATTGCTATTATTATTATTAGTATTATTGCATATTCCTTATTATAATCAGTATTATTTGCAGACTGTTATATATTAGCCAAACAGGCCATTATTTAATCTCACCATTATAAGTCCATCAAAGTTGTTACGGGTAAAAATCCCCTTTGCATATACTTATTAATTGTTGTTAATAAAATATAAAAATTCATATTGATTTAATAATCAGTCCTTCCCTTCTTTTATTAAAATTAACTTTGCGCCGCAGTGCCGGATGCCAATCTAGTACTTGGGCGCTGGTGACCCTGGCATATAGTTAATTATCTACGTAAACTTGTAAAGGTCTAAATAAATAAAACTGGACTCTTACAATTGGTGACCAAATACCGTAATTTATGCAAAAAAAAATTTCTAAAAGTTTTTTCTCAATTTTTGTCAATATATTCAGTCTGCATCTATAATTTTATTAAATTCACTAGTACAAAGCACTCACCTGTACTAGAAGTATATTCTATTGCAAAATATATTCCTTTTATTTTGCCTTTTTATAAATTCAGCATTTTCTAAAGTTTTTTTATGCAAAATTAACAAACAGCTATACGCAGACTATTTTTCTGCTAATATTGGGCTACATCATAAAAAAGTTTTTTACTTATTTTGCAAACAGCCTATACGCAGACTATTTTTCTGCTAATATTGGGCTACATCATAAAAAATTTTTTTACTTATATTTTGTAAACAGCCTATACGCAGACTATTTTTCTGCTAATATTGGGCTACATCATAAAAAAATTTTTTTACTTATATTTTGTAAACAGCCTATACGCAGACTATTTTTCTGCTAATATTGGGCTACATCATAAAAAAATTTTTTACTTATCTTGCAAAGCCTATACGCAGACTATTTTTCTGCTAATATTGGGCTACATCATAAAAAAAAAAAAAAAAAAAAAAAAAATTTTACGTAACTTTTTGTTATTGGCATTCATAACTCAATTGAGTCTCATACTCAACCAAGCTTACCTGAAGCCATTATTTACATTCAACAACATTTGTTGAAATCTTGTCAGTTTGTGACACATTTTAAATTTTTTTTAGTACCTTGTAACAAATAATAGCCACAATGACCAACAACAACCTAGGGTCATCCAACGGTGGTACTCCAAATTCACCACCTATAACGGACTTTCTCACAATGTATCAGCCTACCACTCCACAATTCACCGCTGAAGAGCCTGGAATCTTTGTGAGTCAACTGCGGGATTATTTCGAGATAAAAGGAGTTACGGACCCACGAACCAAGTTCCTTGTCACAAAGAACCTC
The DNA here is from genome assembly GCA_023014485.1 of Bathynomus jamesi. NCBI lineage: Eukaryota > Metazoa > Arthropoda > Malacostraca > Isopoda > Cirolanidae > Bathynomus > Bathynomus jamesi. The sequence continues at coordinate 263,222 of JAJOZX010002062.1, read as the reverse complement.
CTGCCTACACAAGTATACAAAGTAGTGCGGGATGTAACTCTATTGCCTCCGTCTGACCAAGCTTTTGAGAGCCTCCTCAGCGAGTTAGTCAGGAGACTCGGCCAATCAGAAGAAGAGCGACTCAATGCTCTACTCAAGGACCAAGTTCTTGGGGATCAAACGCCAACAGCCTTCCTGAGACATCTGCAAGACCTGGCTGGACAGACCAATGAAGACGATAAAAACTCACCCTTAATGCGACGCCGCTTCCTCAATGGTCTCCCTACTGCCCTACGGCCAATGCTCCGTTGTATGCCAGATGATACAGACCTCCTCACAATGGCCAAAACAGCTGATAAGATGATGATTGAAATCCACCTGGCCAAGTAGATAACCACACCCATCACCCCCAAATCTGTGCCACGCAGGACGACAATCTGAGTCCGGCTGCACAAGGTCTTAAAGTATCCAACGAAATTCTACAAACTTAAAGAAGAATTTAAAGCTCTCCGAATAGAGCTAGCTAACAACAGGGAACGAGAGAGAAGTTCTTCAAGACAGGACGACCCTCTGGTCCAATTAGAGCCTCCCAATATGAACCTGGACAACGCCTCGTTCTCCTACAACCACAGCCACCGCAAACAGGTCAGTTGGTTGCTCCTAATCCAAATCTATTAGCCTTACCTCATCCTCAATCCTCAATCCCCACTACTCAGCCCCATTCTCAACCTATTTCCTTACCACAGTCTACTGTTCATACCCCTCCTTGCTGGTATCATGAAAAGTTTAAAGATCGTGCAACGCGCTGTCTCACACCTTGCCCATGGACTCCTAACCCTCCTTTAAACTAACCAGGCTGGTGTCACAGGCGTCTGACGCTACAGCCTCTCAAGCCTCTCCTCCTATCCTTACTTCAACTAACCCTACCACTACCTCATTTAACACTGTCAAACCAACACCTACGTACGCAAGTAAAGTTAAAGAATCGCAACCTACTTATTCAACCACAGCTAATTTAATACCCCCAACTAATTCTCCAAATACAACACAAACTCCTTCCCACAGCAATACTAACCTTCTTCCACAAAAATTTAATGATTCACAAACTACTGCACCACCTGGTCCAACATTCACCTTGCATGATCCACTTTCAGGCTATGCATTCCTTATTGACACTGGAGCTCAATACAGTGTTATTCCTGCAACAGCCGCAGACCGTGCAAACGGACCTTCTCCTTTCATTTTACGTGCAGCTAATTCTTCATCTATTCACACTTATGGACATCGTTCTATTTCAGTTTCTCTTGGACTTAGACGTGTTTTCCGCTGGATATTTCTTGTCGCGGATGTATACTCCAATGTTAGGCTCTGATTTTCTTTCTGCTAATGATTTATTAGTCGATGTTCGTAGAGCACAATTAATTGATAATGTCACATATCTTTCAGTAATTGGTTCTCCTACCGTGCACCCCTCTTCATTATTGGCAAGTTCTCTGCCACAGTGCTCACCTGCTATAGAGCAGCTCCTAAATGAATTTTCTTCACTTACTCAACCCTGTTCTAAGGATACCCCTATTAAACACTGTTGTCCACCGTATTGATACGGTAGGCTCACCTGTTTTCACCCGCCCACGTCGCTTAGCTCCAGATCGTCTTGCAATTGTGAGACGAGAGTTTGAACACATGCTTGAACTCGGTATTATACGGCCTTCAAGTAGCCCGTATGCCTCTGCTTTACACATGGTCCCAAAACCTACACCTGGAGACTGGCGTCCATGTGGAGATTATCGTGCTTTGAATGACAACACGATTCCAGATCGCTATCCCCTTCCTCACTTACACGATTTTACTTCTGCTCTCCATGGCACCACAGTATTTTCACGCCTTGACTTGGTGCGAGCCTTTCATCAAATTCCTGTACACCCTGATGATGTACATAAAACTGCTATAACAACCCCTTTTGGGTTATTTGAAATGACAAAAATGCCATACGGACTGCGTAATGCGCCCAAACTTTTCAACGCTTCATTGATGAAGTGTTGAGAGGTCTCTCCTTCACTTTCACATATGTCGATGACATTCTCATCGCAAGTTCTTCTCCCTCAGAACATATTCAACATTTACGCTTAGTTTTTTCTCGGTTGGCAGAATATGGTGTATTGCTAAACCCTGAAAAATGTGTCTTTGCTGTAGATGAACTCACCTTCTTAGGACACAAAGTTACTTCGAAGGGCATTTCTCCTCTCGAAAATAAAGTATCTGTCATAAGGTCTTTCCCACAACCGCAAACTCAAAAGCAACTTCGCCGCTTTTTAGGGATGGTAAACTTCTACCATCGCTTCATTCCTCAGTGTGCAAACATTCTTGCACCCATAACCTCTCTTCTTCGCCAATCAAAAAGGGGCAGATCCACTGCAGTTCTGTGGAACCCCGAAGCTACCAACGCTTTTTCACAAGCAAAAGAGGCTATAGCACGAGCTACATGCCTTGTTCACCCTCAACCAGACGCTCCTCTGAACTTAGCCACTGATGCCTCTGACGTTGCCGTGTCAGGAGTGCTCCAGCAGCTTGTTTCAGGCGTTTGGGAACCTCTCGCATTCTTTTCACGCAAGCTCTCACCTTCACAAATGAGGTACAGCACTTTCGGTCGAGAGTTGCTGGCGATATACCTCTCCATCCGTCATTTCAGGTCATTCCTGGAAGGACGTGACTTTAGCATTTTTACGGATCATCGTCCGTTAATATTTGCTCTCCATTCTCAATCAGACTCTCATGCTCCTAATGAGCGAAGATACCTTGATTTTATTCTTCAATTTACTTCAGACATTCGACACATTTCAGGTTCTTTGAATGTTGTGCCGGATGCGCTGTCTCGCATCTCAGCAATTTCTGACCCTGGACACTCTCACATCAACCTTTCAGAGATGGCTAAGGCTCAGTCCACGGATACAGACCTCCAAACTCTTATTAATTCACCCACTTCATTGCAAGTCCGCTCTTTACCAGTTGAACCCAAGTCAGACTTACTAATTTTATGTGACGTCTCGACTGAGCATATTCGACCGTTGGTCCCACAAGGGCTGCGAAGAGCTGTTTTTGCTAAACTCCATTCCCTTTCTCACCCGGGAATTAAGGCCACCCAAAAATTAATTGCAGCTAGGTTTGTATGGCCAAGTATGCACAAAGATATCCGCAATTGGACTCGATCTTGCCTTCAATGTCAGCGTGCCAAAGTTCACCGACACACAAAGTCAGAAATTGGTACCTTTCCTTTGCCAAAGGCTCGTTTTGAGGCCATACACCTAGACATAGTCGGCCCCCTCTATTCTTCTCGAGGTTATACCTATCTTCTCACTGTCATTGATAGGTTCACAAGATGGCCAGAAGCTGTTCCTTTGACTTCTTGTACTGCTTCTGCAGTAGCTCACGCCTTTGTTTCATGTTGGGTTTCCCGTTTTGGAATACCTGCAACCATTTGCACAGACAGAGGTGCCCAGTTTGAATCGGCCTTATGGAAGGAACTCATGCTCCTTCTTGGGACTGAGCGCATCAGAACAACAAGCTATCACCCGCAATCCAATGGGGTGATAGAACGCTTCCATCGTCAACTTAAAAGTTCCTTGCGAGCCACTGATCCATCTACTACATGGGTGGACAGGCTACCCCTAATCCTACTCGGAATTCGTACTGCTCTGAAGACTGATCTTGCATGCTCTGCAGCAGAATTAGTTTACGGTACCACACTCCGGTTACCCGGAGAATTTTTCACACCTACACCCATTAACCCCGCATGTGATCCTGCTTCGTATGTTAAGACATTACGCTCTGTTATGAAGCAAATTCGTCCCACAGCACCTAGAACTTCCACTTCACAAACTACCTTCGTTTCCCCTGATTTACAAACTTGCACACATGTTTTCTTGAGACATGATGCTCACCGCTACCCTCTTCACTGCCCCTATGATGGTCCCTTCCTTGTGCTAGACCGTAAACCCAAAACTTTCATCATTGACAAGGTGGGCAAGCGTGAAACTGTTTCTGTGGACCGCTTGAAACCAGCATACCTTGATTTTTCTCCAACAAAAGATCCTATCCTCCCTCAATCTTCTGTACCTCCACCTCAAATACAGGTACAGCAACCTATCCCTCCTCAATCTTCTGTACCTTCATCTCATATACAGGTACAGCAATCTACCCTTCCTAAATCCTATGTACCACCACCTCATCCGAGGGTACAACAATCTATCATCCCTCTTCCAATTCTCCTTCATTATCGCAACCAACTGTCTTTGAACCAGCCAGTGGCTCCATCGCACAGGCACCAAGAATCCCCTTCCCCCAATGTCCCTACTGCACCTGTAGCACCATCCATGCCTTCAGAACCAGTGCTGCAGGATATTGCCATCCAAAAGCAAACAACGACTCGTTCTGGAAGAGTCATTCGTAAGCCAGTGCGTTTTGACATTTAAGTGTTTTTTTTTTACCCCTGACAACCATGTTTTTGGGGGGCAGTACTTGTAGTGCCTTGCACCACAAGATATTCTTTATTAGTGAAAACTGCCACAAATTGGCATGAGTGAAATATTTAAATCTAAAATAAATAAATAAATAAATAAATACAAGTTAAATATGTCCAGTGATCAAATTTAATTCTTAAGAATTCAGTGTGGTGTGACTAGACATGAATGGGCTTTTAAGGATTATTTTGGCTGGTTGGTAAAATTATTAAGTAAAAACAAACTTGTGTGCAACGACAACACAAAGGACGCCAAAAAAAACATTATTCGAAATCACCCCGCCAGCAAGCAAAGTTCCTTTTGGTATGTTTTGTATTTATAAATTATTCTTTACTATTTCATATCTGTATGCAATACCGCATACTGCAGATACTAACGCCTTATACCGTTTGCAATTAGTACTAAGATTCATACTACAAATAGTAATGTAAGATTCATATAATAAATTACTTAGGCTAAGTTAGGTCTAGGCTAAAGCCAAATTGTAACTAGCCTAACTGAGGCCTACCATAGTCTTTGTTTTAGATTAACCTCAGCTCAATATGTTGAAGAGGCAAAGGCCTGCCTATTAAATTTCTTAGTATATTTTACTTTATAAGCCTATTATGTTTCATGTTATTTTCTTAGCAGATGGCCTACTAATCATTTGTAGCCTACATATTTCCTTTAGTTTCCCATTCAACTTAACACAATCCCATAACCAGAATTAACTGTAATTTATCATCCACAGGTTACTGGGGCCTATATAACCTATATGTATTTTAATTATTAATTATTGCCATTTTTATTATTCTTTTTCTCTGAAATATCTTACAGTATTCTTGTCTATCTCTTTGCAGACAAGGTTGTCATTGTGGCTATTATCTTTTTATTATTATTGTTATTATCTATTATTATTATATATTATTGCATATTTATTATAATCAGTATTATTTGCAGACTGTTATATATTAGCCAAACGGGCCATTATTTAATCTCACCATTATAAGTCCATCAAAGTTGTTACGGGTAAAAATCCCCTTTGCATATACTTATTAATTGTTGTTAAAAATATAAAAATTCATATTGATTTAATAATCAGTCCTTCCCTTCATTTATTAAAATTAACTTTGCGCCGCAGTGCCGGATGCCAATCTAGTACTTGGGCGCTGGTGACCCTGGCATTTAGTTAACTATCTACGTAAACTTGTAAAGGTCTAAATAAATAAAACTGGACTCTTACAAGATCTTGCACAGTCAAGTTTGTGGTGGAATGGGCCAGAGTGGCTAAAACTTGGAAGTGAAAACTGGCCTTCTAATCAGCCTATTGTAGGAGAATGCCAGGCTGAAGAAGCACGAGTGAGTGAGGTGAGAAAATGCACTGTGAACAGTTGTCAAGTTATGCAGCAGGACCCCATATTGAGGCTTGAGGACATTACCAGTCTGAAAAGGTTGTTAAGAGTGACAGCATGGGTATATAGATTTACAAACAACATTAAGGGAGAAACAAGAAGGGAAGGGATTCTGAACAGTAAGGAGATTCAGCAAGCCAGGCAATGCTGGGTGGTAGATGTGCAGAAGGAAAAATTTGGTGAAGAGAGGGAATTGCCCACCAACCGTCCATTACATGTTCTACCAACACATTCTGCTCTCAAGGGTTTGGATGTGTTTTTGGCAGAGCTGGGCACTTGCGGTTTTTTTTGCGGTACTGCGGTACTACCGCACTACCAAACCGGTACCGCATAACGCAGTACCGCAAAGGATCGCTGAAAGTACAGGCTGTACTTTCAGCGATCCTTTGCGGTACTGCGTTATGCGGTACCGGTTTGGTAGTGCGGTAGTACCGCAGTACCGCAGTACCGCAAAAAAAACCGCAAGTGCCCAGCTCTGGTTTTTGGATCAGGATTTATTGAGAGTAGGAGGTAGACTACAGTTTTCTGGGCTTCCAGAGGAGAAAAGACATCCAATTTTGCTACCTTCCGGGGGCACTTTGTGGAACTTTTGATCCTGGATACTCATCATAAGTTGCTACATGCTGGAGTTAGAAAAGTGATAATAGAGATCAGACAACAGTTTTGGATTCCCAAAATTAGACAAGCAGTAAAAAAGGTCTTGCATAAATGTGTGGTTTGCAAGCGTTGGAGTGCAAAGCCTTATTATGAAAAGGTGGCTCCACTTCCAAGAGAACGGTTGTTTATACTGCCCCATTTGATGTAATGGGAGTAGACTTCGCAGGTCCAGTCTATGTGTATGAGCAAGGAGAGTCTAACAAAGGTTATATATGTCTTTTCACATGTGCTACCACCAGAGCAATCCATTTGGAGTTGGTAAGCAACTTAAGTAGTGATGTATTTCTTTTGGCCTTTAAAAGGTTTGTGAACAGAAGGGGTTTCCCAAATAAAATCATATCGGATAATGCAAAAACCTTCAAAAGGGCTGCAAAGGAACTCCAAGAAGTTTGGTCCTTGCTAAAAGATAAAAGAGGAGGGATTTCAATCCTACTTTTCACACCATGGGGTATAGTGGGAGTTTATTGTTGAGAGAGCACCATGGTGGAGAGGATTTTGGGAAAGGCTAGTGAGAAGTGTGAAGTGTCCATTAAAGAAACTTTTAGCTAATGCTCATTTGAGCAAAGAAGAATTATGTACTGTTTTGTGTGAAGTAGAAGCAATGGTGAACAGTAGGCCTATCACCTTTGTTTATAATAGTATGCAGGATGCAGAGCCATTGACACCAAATCATTTTCTTTGTGGTAAACGATTAACATCAAGCCTCAGTTTGCCAGAAGACTTACACCCTATCCAGAGCACTCAAGAAGAGTTAACCAGAAGGTTCAAGTACCTTGAAGAACTACAAGATCAGTTATGAAAGAGGTGGCAGATAGAATACGTGCCAGAACTCAATTATTACCCATCAGGCAATGTAAAGAGCTCCAATGCAAATTGTATCAAGGTGGGAGAAGTGGTAATGATTGGGATGAAAGACCAAGGCAATGCTGGAAGTTTGGCATAATTGAAGAGTTGTTTATTGGCAAAGACAATTTAGTTAGGTCTGCACTAGTAAAGACTTCAGGAGGAAAATTAAAGACACCTATACAAAAACTCTATGCTTTAGAAATCAGCAAAAACACGGATAGTCAAGATGAAACATTTGAGCTACAGCCTCATGGAGAAGGCTTGGCTAAATTTGCAGAAGGTAATGACAACAATACTTCTTCGGTGGAGAGTGTTAGAAAATCTAGAAGAAGAGCCATTGTTGTCCCAAGGCGATATGATGACTAAGCTGATTGAGGTAACATTGCTTGTATATATTAAGTTAAGGTGTATATATATCCATCTCATAATTATAAGGTTAGTGAAAAATTCACTTAATTTATGGCTAGCATTTTTCGGCTCTTGTGGCATCATTGTTTGGGCACTCTTGTGGCATCATTTTTTTGGGGGCATTGCGCGTCCTTCCTACTCGTTTGTTGAATGCGGCACTTACAGTGCGTGGTCTTGTAGAGAGCTCTCTTGCAATTCAGTTTGGTTGTTTAGATAGAAGATTGTTGCATCGTGCAATGGTGCACTTGGTGCTGGTTGTGTTGTTGTTGCAAGGTTTAGAAAGAGGACCATAAATAGTGCCCCTTTTGTTTTTATCTTAATTTTATGCAACTGAGGCCTAAGGTAGGCCCACATCGAGTCAGCAACCCTGAGGTAGGACCTAATAGGACCTCCAAGTCCGTAAGTTTTTAGTCTAGCTTAACTTGGGCTGTAGGTTAAACTGGCCCTTCAGAGCTTGGCCGTTCACGGCTCATCTGGGATTCTGAACCCAATAAAATAAAAAATAACATACTCCAACTCAATACCTGGCGTCCTAGCGTCGGAATATAGTAGGTTTTGCAAGCATTATCGTAGAAGCCGTACATGCACTGACAACCACTATAGTCAGCATTGACTTATCTTCATCACCGTCGATTTCATACGATATACCAGTGATATTCTACTATAATTTCTAAAAATCGACTATAACCCTACGGCCTACGATAATTGTTGACTGGGTAGAAACTATTCAGTAGGCTTTTGAAAAAATAGGCCTTTGGCCCTGACACTGGAAGGATAAGACTAAAATATATTTTATCATTCTAAAATAGAAAATAGGTTGATTGAGTTGTCACTACGTAAATATCGTTTTTGAAATGTAGCGAATCTGATGAGTTGAGCGCACAGTTGATAAAGTTTTCGTATTATATTTAATGTAGTATTTTAAATGGTACAGAAATGTTACACATGTCCATATAGGGTTAAATTTAATAATGCACAAATTTAATAATACACAAAATAATTTTTAAAGATACACAAAAAAATTTAATAACACACATTTTGTGTATTAATACACGCTGAAATGGCCTCTGACCTCCACTGTGACAAAGTAAACAAAAAATTTAATTCATTCATTCATGGGACTGAGTGTTGTGTCGCTAAGTTGGAAATACTGTTTGGGGCACATCATAAGGTGAGCTTTGATTGGTGTAAGTATAAAATAGATGCGAGTCATCTAGCAGATGACATTTACATTACAGTTCATTTGGAAAAAATGAAGCCACTGGGGTTTATCGAGGTTATCCAAGTCATGAGCTAATAATAATTGAATCTTGTGAAACATCAACCTCAAGTCAGCTAACTACTATCAAAGTAACCTACAAACTTAAGCTAAGAATATACAGTATTTGCAATCTACAAACTATCTACACTGGATAACAGAAAAACAACTGTCATCAGACCACCTGCCCATTATCATCACAACACGTTCTACACTCTGCCCCAACAACCTTAGGCACACTTACAGAAATTACAAGAAAGCTGATTGGGAACAGTTCAATGTAATAACTTGAAGTTTGTGACCCCGCTAAGTTACTAGGTTTCAAAACCACAACAAAGGCACTTACCGGTGCTTTGATTTAGATCTTCTTTAGAGCCTACCATAGATTTTCAGCGTCCCACAAAGCGCTTACCTAACTCTCTAACTTTACTAATTTAGAAGCTATAGACATTACCCCTAACTTAGGCTGACCATATTTCCTTGAGACAAAAACGGGACATTGGGATGGCAAAAAAGGGACGGGGGTTATGTAATATTCTGTATTCATGAAAAAGTAAGTACATAAACCGGGACAAAATTGACATTTTTATTAAAACGACGGGACGGCCAGGAAATATAAAACAAACGGTACTGTCCCGTTCAAAACGGTACGTATGGTCAGCCTACCCTAACTGCTATAATTATTAGACAACTTCCTACTTAACTTTGTCACTTTAGAAACCTCACCAAATTAAACTTAGCACCAATGATTTAGTCAGATATAAGTAATCATGCTGTTAGTTCAGCCCAAACAAACGAACAGACTGCGTTCGCTGTTTATCCTTTTGTGTTGCCATTCAGGTTTCTTTTAGTGACTTTTCCCTTTAGTGACTTTTAGATTATATACATATACACACACACACACACACACACACGCTACCTCACTCCTCCCCTGCAAGTTTAGTCTGTCAGGGGGGTGAGAGACCCTAGACGACCTGCGGACATGGCCGTAACTACCTATGAGGTCACCGAGGTCCGGACCTCGGTAATTATTTCCTAAAAAAAAAAAAGAGACTGAACCGTTCTCCGTGTATGAAACGCATATTACCCCTTTTCTTTTGAAAAGAGGGAACGTCGAGCGTTTTGTGTTTTGTGTTTAGTGTATAGCTTGGGTTGTGTTTGTAGATGTCATTTTGGTCTGAATTTTGCTCGTCCCGCCGCGCTCGAAAAAAATCTGGACCTCACTAATTTCTAAACCCTAGTTACGGCCCTGCCTGTGGAGCAGGGTTAATGTAGTAGGAATAGGTGCAACCTGCATAGGCCGGCGAATTGAACCATTTTCACCACATTAAACAGCACACCCATCATAAACCTCAATACAACACTCAAGACATTCAATCAGATCATCAATAATGCAAACAAATACATACCGAAGAGCAACATTAGGAAATACAACCAAAATTACACTAGAGGAATAGCCCACCTCATAAGGCAACGTAACAACCTCAAACATAACACACACACACCATACATGGAAGCCATAAAACAGCAGATACAACAGCTCAACACAGAAATAAACAACAATCTTAAAGAAAAACAAACAGAAACATTTAGGGAATTCATAATAATACTAAACCACTCCACAAGTACATCCAGGCTATAAATAATATCCCAACATATACACAACAAGCTAACATTCTAGTTAATCACCACGCAAAGATAAGTCACCTAAACAGAGACTGTAGTGCCTTGCACCACAAGATTATTTTTTATTAGTGAAAACTGCCACAAATTGGCATGAGTGAAATATTTAAATCTAAATAAATAAAAATATACAAGTTAAACATGTCCAGTGATCAAATTTAATTCTTAAGCATTCAGTGTGGTGTGACTAGACTATGAATTGGTTTTTAAGGATTATTTTGGCTTGTTGGTAAAATTGTATAGTAAAAACAAGCTTATGTACGACAACACAAAGGACGCGTTTTCCACATTTTAAGATCTAAAAGCACAGCGCCAGCAAGCAAAAATTGTATGGTATGTTTTGTATTTATAATGTTTATATTTTTTACTATTGCATATCTGTATGCAATACCGCATACTGCAGATATTAACAAACCTTATATTGTTTGTGATTAGTACTAAGATTTATACTACAAATAGTAATGTAAGATTCATACAATAAATTACCTTAGGCTAAGTTAGGTCTAGGCAAAAGCCAAATTGTAACTCTAGCCTAGCTGAGGCCTACCATAGTCTGTGTTTTAGATTAACCTCAGCCTACTATGTTGAAGAGGCATAGGCCTGCCTATTAATTTTCTTAGTATATTTTACTTTATAATATAAGCCTATTATGTTTCATGTATTTTCTTAGCAGGTGGCCTACATACTTCCTTAGTTTTCCTGTTCAACTTAACACAATCCCATAATGAGGTTTAACTGTAATTCACACTCCACAGGTTACTGGGCCTATGTAGCATATGTATTTTAATTATTAATTATTGCCATTTTTATTATTCTTTTTCTCTGAAATATCACTTACAGTATTCTTGTCTGTCTCTTTGCAGACAAGGTTGTCATTGTGGCTACCAGAAACACGCAGACAGATAAACAGCCAGACAAAAGAAAACCTACAAACTCGACACGACCATTACACCCTTCAATACAGACCAGACCACCAAGATCATCAAAAAACATTAAGAATTCGAAGACTGCTGGACCAGACAACATATCTAACATACACCTTAAACACTTGGGCCCACAAGGAATACTAGCTCTCACAAACATAAGCACATATTCATACCAACACTATATTATTCCTAACATATGGAAACAAGGCAAAATTATTACACTCTTCAAACCAAACAAAAATCCAACAGAACCAGCTTCGTATAGACCCATTACTTTACTATGCACACCTTCCAAAGTAACAGAAAGACTAATCTTACAAATCACCAACCCACACATACCACTATCGCCTACTCCACATGGATTCAGACCTCACCACTCAACCACGACATTACTCACTAACCTCACCCAGCACATCATGGATGGCATCAACTCCAGGCGATCAGTTCAACGTACACTATTATTAGCAACAATAGACATTAGTAAAGCATTTGATGCTATCCCACGCTTCCCTCTTGAGGTGACGTGTATATATATATATATATATATATATATATATATATATAGTCTAAAAGTCACTAAAGGGTAAATATCACTAAATCTAAGCTGAATGGCAAGAGCAAGTCATAAACGAACCAACGCGGCTGTTCGATTGCTTTGGTCTGGCCTAGACATGTTTTTTCCTATCTGACCTAATCTTTGGTGCTGAGTATAATTAGGTGATGTTTCTAAGGTGACAAATCGGGTAGGAAGTTGTTCGTACTTAAGTATAGTTAGGGGTAATGTCTATAGCTTCTAAATTGGTAATGTAAGAGAGTTAGGTAGGCTGTTTGTGGGACACAGGAATAAAACGGTAGGCTTCAAGGAATACCTAATTCAACGCACCGGTAAGTGCTTTTGATTGTTTGCTAGAACCTAAGTAACCTAACTGGGGTGTCTACCCCACGCTATCACATTTGGCGACGAGGATGGGATTTGGCTCATTTGGTTAAATTTTGTTCATTGGGTTAAATTTGGCTCATTGGGTTAATTTGGCTTATTGGGTTCAAGTGGTTGTTTGGAAAATTAAATGTAGCCTAGTGGGTCGTCCGATTTGGTTTGTTTGTGTGGGTAAGCTACCGTACTATAGCGTAGGTCCCGCCGCCCTAACTCTAAAACTAATTCCTACTCAGCCCTAACTCTAAAACTAATTCCTACTCAGCCCTAACTCTAAAACTAATTACTACTCAGCCCTAACTCTAATAAAATTCACTATTCAGCCCTAACTGGGGAGTAACTAGACCAAATTTAAACCTAACCTAACCTACTTCACGTGATTTGGCCAAATTCGGTTTTGCTCTAGCATGTCGGTGATTGGCCATATAAGCCCCTACGAAGACAATGGGGAGGACTTCGAAGCTTATGCCACTAGGGTGAGGTTGTTTTTCGAGGTAAATTCCATTCCGGATGCTAAGAAAGTACCTACCTTTTTAACTATAATAGGCCCTAAAACGTTTGGTTTAGTTATGGACCTAGTTTCTCCTAAAGCACCGGAAACTTGCACCTATAATGAATTGGTACAGGCCCTAACCGATCACTACAAACCCCGAGTAGTTCTCATCTATGAACGTTTCACAATTTTATTCAAGGCATCAGACGGGAAATGAAAGCATTGCAGAGTTTGTTGCAGGAATAAAAAGCCATAGCCGTACGTGTAAATTTGGGGACAAATTAGATGAAATGCTAAGAGATAGGTTTGTAATGGGTCTCAAAGAGGAGTCTACCCAGAGAGCCCTATTAGCCATACAGGACCTAACTTTTAGTCAGGCTGTAGAAATAGCTACGGCTAGAGAAGCAGCTGCTAAAGATGTTAGAGCTTTTGGAAATCATAGTAGTAAAGCCCCACGTAAATAGCTTTAAATCTTCGAGGCCTGGCAGACCTAACGAGCCTACTAGACAGGCAAATAAAAGGTATGAGGCGAATACGACTAAGCCTACAAATTCTACTAAGCCTTCCAAGCCATGTACAGGGTGTGGAAAACACCATTGGAAGAAAGATTGCCCTTTTAAAGAAGCAGTTTGCCGAAACTGTAGTAAAATAGGCCACATAGCTAAAGTGTGTTTTTCAAAGAAAACGAAGGGTGAAAATTCTAATTTTAACCTCTCTAGTGTAAATCCTGAAAGGGGAAATACTTCGAACATTGGAGTGGAGTACCTATTCTATGAGCAGCAATGTGGGAAAAATACAGGCCCATATATTGTAGAGGTAGGCCTAAATGGAATTACAGTTCCTCTAGAATTGGATACGGGTGCTGCCCGGACGGTCATGTCCAGGGTAGTTTTTGATAAGATTTTCAAAAACACACCTAAACTACATGCATCTAAAACGATTTTAAAAAAATATGGAGACATACAAATACCTATTTGTGGAGAAGCATACGTCACAGTTACACTCAACCAGAAAACTTTGTCTCATCCCTTAACCCTTTTAGTGGTGGATGAGCAAGGGCCTACTCTACTAGGCCGTGATTGGATTGATGCTTTGAAAATGCCAATTGACAAAATCTTGCCAAGGGGTCAGGCAGATGTGCATACACTCTCATATCCATTTGACATAAACTCATTGTAAAGGGAGTTTTCTTCTATTTTTGGGCCTGAAGTAGGCAACCTAAAGGGCCATCAGGTCTGCATAGAAGTAGACCCTAATGTAACTCCGAAATTTTGTAAGGCTCGTTCAATTGCGCATGCACTGCGGGAGAAGGTGGATTTAGAAATTGACAGGCTGCTAAAAGATAAAATTATTGAACCAGTCACACACGCTAAGTGGGCTGCCCCAGTAGTTCCTGTACTAAAACCGGACAAGTCCGTGCGGTTATGTGGGGATTACCGTTTAACAGCAAATAGAGCCGTCCTTCTAGATTGCTATCCTATACCCAAGCCTGATGAATTATTTAGCTCTCTTGCTGGGGGTAAATATTTCACAAAACTCGATATGTCCCAAGCCTATGCTCAACTAAGTGTAGATGAAAACTCTAAAGAATTAACTATCATAAATACGCACCGAGGCCTATATAAGTACAATAGGCTATGCTATGGAATAGCATCGGCTCCGGGTATTTTTCAGAGGACAATGGACCAAGTTCTAGGTCATATTCCAGGGGTACTTTGCTTTCTAGATGATGTCCTCATTTCAGGTTCGACTAAAAAAGAACACCTAACTAGATTAACCACGGTTCTAAAAAGACTCCGAGATGCTGGACTTAAGCTAAAGAGAGAAAAGTGTTCATGGGTCACTAACGAGGTTTCATATTTAGGGTTCCGCATAGATGCCTCAGGCATTCATCCAACGGTGGATAAACTAGAAGCAATAGAAAAGGCACCACCTCCACAAAACATCACACAGTTACAAGCTTATTTAGGTCTCCTAAACTTTTATAGGAAATTTTTGCCTAATGCATCGACTTTCCTTGAAGCCCTAAATAAGCTATTACGATCTGGGGAACAGTGGAGATGGGAGAAAACCCAAAAGGAAGCATTTGAGGCTTCCAAGGACGTACTACTAAAGTCCACTCTCCTAGTGCATTATGATCCTAAACTTCCTCTCGTAGTTTCAGCAGACAGCAGTTCTTATGGAATTGGGGCAGTGTTATCTCACCACATTGATGGTGTAGATAGGCCTATCTGTTTTGCTTCTAGAACACTAACTGAGACGGAAAGACGATATGCCCAAGTGGAACGTGAAGCATTAGCCTTAGTATTTGCAGTAAAAAAATTTAATTTCTATCTATGGGGTCATGAATTTAAACTAATTACTGACCATAAGCCTCTTTTAGGTTTATTTTCACCTAATAAAAATATTCCAGTTATGGCCTCAGGTAGGATTCAACGATGGGCACTGATTCTACAAGCCTATAAATTTGACTTAGTACATCGGTCAGGTAAACTTCTAGGTACGGCTGATGCGCTAAGTAGGTTGCCCTTAGAAAATCCAAATGATTGTGTACCTATACCTACAGAATGGGTTCACTTGGTGGAGTTTTTGGAATCCACTCCAGTATCTGCAGTACAAATAGAGCAGTGGACAAAATCAGACCCTATTCTGTCTAGGGTCATCCATTTCTGCTCAGTTGGTTGGCCTACTAAGGTTGAGAGTGAATTACAGCCTTTTATTCAGCGTCAGTCTGGCCTCTCTATTCAAAATGGCTGTCTCTTATGGGGCCACAGAGTGATTATTCCAAATAAAGGCAGGTCGAATTTAGTGAAGGAACTTCACGCTGAACACGTGGGCGCAACAAAAATGAAAGAGCTGGCGAGAGCTTATTTCTGGTGGCCTGGTTTAGATGGAGAACTCGAATCATTGGTTCGTTCCTGTCAAAGCTGCCTAGAGAACAGAGATCTCCCAAGGAAAAGTCCACTTCATCCTTGGGAATGGCCTACTATACCGTGGCATAGGATCCATGTTGACTATGCAGGTCCTATAAATAATACTTATTTCCTAGTCATTGTGGACGCCTACTCTAAGTGGGTGGAAATTTTTCCAACCACTTCCACGACTTCGGGTGTTACTATTCGCTTACTCCGTTCAGTTTTCGCTCGATGGGGTTTACCCGTAGTCCTGGTTTCCGACAATGGTACTTGTTTTACCAGTGAGGAATTTCGTTCCTTCGTCCACCTAAATGGCATTAGACATGTCCGGTCTAGTGTTTTCCACCCGTCTACTAACGGTCTCGCGGAAAACATGGTCCGTACTTTCAAGTCGGCCTTGCGTCATTCTCGTGGGGAGGAAATGCAAGTGGTGTTGGATAAAATTTTGTTTAAATATCGAATAACACCACACACCACGACGGGGGTGTCTCCCTCTAAACTTCTGATTGGCCGGGGAATTCGTTCAGTTTTCGATTTGTTACGTCGAAACGAAACGTTACAACAACGAGTTTTACGCCATCAGGAAAAACAGAAGTTGTACCACGACACTAAAAGAGGGAGAGTTCTAGAAGCGAAACCTAATGATCCAGTTGTGATTCGCAACTATGGGGCTGGACCAAAATGGGTTCTTGCAACTGTGCAGGAGAGAACGGGCCCTGTTTCCTTCAAGTGCCAACTAGAAGATGGTCGTTCTATTAAACGCCATCAGGACCAGATATGGGAACGTGAAGTGCAGAAGGACCAGAGTCTTCCGGAAGAGAGAACTGATCCTCCGGAAAATGGTTCAACTTGCCCGCCTATACAGGTTGCACCCAATACTACTACATCAACCCCGCTCCGCAGGTCGTCTAGGGTCCCTCATCCCCCTGACAGACTAAACTTGTAGGGGAGGAGTGAGGTGACGTGTATGTATATATATACGGTATATGTATATAGTCTAAAAGTCACTAAAGGGTAAATATCACTAAATCTAAGCTGAATGGCAAGAGCAAGTCATAAACGAACCAACGCGGCTGTTCGATTGCTTTGGTCTGGCCTAGACATGTTTTTTCCTATCTGACCTAATCTTTGGTGCTGAGTATAATTAGGTGATGTTTCTAAGGTGACAAATCGGGTAGGAAGTTGTTCGTACTTAAGTATAGTTAGGGGTAATGTCTATAGCTTCTAAATTGGTAATGTAAGAGAGAGTTAGGTAGGCTGTTTGTGGGACACAGGAATAAAACGGTAGGCTTCAAGGAATACCTAATTCAACGCACCGGTAAGTGCTTTTGATTGTTTGCTAGAACCTAAGTAACCTAACTGGGGTGTCTACCCCACGCTATCACACCTCTCATAAACAAAATACTGAACACAAACATCACAATAACTCCAAAAGGTGGTTGAGCAACTATCTTTCAGGAAATATGAGAATAAAAACCCACTCTAATAGACAGAGTTTATTTCCACGACAGTTTCGACGCCCACTGGCATCCTCCTCGGGTGGATACAGAAACACAAATGAAACAAAACAAGAGGGAAAAACAGTTCAGGGATCGACCGTTAAGAAATTCGCACCTAGGTTGGATTCCATTCTCTCGAGACAGGAGGGGCATTTTCATTAAGTACATTCGCACAAATTTTAAAACTATCTTCCTGTTCTAAACATACAGATTCTATTATTTTTACATAATTATTACATTTATAATTAAATTTATTACATTTAATATTGCATAATTATTAATTACAGAAATTATAAATTTATTATTACATTGGTTATTACATTGTTGTTTATTATACAGAAATTATAAACCGAAAAACGAATGAAAAAAGGCGATTAGGAAATAATCCAGAGACCATTCAGAAATTCGCACCTAGGTTAGATATCGTTCTCCCGAAACCAGAAGGGCATTTTATTACAGGGTCAGCTTATAACTACATTTCCACAAATTAAAAATATCTTCTTGTTCTATACATACAGATCCTAATGTTTGACATAATTACTGCATATATTTATTTCCACATTAATTACTTCCATTATTACATTTACTAAAAGCGAGTAAGGAAACATTCCAATCCAGAGACATTTAAGAAATTCACACTTAGGTTCGAACACGTTCCCACGACTCCGTAAGGGATTTATTGACCAAGAATCTCATTAAAGGGTCTAACTTATAAGTACCTTCGCACAAATTAAAATTATCTACTTTTTCTATACACACAGATTCTATTATTTTTCTTTTGACATAATTATTACATTTATAAAGTACCTTACTTGATTCCCAATCTATAGCATGATTATTTTGGCTAGCGTGATAAAAAATGGCATTATTAGTATTACAACTTCTGAAGGCATATTTGTGTTCTTTGATACGGGTTTCAATATTTCTTCCAGTTTCTCCCACGTATACTAAATCACAACTTTTACAGGGAATGCTGTAGACACAGGCTTGTTCCTCTTTTGCAACGTTATTCCTAACCAATTTACTTTTCACGGTAGACGAATATTTGAACGCCAAAGCAAACTTAAATTCTTTCGTCAACGGTTTTACTCTTTCTAAGCCGGCAATGTAAGGCAAACTCACATATTGTTTTGGTTAATTGAAGGTTCCCGAGGGGCATAAAAAGATTTTCTGGCTTTAAAATACGCCTTTCTGATAAACCACTCAGGATATTTTAAATCCTTATTTGCAACGTTTTGGTATGGGAATGGGGTCCCCTTTATCCCCAATACTGAGTACATTATATATGGAGTATTATGAGTCGGAATTGTTGCAAACAATATGTCCCAGGAATCTAATTTGGTTTCGTTATGTCGATGATATTTTCTCATTTTGGCCTGACCACTGGAACAACTTTGACACTTTCTTTCAGTCATTAAATAATCTTGTTCCCTCTATTAAATTTAAATATGAATGGGAGAACGACAAACAATTACCTTTTCTAGATGTTTTGGTCATTAACGAAAGCGGAAAGCCCAATTTCACGGTCTATAGAAAACCTACTCATTGTAATTCGTACATTCATTATTTTTCATATCATGATGAAGGGGTTAAAAGCTAAATTATTTCTTCCATGTTTCTAAGAGCACTCAGGATTTGTAGCCCACATTTGCTGGATCCGGAAAATTCAAAGATTTGGAACATTTTTAAGGATTTAAAATATCCTGAGTGGTTTATCAGAAAGGCGTATTTTAAAGCCAGAAAATCTTTTTATGCCCCTCGGGAACCTTCAATTAACCCAAAACAATATGTGAGTTTGCCTTACATTGCCGGCTTAGAAAGAGTAAAACCGTTGACGAAAGAATTTAAGTTTGCTTTGGCGTTCAAATATTCGTCTACCGTGAAAAGTAAATTGGTTAGGAATAACGTTGCAAGAGAGGAACAAGCCTGTGTCTACAGCATTCCCTGTAAAAGTTGTGATTTAGTATACGTGGGAGAAACTGGAAGAAATATTGAAACCCGTATCAAAGAACACAAATATGCCTTCAGAAGTTGTAATACTAATAATGCCATTTTTTATCACGCTAGCCAAAATAATCATGCTATAGATTGGGAATCAAGTAAGGTACTTTATAAATGTAATAATTATGTCAAAAGAAAAATAATAGAATCTGTGTGTATAGAAAAAGTAGATAATTTTAATTTGTGCGAAGGTACTTATAAGTTAGACCCTTTAATGAGATTCTTGGTCAATAAATCCCTTACGGAGTCGTGGGAACGTGTTCGAACCTAAGTGTGAATTTCTTAAATGTCTCTGGATTGGAATGTTTCCTTACTTGCTTTTAGTAAATGTAATAATGGAAGTAATTAATGTGGAAATAAATATATGCAGTAATTATGTCAAACATTAGGATCTGTATGTATAGAACAAGAAGATATTTTTAATTTGTGGAAATGTAGTTATAAGCTGACCCTGTAATAAAATGCCCTTCTGGTTTCGGGAGAACGATATCTAACCTAGGTGCGAATTTCTGAATGGTCTCTGGATTATTTCCTAATCGCCTTTTTTCATTCGTTTTTCGGTTTATAATTTCTGTATAATAAACAACAATGTAATAACCAATGTAATAATAAATTTATAATTTCTGTAATTAATAATTATGCAATATTAAATGTAATAAATTTAATTATAAATGTAATAATTATGTAAAAATATAGAATCTGTATGTTTAGAACAGGAAGATAGTTTTAAAATTTGTGCGAATGTACTTAATGAAAATGCCCCTCCTGTCTCGAGAGAATGGAATCCAACCTAGGTGCGAATTTCTTAACGGTCGATCCCTGAACTGTTTTTCCCTCTTGTTTTGTTTCATTTGTGTTTCTGTATCCACCCGAGGAGGATGCCAGTGGGCGTCGAAACTGTCGTGGAAATAAACTCTGTCTATTAGAGTGTGTTTTTATTCTGATATTTTGACCTTCACGTAAAAAAGTGAAGTTTTTTGCATTTATCTTTCAGGAAGATACTCACACGTCACATTTAATGGCAAGTCATCCAAAAACAAGCTTTTTCCGAACGGGGTCCCTCAAGGCTCTGTTCTCTCACCAACACTGTTCAACTTATACATACATGACATTCCAACACCCATAGATAACAAGCTTACCTTATCACCATATGCAAATGACATCACTCTAACATCCACCCACAACAACATCGACACCGCTACAAATAACCTATAAACATACATAAACGACGAAAGTGAGGTGTAGTGTTGGTGTGACGGAGAGTTTTGGAGTTGGGGTTGGTCTGCATCAGGGGTCAGCACTGAGTCCATTCCTATTCAACGTGGTGTTGGATGTGTTGACTGAGGAGGTTAGAGGGATTGCTCCTTGGTGCATGATGTATGCCGATGATGTAGTGTTGTGCGCAGAGATAAGACAGGAGGTAGAACAACAGCTAGAAAATTGGAGGGAGGCATTGGAAAGTAGGGGTATGAAAGTTAGTCAGAAGACTGAATATCTGAGATGTAATGTACAACCGGATGAAGGAGGGGGAGTGGTGTTAAACGGTGAACTGATCAAACGGGTAGATCGTTTTAAATACTTGGGATCAACAATCGAGGCAGAGGGGGGAGCAGAGGGAGAGGTGAATCGTAGGATACAGTCGGGATGGAGGAGCTGGAGAGAGGTGTCGGGAGTTCTCTGTGATCGTAGAATGCCGGTGAAGCTGAAAGGGAAGGTCTTCAAAACAGTGGTTAGGCCAGCCATGTTGTACGGAATGAAGACGGTGCCAATGAAGAAGACTAGTGACAGAAAGATGGATATGGCTGAAATGAAAATGTTGCGATGGATGTGCGGTGTAACTCGAAGGGATCGAATCAGAAACGAACGCATTAGAGGACCGGTGAAAGTAGTAGAGGCGTCAAGAAAAGTCCAAGAAGCCAGACTGAGATAGTATGGGCACATGATAAGAAGAGAGGAGGATTGCGTGGGACGTAGGGTGCTGGAAATGGAGGTGCCGGGACGGAGAAGAAGAGGTAGACCGAAGACGAGGTGGAGGGATTGCGTGGCGGCAGACATCCGGAAGAAAAATTTGGACGAGGACATGGTGCGTGACAGAAGAAAATGGAGGAGACTCATCAAGAACAGCGACCCCATATAGAGATGGGATTTAAGCTGCAGAAGAAGAAGAATACATAAACAGTATACAAGACTGGCTCACACACAATAGGCTCAAAGTAGTGCCCACAAAATCAACCATCACCTTGTTAACAAGCAGAGCTGGGCAGTATTTAAATACATTTGTATTTAAATACGTATTTAAATACATTTGTGTATTTAGAACTGTATTTATAAATACATTGTTTTTCATGTATTTAAATATAGTATTTAAATACTTTAATGAGTATTTAAATACAATGTATTTAAATACTCAAAATATAAAAATGTAAATACTTTTACTGGTTTAATACACGTTCTGTACTAGCACAGTACGACGCGTCGACAGTGTAGTACAGCATGGTTCATGTTTCAACGTGTCAGTTCAATCAGTTGTGTGCCACTCTTAGTCGAAAGCGGTTGATTTCTTTATCGTGTGCGTGTCATGGCTTAGTGAATTAGTGAATGCATATGTTAAAATTTGTATGTATTTAAAATGTATTTACAAATGTATTTAAATACAATCGATGTATTTTGTATTTAGTATCTAAATACATTCGTAAAATGTATTTAGTATTTAGTATTTAAATACATTTCTCCCATGTATTTAGTATTTAGTATTTAAATACCTTCAATGTATTTATTGCCCAGCTCTGTTAACAAGCAACACAAAAGAACACCAGATAACTCCAGAGCTTACACTAAACAACATCAACATTCCACACACTCACAGGACCAAAATACTTGGGATCACATACAACACATCATTATCTTTTGCAAACCACATTCAGAACATTAAAAACAAATGTACGTCAAGACTTAACACACTTATAGTACTAACAGGCACAAACTTTGGACACCAGCAGGAAACAACATCACTCATATACAAACAATATATTCGCTCAGTTATGGACTATGCTAGCCCATGCTGGGCACCCATTATCTCAAACACACAGACAATACAAAACAACGCACTTCGTATCATTACAGGATGTACTCAAACAACACCAATAGAACACCTACACACAGAAACAAAAATACTGAAAATTAGGGAACATTTAAACATGAGAGGAACACAATTCATGACAGCAGCGACAACTAACCCACAACACCCTTGCCACTACATGTACAATCATGCACCAACACCAGAGAGGCATTATAACCAAATACTCCATTCCATACCACGCCCCACAGACATCACACAGTACAGAAAACACATACACACACACCTAACCCACAAAGCACTGACACGACTCGGTCCGAATGCTGTCCTAGGTGCGAAGCCGCCACCCATTGACAGGTCAAAGACCAGCCTGAGCTGATCGGATCGAGTTAACTTAGTACGATTCCGATGTGGACATCATCCCAACTTACAGACATATAAACACAGATTAGACAATTCCACAGACGACACCTGCCACCTGTGCCAGGACACACCACAAACAATTGAACACATTATGACAGACTGTACCGCTGTAGCACAACATAGAACACAACACAACATCACTAGTGCGCTGAACCTCTGGTCCACTCCGGAGAGGGCGAACGGTTACCTGCGTGCTGTCGGCTTGCTCGATCAGGGTGGGCTGATCGGCTAACCAACAACAACAGTGTTGCCAGGTGTGCGATTTTGTCGCACAATTGGGCGACTTTTGAAGACTCTGCGACTTATTTTGGCCGTGTGCGACTTGCGATTTTTGGTGCGATTTTTAAAGTTTGTGCGATTTTTTGTGCGATTTTTAAAGTTAAAGTTAAACTTTGAATTTTATTATATGTATAGATTACAATAGGTTGTATCTGTCACATGGTGGCTTCAACCTGCTTGGTAACTTGGTTTATTTTCTATGCTGTATTCTGTATTATGTGTTTCATTTTGATTTGTTTTTCTATGTTTCATGCTTATTGTATTTACATAATCTTTTGTATATATAATCTTTTTTATCTTAACCTATATTGTATATATAATCTTTTATTTCAAGTTAATTTTATCTTTTACATTTCAGCTACTTTTGTTTTGGATTTACTCTTTATGGTTTTTTTTAGAAATATAAGTAAATATGAGTAAAATGAGTGAAAGTGCTGTGTATCTTAAACGATATTGTAAAGAATGGGAGAAAGATGAAGATTTGAAAACCTGGATTCGAAATGTACCAGGCGATGATACATGGCTAGAAATGACATATGTTGCAATAACTTTACGCCCACTCATAAAATGCTGGCTTCAATGAATAAAGATATATACAAGAGTAAAAACGATGAAGTAATTGACATGTAATTTTAAATTGAATTTTTAAATATTTCTTTTTTATATCTAAATAAATAATACATATAAATTTGTTGTATGGAATTTATCCCAATATATAAATTGTTTATTTAAAACTCACTTAAGTACAATATGGGGTGATTTGGGGTGATACGCACTGTGCGAGTTTTTAAATGTAATTGTGCGACTATGTGCGACTTTTCAGAGGTAGTTGTGCGACCTTTGTGAATCTGACCTGGCAACACTGAACAACAACAACAAACTATCTCATTCATGAAAAAGTCTAATTTTTGAAAATTAACTAATGAGGTACTGTTTGCCACATTCTATGGCAAGTCATTAAAAAAATCGTTAAACGTGAAACCTCTTTTGTGCTCCAAGTTTTTTTTACAAATTGTTGAAGTATTATATTATTAATTCTGTAGATTTAGCTTTGTTGGGATTATTAAAGTACAAATAGCTCCATTCTGAAGTCTTAAGGGTAAAACTTTACAAGACAGTCTACGGTGGCCAGACGTCCGGCTTTCGGCCGGACAGTCTGCCATTTGAGCACTCTGTCCTCTATCCGGAGCCACCTTGAGCCGGACGTTAATTTGTCCTCCTTTTTGGGGGTCTGGCTAAAAAGAATTATATAAATTACCTCAGGTACTCTTAAAATAGCGGGTACTGAAGGCCATAATAACCGTTAACGTATTTTTATTATATGTAGTTGGCAACACTGCTGATAAGCCGCATTTGTTTTCAATTTCATGACTACGAGTAGGACAGTCAGTCTGCCCAAGGAGTAAAAATGTATATTCATTTCTTTCAGTTATATATATAATGTTAAAAAAAAAATAATATATATATATATATGTAATGTTATAATGTTTCAGACCAACAAAGACCCTAGGATCCACTCATGGCTGGTCTACCTGTGTTCGTAATTGTGTATTGTGCATGTCCTCCGTGGTGGCGGAGGGGACCTACAAAGAACATATGAAATTTTTATAGTGGGCACACTTGGGGCCACTTCGGCCCATCGAGGTGGCTCCACTATGTAAAAACTGCCAATTTTTACAAAACTAAATAATTATCAATTTAAAACTAAAGATAGAATCTCTGGATCAGAGATTCAAGTCATAATAGACTACTATCCACAAATATGTTACACTCTATATCTATTTATAACCGACATGCAAATATATCAGATCCAAAGAATCCAGTCAATTTCATTACGGTATCCATCAATACCAGTACCTTGCCAACCAAAAATAAGTCACGGTCCATATCAATTGCGGACCAAGTCACAATTTACAACCATATACATTACAATATATATACTTAGGAGGAAAAGTGTAGGTGTGGCTGTAAAGACTGTACAGTAATGTAGAAATGTGTGTGCACCCATTATGGGTCTCCCATTTAAAGGTTTTTGTGGGGCAAGTGAAGATCATGAGTTTTTCAATGCCTCACAGTACTATGGGGGCACCGCTCGGCAGAGGAATCTCTTTAAATGGGGTGTGTAAGGACAGAGAGTATCCCCTAACCCAAGATGCTGCCTCCCTATATCCCACAACACTTGTAAAACTATGTTTTCTTAAATTTGTTCTACATCTTGGCTTAAATAATTTCATACTATGACCTCTAGTCTGGTTATTGTGATCTTTAATGAAAAGAGAATCAAAATCTATCTTATCCAACCCTTAATTTTACTACCTTAAACTATATCCAATCTATCAACATATGCGTCTAATCAATTTTTAAACATGTTTATAGACGTGCTACTAATTACTTCTACCGGCAAACTATTCCAGCTATTTACTATTCTATGCGTACAAAAGTTTTTGGCAACTGCTGTCTCGAACCTTCTACTTGTCAACTTACACCCGTTATTTCTAGTCCTATTATATTGAGATATTTCGAAAAAGCTATCTCTGTCTACGTTATCGAACCCATTCATAATTTTGAAAACCTGGATTAGATCACCCCTTAGCCTCCTAGTCTCGAGTATAGTCAATTTTAACTCTTTAAGCCTATCTTCGTACGACTGTGACCTAATCGACGGAATCATCTTAGTTGCTCGTCTTTGAACTCTTTCGATTTTGTCTATATCTTTGCGCATATGCGGATTCCAAAATTGGATCGCGTACTCCAAATGGGGTCTAACTAATGATTTATAAGGAGGAACTATAATATCGCGCGATTTGTACTCAAAATTCCAAGCTATAAAACCTAACACTTTGTTCGCTTTATTGACCGCTGCTGTACTTTGTTTCGCTACTTCTAAATCACCAGTGACTATAACTCCTAAATCGTTTTCGTGATATACGCTTATCAACTCTTTCCCTGACATACTATACGCAAAATTACCGTTACGCGAACCTATATGTAAAATTTTGCACTTATCGACGTTAAATCTCATTTGCCATGTGATTGACCAATCAACGATTTTATTCAGATTCTGGATTTTACCTCTATCTTCGTCATTAATCGCCCTACCACCCATCTTCGTGTCATCCGCAAACTTTGAGACTGTACTGACTAGGCCGACATCTAAATCGTTAATATATATAAGAAAAAGCAAGGGGCCCAATACAGAACCCTGAGGAACGCTACTCGCTACATTAGCCCAACACGACTCCGCTCCATCAACGACCACCCTCTGTTTCCTACCTCGCAACCACTCTTCTATCCAATTTATTACTACTACCCTGATTCCATGGGCCTTAGTTTTCTCAATGAGTCTTTTGTGCGGTACGGTGTCAAACGCTTTTTGAAAATCTAAATACACTACATCAACCGCCCAAAGACTATCGTAAACGTCAACCACGCTGTGAAAAAATTCTAAAAGATTAGTTAAGCAAGATTTGTTTCGCCTAAAACCGTGCTGCGTATTTCTAAGTTATGCAATTCTAAATGTTCGACTATACGATCCCTAATTATTATTGATTCCAGTAGCTTACCTACAACAGACGTTAAACTGATTGGCCTATAATTTCCCGCCACACCTTTATCGCCTTTCTTAAAGATAGGTGTTACGTTTGCTAACTTGAAATTATCTGGTACGCACCCCTCAGAAATAGACGCATTAAAAATTTTTGTTAGCGGCACAACAATGCTATCTTTTAATTCTTTTAGGTGTATGGGATATATGGAATCCGGACCCGGTGATTTACGCGTTTTCATTTTATCAATATAGCGCATTACCTCCCCTTCACTAACCACAATATTATCCAAAATATTACCATTATCAAAGGGTATTATATCTATGACCGTAGGGATATTCGTTACATCTTCTATAGTAAAAACTGACGTAAAGAATTCGTTTAGCAAGGTGCCATTTCCTTGTTTTCAGAAACTAGATCTCCGTTAACATTTTTCAACGGCCCTAAGACACTTTTTACTGGATTTCTATTGTTGATGTATTGAAAGAATCGCTTGGGGTTTTCTTTACCGTCACGAGCTATGGAGATTTCAAATTCGCGCTTGGACTTTTTTATCACACTTTTCGCTTCACGCCTTAGAGATATGTAGTTGTTTCGTAACCACAAATTGTCTTTATCGCACTTATGTAGCCTATAAGCCCTATCTCTACTCTTTATAATGTATACTCTTTATAATGTATTACTTGAAGATCAGTAATTAGCCTATCATCCGTAGTTATTACTAAATCTAAAATACTGTCCAACCTCGTACGTTCCCCAACCTTTTGAATAAGAAAGCTATCCTCGAGAAAATTAACTAAACGATTACCTTCCGCGTCTCCCTGCATTGTATCGTAATTCACGTGCAATAAAACATCAAGTCAAGTCAAGTCAAGTAATTCACGTTGGCGCAATTAAAGTCACCCATAACTAAAGCCTGCTCACTACCTATTATTCTCTTTAGTTCACGATATAACGCTTCGTCAGTATCAGCTGTTTGATTAGGGGGCCTATATATAACCGTAAGAACAAGTTTGAAATCGTTCAATTTAAGTTCTGCTATAGTCGAATCTATTGGTTCTGGACTTCAACGAAAATATCACAACTTAACCAATCGTCAAGGGCGTACAGTTGATCTAACCGGGCATTCAGTTAACCTACATTAAATATCTTATTTTCAACAAAATCGGAAACAGTACATGAAACTGAAAAGATCCAAATGGTGTAAGCTATGATAGGCCTAGTAGCATCTTCATAGTGTCATAACTTCGTTATTTTCTAATATTTTCAAAATGGTACATAGCTGCTTGCACCATTTTTTCTGCTCTATCGATTGATATATGTTTTGTTACTGTAGTATGTTTCATGGTAATGCGGGTGTCTTGTAAAGTTTTACCCTCTTAAGCTCAATTCAACTCGGTATTTAGAGATCTAGGCCCCGGCTAGGGGTTAATTCAGTGCAAGCCCAGTTTTGTCCTAATTAACCTAGGCCCCCATTACCTTATTCCAGAGTTTTCGGTGAACCTTTGTGGTAATCGGACGTGCCTCAAATTGCTTGTTAATACAAAGTTCAAATTCTTTCTAACTGAAACCAGGGGTGTGGTGGTAAAAAATCTGGTATTATTATAGTATTACACCCGTCTAACGTCCAGCAATTATTATATATTCATTAGGTAGATTTTTTAATTCTAAGACACTTTTCTTCTATAGCATTTCCGTCGCAAATACTTCGTTTTCGAGATATAAACGTTTTTTTGGTGTGTATCTAGTGTGTTCGTTTGTGTTGCCGTCACATGTCTGCCCAATCACTGCGCTCCATCCATTTCGAATTTGAATTAGTTTGCTACCGGAATGGCTTCGTGTGACATGTGTTCGTTCGATTATTACCGCTGTATTGTCGCTTTCTATGAAAATTTAGAAAAAAGTGTTGAGTTTCTGCGTGCTCACGGTGTTCTACCGACAGTAGTGAAGTGTCCACATTGTAAAACGGAGTGTACGTATCGTCAAGACCAGAAACTGTGGCGTTGTAGAAAAAGTTACGGTGTGCCTAAAATGAAGAAAAGACGGTACTGTGATTATTCTGTCGCAGATTTTAAAGGTTCTTTTCTAGACAATACTAATATTCCTCCGTGGAAAATTGTTCTTTTTGTGAATCATTTCCTCAGCCATTTATGGGACCACAGAACTGTGGTGGAGTGCCTGATAGGTTAGGATAGGATAGGTTAGGTTAGGTAAATTTTGAAGGTGAAATTTATGTTTTTCCTATGGTTTTTGATGTGTTTTGAACGAATCTGACCTTCAAAACCGTCGGAAATGACTCGTTTTCGATTGCCAGCTGGGGGGAGGGGGGTTATCTAAAAAACGAGTCATTTCCGACGGCTTTGAAGGTCAGATTCGTTCAAAACACATCAAAAACCATTGGAAAAACAAATTTCACCTCCAAAGGGAGACGGGTGTAATACTATAAATTTACTAAAAATCTTTCCAGGGCTGCAGTTGAGATTGATCCTGCGTTTTGGAATTATTTTTTGGCTGGTATAGGATCACTCCAGTGTTTTTTATACTTGTTTGTTAAAAGATCTTGGCAAGGCATAGGCCTTGTCAGGGTTGTTTTTGGTAACGACTGTGGCCTAGCTCATCTCATTGGGCTAGGCCTGGCCTTAGTATGCCCTATACCCTAACCCCTGAGGTATAGGTTATATTTACTTTCCTAAATCCAATCATGAGTAAATGAGTAACTTCTAAAAGTACTAAAAGGTTACGGGTTGATGATTCTAAGACCCTTGAGTCGGCTCGCAGTGATGACTTGATGGATTTGAGTATGATCATTAAGCAAACTGACCATGCTATCACTTCTTTTTGCAAGAAAAGTTCCAATGAAGATGCTCAAAGATTAGATACTCAGGAACCATCTAGTCTTACTCAACCCTTGAATTGTCCTACATCTCCTGCTAGACCTGCTACCAATAGTCCTGGACCTAATTTTCCTATTGAGCATGTGTCTTATATTTCTTTGAATAGCAAAGATTTGTCAGTTCCCTTAACCAAACTTAGTCCTTTTGGTGTTAAGAAGTCTATTTGTGGTGGACCAGTGAAATCTGTCACCTATTGTAGGTCTGGCTCATTACTCGTGAATACCATCAACTTGAGACAGTCTCAGGACCTCTTGGATACTAAATCAATTATAAATGGTCTTTATGAAGTTGAGGCTAAGATTGCTTATAATTTGAATAAAATTCATGGTATTATTTTTGCCCCAGAACTCCTTCATTTATCAACTGAGGAAATTTTGACTGAATTAAAGTCTTCTACCAATTCTATTCTTGGTATAAAATGATTAAATAAAGGTCGAGAGAAGATTCCTACTTCTCTTTTAGTATGTACTTTTGATGGGACTACTCTTCCTAGTAAACTATTCTGTGTATTTAGCGTATGATATCAAGCGATATTATCCTAATCCTTTACTTTGTTTTAAGTGTTGGAGGTATGGACATGGGACAAGAACCTGCACAAATAGTAACAGATGTCTTAAATGTGGACAAGATCATGATAGAGAGACCTGTGTATTACCTGATAAAGATGTTTCTTGTATTAATTGTAAAGCTTCTCATTTTGTTAATTCTCGACAGTGTCCCCATTGGATCAGAGAGAGTGAGATTATTCATATCAAAATTGATGATAATTTGTCTTTTCCTAAAGCTAGATGTAAGTACTTTTCTCATTTATCTCCTCAGATCTCCTCTGCATCTTATGCTCAAGTGGGTACCCAGAATTTGTCTAAATCTCTTACAAATGTGTCAGTTGGAACTCCGTGTGAATTACATCCAGCCAGTAATGCTTCTTCCAAGGCTACAACAAGTAATACTACTAATAACACTACCATACTAATAACACTACCATTTCTCCTATAAAGAGTTTACTCAGCTCATCCAATGACATCCCAAACTTTTCTATTTGGGATATAATTAATGAATATAAGAAACTTTCTGAATTGAATCTTTAACCTAAGGCAATTGTTACCAAATTGGCCCTCATGCTTGGGAAACAAGGAATACCAAAGAGTCACATATATAGTAGGGATGGTTTTAGGATTCTCTTTGGAGATTAATTTCTTTTTACCACTTTTATTCATTGTCTGTTAAGTTATGTCAGTAGAATTTGAGGGGCTTTCATAAAAGATATCCATTCCTTCAGACCTTGATAAGTGATCATGAACCTACTATCCTTGCTTTGCAAGAAACTTATCTTTGTCAGGATGCTACTATTGGATTGAAGGGATATACTTGTGTTCGTAAAGATAGGACTAGGCAGGGTGGTGGTGTCATTCTAGGGATACATAATTCCATCCCTTTTTCTCCTGTTGCAATTTGTTCAGATTTTGAAATTGTGGTAGCCAGAATTCACCTTAGGTCAGTGTCTTTTACTGTCTGTTCCATTTATCTACCTCCACATCTGAATCTTAAAAGAAAGGAGTTTGAGTGTGTCCTCTTGAAAGTGCCACAACCGGTCCTACCGATGGGAGATTTCAATAGCCATCATGTCTCCTGGGGTTCACATAATAGTTGTATTAAGGGTACCTTACTGGCAGAATTGTTTACTGATCTAGATTTATTTGTTTTGAACTCTCCAGTCCCAACTTATTGTGCTGAATTTAGGGGACACTTTTCAAGCATTGACTTAACAGTTGCCTCTTCTGGTTTATTTCAGCAACTATCTTGGACTGTGTTACCAGACTTATATGACAGTGATCATTTCCCTATTATTCTTGACATTTTTGAGTTGTTGGTTTTTAAGAGGCCAAAATGGAAGATAGGTAGTTCTTTATTAACCTTTGAAGCCAATCTCTCTCTTCCTCCAATTGATTTTTGTAGAAGTGCTGATGAAAATTGTTGTAATATAACAAACTCACTCATTGCTTGTGCAATGTGCATCTAAATATATGATGAGAGCAAACGTTTCTGGTCAATTTGGAGGTGCTCTGCATGAATCTGCCATCTGTTTCCTGTGCAAATGCGTAGTTTTCGAGATATCATCATCTTGAAAACTACGCATTTGCACAGGAAACGGATGGCAGATTCATGCGAAACACCTCAAAATCGACCAGAAAAGTTTGCATTCGTGCTAAACACAACCAAGCCTAACTTAGCCAAGCCTAACTTAGCCAAGCCTAACTTAGCCAAGCCTAACTTAGCCAAGCCTAACTTAGCCAAGCCTAACTTAGCCAAGCCTAACTTAGCCAAGCCTAACTTAGCCAAGCCTAACTTAGCCAAGCCTAACTTAGCCAAGCCTAACTTAGCCAAGCCTAACTTAGCCAAACCACCTAACCTAACCAGTCACCTTATTTTGGAGGATATAGTTCTGCAATTGCAGTAAGGAAGTGATGCAGAACTGTAGAATCGTCAGGATGTTCTGCCAGGAACAAGTATCGTGCGAAATATTTCCGGTAATGAGGATGTCTATTCCCAGCACGTAAAACCCATGATTTCACATCCTTCCATTTTTTTTACGGCACCTAAACACCTTCGAGTCTTGTCTTAAAATACAGGCAGTATTACATTTAGGGCAAATCACGGATGTCGGAATTATGCCGTGATTGGAAAAAACCTCTAAACTTTTATTTTCATCGAGGCCAACAAGGTGGATTAGGTCCTCGAAATCAACTTCACAAGATTCACACGTCATACCAGCAGAACGAAAACCACCACACTGACCAGAAACAGAAAGAAGTAGCCAAAGCAAGAAAAAGTAGCCAAAAAAAGCCAAGAAAAATCTCCAAAAAAGTCTAAAAAAGGTAGCCCAAATAAACAAACCAACCAAAATTTATATACATACATATTAGAAAGTAGAAGATATTTTTTTAAAAAAAGTACATTTTATACAAATTTGCACAAGATAATATATATATTTTCTTATTCAGCTTTGATTGGTTATTCAATATATATTGCTGTTATAGCTGGGTGTGACTGGGTCAAAAAATGAATATTAACCAAATATATTCCCCGCTCTTCATCAACAGTGAACTTTAAATATAGTAAATACTGGTTGAATGATACCTGTGCTGAAGCTCTTAGAGTTAAAAAGAGAGCATTTAGGCTTTTTGTTGGTAATCTCATACAAGAAACATTGGTCATCTATCAAAAAGCAAAAGCATTGGCTCGTAGGGTTGTTAGACTATCTAAGAGGAACTCAAGGAGAGATTTTGTATAGTCTATATCGTCACATTCCACAGTGAGTGAGGTTTGGAATAAAATTCAGCATTTTAGTGCCAATAGGGGATCTAGGGGTTCTTTGGTTTTAAAGTCTGAAGGTGTTTTATATGCTAATCCAGTTGACACTGCCTAGATTTTAGGCAGCAGTTTTGCAAATACCAGTAGCCTCTCCTTTTATATTGAACCTTTTGTCTATCATATGGTGGAATCTGAGTTTGTCCCTATTCATTTTGAACCAAGTGATACTACTTACAACTCTCCATTTACCATATATGAACTGGAAAGAATTCTTAAGGATATTAAACTAACAGCTCCTGGTAGAGATAATATTGTATATCCTTTTCTATCTAATATGACCCCACAAAATAAAGAAATTTTACTAAGGTTTTATAATTTTTTATGGTTACGAGATGTCTTCCCAGATTGCTGGAGAGAGAGTATTTTAATCCCTCTGTATAAGCCAGGTAGACCTACTGACCCTACATCTTTTAGGCCTATAGCGTTAACAAGTTGTCTGTGTAAAGTTATGGAGAAAATGATATCATTTAGACTTATGAAATTTTTAAAAGAAAAGAATGTTTTGTCTCAGTTTCAGAGTGGGTTCAGGCATAGATTTTCAACAATAGATAGCCTTGTTCGGTTAGAAAATGATATAAGGGAGTCTTTTTTGAGAAATGAATATGTCTTGACTGTGTTCCTTGATATTGAAAAGGCTTATGATACTGTCTGGCATCATGGTTTACTTCAAAAACTGTATAAATCTGGGTTAAAAGGCCATCTTCCAAGATTTATCCAAAATTTTATTTCTAACCACCGTATTAGAGTTTTAGTTGGAAATCATATTTCCAATAGCTTTAATGTTGAAATTGGCCTCCCACAGGGAAGTATCGTAAGTCCAACACTATTTTCCTTGATGATTAATGATTTATTTGAAGGAATCAATGACAGTGTCAGGTATTCCATGTATGCTGATGACTGTGCCTTGTGGGTGGTTGGGGATGATTTGAATTTTCTGACATATGTGATGCAAGGTGTCCTTAATCATATTAGTGAATGGTCAGATGAATGGGGCTTAAAATTTTCATCTTCCAAATCAAAATGTATGATTTTCTCAAAAAGACCATGGAGGAATGATGATTTAACATTATATTTATCAGGAAATCCAGTTCAGTATGTTTCAAGTTATAGATATCTGGGAATAGTTTTGGATCGAGGTTTGACTTGGTCTAAGCATATTCAATACCTGGAGGAAGCTTGTGTGAAAGCTATTTCTATATTAAAATTTTTTTCTAATTCAGTTTGGGGTTTAAGTAGATCAACTTTGTTGATGTTTTATAAGTCCTTGGTACATAGTAAGTTAAACTATGGGTGTTTTTTGTACCATACCTGTTCTAAAACAAATTTACTGAAGCTAGATAGAATGCAGTACAGTAATACCTCGCTTTACGACGCCTCGCTTTACGATACCCCGCTTTACGATACCCCGGGTTTCCAAATTTTATTTTAAATGAAATAAAAAAATAAATAAAATTAAAAAAAATGATATTAAACATCAAAAATAAATCATACACATCAAAAATACATTGCTGGAAGCACATGGTGCAGAAATATCAAATGACGATCTTATTGCAATGAAAGATCACTTAACATTAGAAGAAGAAGAGGAAGAGGCACCTGATACAACTGAAATCCCTACTCATCCTGTACTAACTCTAAAAGGACTCGCTGAAGGATTTCTTCATCTAGATCAGGGGTGGGGAACCTTTTTTCATTGGAAGGCCGCATTTCATTTAACCAAGACCCTATTAGGCCGCATGCTGAGAATTTAACATATACAGTACAACAAAATCATATTTTAGTCTACAATCTACATATTTATTAATTTTAAATCAAACTTGATAATACGTGAGGGCTTTTATAATAAATAAAAAATTCAGCAAGTGCACATTTATTTTTGTGGGGAATAATTAACAATATAACTAATATTGAGTGAAAAAGTGATAAACCATTTAATGACTTTTTTTGTGACTGCTTATTGCGGGACAGGAGTCGTACATTTGGTTCCAATATTGTTGACTGTAGTTTTAGTTGGTCCTCCAGGTGAATATTCATCATCTGAGATCTCAAGCGCGTTTTGATTTGAGTCACATATGAAAATGTTGATTCACAACAGTAGGTTGTGCTGAAAGAAGGCAACATTCGACGAGCATGTTGGTGCAGATGTGGGTATTCAACGCCATTTTTCCATATTTCAACAGGATCCTTCTTAGTATCAAATAGAGACTTAAGGATATTATCTTCTAATAGCTCAATCAACTCCATCTGTAAATCTTCAGGTGCTTTGGAGACGCCAACCAGGTGTGGTTGGAAAGCTAGTTTCAGTGTGAAGTCATGTTTCTCAAAATCTTCAAATCTTTCATCGTATTCTTCAATCAGGGAGTCTAGGACAGCTGTGTATTCTTTCACATCGCATTCCCTTAATGATTTGCTTGTATCTTCTTCATCAATTACCTTTGCCAGTTCAGGGAAGTGTTCAGCTGAAAGTTCCGATCGGGTAAGGATAGTTTTGAAAAAGTGCAGCTTCCTCCGAAAAGCCTGGATTTTTTGCCACATTTCATATATGGATTTAGTTTTACCTTGCAAAGAAATATTCAGGTAATTTTGCTTGACATTACGTCACACAAAAATGCAGCATTTCTGCAGAAATCCTTTTTTGACAATTCACATGGTTCATTGAGTTCCTCAGAAAATCTTGTGATTTGTTTTTGCAAAGACAAAAGTTTTTCAAAGACTTGCCCTTGTGACAACCAGCGCACTTTAGAATGATACGGAAGATCCACACTGAATGTTTCATCATCAAGCATAAGCATATTGTGAAACTGGCGATGTCGTGATGCATTTGCTCTAATGTAGTTCACAATACGTATAACTTTACTTAATATATCACTTAAAACAGTAGATTTGGCACAGAGATTCTGTTGATGCAAAATACAGTGAAAGGAAATCAAGCTATCTGGATTTGGCAGTTCTTTTTGTAGTAGCGCAACAAATCCTGCACATTTTCCTCTCATGGAAGGTGCACCATCTGTGCATACACTTACTAAATTACATAAATTCAGTTTCGCTTCATGGCATTTTTCTTTGAAGAGAGACAAGACGTCAATTCCACGTGTCTTCCCCGTAAGAGTACCCAAAGCCAGTAACTCCTCGTAGCATTGAAAATCTGCAGTTATAACACGAATAAAAAGTGACACTTGCGCTGAGTCAGTAATATCAGTAGACTCATCCAAGGTAATCGAATAAGAAGTATTTTCGTTTTGGCATATTGTATGAAGTTGTTCAGTTGCATTGAGGGCTAATTCATGTTGCCGATCAGTTATGGTCCTTCTTGAAAGAGGTAGTTGTTTGTATTTGTTAACCTTGTCTGAATCTAAAGGGGCTACAACTTCAACAATACATTCTTTTATGATTTCCACATCACTATATGGCTTACCTCTTTTTCCAAGTATATATGCTACTTTATAAGTTGCTTCAGTGATTTCAGTCCCTAGGCCTGACATTGTTTTAAATACTTGCTGCTGTTGCTACTTTTGAAGTTTCATCTTCGTAAGTGCAAACTTTTGGGGTTCTTCCAATATAGCATACTTGTGGTTCTTATGAGTTGCATAATGCTTATATGCATTGTGTTTCTTCACTGTTGCAATTATGGCATTGCAGAGCAAACACATCATTTTATCTTTCTCAACAACTATGAAATACTGCAATTCCCATTCTTCATGGAATATTCTATTCTCTTCCTTTAATTTTCTTTTCACAGTTTTTGACATGATTGTGGTACCAGAAGGTTTTTAAATAAAAATGGTACACGAATTGATCAAAGATTTACAGTTTTAAAGGAAACAAGCGTGCGTGTCACTATCGGAGAATCGTCAGTAACTGTCATCCAGTCAGCCAGTCGAGTTGATCGTTGATAGGTAAGGGTGTAAGCCGTAAGGCAACTCTGCCAGTTTTAACTGGCAACGTTGCCATATTTCCTATTGTTCAAGCCATAAAGAAGGCTTGTATGTGTAAGAAGCAGTGAAGCTGAAACCATGATCTAATGAAATAGCCTAAAGCCCTAAAGGGGTATCAGTTACTGTCCATTATCGTACGGTATGAATTCTGAATGTCAAATAGGCAGAAGGCCGCAACTAGTACCCCAAAAGGCCGCAGGTTCCCCACCCCTGATCTAGATAAAGCTATCGATATTTTTCAGTCATTGGATCCTAATTTCGAAAGAAGAGAAAAAGTTGCGATTGGTTTAAAAAATGCAGCTGCCTGTTATCATGAAATTTAAAGAGAAAAGAAAAAATCTTCTTTAAAACAAACCACTTTGGATGCATTTTTCAAGAGTCCTCCATCCACGACTGCATCTACAAGTGCGTCTGAAGGTGCTTCTACGAGTGAGTCAAATAAAAATTAAACTTTGTCTCTTTTTACATATATCTTTGCTTTGTTTTTCATTTCATTAAACCATTGCTGCATAAATTATCGTTTTATTACCTTTTCTTGCAATTTTTTTTAATAAATTTGTTCCAAGAACGTATCCCTTAATATAACATTAAGCCTATGGGAAATAATGCCTCACTTTACGATTGGATGCTGGGAACGCAATAATTCATAAAGCGAGGTATGCCTATATAAATGTATTAGACTGGCTTTGGGAGCTCTCAAATGTACAAGAGTTGATTATTTAGAAGCTGAAGCAAACATTTTGCCCTTGCATTATAGAAGAAAACTGTTAGGTGCTAGGTATGCTACTAAAATGTTAAGGTTTGATTCATACCCAACTAAAACTTGTATTAATAGATTTTATAATTTTCAATTTTATAGACTACGTCCATACCCAATACCTTTTAGTGGCTGGATCAAGGATTTTATTCACCAAGTGGGTTTAACTTTTGATTTGATAGCATCTCAGCAAAGTTCATATTTAATTTATCACCCTGTAACAGTGAATTTTGACTTTTCTATTCATACCACTAACAAAAAATTGGCTTTTGCAAATGTGCTCCAAAGAAGTTTTCTGGAAAGGGTAGAAACTTACAAAGAAAGAGGATACTTACCTGTATATACTGATGGATCTAAATCAGAAAGTGGCACTGGATGTGCATTTCTTTGGGATGGGGTGATTAAGGGTGTTTGCATTCCAGAGCACTGTTCTATATTTACTGCAGAATTGTATGCTATACTACAGGTTTTAATATATATTTGTCACAACTCAGACCTTACTAAGTTTGTTGTTTGTTCTGACTCCCTTTCTTCCCTGAAAGGTATACAGTCCTCTTCTGACCATCATACAATCATTCAGATTATTGAATTACTCAATCAGTATAATCTTGATGTTATCTTTTTATGGACTCCTGGTCATGTTGGTATCCGGGAGAATGATACTGTTGATGAAGCAGTACACATGGCTTGTAGTCTTGATGAAGTCCAGACCATCCCTTACTCTGTTGAGTGGCAACAAGAATGGTCCTGATGCAATGGACTCCCTCCTCAGATGGAACCTGTCCTTTGGTAAAGGATGCCAGAAAAGAATCGTAGGAGTGATGTCATATTGACCAGGCTTAGGTTGAATTGCTCTAAACTGTCCCATGGACATTTTTTTGATGCAACTTTATTTAAAAGGTGTGGTACTTGTAATGTTCAACTCACCCCAGAACATGCGATCATTCATTGCCCTACTTGTAATCTTCTTAGAACTGATTTGATTAACTATTGTAATGGCAAAGGAATTTGTTTTTCTTATGAAAGTGTTTTGGGGAATGAATTTCCATCATCCTTACTTTTGACCTTCTTAAAGAAAGCCAATTTATCTAACCTGATCTAGGTATTTATCGTTTGATAGTCCTTTTGTAGTAGCTATAGTATTACTCTTTTACTAACAGGTTCCTTTTTCTTTTCCATCCTGTGTTGTAGAGTGGAACCCTACAACTGAAGTGGTAGAGGTCTTTTTTCATATTCGTTTTAGTCTTGGTGCCAATAATCCAGCAGGGTTGCAGCACCTTAAACGGAAATAAAATAAATAAATACCCTATTCCACCCAGGGGATAGCCTAACTTCGACCATAAAGCTTTTAACTGAGTTAAAGAATAGTATTTAAGATGACTTTAGACTGACTGACTAAGGTTTGTAAGAAGGAAGTTAGGGAGGGAGTTAAGGCTGTAGCATGTGAGAGTTGTGATGATTGGTATCACACTGTATAAAAATTACAGAATAAATGTACAGGGGTATGAAGTCTCCAAATATTTTGTGGTTTTGCAGTAAGTGCTTAGCTGAGGTTAGGGACATGCTCATTGCACGGTTTAAGAAAACTGCTAGCTCAGAGTCCATTGAGCCTAAGTTAGTTGGCCCTATGATTGACCGTGTAGCTAGTAAAACTAATGTAACAGTTAGGCCAGAAGCTGAATCTAATACAGGGAATACTAATGTAAGATGCACTGAGGTTGAGCCTAAGCCTAAGCCAAGTGTTAGTGATAAGGATGCAGGTCCAAGTAAAGTTAGGCCTGATGAATGGCACAAAGTCAAAGGTCAGTCAAGAAATAAGGTTAGAGAGAATAGTAATCATGTTGTAGCAACTAGTAACAGGTTTCAGATACTAGGGGATTTAGATGCAGTACAATGTGAATTTACCATGGTTGGGGGGACTATTATCAGGAATCAGGACAATGAATTTTCAATAAGGTAAGGAAAACTGGTCGAAGAATATGTATTTCAGGCCCGCAAGTCATCCCATCTGTCTCCAGCAAGAAAAAGTTATGTACATCCAAATTGTCCAAACCTGAAAACATTTTGAACATCTGTATCATATCTCCCCTCATACAATGTCTCTCAAAACTAAACATACCTAGTTCATTTAATCTTTCCCCGTATTCCAATCTTCTTAGGTCAGGGATAAGCTTGGTTGCCCTACATTGCACACCCTCAAGCATATCAATATCATGTCTAAGGTGAAGGGACCAAGCTTGAATGTAGTATTCTAAGTGAGACTTAACATTAGAATTATATAATTTACAGATAACTTCCTTACTCTTGTAACTAACATTCCTCTTAATAATACCTAGCATTTTATTTACTTTATTTCTAGCCTCTAAGCACTGCTTACAAAATTTTAGATCACTACAAACTATATCATAATGCCAAGATCCCTTTCTTGTCTAACATCCTCTAACCAGTTCCCTTGCATCTCGACTAAAGTTTTCATTATTTCTACCAAAATGCATAACTGCATTTTTGAATATGGAATTCCATCTGCCATTTACTAGCCCAAGCAACTTATCTATCAAGATCCTTTTGCAGCTTGTAAGAATTTTCTATATTTGTAACTGGGGCAATTACTTTTGTATCAAACAATAAACAAATCTTTATTGCGGCGGATCATTTGCAATCCATAGCCACTTAACCTAACATACAAGTACAATCTTATGTATACACTGAACTTAATACAAAAATAAGGCCAACATAGCCACATAACCTAGCATACTGTTTGATTAATTATCTGACAATTTTATATATATTATTACATGAGATCTTATAACACTTATTATAATATAGCCACTTATTATAATACTTATAACACTTATTGTAACACAACTTCATATACATATATAATCTTTGCTACATTATAAAAATAAGGTAGCTATTGTAAACCAGCAGTTATGTGAACCAAGACTGCCATATAGGTGAGAGGTACACAGTATCTGAAGACAGGACATTGTACAATAACACATTAGAGCTGTTTTGGACCCTAGTACCGTAATGAAATTGTATACTATATTCTTCCGGATTAACATTTGGCTGGTAGGTAAGCTACGTGTAGTAAACATAAAACTGGCACTACATCATTTTGGTTCCCTACATGGCATATGAAAAATATTATAAACAACAGAGTTTATTCATAGCAGTTTTTGTATAGTTCCACCACAGATGGGATGTATACAATGCAAAACAGTAAGTTCTAAAAAGATAAGTTTTAACTGATTCTGAACATACCAAATTTCCTTACTAGCATGTTACCCTGTACATACAGCTTTTTATGTTGCCTCTCAATATCGAGTTCATCTTGCAGCTCATGGTTAATTACATAACCTAAGTTTGACAGGTATTGTCTGACCATTCATTTCAAAAGACCCACATGATACATGTTTCAATAGATTACACTTAAAAATCAAAATATAACTCTCTGCCCC
This sequence comes from Bathynomus jamesi, assembly GCA_023014485.1. Taxonomy (NCBI): domain Eukaryota; kingdom Metazoa; phylum Arthropoda; class Malacostraca; order Isopoda; family Cirolanidae; genus Bathynomus; species Bathynomus jamesi. The sequence goes on along the minus strand of JAJOZX010002062.1, from coordinate 221,973 downwards.
ATTAGAGGTGATGTCATTTTCTATACCATATTGTTCATATATCTCCAATAGTACTCTCAGCCCATGGGGAGAGGGTGACAGAAGAACAAGGTCAGCATACATTAAATGATTAATTTTTTCCTTTCTAATGACACAGCCAGTATGTGCAGTTTTTAGTTCATTGGTAAGGTCATCCATGTATATACAGAAAAGATGTAGATAGGATTACGGAGTGGACGGATAAGTGGCAGATGCAATTTAACGTAGATAAATGTAAAGTTTTGCATATAGGTTCTCGCAACAATAATTACGCGTACACGATGGATGATAAGGAGTTAGCGAGCGTTGACGAGGAAGTAGATTTAGGCGTACGCGTAACTAAAGATTTAAAGGTTAGGAACCAGTGCCTGGAGTCTTGCGCAAAAGCTAATAGGATGTTAGGCTTCATAGCGCGTAATTTCGAATTTAAATCAAAGGATATTATATTGCCCCTCTACAAGTCCCTAGTCAGGCCTCATTTAGAATATGCCGTTCAGTTTTGGTGCCCGTACTTGCGTGAGGATATTGATAGGTTAGAAAGGGTTCAGCGTCGTGCCACGAAACTTATTATGTCTTTGCGCAATAAGCCTTATGAAGATAGGATTAAAGAGTTAGACTTGTATTCACTCGAAACTAGGAGATTAAGGGGGGAGCTTATTGAAGTTTTCAAAATCGTTAATAACATCGATAACGTAAATTTTGACAAATTGTTCACTTTCGATAATAGTAATACTCGCAATAATGGATTTAAGTTGCGTGGCAGACGTTTCATTACTAATATCGCTAAAAACTTCTTTACGTTTAAAGTAATTGATAAATGGAATAATCTTTCCGCGTCAGTCGTTCATTCTACCAGCGTTAATATGTTTAAGAACCGTCTTGACAGAGATTTTAAAAGTATTAGCGTTGTTTAAAATTAAAAAAGAAAGTTAACAGGAGCTCTAGTGGTGGTGCTCGAGGATGAGTCTGTTGACGATGGATGCCAGCTTGTGACATGCCAGCGTGTGATGCCAGCAATAAAATTATAAAAAAAAAAAAAAATTAAAAAAAAATTATAAATAATAAAAAAAAAAAATTAGACTAACACGAATGTAGATGTAGCTTGTAGCGTAAACTAACCCACTTTTTGTTTAACTTTACCTACTTTTTTTTTTTTTTCTTCTCCTTACTTGCATGTCTGTAACTCTTTCCTTGCATGTTTGTAGTTTGCATGGTATGACAGTGAGTTAAGACTGTGTTTGCATGGTTTGTAAGCGTTCTTATTTTACTTCTTTTCATTTTTTACCCCTCTCCTATATTCTCCGACTATTTTTCTGACTTGTCGGCAGTGGCCGGCGGATGATGATGGTGAGACTTTTTCCCTCTTTTTCTGAATGAATGTTAACCCACGAATGATAGGTGTTGCTCCTTACTTAACCCCTTATTCTCCTCTCTTCTCTTAACCCCCTACTCTTTCCTTTCTCTCGGGCTAGCCTTAGAGTGGATCTTAGGGTCTTTGTTAGCCTTAGCTTCTGTAGATCTGTAGATCTAGCAAACTTAGAAATATCTTGTGTTGTTTAAAAAAGCCATTTACCTACGGTACTTATATTTGACCATAAAGGTTTGAAATATAACCTAAATATGACTGTAGCATCGTATATCAATGTGCCATTGATATGTGTGGTCAACTTTGGTTATTTTTGGTGTGCAGTATGGTTTCTAAGTTTCACATAGTCACAAATGCTGGAGTTTTGATTGTGAATGCATGTGTTTTCCCTCCTTTTTGACAATTTTGATTACTTTGCAATGTAAATATTGTGTAATTCAAATTATTCGAAATGTTGTGTGTGACCCAAACTTTCTGTATATTTTGATATGATAGATATATGAAATTGTTATTACTTTGAATAATTAAGTCTTGTACCTATAACAACACAACCTTTTATCTGAGCTTATAGAAAGATATTAAGAATTTCAATTAACTTAATTTTATGTAATCATAACCAGTAGGCCTATCCAAATTTCAATGACATTTCTTTTGTTCACAGGTCCACAGGATGAGTCAGAAAGAAATCAGAACCTGAAGCAAATCAAGTTGTTACTTAAGTCATTTGGTGGGGACTGGGAGGGAACTTCCCCCTTCTGAGCTGCCCACAGCCAGAGATCTGCTGAGGTATGGTTTGTTGAGGAGAGAGATGAGTGAGGAAGACAGGAGGAATTACCCAGTTAATGACCTGATTAACAACGGCATTGTTCCAGGGCTACTGGCTCAGTGGAGAAAGGCCAATGCTCTATTCACAGGACCTGTAATCAAGTGAGGTCAGGATCTGGGCTAAAGTGAAGGCACTGTGGGATGAGGCAGTGAAGGTGTCCATTGGCAATGTGAAGCTAGAGGTCAAAGATAGGTTCATGATGAAACTGGACAAATTGGTGGACATCCTGACCTGTCACTGTGTGATCAGGAGCTGCAGTGAGTTTGGGTGCAACCCTGTCTGCAACAGTGAGGTTCACATTGACTGCAGCTGCAGGAGCGAGCAGAAGATACCAGTGCAGGAGCTTGCCTTCATTAAAGGTCAGAGAGAAAAGGTGGGTGGTGTGGGGGCACACCAGATGGGTCTAGCTGATCACCCTGAGGCCAGGAGACAGGAAGCAGTGCTGCAGAGACAGGAGCAGAGGAGTCAGCCAAGAAAGAAGAGAAGCTGAGGGAGGAGTCACTGCTGGAGATGGAGGAGACTGGAGATATACTGGAGGAGGCAGGATGAAGACTTCATACCAGAGGCTGTGACAACTTCTTCCTTGCCTGTTGCTAAGAAGAAATACAACACTGAAGATATCACCAACATAGTTCTGGCTGGCTTGAGACATCACACTGGGCTGAGAGAGAGTGCAGAGATTGCCACTGCTGCCTGGATTGATGCTGGTCTTATCATAGAGTTTGACACAGCACTGGTGATTGACTACATCAAGGTGAGGAGGGCTCAGGAGAGATCGACTAAGGAGCTGGTCAAGAAGTTTGATGAAGTGCTTAGGGAAAATGGCATCACCTGTATCTTTGATGGGAAAAGAGATGACACCAAAGTGATGATGGAAGCTGAGCACAATGACAGGCAGTTTCCTGGCCTCATTAAGGAAGAACACTACACAGTGTGCAATGAACCAGGTGGGAAATATTTTTGGCATTTTGTACCAGAGGAAGCTGCAGAGAAGTCATGCTGAGGTCATTGCTGATCATCTGGTGAACTGGCTAAGAGAGAGAGGAGCAGACCAAACCCTTTTGGCCATAAGAGGTGACAGTACTAATGTGAATACTGGCTGGGAGGGAGGAGTAATGCATTATGTGGAGGCCAAGCTTAGCAGGAAGTTGGTGTGGATTGTCTGTGACTTGCACACTCGGGAGCTGAGTCTCAAACACCTGGTGACTGCACTGGATGGCAAGACATTGAGCAACAACAAGTGGTCTGGGCCCCTACGGATGATGTTAGACACTGCCACTGAGCTGGAGATCAACCCAAACTTCACGAGGATCACTGTTGGTCCTCCTCTACCCCATCTCAGGAGGTAGTCGAGGACCTCAGCACAGACCAATCATATGGCTACAGAATCATCACTGCCATAAGATCGGGAGAGGTACCTCAGAGTCTAGCTCTCCTGGAGATTGGGCCAGTCTGTCACAGTAGGTGGGTCACCACAGCTCTAAGGTTCTGCAGATTGTGGATTTCCAAACATGGGCTGAAGGGTAGGAACCTGAAGAATCTGAGGATAATTGTGGAATTCATAGTGGGAGTCTACATGCCAAACTGGTTCAACAAGAAGTTAAATCACAGCTGGGTGGAGGGTCCCAGGCATGTACTATACTAGCTGGAGCTGCTCAGAAGTCAGAAGAAGGTGGTGATAGGAATAGTGATGCCTCCAGTGAAGAGATCAGCCAGGTATGCACACACTGAGGCTGTGCTCCAGGCCATGCTGTGCAGTGAGGTGGAGGAGGATAGGAGGGAGGCAGTGAAGAGGATACTGGAAATGAGAGGTGAAGGAGATGAGGACACAGGTAGGAGACTGCAATGTCAGACCCAGGAAGACTCCTGACATCAACCCAGATGCCACCAAACTCTCAGAGTTATTGACTGGAACTCTGCCATGACTGAGCCTCCTCTGACCTGCTCCATCACCACTGCTGCAATCAAAGAGTTTCTGGATAGAGCAATGGAAGTTCCTGCATGGCCCTCACACACACAGTCAGTAGAGAGGTGTGTAAGGATGACAACTGAAGCAGCACAACATGTTTACTCACAAGAGAGGAGGGAGGCGTACATCAGTGGCCAGGTGGCCAGTAGGGAGCTCATGTCCAGGAACAAGAGGAAGGCAGACATGGCATCCTTGGCAAAGTTCAAGAAACCTATCTATATTTCTAAGTTTTTTAATATTGAAATACAATCAAAATGTCTTTAATTGTATGTAATGTATGTGAAATGTAGTTATATACAATAAAAAAAATACTTGCAAAAATTGCTGATTTTTTGTGAACTTCAACTTCAAATATAAGTAGCTAGGAGTGGTCAAATCTGGATTTTAAAGCCATATTTTGATTTAGCACATAAAAAAGCATCATTTGGTCACTAGTAGTCTTTGAAAATCTAAAGATTTCACTTTGCTCCCTAAAATTGACACACACTAATAATATACCTCCTTGCCTAACACCATTAGTTACCTAAATATATGTTTAGGTACCCCTTGACACAAGAGTTAACCATCACAAACTTTTCAAGAAACTCTATCTTGAAAATGCTTTTGATGCATCCAAAAAACAGGAATATACATTGTTACTTGACATTTTGTACTTTAGGATGGCTTCCTTTAGCATATAAATACACATGTTGGTACCATGTTTCATGCTGAAGCGAAACTGATTGTCATAAGTCAGTAAGTAAATACTTATCCTATTATAAATGACATATTCTAACACCTTAGAATGTATACTGGCAAGTGCTATTGACATATAATTATTCTTATCACAGATACTAGCACCCTTATTTTTAACAACTGGCAAAATACAACTGACAATGTTCTGCTTGTATGCCATCTAGGCCACAACTTTTGTTATGTAACTTATGAATAGCCTGCCAGATTTCTGAGTCATTAATTAGTAGCTCCTCAGAGCATTCTACATTCAGGCATATATTTAGCCCCCCCCCCCCCCCCCCCCCCCATAACAGTTCTGCAATGTTTTTTGCACCATGTACATTGTACACCCTCTATTACATTTGGCAAGGTAAGATTACTATTATTAATTTTATTAATATCCCAGAATTCCATACTGGAAGTATTTCTATTGCCTAATTTTCTGGTTTCCTTGTAAATCTAAGGGCACCCTTGAATCTAGCAAGAGTTCTATATTTCAGTTGGAAGAGTTCTCCCTACCTAGGTTTCCTCATAGCAACCCATTCCACGAATACATTTTCTGCTATCATCCGCAAACTTAGAGATTTTACAACCTACCCCTCTTAACCCTTTATGGTACCATGTTGCTTCTAGTTAACATTTCAAATACACGCATTTAGACTTAACCCTACAAAAAAGTTGTGTGATAGAGGGTTAAGTCATTAGATATAAAATAGAGTAATGGACCCAAAACTGATCCCTGTCACCTGTGGTATCCCACTTTACACTTTCTGCCATCCAGATTCATGACCATTTAGAATTACACACAGTTCTGTCTTCTAACCATTTTTCTACCCAATTTATAACTGACCCTAATATCCCATGAGCTTTTAATTTGTATAGAAGTCTCCTGCATAGAACCTTGTCAAATGCTTTTACTAAAATCCAAATAAATAACATCTACATCATTTCCATTATCTACCTGATCATTGATAAATTCTAAAAAGTCAGAGATTAGACAAACAAGGGACATTCCATATCAAATGTATGGTACCAGACATGGGGTCATTATCATTATAATGGTAATTAAATATAATTAATTACAAATCTCTTGTAATGATGATGTAATGATAATGAAAGAAATTTTGAGGCAATACCATAATGGTAATGATAATGAAAGGTCTGTAATGAATCATTACATGTACACAGGGTGTACATAAAGTCAGGATCTATTTTTGTGAAAGAATGAATACAGAAGAGCGTGTGGCAATAGTAATTTGGTGAATCGAGGGAAAGAAATACAATGACATCAGAGAGAAGTTTAGAAGATTTCATAAGCCGGGGCCAATAGACAAGACAATACGAAAATTGGTGAACAAATTTAAACGAACGGGATCTGTAAATGATGAAGCAAGATCAGGACGACTGTGAATGCAGTACGCGGAATTATCACTGAGGAGCCACGTATGTCCATTCATGCTGCATCACACAGACTCGGCATCCCGACGTCATTTGTGCACAAAATTCTGAAAGTTAATTTGCAGAAGAAAAGCTATCATTTGCAGGTTTTACATGATTTACATGAAGATGATTTCCCTCGACGAAGTGCTGTGTGTGCTGATCTCATAGAACAAATCTGGAGTGATAATTTAATGGACAACATTCTCTTTAGTGATGAAGCCACTTTCCATACGTGTGGAAAAGTAAATCGCCATAACTGTCGAATTTGGGCAGATGAAAGACTGAATGATTTTGTCCAAAATTGGGGGAGAGACTCACCTAAAGTTAATGTCTGGATGGGTTTAACAAAATCTAAGGTTTATGGTCCTTTTTTCTTTGATGAAGCTACAGTTACGGGGCTTATTTATCTGGACATGTTGCAGCAATTCCTTGAACCTCAGCTGATTGAGGATAGGATTGTTAGTACCATCACTTATCAACATGATGGTGCTCCTTGTCACTATGCCAAAATTGTTCAGGATTATCTAAATGGACATTTTCCAAATCGCTGGATTGGACGCGGAAGCAACAGACCTTGGCCAGCGAGATCACCAGATTTAACCCCTTTAGATTTCTTTGCATGGGGCTTTATCAAATCGCACGTCTATCAGATGAAGATTACGAGTCTTGAAAACTTACATATACAAACTGCTGCAGATAACATAACCCCGCAAATGCTCCAGAATGTGTTTAGAAATGCTGCGGAACGATTTGAGCTGTGCAGGGATACTGATGGGTGTCACGTCGAATCCTACTCTTAATTATTTAATAAATGTTACCACTTTATCATTTTATGATTGAATTCTATATAATTTCCAAGTGCTTCATGCAAATAGATCTTGACTTTATGTACACCCTGTATATATATATTTATATATATATATATATATATATATATATATATATATATATATATATATATATATATATATATATATATATATATATAATTTTATTTGTTTTTTTCTGTTTGCAACCAAAAGTGTATAAAGTATCAGTGAATCTGTGCATATAAAGTGAAATTCATTAAAATTGAGGAAGTGCAATACAGTTTACATAATTTATCACCAATTTTAACATATATATTCAAAATGAAATATGGTTGGCATTCGAGAAAGTTTGAAACAAAGCAGGAAAAAGGACATAAAACGCAAAGATCAGAAAACCCTTGAAATACCCTCGACCATCGAAAGGAAAGAAAGAAATAAAAATAAATAAAGAATTTGTGTGGGTATTTCTTTTTACGCTAATTAAGGAATAGCATGGATATGGGTCCAAATTCTCACTTAATCTGTAATTTGTGTAATCTAGTAACAATGGAAAACTTAGCGATAAGATGTGATTTCTGCTAACGACTAAACGACTTTCTCTGCATGAATTGGAATGATAAGGAAATAACTCTCGTCTTGAACGTGAAACACATCGTGGAGATCAAATTTCTATGTGGTGCATGTACACAGACTGTAAATTCTTTCGTGGTCTTTAAAGAAATGGAGATAGCAGGTTTGAAAGTTACAAAAAAGAATGAAATAATGGGGACACATGGGTCTGGAATCGTCCCAATGAAAAACTGGGTGGATGAGAGAGAAGACTAAATAACAAATAACAGCATAATAATGAACAACAATTTAATAATAAATAATGATATAAACAATATAATATGGAAGGAAGACATAGATGAAAGAAAAGAAATGAGTAAAAGTTGCGAAGTAGACAAATGGTCCAATGAGCGAAATGAAGATAACTAAAAATGTAGAAAATGGGTCATTCTCTGTCAGATCAACCAAAAAAAATTGAAATTAACACCCTCATCTCTCATATTTTGCTGAAATTTGGTTTATAGGGAGTTTGTGAGCCCTGAATCCATTTCTGAAATTATAAGGTCAATCCGATCAACGGTTCAAGAGATGACCTCAGGCAATTTGAGGTCACTCGCGAGGTTACTAACATTTGGTGAGCCATAACTTGGGTAATAATTGTCATAATTATATAAAAAGTATATATATTTAGAATCAGAAAACGACAAGGAATCCAAATATGCAAGTTTTAGAACTCTAGGTTGAAAAATAAAAAAGTTACACTGTAACCAAAATTTGAGGTCACGATTTGACCTCTGGGGTATCAAATGAGAATTTTTTTTTAAATGTAAAAAATGAAGGCATAGGCATTGGCTATTAGAATCAGCAAAAAAAAGTTTGTTTATGTTAGTATTTTTCATGTAACTAACATATAAGTGAACACCATATTCATAAGTTGTGCGTCAATTCTACCTATTTTTTCATACTTAAGCTCATAATTTGACCTATAGAAATTAAAATTACATTTTTTATAGATATAAAAAACAAAGTCAGAGTTCTTGACTAATAGAAACAATCATAAAAAGTTTGTTTATGTTGGTACTTTTCATGTAACTAACTTATAAGTGAACACCATATTTATAAATTGCTTGTCATTTCAAGGAATTTTTATATCTTAGCTATCAATTTGACCTCAAGCTCCAAGAATTTAATAAAAATTGTATTTCACTGCTAATCTACACTGGCAATAATAGTTATAATAGTGAAAGGGGAAGACTAAGCTCACATGTAGCCTAAACAAACCTGTTGAAACATGTTGCTACTTGTCTAAGTGCAGAATCAACACAGATAGTTGCAAAATTCCTTGTCTACAGGTTAGTACAGTTCCAGCCAGCACTGTGGGTGGCTGGTGGGTATGGTGTTTTAATGAGCCTCAGAGACTATCAAGGCCTAAATATTAAGTGTGTATAGCTATATATTTTCTAAAAAATATATATTACCTAATTGTAAATCCTATATCTTTACAGATCAAAATACAATGGTTCGGCACTTGAAATACTGCCAGGACCCTATTCAAAAACACAAGAAACGCATAACAATCAATCTTAGAAAAGTGACTGATGTACTTGTTGAAAAATGTGCTGGAAGAGTGAAAAAAGACTCATTGTTGTGTGTGAACTGCTGGACACTGATAATGAAAAACCCCACTATACTTAGTACCACTGAAAACAACGAGTCTGAGCAGGATTCAAATGAATCATCTACTATCAGTGGCTTGAGTAACATCTCTTCAATTCAAGATCTGGACAATGACAGTGATTGCTTGATAAAGGAAAATCCTTCAACTTCAGTTGAACCAGTTCTAGCATTTCTGGACCAAACACCAGTTAAAAAAAGTAAGTAATAAATTAATATAATAACTTATACTTTACTACAAGGTCTGTTTGATCTACTATATAGCCAATTATATAGCATTTAAGGTACTATAATTAATATTTAATTACTAATATTCAGGTGTGTGAAACCTTTTTTTCTGTTCTTTTCAGAAGGGCTGTCATTAAGCCAGAAAAAGCGCAAGGCTCGTGGTAAGCTATCATCTGCTCAGAAACACCTGAAGGAGAGGCTAGAACTCAGTTATGGTGTTCAAATTACCGAGGAGGTAAGTGATACTTCAAAACCTGAAACTAAATCTGAAAAACATCTAGACAAATTAATGAATGAATTGAAACAGTCATTCCTGGAGAGCAAATGTCACCATCACAAACTACAAATATTGACACTCTCACCATACACAATTGAAAAAACAGCTAGTTTCTTTCAAACTACAACATACATGGTGAAAAGAAGCCGTTCACTTAAATCAGAACATGGAATCCTTCCGAAGATTCCACTAATGAGCAAAGGAAAAGTGATATCTGAAGAACACAAAGATATAGTTAGAAGATTCTATGAGTCAGAAGAGGTTAGTCGTATGTGTCCTGGCCAAAAGGATTGCGCGAAAGTTATCAGTGCTGAAGGTGCAATGAAGGTACAAAAATGATTGGTCCTCGGGAATTTAAGAGAGATGTTTGAACTATATAAAAATGATGAAAAGAATCCCAAAATAGGATTTTCCACATTTGCAAAATTACGGCCATCATATTGTGTGCTTGCCGGTAGTGGTGGGACTCATTCTGTCTGTGTCTGCACATACCATCAAAATCCAAAATTGCAGCTGGCTGCATTGGGAGAAAGAGGTCTTTCATACAAGGATCTTATGGATTACAGTGTCTGCAGTACAGAAAGAGAGACTTGCATGATGCAACTTTGCAATGATTGCCCAAGAGAAGAGGGTGTCCTGGATTTTCTTGAGTTACTTGACAGTGTGAAATCGGCTCCAAATGAAATATCTTACAAGCAATGGGTGACTGTTGACCGTTGTACAATGGTTGATAAGGTGGAGCCACTTCATGAATACTTATCATCCCTAAGCATGAAAATATCCCGCATGGTTTGTCATCACTTTGTTGCTCAGCAACAATCACAGTACTTCAAGCAGTTGAAAGAAACACTACCACCTCAGAGCGAGGTAGTTATAGTAGGTGATTTCTCTGAGAATTATTCTTTCATTGTCCAGGATGCTGCCCAAGGGTTTCACTGGGACAATTCACAGTGTACAGTTCACCCTTTTGTCATCTATTATAGATCATCTGCAGACCAGGAACTTAGCCATTTTAGTGTCTGTTTCTTATCTGCATCACTAAAACACAGCACTATAATGGTTTACTCATTCATATTGAAGCTTATGACATATGTTAAATTCAGATGCCCACAATTGAAGAAGGTGCACTATTTCTCAGATGGATGTGCTGGCCAATATAAGAACAGATACAACTTCACAAATCTCTGTTACCATGAAGAGGATTTTGGTCTGTCTTGTGAATGGCACTTCTTTGCTACATCCCATGGCAAAAATGCATGTGATGGGATTGGAGGAACAGTGAAAAGCTACTGCTCGTGCCAGTTTGCAGAGAACTACAGAGAGGCAAATTCTTACACCAGAACACATGTTTCAGTTTTGTGAAGAAAACTTGAGCAAGAAGATAAATTTTTTCTTTGTAACTACAGCTGATTTGAAAGATGCAGAAGAATGGTTGGAACATCGATTCAAGGATAGTAGGGCTATTCCTGGAACTCAGAAATATCATAGATTTGTTCCCCTAAACAAGGAAGAACTGATGGTGTATCCCATTTCAAGTGGCATTGGAGAAAAGAAAAGAATAAGGAAAAGTCATTTTACTAATGAACCTGCAATGCTTGGTAACCTAAAATGTGTCAAACCAGGAGAGTATGTTGGCTGCATTTATGACATGCAAGTTTGGTATGGAATTGTGGAGGAATATTGTGAAGAGTTTGATGATTTCACTGTGAACTTTCTACATCCCTCTGGGTCATCAGGATCAAGTGCATATTATTATCCATCAAACAAGGATTCATGTGCAGTGCCAGGACATCATATATTAACTGTAATGAGTTGTCCTACCCTAAGAGGAGGCAGCAGAATTCAATACATTTTTCCACAAAAAGAAATTGATGAGAGCATCGAGCATGCAAAAATTGTATTAGGCTAGCACATGAATCCTCTAAGTAGGTCTTCCCCTTTCACTATTATAACTATTATTGCCAGTGTAGATTAGCAGTGAAATACAATTTTACATTTTTTGCCTTTGTTTTTATATCTATAAAAAAATGTAATTTTAATTTCTATAGGTCAAATTATGAGCTTAAGTGTGAAAAAATAGGTAGAATTGACGCACAACTTATGAATATGGTGTTCACTTATATGTTAGTTACATGAAAAATACTAACATAAACAAACTTTTTTTTGCTGATTCTAATAGCCAATGCCTATGCCTTCATTTTTTACATTTAAAAAAAAAATTCTCATTTGATACCCCAGAGGTCAAATCGTGACCTTAAATTTTGGTTACAGTGTAACTTTTTTATTTTTCAACCTAGAGTTCTAAAATTTGCATATTTGGATTCCTTGTCGTTTTCTGATTCTAAATATATATACTTTTATATAATTGTGACCATTATTACCCAAGTTATGGGTCGCCAAATGTTAGTGACCTCGCAAGTGACCTCAAATTTCCCGAGGTCATATCTCTTGAACCGTTGGTCGGATTGACCTTATAATTTCAGAAATGGATTCAGGGCCCACAAACTCCCTATAAACCAAATTTCAGCAAAATCTGAGAGATGAGGATGTTAGGCACTGGTTGATCTGACAGAGAATGACCCAGCTGTCAAAAGTACTTCATATGAAGCCTAGCATTTTGGATGAGGAAGCAGAGAAACCTATAGAGAGTGAGGAAGAAAAGTGTTATCAGCATATGATAGAGGAACTGAAAGAAAAGTGTAAAACTAGTACCAGACAAGAAAAGATACAAATTCTAACACGGGTCATTCCATGTCAACTCAGCCACAAAATGGTACTTTTTGCACTCACCCTTTTCAATTTTGCTCATACTTGGCACAATAGCAGATATACATGCCAAACTTAAATTTCCAAATTATTAGAGCTGACTGACCTTTGGTTACTGAGATACAAGGTCACAAAGTTGTGACATTTTGACCTTTTTTGCGTTAAATGACTATTTTCAAAATGGTGTAACTAAAAAACTATTAAAGCTAGAGCATTGAGTTTGGTCTCATTTTAAAGCTCTTTAGTAGCCCCTTGTTTATTGTCTCTTGTTAAATATCTCTACTGTGAAAAATAAAAAAATCCCTTCAAAAGTTGACCTTTGACCTTGAATAAAAAAAAAATACCTTCTCCTAAAAAATTCAATTTTTTTACATTAATACCTTGAGTCATGTACAACAAAATCCCAAGAAGCTGTAAGTGGCTGATAACTAGTTCAATGTATAAAAAATAAATGAAGTTGGCATCATTCTTCAATTTTAGATTTTTTTTGTCAGTTCATTTATTTAAAAGTTCTGTTCTGATATAGTGTCAGTGAAGACTTAGTTCAACTTAACATTATTAGTTCAAAAACCTTTTTGTGACCTGTGCCAAAAGAAGTCTTTTAAAAGACAACCAGGGTTAAACCCCTCGACAGCCCCAAATCTACTGGAGTAGCGCTGATCCAAAGGCCCAACTAGTATATAAGTACTGTCAACTTTACAGAGTTGACTCCTGACTTCAAGTTAAAGTTAATTTATTTTTACTAAATACATGTATAAAAATTTATTTAATAATTCATTAATTGTTCATTGTTTTCTTTTCAGGATTTTCTTTGTGCTTTTGTGATTTCAGAGTACAAACATGGAACATTTAAAACTGAAACAGAAGTGTGCTGATCCTTTGCTGCGTCACAAAGGTCAGTGTCGAAAGAAGAGTTTGAGAATTGTACCACAGGAACTTGTAAATAAGTTTCCCGATCTGCACTTAACACTACATCACAGACTTTGTAAGCAGTGTAGAGAACATCTTGAGTCCTTGCCTGAGAAAGGAATAGGCACTTTGAATTCAGACATAAATGATGATTCTTCTTGTAGTAGTGAACCACCTGAAGATCTTGAGAAAATTGAAAATGTTGACAATAGTGATGCATCAACTTCAGAGCAAAACCATGAGATGTGTACTTTGAATGCTTCTTTTGTTTCAATTGGTGAATCACCCATAAAAAAGAGAAAGCTTGTAGAGCAAAAGTCATATGGAGCTAAAAAACTAAGCAAGGTGACAGAGACAGTTAAGAAGAGAATGGAAACAGTTGCAGGAAAAGAGATTTCTGACTCACAATTTAAGGAGCCATCTGGAGATGTAGACTGTTTAGAAATAATAAATCAACTCAAGGAAAAATTCAAAAATGAAAATACTAAAAGAAGTGATAAAATAAAAATCCTCACTGTATTGCCCAAAAGTTGGAGCATTAGGAAAATTGCTTCAGAATTTAACACAACAAGGCATACAGCATCTATTGCTAAAAAAATAGTTGAAGAAAAAGGTGTCCTTTCAGACCCAAATCCAAAGGGTGGGAAAAGAATTAAACAGGATACTGTTGACGCTATTAAAGCATTTTATCTTTCAGAAGACATCAGTAGAACAATGCCAGGAAAGAAAGACTATTGTAGTATCATTGACAATGAAAGAGGAAGGATACATTTGCAAAAGCATCTTTTACTTTGCAATTTAAAAGAAGCCTATCATATTTTCAAAGAAAGAAATCCTTTGGTTAAGGTGGGATTCAGTAAATTTGCAGAATTGCGTCCAAAGCAGTGTGTTATTGCTGGAGCAACAGGAACTCACTCAGTATGTGTGTGTACAATTCATCAGAATGCCAAACTTATGTTTGTGGGAGCTGAATTAGAAAAACTAACTGCAAATGATGACACACCTATTAAGAATGTACGTCATTGTGTTGCCTTTATGGAATGCAATCCTGCCTCACAGAAATGCTGCCTCAGACAATGTGAACAATGTGGAGATCCATCAGATTTAAAAACAGACTACTGGACATATTTACAAACAACTTCATTGATATCATAAATTTTAAAAAGTGGACCAATACAGATCGGTCAAATCTTGAATCAGTAGAACTGAATACAGATGAATATATTGACCAATTCTGTAACCAACTGAAAGAATACCAGATACATAACCAAGACAAAGATGCAAGCAACTTATTACCGTGAAACAAAAATGTCTTTGAAAGATGGTGAGGTCCTTGCTGTGTGTGATTTTGCTGAAAATTATTCCTTTATTCTTCAAGATGAGGTTCAGAGCTTTCACTGGAACAATGAGATGGCTACTCCACATCCATTTGTTATTTACTATAAAAAGGAAGATGAGATTGCTCACCTTAGCTTTGTTATTATTTCAGAGTGTAACATCCATAACACAGTTGCTGTACATTTGTTTCAAAAGTATCTGATAAAATTCCTAAAAGATAATATCTCATCCATCGGTTCCATCCACAAAATAATTTACTTTTCAGATGGGTGTGCAGGACAGTATAAGAACTGCAAAAACTTTTTGAATCTTTGTCATCACAGAGATGATTTTGGAATTGAGGCAGAATGGAATTTTTTTGCAACAAGTCATGGAAAGGGACCCTGTGATGGTGTTGGAGGCACAGTTAAGAGATTAGCTACAAAAGCTAGTCTACAACGACCTTATGATGAACAGATCCTTACTGCAGAACAGTTATATACATTTGCAAGTGAAAATATTGTAAATATAAAATGTCATTTTTCAACCAATAAAGAGCATGAAAGGAAAGCCAACTTCTCCAAGAAAGACACTCAACTGCAAGGACTATTGCTGGTACACAGAAATTACACCATTTACAGCCAGTTTCATTGACTTCTCTTAAGGTTAAACATTATTCATTATCAGATTATTCAAATATTGAGAAAGTTACTGAAAAGGAAGAAGTTGTGACTGAGGAGAAAATACATGGTTTTGTTACTGCTGCATATGATGGCCATTGGTGGGTGGCATATGTGCTGGAAAAGATACCAGAGAATAGAGAAGTAAAAGTCACATTCCTTCATCCTCATGGCCCAAACCCATCATTTGTGTATCCTGGTCGACCAGATGAATTAATCTTACCATATTCAGATATTCTAACACAAGTTGAGGCATCTACTACTAATGGATGAACATACAGGATTTGCAAAGAAGTTACTTTGAAGGCATCCAAAGCTTTGGCAGATCTACAGCACAGAAAGGTAAGAATTCAAAATTAAAATGGTCATGTAACTATATATACACTGCATACATTTTAAGTTGTGATAAATGGAAATCAATGAGCACTATACCTATACATATTGTGTACACATTTTAATATGTTACTTGTATTTGTTAATTAGGTAGCTATCTAGGTATACATTAAAAATTGTTCTCTCTTCTAGAAATCACAATAAATTGGGTGGCCCACAAGAATCTTGTCAACTACTGAAAACCATCACATATATGCACAACATACAGGTGAGGTGGGTAAAGAACAAATATTTAAAAATAAGCATTTGCTTGTTTGTAGAAGGCTGCAGATAGTATGTAGATATGGGTTGTATTTGTAAGAGATTGAGCTGACCTTAGACAAAAATGGTTATTGACATACAAGGTCACAAAGTCATGACTTTTTGACAATTTTTGTATAAAATGACTTTTTTCAAAATGTTGCTTGAATTCATTATTTTTTATACATTGAACTAGTTATCAGCCACTTACAGCTTCTTGGGATTTTGTTGTACATGACTCAAGGTATTAATATAAAAAAATTGAATTTTTTAGAAGGTATTTTTTTTTTATTCAAGGTCAAAGGTCAACTTTTGAAGGGATTTTTTTAATTTTCACAGTAGAGATATTTAACAAGAGACAATAAACAAAGGGCTACTAAAGAGCTTTAAAATGAGACCAAAATCAATGCTCTAGCTTTAATAGTTTTTTAGTTACACCATTTTGAAAATAGTCATTTAACGCAAAAAAGGTCAAAATGTCACAACTTTGTGACCTTGTATCTCAGTAACCAAAGGTCAGTCAGCTCTAATAATTTGGGAATTTACGTTTGGCATGTATATCTGCTATTGTGCCAAGTATGAGCAAAATTGAAAGGGGTGTGTGTTTTAGGTGGCTGACTTGACATGGAATGACCCACACACCTTCCAATTGGTAAAACCTGGTCCAGAGAAAGAATTATGAAAGAATTTGAAGTGTCAGCCAGAATGGTTAATGCTGTGAGTGCCTTAAAGAGAAAAGAAGGTATCCTTCCTATAATGAGAAATAAAAAGAGTAGCAAGGGTATAAGCGATGAAATAAAGGAAAGAGTGATAGAATTTTTCCAAAACAATGAATATACTAGAGAATGCCCTGGTAAAAAAGACTACAAATCAATAAAAACACCACAAGGGAAGGTTCACAAGCAGAAAATACTGTTGACAAATATCAGAGAATTATATACGCTTTACAAAAATAAATATCCAAACGACAAAATCTCCAAATCAAAGTTTTTTGAACTGAGACCAAAATGATGTATGGGTGTGGGGAGCAGGGTTTCGGAGCCGGTAAAAAAACTTCTGGCTCCGACTCCGGCTCCGGAGCAGAAATTTTTTACAGTCTGGCTCCGGCTCTTTTATAGTAAATTCTGTTAATTATAAAATAAATATCTAGATTTATATAACTAATTGTCCAATTTAAAATATTGCACAAAAATATTTTATTATTAAATCACTTTAATACTCAAAATTTAAATTTCTTATGATTTTAAATTAGGCAAATATAATGATAGAATGAAGTTATTTAAATAACTAAAGGAAAATGATGAAAACTAAATGATATTAAATATTTATTAACAATGGTAGCTTATATAAATTAGAGAAACTTGCCTCCTAATTAGTTCAAAGTTCAAACTTAAGAATTCTCGTGTGGAAAATAGTAACAATCAAACTTTCTGAGATAATATATGCATCTTTTTTTAAGTGTTGAAACTTGAAAGCTTCATGAAAGCCAACTTGGCTTGAAAAAGAGCTGAATATTTCAAAAAATTCAGTTTTTAAATTTTTAATAGGTTATATTATTTACTTAAAAAGAGATTTTCTTTTAGTCAAAAAGTTTTGTAATTTAATTAACAAAAGCAATTCAACTAAAAGTCAAAAGTTCAAACTACTAATACATATTATAAAGAAAATTTACAAAATCATTTACCCTACGCTTATAAAATCAATACTACTCCTTGGATTAACAAATGAAAGCTAATGCAAAATTTTTTTTATTCTAGCTAAGGTATAATCAAACTAATTTTAAACATAAAATCAAGATATTCTTCTTGTAAATCTGTTTCCTTAAAATAATTGAAAATGAAAATTACTAAGTTTATTTATAATTTTTTTTTTTAAAACAAGATGGTCTCAATTATATTTTTTTTAAGTGTAACCTTAAATCAGACTTTATCTTTAAAGTTCAAACTATATATTAAAAAATTAAAAAGTTTGCAAATTCAATGATACATTTACAGTATCATAAATCATAATACTCCTTGTATTAAAAAATGAAAGCAAAATAATAACTTTTGCAGAAATTTTTACTAATGTAGCTAAGGTAGGAAACTAATTTTTAAACATAAAATCAAGATATTCTCCTTGTAAATCTGTTTCCATAAAAAAAATTATGAATTAAAATTATTTATCTAAGTTTACTTATAAACATTTGTTCTTAAAAATAACATAGCCTCAACAATATCTTCTTTCATACGTGCCCTTAAATCAGATTTTAAAATTTTTTGTGCTGAAAATAGCCATTCAACACTGACTTGTGTTGAAGGCATAGCTACTAGAAGATTTGCAACATCTCTTATAACTTTAGGATACCTTTCTATTACTTGTTCAAAAGACAGTTTTGACGAACGGTCAAATTTTTCAATCTCAGGAAAAGATTCCTCAACTTGCAATTTGAGGGTACACATTGGACTGAGAGGTGGTATTAGTTCACTTTCTAAACGAGGATGTTTTGATTTCTTACCATGTTGAATATCAATAATTTTTTCAAAATCAAACTCGCTGACATCAGAAGTGGTGGAAGGAGATGATGAATTTGATGATGATGCAATAATCTCGGTTCCACATTCCTCTCTTAATAGAGAGACTTTATTTGAAAGGTCTAGGTTACTTTTCATTCTGATTGCTATATTGCATAGGGCATCCTTGGCTTTAACTACCTGTTCAGATGTTAATAAGCATCTATATCTAGGATCTATATAAACAGCAGCAAGCAATACTTCATTATCAAGTAAAATATTTTCTCTCCTTTCCATGGAACTTTTAATGTCATCAGCTATGGTGCCTTCTATCTTGGAAAGAAAATACATCAAAGATTTCCACTCTTTCAAAAATTGACCAGGAGTCAAATCTTCTTTGAATTTTTTTTTGTTACTATATATGGCTGGTACAGTACTCTTTCCAATCTTCTTGCTTGTTCCCACATTATTTCTGAAAGATTCACATTTGAATTTGCCATGTCCAAGAGTACAGGTTTTAATTCTAATAAGCGCTCTATCATTAAATAAGTGCTGCCCCATCGAGTAGGTTGATCTAAAATAGCAACCTTGCCTGCACGTCTTTTAATTATTTCTTCCACTTTTGGGTTTCTTGCTGCTACTACAACCTGTCTCAACTTACCTATGAGAGAGGTAGCATGTTTATCTCTCAATCCATCGCAAATAGCAAGTTGCAAGGTATGTGCACCACAACGCATGTGGTTGATTCTGGAGAAGTATGAAATTTCAGATACAATACTGTCAATTTCTTCTACACAAGATGCCACTTCCTGAGTGTCTGTTGAATCATCATCATGTTCACCAAATGTTTGTATATCATCTTCTGAAGTTGCCTCTTGATTATCATTCAACTTCTCAACAGTTTTAATCAGATTTGATGCATTATCACTGGACAATGCAGAGCACAAATTCTTTCGGTATGCCGTACTCTTCCAGAGTTCTCATAATTAGATCATGCAGGTAGTCACTAGTTTGCTGAGCATGTGTCTTTTACTGCTATAGTGCGGGTGAGGATTTTATTATCATCATCAATAAATTGACATTGATGGCAAAATAATGTGTCCGTATTCGTGTGCAACCATCAACTTTAAATAATGAAGCGCCCTTTTAATGCTCTTTGAGAGCAAATTTTTCTTCTTTGATTTTTCTATCACTAAATGATGGATATTGTCTTTATCTAAACTAATCTTGAATTTCTGAGCCATTTCTTCTAGTAGACTGCGCATAGCTGGCTTTTCAACATAGATAGAGGCATAGAATCTTTAACAACTAACTCAATTATGCTATTTTAAAATTATCTGTAGTCATTGAGATAGTGACTTTTTGAGACATCAAAAATTTAGTAATGTTTGCTGGTTTGCTTTAGTTTTGAAACTGGCAGAAGTACTGGGTCTTGAAAGCTCAAGCATTTGCTTCTTCTTCCATCATTTTTGATATTTCAGGATGTAATCGACTCAAGTGTCTTTTCAAATTATATGCTCTTGAGGAGACATCAGGCTTTTTGCTTTGAGGCTTGGTAATTTTAGTTCCACACGTTGAAATATTTCCCGAAGCATCAGAAACTTCACAAATACAAACATAGTGTTTCTTATCTGAACTTTCAGTAAATACTTGAATATATCAGACTTCTTTATTGAATCTCTATCCATTATGAAGGGTCATAGACTGATAATTATAATTAAAGAATCAAGTACAAATTACAAAGAATCTGAAAAAAAGAAATTTAGCAATACAAGATAATTGACCTAAAACAAAAATAGTTCAATCAAGTCAGAAGGACCAACCTTACTAGGTATGTATCTAGGTAGTTACCTACTTAGATAAATAGTTAGTACCTACCTACCTAAGGTCTCCACCGCCATAAAAAAATTTTACCTATATAATTAAGTGTGTTAAGACAAATCTTCCCAAATATTTAATGGTTAAAAAATGGAAATTTGCAGATTATTCCTGCAACTCCCACACCTCCATAAAATCCAAGAATCCTATGGTACCATTTTTCGTAATATATTACAAGAATTATAATTTGCAACTAAACCTATATTTAACAAATAACAATTTAGGTAGCAATATATCGCCCGGAGCCAGACCATGGAGCCGTATTTTCAAGGTTTCTGGCTCCGGCTCCGGCTCCAGGTAAGCAAAATTCACTGGCTCCACCGACTCCGGCTCCGGCTCCGAAACCCTGGTGGGGAGTAAAGAATCACACAATGTATGCATTTGTGAAATACACCAGAACTTTAAACTTTTATGTGAATCACTCCCCTCAAAGTAGAATTAAGAGAGTTACTAGGGAAAATAGTCTACAACACTGAAACCAGAAACTGCATGATTAATAACTGCAAAACATGTCCTGGTTTAAATGAATTACGGGATTGGCTTCTTACCACGTTTGAAAACAATGATTATGACATGGATGATGAGGTTTCCTTTAAGCAGTGGCTTCATACAGACCATACCCAACTGGTCACAATGACAAAAAGTGTTTCGAATGTAGTAGAAGACATATGTGAAAGTGCAAAAAAGTTGAAAGTATACCATTTCATAGCAAAAGCCCAATCAAAATATTTGTCCGACTGTAAACCTGAATGATTCTACAGCATTAGTGCTTGTTGACTTCTCTGAAAACTATAGTTTTATAATTCAGGATGCCGTACAAGGGCATCGCTGGGACAATACCCAGGCTACCTTGCATCCGGTAGTCTGCTATCAAAAAGTTGATGGTGAACTAAAAGTTACAAATTTTTGTGTAATATCAGATTCACTTACACACAACACAACTGCAGTTCATTCTTTTTTATGTGAAGCCTTGAAATTACTTAAAAGTCAGAATCCTAAACTAAAACATATTTGTTACTTTAGCGATGGCGCAGCAAGTCAATATAAAAACTATAAAAACATCATTAATTCAGTGTTACATGAAAAAGATTTCCAACTAACATGTGAATGGAACTTTTTTGCCACCTCTCACGGAAAGAGCCCCTGTGATGGTGTTGGTGGCACTGTCAAAAGGTTAGTTGCCTGGGCAAGTCTACAAGCAACAAGTAAAGGTCACATCACCAATCCAAGAGAGATGTTCGATTGGTGCAAATCTAATATTAATGGTATACAATTTCTGTACATTGTATGAAAATAAAAACCCACTCTAATAGACAGAGTTTATTTCCACGACAGTTTCGACGCCCACTGGCATCCTCCTCGGGTGGATACAGAAACACGAATGAACCAAAACAAGAGGGAAAAGCAGTTTTTTAAAAATTTGCGCGAATGTACTTAATGAAAATGCCCTTCCGGTGTCGGGAGAATGGGATCTAACCTAGGTGCGAATTTCTTAACGGTCGGTCCCTGAACTGCTTTTCCCTCTTGTTTTGGTTCATTCGTGTTTCTGTATCCACCCGAGGAGGATGCCAGTGGGCGTCGAAACTGTCGTGGAAATAAACTCTGTCTATTAGAGTGGGTTTTTATTTTCATATTTTGACCTTCACGTAGAAAAAAGTGTTTTTTTTGCATTTATTCTGTACATTGATTCAGCTAAAATTGAGGAAAATGCTAATTTATTTGAGTTAGAAAAAAGGTATTCCTTAATTAAGACAATCCCAGGAACCCGTTCATATCACTGCTTTAGAACTTCATCAACAGGCATTAAACTGTACAAAATTTCTAGTAATGAAAATTTCTTTAACGTACAACTTTCCTTCCTCAATGCTACACAAGAAAATGTGGCTTACCAATATAAACCTGGTACATATGTGGCCTGTTTCTATGAAGGTGACTGGTTTGTTGGAAACATAGTTGAAGTGTGTGATACTGAGAAGGATCTATTAGTAAATTTCATGAAAAAGAATCCTTTTAAATGGCCTGAACAAGAGGACGTTTGCTGGATTCCATTCCAACATGTTTTGTGTTCAATTGAACCACCTACAGTTGCTGGGAAAATGGGGAGACTACAAGTTATCAAATGATTGTTTATCTAAAATTGAGGAGTTTTTAAAAAAAAGCCTAAGTAACTACAGACCTGTATGAAGCTGAATAATAAATTGCCAATTTATGGCTGTGAGGCCATGGAGTGTTGAAGACAATCAGACTTAAAGCCTGAGTACAATAATAAATTCCTGAGTCAGTGTCTAAACATAAGAGTTATTAGCTATATATAAGTTTACATACAAATTTACATAAAACAACACATTAAAAAAAGAATATGAACTTATAGCCAATAATTCACATGCTTAAAAACTCAGGAATTCATTATTGTATATAGCTAAGTACTGTACACTTGTATTAAGGGAAGTAATATAACAAAGCTACTTAAATTTAAGGTTTTGTACTGAAAATGGTGGTTACTGCTAGTTTATCTGTACTAACTGCATAATTTAAATTACTAGGAAGTGCTTAAAGAGCAGTAGAACATGGTTCTACATGATTTACTTAGGTAGATCCAAGTATTGAGCCTACAAGCTGGTCCATCTGTTGTGTTAACTGCAAATGTAGTAATAATCTAGGTATATATTATGTCTTTTTTATGAGTAAAACTTATTTAGATAATTTAACATTTGTGAATTAACTTACCAAGTAATAAAATGGAAGTAGAATTACAATTCAATATTGTAAAAAGAAATTTAAACATTTCAAAATTTTGAAAAAATTCAGAATTTTTCATAAAAAGTACTTTTCTTTGAATAGCCAAAACTATATGAAGGAGTTGAGTTGAGATCTATTCCTTAATATATGTTTTTGTACACATATGTATCTTTCTTTACTAGAAGTATCAACTCCTTGACTAATTTTGAACACCTTTATATTAAGCCCCAAAGTTGATGTTAATTTTGCAAATTTTGTGAAAATATCAATTTTTGGAAATTTTTAAAAATAGAAATAAATCCTTTTTTCATTATTTTTTTATTTCACTCATAAATTTACAACCCATAGAGACTATTAGGAGTATTAAAACAGCTGTGATTGATGTAGAACTAAAACTTGAAAATGGTAGAGTCGTAAAAGTGGGAGGAATTGATGCAAGCTTCAAAATGGAGCCATGTTTAAGCCCTTGTAACTCAGAAACTATTTGTTCCACAGCCTTTTAGCTTGCAAAATTGAAAAGCCTACCAGAAGTTGCATTGGCAGGACAAATTTGAAGCTTCTACTCCTATTAGAAGACACTTTTCAAGGCTGATCAAGCCCAACATGGGCATTTTTTGTCGAAGGTGGGGGCCATTTAAGCGACCATAAAATTAAATGTTTTTGACTGAGGAAGCTAAAATTTTAGATTTAAGCTATTGAATGGTGTATGAATCAACCCTGAAAATTTGAAGAAAATCGGAGATGGTCACCCGACCAACTTTCTGAAATCTGTACCAGTTGAGCTGGAATGACTCTAATATAGGAATCCGAGAACCAGACAGAAGGTATGAACAAAGGCACCTCATGCATTATTGGGACAACAGGTACCAACAAAGATAAAAAGAGGTAAATTCTCGGAGGACCACAAGGCAACAAAACCAGCACCCCCATTGGAAATCAAATTGGAACCACGTGTATGCGAAAAAGAAAGAGAAAAAATAAAAATAATCCTAGCCAACATACAGGACCTTAAATCAAACCATTCCATGAACAAAGTTGTATACCTGCAAGGACTCATGCAAGAAGCTGGAGCAGACTTTGCATGCCTCTGGAAACTCATCTAAAGGACTGCCAGGTGAACTGTGAAAATTGTGAGTCCTGTATTGACAAAAAAGAAATACAAATTGACAGCTATAACATCCTCCAAGCCGACAGAACAGTGAGACGTGACGGAGGATGTGCTATCTACATGCGTGAAAGGCACATAGCAGAAATGGCTATAAGTACCTCAAACAACTACGTAGAATGTGTAGCAGCAAAAATTTAAAAATTAAATATGTACTAATTGTAATGTACAGAGCTCCAAACATGCCAACCTCAAAATTTTCAGATTCCATTACAGAGTAAGAAACTTGGTAAAGGATCTACACTCTCCAACCCCAAATATTTTTCGCTGTGGTGATTTTAATTTCCCATTCATGGAATATAAAAGGATAGGAAAAAATATATGTATACACCAGGACAAGGGGGGCGCACGAGAAGACCAGGAGCAGGTAAAAATGCTACTAGCTTTAGCTGATGAATTTATGTTAATGCAAGAAATAACAGAAAACACAAGAAAAAACAACTGCCTAGATTTGTTATTCACAAACAACAGTAATCAAATTGATAATGTAGAAATATCCCCAACTATGATATTGGATCACATCATCATTGAAATAACTAACAGGCAACAGGCAAGGAAAGAACACACAACAGAAAGAAGCAAATTTGAAATTTTTAATTTTCACTCCAAAGCTATAAACTGGGAAGATGTGACATCCAGCATGGAAGTAATAGATTGGAAAACCATTTTCGAGGCCAAGACAACGGAGGAGATGCTAATGACATTAGAGGAAAAGACGTTAGAAATTTGTGGAAAAATGTCCCAAAGATACAACAAAGAGGAAAGAGAAGCAGGTTCAGAAGACAAAAAAGGGCATTGTTCTGAAAGAGAAAAAGAGTGACTGCAAAATTAAGTAATTGTAAAGATGATAACATCAGAAAAATATTAAATGATAAACTACAAAGTATCGATGTTGTCATACAGGAACTAATCGAGAAGCATACAGAAAAAAATGATGATGATGCTATAGAAGCGATAAAGGCTAACTCAAAGTACTTCTATAATTTTGCAAAAGAAAGTCGAAAAACCATGTGACTATCAGACCTTTAAAAAATGAGAACAGTGATTTATCTGATGATCTAACAGAAGTATCTGAAATATTAAGAGCTCAGTGCGAATCATCTTTCAGTATCCCAAAAACTGACAAATTGATATGAGATAGAAATGCGTTCTTTGAAGAAGACCCACAAGGGGAAAGTATAACAGATTTTGACCTTATGATGGATGATATTACACAAGCCATAGGGAAACTAAAAACACACTCAGCGGCAAGACTGGATAAATGGAATGCCACACTGATCAAAAACTGCAAAATGCAATCACTGAGCCCCTATACTGGATATGGAGACGATCACTAGACACGGGAGAAATACCAGGCATCCTGAAGAGCGCGAACATAGTCCCAATATATAAAGGAGGAGAGCGATCCAAGGCCAAAAACTATAGGCCAGTATCGCTTACATCTCATCTTTGAAAGAATAGTTAGACAGAAAATCTATGACTCTTTGGAAACTCAGAAAAAATTCAATGATAACCAACACAGGTTTCGGTCAGGCAGATCATGCCTATCACAACTAGTGGAACACTATAACATTATTGATTCACTTGAAAGTAATGAAAACTATGATGTACTATACACAGACTTTGCTTAAGCGTTCGACAAGTCTGACCACAGAATCATAATACATAAACTGAAATAGATGGGAATAACAGGAAAAGTAGGGAAATGGATATATAATTTCCTTAGTGAGCGGAGGCAAGTCGTTACAGTACAAGGAGTATTTTCGTCAGAATCAGAGGTCCTCAGCTCAGTACCACAAGGAACAGTATTAGCTCCATTACTCTTCAAAATAATGCTAACTGACACAGATGAGGACGTTACCAGAGACAGCACAGTAACATCCTTTGCGGATGACACAAAGATCAGTAGAAAAATAAGAAACCCAGAAGACATAGGATCTCTACAAACCGACATAAACAGAATCTACAAGTGGATGGAAGACAACAATATGAAGTTTAACACCGAGAAATTTCAGCTATTATTGTATGGAAAAAGAGAAGACCTAAAATCCATGGAATATTATATCCCAAATGGACAGGAAATTCAGAGAAATTCCAGAGCAAAAGATTTAGGGGTTGTAATGACAGATGATGCGAAATTTGAAACACAAAATAAGATAGCAGTAAACAGAGCAAAGAGAATAATGGGTCAGATATTGAGAACCTTTAAACGAAGGGATAGGAATGTAATGATTCCTCTACTGAAAACACTGATAATACACAAATTGGAATACTGTTCAGTCCTAACATCCCCATATAAAAAATAAGACATAAGACAGCTGGAGGGGATCCAAAGAAGCTTCACAGCCAAGATCAATGGGTGCAAAGAACTAAATTACTGGGAAAGGTTACGAGAACTAGACCTATATTCACTGGAAAGGAGAAGACCATTATTTACACTTAGAAAATAATGAAGAAACTAGTCCCTAATCTTACTCTGAATCCCATAACTCCCCAAACAATGGTGGTAAGTAGGAGCGGTAGACTGTGTCGTATTCCCGAATTGAAGGCGAGACAGGGAACATCCTTAACCCTGAAAGAAAATAGTTTCGTAGTGAGAGGACTGAAACTGTTTAATCAGTTGCCCAAAGACCTAAGAAACACGAAGGGAGTTGCAGTAGAAATCTTCAAAAGAAGATTAGATGCCTGGCTCAGAACAATCCCTGATGAGCCGGGCATACCTGGCTATGTGAGGTGGAGAGCGCAAGAATCCAACTCACTACTCCACCAGGCCAACTCAAGAGGAGGGGTGACAAGCTTGACCTTCGCGAAATGAGAAATCATCACGCGGAACCTTTGTAAGGTAAGTGAAAATAACTCTCTGAAAATAACTGTGACTAACTGTTTCAATAAAAAAAATGTATCACTGGTGTCTGAAATGTTCATTGTGTTTTTTGTTAATTCTGACTTGATACTAGTTAACTGTTAATAATGCTGTCTTCTCAACTATTTACAAATTACTTTAAAAAAAAAAAAAATTTATAGTTAACAAAATTTCTACAGCGAAATCCTTAGAGACATGTCCTGAAGACGTGTCTTGCTGGCTACTTGTTCTTGGATAAAAACTAGGCATGGAGAACTTGGGAGTCGTTACATACTGGTTCAAGGGTGGATGTTACGAAGTGGAAGTCGTGACACGCCAGCCAAATGGTGGGTTTTATCATCTTGGTAGTAGGGTCACAACAATTTTTATCCTGATGCAGGGTAATTTCTATCCTGGCAGGGTCGCCACTTTGTTAACCCCTTCGTCTATGGTAGGGTGGCCATTTAAAAAGGAGGACACTGCGTATGTGGCTGTACATTAACATATATATATATTATATGTTAACGTACGGCCACATACGCAGTGTCCTCCTTTTTGGAAATGGCCACCCTAAGGACAGAGTGCTCAAAAGGTGGACCATCCACCTAAAGCTGGATATCTGGCCACCCTAGTCTATGGCCTTGGTTCGAAGTCGATGGGGGTTCTGGTTAGGAGGCAGTAACGGATGTTTCTTGGGATAGTTTTCTTCTATAACATTCTAATTTTTTTTCTTTAGCTATAGGGTTGACAGACTGTTAATTCTTCTCTTTCTATGCCACTGGGTAGGTTTGGAGGATTCCATGAAAACTTTCTAAATTCTCTGAAGATTTCCTGATGCTTCTTATAACGTATCGGAAATTATTTTTCTCTATTGACTCAAGTTCTCAGATGAGAGCACAGCTCAAAGGAAAAGATAAAAAAAACAACTTTCTTTTACTGTAATTTACTTCTAAAAATGTACAGGTAGTGCTCTGAATTTACAGGGGTAGAGGTTCGACCTCTTTCGACCATGGCTCAGGCTGGAATCTAAAAATTAAGGAGGCAATGGGCCTCTGCCCCCTCCTCGCTGAGAGGCTGCTAACAAGGGAGTCTCTCTTAATTTACAGATACAAGTATCATATAAGTCTAAATGTTGGTGGAGTGCAGTTGAAGGTTAAGTTCCCCCCTTTAAACACATGATCAGATTTTTGAAAGGTTCCAAATAAAAAAAAATAATAAAAATAATCGTATTTTTGCCGAGTATACATTTCTAAAGGGCGACATAATTTCGTAGTAGTACATGAGTATAATTTAAGTATATCAGAGTACATTGTAATTTTGGTTTATTACAATTATGATTATAATTACCAATTCACATTCGCTTAATTGTTAATTATCATTATTAAAATACAATAATTACTTTATATTAAATTATTATCTTTAATTGCAGTTTCATTAAAATACGGTACATCAATTACATTATTAAGTACATTAGTTACTTACAATTCTTAGTGTTTTTATATTTATATATGGTTATTAGTACAACACAAAATACATGGGTATATATTTATATACAACATGACACACATGATATAACATAATGCATGATAATGTTTTATAAATTTGAATTAGAGCGAGAGGAGGTATTCATCCCAGAAGCATTTGCTTTTGATGTGGTTAGCGGAATTTGACCACTTGCATAAGCATTTTTGAGTTTATTGCGAGAGGTGAGCACACTTAAAAGAAAAAAGTAAAAAGAATACATGTGGATGTATTTACATGTATGTAACTATGTACGTAATCATGATCATTAGGGGATATGATTGAAAGCACAAAGTATTGTACACATATCGGTACATAACACAATAGGTTGTGTGCGTAATATAGACACGAGTAAACATGGACTGATAGGTTGATAGGGCATCAGTAAACAATAGGTAGGAGAATGAATAAGTAATAAAATTAATAAAGGACAATGGTCAAGATAAGTTATGGATGTATGAATGAACAACATATACATAATGACGTATAGAGTGTAAAGTTTTTATTATGATAAATAATTTACCATACATTGAATATGAAAGATATCCACATACTAAATACGTGATTCAGTATTCACGGTATGGAAAACATGATGAGATTTAAGTTACTTTATGATGTCATAGTTATTTACTTCATACATACAGTATAAGTCATTATTGGGAGGATTTAAAAGAAATGAATTAGAGACAAAGAGTGGGTAGTAAGGACTAAGAAGTACAACTATGGGTTCCAATCCTGTTATATGCAATCTGTATGCATAATCTACTAAAATTTAGGGACGAGGGTGAGATGCAAGACAACCATAATAGAATAGCACAAATCGAAATTCTATCCAAACTCGCTCAGGCAATTTTGGTTTCTCATGTAAAAATGAACATTCAAACAAAAACCATACAACATAAGTACTGCATGAAGACAGTGAATCCATATAATGATTATATAGGAATTGTTCATTATTCATTTTTACATATATATATATATATATATATATTATGATGAATAAAACCACGAAGGAAAGGAGAGACAGAGTGGTGCTCAAGTGCTTTCGTCTAATGACATCGTCAGGAACACTGAAATAAATAAAGAGTTCAAGACTATATATATAGGTTAAAAAAAAAAATATATATATATATAATAAATATAGAAATAAAAATTGTGGGAGGAGCATACAAAGTTGTAAGGAAAACTACCAATTTTAGCACTTTACCCGAATTCAACACAAGATCAAATGGATTGTTTACGACCAATTTTATAGATAATGCCTGAATGATATATAGGTCAAAAAAATAAAAAATAAAAATAAATTGAAAAATAAAAATTGTAAGAGGAGCATACAAATTTATAAGGGAAAATTACCAAAGTTTTAGCACTCTGCCCTTCTTGTCTAAATCCATTCTGAACGAATTCAAAACAACGGGATCAAGTTGAAAAAGACCTTTGCTCATGTTAAAGTTATTTGTAAGTTGGATAATAGCAGACTCAAGAATATTTCTGTTAACAATGTTGCTAGAGTGAAACAAAACTGAAGCATTATTCCAATCAATACAATGGGATAACTGACAAGTGGACAAAAAAGGCACTGAACAACTGTCCCATTCTAATGGAATATTGATGCTATTTTACCAGCGTGTGCAAATCCTTTCCTGTCTGACCAATGTAAAAGGAATCACATTGTTTACAACCAATTTTATAGATAATGCCTGAATTATTGGTAGGGCTATTTTTTTACTATGATATTTTTCACAATATTGTTATATGAAAACACTACATTAATATCCAAAAGTTTAAGTACATTAGCAATGCCTAAAAAGCCTAGGAAAAATGGAAGTACTAAAATATTGTTTGACAAAGTGCGAGTGTTGTTATTCACACGATAGAAGGTTCATTTTGCCTTGTTAAGACAAGATTCCATAAATGCAGGTGGGTAGCACAGATGCTAGACAGAAGATGGGGAGTGCTGGAACTCCTGTTTCTCATGTCACTGTCCTCCTTAGCTGATTTTTTTCCATGTTTCATCTACCCTGTGAGCAGTCCAGCCCTATTCATCACTACATACACAAACATCTTAGATGCTACATAATCTTTTAAAAATTAAAAAAAAAAAAAGGCATCAACTTCAAGAACCTTAGAGTCCCTGGGGAGGGGACCATAAATGTCCCCCACTTCTGCCACCCTCCCTGCCAATACTGGGAATGCAGACCTGGGCAGCAGGGCTGGATCTGCTACCACTCATTTGAGATGTCCTGGACCTCTGTCTGATTCACTTTTCATAAATTGCTGCAACATTTTTTTCAAAGTTTTCAATCTGTTGAACACCATCTCTCCTCTTTTCCTCACTGAAACTCAGGTTTCTGGGATGACTGACAGCAACCACTTTTCTGTACCCTCTTATTTTCTTGATACTCATTTTCACTCCAAAGGTGGATGTTGTGTATATGTATGCAATGATCTAACTTGTTTTTGTATTCCCAAACTTGAATCTTCCAAATTCTATACCCTCTGGCTATGGCTTACATGCCAATCTCAAACTAAATACATCTGCGCTGTTTACCTTTCTCCTAATTTTACTGACTATCCAGTATCCAAATTCTTTGACTACCTCACTTCCAAAGTGGAATACATTCTTTCTTGCTCTCACTTTGCTGAAATCTCCATTTTAGGAGATTTTAATGTTCACTACCACCTTTGGCTTTCCTTCCATTTCACTGACATCCCTGGTGAATTAACTTGAAACTTTTCTATCCTAAATGACCTGGAGCAGATTGTACAGCAACCTACTTGTATCCCTGATTGCCAATAGGTCCAACATTCTGGATTTATTTCTTACCTCTCATCCTTCTTCTTACTCTAAAACTTTTTCCTCCATTGGGCTCCTCCGATCACAATCTTGCCTGTTTCTTGTCCTATCATTCCAATTCGGCATATGGATCCTCCCAAGAGGAGAAGCCTTTGGCATTTCAGGGCCACTGATTGGGAGGCCCTAGGCAGTACTTCTGTGATTTCCCATGGAATGATTACTGCTTCCATGGCTGGGGTCTTTCTGAGTGTGCAGAGTGCATCACATAGGTGATTTTCTCAGGCATGGAGGCATACATTCCATATCCTATTCCTCCTACTAATGCAAAAAAACCTTGGTTTAACTTTATTTGTTCTAATGCTATCCGCAACAGAGAGGATGCTTTCAGAAGTTACTGTTGCTATCCAACTCCTAACTCTCACTCAGCTTATATATCTGCCAGGAATTGTGCAAAATCTGTTCTTCGTCTCGCCAAAAATTCCTTCATCCAACAAAAATGTGAAAACCTACCTAATTCTAATTCTTCTCACTCTTTCTGGCATCTAGCTAAAAACCTCTTCAACAATTTTATTTCCTCTTCTTTCCCTCCTCTTTTCCTTTCTGATGGTACAGTTGCTGTCTCTTCTGACAAAGCTGAACTCTTCACTCAAACTTTTGCTTACAATTCAACCCTGGATGATTTGATTCTGGTGCTGTTCCTCCCTCTGACTTTATTATGTCTGAAATTAGCATCTCTTCTGAAGATGTTTTTTTCTGCTTTATCTGGGCTCAATTACAGGAAGGCATATGGTCCTGATGGTGTTCCTCCTGTTCTTAAGAACTGTGCTTCTGTGCTGACACCCTGCTTAGGCAAACTCTTGTCTTTGTCTCTCATCTGGTACTTTCCCTTCCTGCTGGAAGTTTGATTTCATTCAGCCTGTCCCAAAGAAGGGTGACCCCTCTCAACCTTTCAACTATCATCCAATTGCTTTGATTTCTTGCCTTTCCAAAGTCTTTGAACCTATCCTTAATAGGAAAAGTCTCAAACACCTTTCTTCTCGCAATCTTCTTTCAGATTGTCAGTATGGCTTCTGCAAGGGACACACTACTGGCGATCTTGCATATCTCTGACTCTTGGTCATCCTCCTTTGGGGATTTTGGCAAAACTTTTGCTGTTGCGTGAGACATATCAAACGCTTTTTGATAGAGTCTGGCACAAATCTTTAATTTCCAAACTGCCCTCCTTTGGTTTCCATCCTTCTATCTGTGCCTTCATCTCTAATTTCCTTTCTGGCTGATCTATAGCTGCAGTTGTAGATGGCCACTCTTCTTCCCCTAAAGCTATTAATAGTGGTGTTCCTCAGGGTTCTGTCCTGTCACCCACTCTTTTCTTTTTATTAATGATCTTTTAATTTGCACTTCTTGTTCTATTCACTCCTATGCCAATGATTCCACTCTTCACTTCTTCACCTGCTTCCCAAAGTGTCCCTCACAGCAGTCGCTTCATGATTCACATAGGATGGCTATGAGACACCTGACCTCTGATTGGGGCAGAGAAAACCTTGTGGCTTTCAATGCCTCAAAAACTCGGTTCCTCCATCTGTCTACTCATCACAGTCTTCCACACGACTATCCCCTTACCTTCAACAACACACGACTGAATCTTTCCTTTTCTCATGATCTTTTGTGGAAAGATCATATATACTCTTTCTAAAACAACTTCTAAGAGGTTAGGTGTGCTGTACCATCTCCACATTTTCTTCACCCACACTCAGTTGGTCTCTGTACAGGGGTCTTGTTCACCCCTGTATGGAGTATGCTTCTCATGTGTAGGGTGGTTCAATCCACACAGCTGTACTTGGCTGGGTGGAATCAAAGGCTTTTTGTCTCATGAATTCCCTGCCTCTTACTGATTGTCTTCAATCTTTCTCTCTTTGCTGCAATGTTGCCTCACTCTCTCTCTACTATCGCTCATATAGGACAGTGCTCTTTTGAACTCTAACTGCATGCCTCCTCTTTTAAGGAGAGCACACAGTACCAGACTTTCTACATTTTCTCATTCCTGTTCTGTCCAACTATCTAATGCAAGGGTTAATCAGTATTTTCAGTCTTTCATCTACTCAATTGGTCAACTCTGGAACATTCCACTCTTCCTCAATCCATGTTTCCTCCTTTCTATGACCTCCCATCTTTCAAATGCAGTGTCTAGGCATCTCAAAAACCCTGAACCTTGAATTTGACTCTTCCATGGGAAGGGTGCTTTTGCTGGTGTTTGCTCTTGGACCTTCCTTCCTGCATAAAAAAAAAAAAAGGGACAAGGAACTGCAGATTAAGAAATGTCAAATTTGTCTTGTTAGACAACTGCACCACCCACCCATCTGAAGTTGAGCTAACTAATGTCAAGCTCATCTTTCTACCTGCTAATATGATGAGTGTAATCAAGACAATGGACCAAGGAGTGACAAAGAATTGGAAAGGATACTACAGAAGCAGTTTAAATGCTTGCATCATTGCTTCTCTAGATGCAGACCCCAACTGCCGAGCAGTAAACATAGTTAAAGAAATCACTCTGCTGGATGCTCTCTACATGGCCAAGGATGCATGGATAGCAGTCAAACCACAAACAATTTCCAACTGCTTTAAGAAGGCTGGTCGTATTACTTCCAATGCCACCCAAGATACAAGCATTATACAAAGCATTATTGATGATGATCCTGTTCTAGAAAATATGATGCATGAAGATTTCAATTAGGTTTTGTCAGAATGGATGAAGATTCTGAGTCAGATGAGGAGGCAACATCAAAACTCTTAATGAAAAACAAAATGCATATGGTCGACTTGCTACATAAATTTGTACATGAAGCAGGAATGATCTTGGTTACATTTAAAGAAATTGAGGAGGTTGTTTTTATTAAGCTTCCAACACCAAAAAACAGCACACAATTGATTCTTCTCCAGAATTTTTGTAAGCCTATTTTTTAAATAACGCGTAAAATTTTACCTTTTGTTATTAATGTATTACAAATATAGGAATAGTCATTGTTTTTCTCTTAATATGGAACTGTAATATGCATACAAGATTTTCTTTTTTACTTTTATAACGAATAAATTACTGTATTATATATGCCTACTTTTATGATCCTTTCTTTTTAATTTGTTTTGAGAGTCCTCTGGTTTAATGGGAAATCTAGATAATCAGGATTTATTAGCTTCTCCCACAGCATCCCATTTAAGTGGATTTCACTGTAATAGTAAAAATAACCTGAGCCTTTACAATGTTACCATTGATTTTAATAGGTCCTTGAGGGTCCTTGATTCACTCAATCAACACAACTATTACTGGAAAACCAATGAAGTGTGCTCAGTTGGTGTTTAATACTATGCTTTTGTGGGCAATGCTCAGACTTGGGTGACCCTTGGGCCATAATCAACCACACATTGTTAGGAAATGAGTGTCCTGGATATACATATACAGGATTATTTTTTAATGGTCATCTGGTCATGAATCTAAGAAGAGTAAGTATTCTAAATTAACCCCTGGGGTTAAAATTAATGACTAGTAACCCCAGGGGTTAATTTAGGATACTTAGTCATCTCGGACAATGACAACCATTAAAATAAACGTTTGATATATACCGGTATATTTCAAATTTTAACTTCCTTATATACCTTCAAAGAACGCTTTAAATTAAGGCTTTTCCTTCCTCTATATACATTTTTTTTATTTCATACTTCCTATATTCTCCATTTATTAATTGCATTCATGACACTCATTCTTCATTCATCATATAATTCTGTTAATCTTTATTAAATTTTGTATTTGACATTCATTGCCTTGGATGTTGCAATGTCAGAGGGATTAAGGGCAACCAGTCAATATGTTTATGAACAATATTTTACAGATACTTTCCTAGTTTGAGAGTAGTTCATTTGAATTTTAGGATTATAAAAGTAAGTTAACTGTATCTTTCCTGAAAATGGATAAAAGTACAAAACAGCTTGATTTAAAACAAGAACACTTGAGCATTAAAGCTGAAATTGAAACAAAAGAGGAGATTGAATCTTTTGAAAGACAACATCCTGAAGAAGCCTTATTTAGCAATGGAAATGACAGTCAGGAGTGGCAGGTAATGAAATAAGTGGTCTTTTTGTTTGTTTCATAATTCTAAAATTTAATTTCATCTCCTACTTGAGCAGGAGCAGTTGTGAGATCTGAAATAAGAGCATTCAAAACTAAATTTGTTGGTAAGTTGATAGAAGTTTTGTTAAATTTCATACTGTTCCAAATAAAACAAACATTTTATTGATTCCTATAACTTACCAAGGGGTCATTCCATGTCAAATCAACACAGCAGTTTTCATGACCACCTTGGATTCTAATAAAATTTGTCATGCTTGTTTGGGTATGGTAAGCAATAAATATGAAATTTCATCTTCCTATGTCATTTAATTTGGGAGATACAGCATTTTGAAATTTGAAGTTTTGTTGAAATTTTTCCTATTTTAGATTCACAAAAACACTTATAACGGGTGATAATTAAGTTAGAGATCTCATTCTGGTACCAATGTAAAACTCGCAAATAGGGCTTTCATTTAATATGCTACGGTACTTAAGCTATTTTCATTCACTTTGATTTTTTGACCTTTGACTTTTGACCTTAGTTAATGAAAAGAATGTATAGTTAAATTTATTTAAGGTTTCCCAAAACATTTTGAGAGTATTTTAGTACCTTTTTTGAAAATTTCATTTTGGAACATGAATGGGATGAGGAGATAAGATTTTTTTTATAAGTGCTCTGACACTGCACTACATGATTACAAACAAACAAAACATCTTTATTGTGGATCATTCACAATCCATAGCCACTTAACCTAACATAAAAGTACAATCTTATGTATAAACAGAACTTAATAAAAAAATAAGGCCAACATAGCCACTTAACCTCGCATACTGTTTGATTAATTACACCAGTCTGCATGAAAATCGATTTCTTTATTTTGAGTTGTGATTCTGAAGCAGTTCGCTGCGCTGAATTAAAAAATGCTACCAGTTTCTTTCTATCACCCACAGTTTTAAAGTTATTAGCAAAACAATTTTGGGGCGTTTTGTAATTTTTTACCTTTTTTATCTTTAATTAATTTCGTTTTTTCATATTTTTCAGATAGATAATTCTAACATTATGTCTTTAAAATTTTAATAATGGCTTCTAGAGGATGTACCCATAGTCCAGACATATTTTGTTATATTTGTGGTCAGTATGTTGTAAAACAAAGGACAAATGTAACGACCTTCATTAAGAGAGCTTATCATGCTTATTTTGGAATTAAATTAGATCATCAAGACAAAAGTTGGGCTCCACACAAGGTTTGTCTTACGTGTGTTGTGGCACTAAGGAATTGGAGCAAAGGTAAAAAGAAAAGTTTGCCATTTGGGATCCCTATGGTATGGCACAAGCCTAGAAACCATACCGATGACTGCTACTTCTGTTCTTGCAATGTTAAAGGTTATAATGCAAAGAATAAAGAGAGCCTTCAATACCCAAGCCTTCCATCTGCAATAAGGCTGGTACCCCATGGTCCAGAAGTTCCTATTCCCCACCCACCCGAGAGTCTGGATCAATACAATTCAGATTCTGATTCAGCTCCAAATCCAGACAATGATGATGTTTATGAACAGCCAACAGCTGACTGAGATCCTAAACCATTAACCCAAGCTGAACTAAATGACTTAGTCAGGGATTTGAATCTGCCTAAGGACTCTGCAGAACTTTTGGGGTCTAGATTGCAGGAGAACAATTTATTGGCATCCAACACATACTTCGCTTGGTATAGAAGTCCTGAAATGTTTGCAAGTAAAGAAGGTAAATATATTTTGTTTCTTTCAGTTATTTTTTTATTCTTTCATAAACAAGCAATATGCTTGTCCAAGAGCTAGGAGCTATTTATTTCTGCTTTAATTAGGTTTTACTCTATCACCTAAAGATTTCGTGCTACAAGGGGTGTTGTAATACCTCATCTGTCCCCAAATGTTAACCGCCCATTGATGGGAGGGGAGAGAGTATTTTGCTGGGAATGGGACTGGTTGTTATATATATTTACCCTACATTATTATATAAGCGTTACTGTAGTCTATAACAAGAAGATTTATGGTTTAGCATGTGCAATCCAATGTTGGTCTCGATAAGATGGTTCACATTTGGGGATAAATGGGGGATTTATGACACACCCTGTAGTAAGAAAACCATACGTGATAGGGAAAAACTAACTATATTTTTGAGATCAGCGCACTCAAATTATATAGAATCACCAACTAGTTTGTAAAAATCGATCGACAAGTTTTCAAATGTGTACTGGTGTTATCTGACAATTTTATGTATATTGTTATTACACGAGACATAACACTTATTATAAGTTTATAACACAAGTTTGCATATATAATCTTTGTTACATTACAAAAATAAGGTATTGTAGACCAGCAGTTGTCTGAACCAAGACTGCCATATAGGTGAGAGGTATGCAGTATCTGAGGACAGGACATTGTACAATAACACATTAGAGCTGTTTTGGACCCTAGTAATGAAATTATATATATTATTCCAGATTAACATTTGGATTAATGGATTAATCATGTTTAGATGTGATCAGACCTGCTTCAGGAAACATGCTTCAGCCAACCTTTCAGTTTACTGTTGGTTCTGGTAGAGTTAAGTTGTATTTTATTCTTTGGAAAGTATTTCATTAACTCTGCTATATGTGAAGAATTAAATATTTTTTCAGAGTTTAAAATGGCTGTAATTATATGATGATAAAAAACCTACTCTAATAGACAGAGTATATTTCCACAACAGTTTCAATGCCCACTGGGATCCTCTTCGGGTGGATACAGAAAAACGATTTGTTTTTCTGTATCCACCCGAAGAGGATGCCACTGGGCATCGAAACTTGTGGAAATAAACTCTGTCTATTAGAGTGGGTTTTTATTATCATATTTTGACCTTCACATAGAAAAAAAGTGAAGTTTTTTGCATTTATTATGGCTGCAATTGTTCTAAATGTTAAAAAACTTCATTTTTTTGAAACTGTTGTAATCCTTTTAGTGTAAGTCACAGTGCTGATTCCAAGAAAAATCTGAGACCTGTGTTGGAGTGGATGATAAAGAAGTACCTAGTATTCAAAAATTCTGTGATAAATGTAGGAAAACCATTGCAAATTTGCCTGAAATTTGTGGAAATGCAACATCTAATATTTTGAACTCAGAATCCAGTTGATGAGAAAAAAAGAACATTTAGATGTTAGTTTTAATACTGAGCCAGGGTATGTTGTTTATTCCTTAAACAATACTCTACAATCAATAGAAGAGTCACTAGTTTGCATTAAAAAGTTGTCACAGGTGAAGTATCCAAAACAAAAATTCAAGGTCAAGAGAGCTGTGAAAAGAAATATTTTTAATTTATCAGACTCCAATCGTAGTAACTGTTCATGTGAAAGTGAAATCATAGCACAGTTGGAAGAAAAATTTTGCACAATAATGAAAAAGAGTGAAAAAGTCTAAATTTTGACTGCTCTTCCTATCAGCTGGTCAATTGGGCAAATCCAACAAGTATTCAAAGCCTCAAATTATATGGTTTGGAGTGTCAAGAAATTAGTGGTTGAGAAAGGGATATTGTGAAGCCCAACTTTGAAACCAGAAAAAGTACTGCCTCCTGCAACCACTGAAATTGTGAAACAATTTTGTTTCTAACGATATCAGCAGGATCATGCCAGGCAGGAAAGACTATGTTTCTGTTAACATGGAAGGCAGCAAGGTTCACCTTCAGAAACAATTGATTTTGTGTAATCTAAAAGAAGCCTACCTATTCAATTTTTAAGGAACAGAATCCTGAAAAGTTGATAGGCTCCTCAAAGTTTGCAGAATTATGGCCAAAAAACTGTGTTGACTGGAGCCAGTGGTACTGTACTCTCTGTGTGGTATTCACAAAGTGAATGAAAATATCTTAAGTATCATAGCATATTAAATGAAAGCCCTATTTAAGAGCTTTGCATTGGTACCAGAATGAGCTCTCAAATTTAATTATCACCAGAGTTATAAATGTTTTAATGAATCTAAAATAGGAAAAATTTCAACAAAACTTCAAATTTCAAAATGCTGTATCTCCCTAATTAAATGACATATGAGATGAAATTTCATATTTGCCACTTACTTAGCATACCCAGCAAGCTTGCCAAATTTTATTACAATCTGAGATGGTCATGATTTTTCCTCCCCACTGATCTGATTGATTTGACATAGAATAACCCCAAGTTCCTACTACATAGGATGATTTTGCAAACTTTCCCTCTTCAAAGTGTGTATAATTGACTTTCTTGATATGTAGGTGCTCTAGTCAGTAGCTATATTTGAAAGCCCAAAGTAATAAATTAAATAAGATGGTAAACATTTTATTGCCCCAGTTGCCAGTAATTTTAAATCTTTAATTTTTAGTGAACTGAAATCAAAAGTCCATTGTGTTTTGCAATTTTGAGAAAATTATGGTAGTTGAAATCATTATCATGTAAAATAGTACTAGTGATTGTCATTTTCAGAGTTTTCACATCAAAGATGAAATAAAAGATGATGATTCTGTGAAAGAAGAAATGTTAGACATCTGTAATTATGAAAAAGAAAAATGTGATGAAACACTCGAGGATGTTGGAAATCTTTTCATAAAACAGGTGAGCCAAATGAATTGCTGAACTGTCAAGTGTGTTATTGAAAAAGTGAAAATACTTAATAAAAGAAAAAAGAACTATAAATTGAGTTCAGGAGTATTCCACCATTGTTGGTCCAATTTTTAACACGCTTTAGTGATTTTTGGTATATAGGTTATTTCAGGTGATAATTTCACCTTTGGTGCATTCCATGACAGATCATGCAGTGATGTTACACCACTAAATCACAGATTTAGGGGCCTGTATCCTCCCCCCCCCATTGGTCAATCAATACAAAAAATTTTGTTGATGCAAAAATGTTCCCTTAACATTTGTACATATTGAATTGAATAGAATAACCTTTATTAATAATAAAATAAATTCATTCATTTTACAATGATGAGTAATTGTGAAGCTCAACTATTTATTTTATTGAATTTGGCCCTTAAGCTTTAGGCTTTACTGGGCTCTTATTAAAAATAAATGGCTACTTGTTATTAATTAATAATAAATAGATATTATTAATAGTTAAAGCATGTATTAATGTTAAATTACCACTACTGACATGACAAATGCAAGGTCACCATTGAAGACATTATACCAATACCATACAAAGAAACCAATATTATACATGAGAGATAAGAACTGAACAATCCCAAGAAATGTGTGTTTAATACTAGATTACACATGAGAAATTAATAATTAGTAAACAATATTAATGGACATTAATCCTAGGTTTTTGTTAGTATGCCATTATTAATTTGGATTTCAACTTGGTTTTAAACAAATTTACATTCACAATATTTTTTATATCAGCATTTAAGTCATTCCATAGTTTCAATCCAATGAAAATGGGTAGTTTTTGAGATGACAATCTAAATTGAGGTATAACAAGCTTTGATCTATTTCTGGTCTGGTACAAGTGGATTTCTTGATGAGTTACAAAATATCTATTTACCCATTTTAAATTAATGATTTTTTCTTACCCTTTTAAATAAAATGAAATATGCTAGTTTGGTTACATCATTGAGCTTTAGTAGGTTTAGCTCTTTAAATAATGCACTAGAGTGATCAAGGAAATCAGCATCAAATAATAACCTTATTGCTCATTTTTGGATGAAAAAGATAACATTTAATGCATTGTTAGTGGAGTTTCCCCAAACAAGGATGCAGTATGTTATATAAAGAAGAACAAGAATATGATAGAGTCAATAAAGCCTGTGTAGGGACTACATTTCTAAGTTTAAACATTATAGCAATGCTCCTTGAAATCTTTTTCACGATATAATTTACATGATCACTCTATTGCCAATTCTTATCCAGCATTACACCAAGAAATTTTGTTACAGTATACTCCTTTATAGCAATTTCAGTAACATTAATTCCATAAAGATATACATTTCTTTTATTAGTAAAAATCATGAAATTTGTTTTATTGGTAATTAGGAAGAGTTTATTGGTGGTCAACCATTTCATTACACTGATGAATTCTGAATTAAATATATTCTTATCTGAATTAACATCTTTGCAAGAAAGATACAGTTGTATCATCTGCAAACATTATGAAGTTCAGTATATGACATGAACATGGCAGGTCATTTACGGTATATATAATAAAAATAACAGTGGACCCAGAACTGAGCCCTGTGGCACACCATGTTTGACAAATGCTTTAGTTGAGCAAACCTTATTTACTGATACAGAATGATATCTATTGGACAAATAACTTTTAAACCAATCACTGATTGCTCCTCTAAAGCCGTAACAATATAATTTAAGTAGAATATTATGGTCTATTACATCAAATGCCTTACTCAAATCCATAAACATATGCAGGGTTAATAATAATAATACTGTAATTTTGTGTTTTTGTTGTATTTTTTTGCTTGTGAATATTGTATTCTGGAAAAAAAATTATCTAAAAAATTCTGAAATCTTGTTTTTCAAATAGTAACACGAACCTATTAACTATTTCATAGATATTGTATTGAAACAGCTCAACTGTAGTGTT
This sequence comes from Bathynomus jamesi, assembly GCA_023014485.1. Classification (NCBI taxonomy): domain Eukaryota; kingdom Metazoa; phylum Arthropoda; class Malacostraca; order Isopoda; family Cirolanidae; genus Bathynomus; species Bathynomus jamesi. The sequence continues at coordinate 179,686 of JAJOZX010002062.1, read as the reverse complement.
TCTATATTGTGAATAGATGTAGATATGGCAGGAAATTATAAGAAAAGTTGTTGCAATTCTTTTTTTCTTCATAAGAAAATAATATTAAAAGGTTTGTGCCCTCTTCCAAAACACTTTCTTGAAGAAAGTGATGAACAACTTGGATTTACTGATAAATCATTGGTATGCACTGCTTGTCTAACCAAAGTAATGAAGCATGAATCATTTAAAAAGGATGAAGACAGCCCAAGCAAAAGTTCCACTCCAGAAAATTCAACAGCAAGTGGATATGTATCATTCTAATGAAAGTAATGCATCAGAAGTAAATGCAATTCTTGTTGAACTTGATGTATCCCCAGTTAAATTATGCAAGTACAATTTATTAAATTAATATACTTTTATTAATCACCAAATATGAATATGAATGAAACATGTTAGCATTAAAAGTATACCTAACTCAATTTATTCATGTGTGTAAGTAAAATATACCTTGCTATATCAGTACTAGGTATGTCCATCAATATTTACATTTTACTCATGAATGACTCTATTTAAATTTTCAGATGGTACCCACAGTCAAAGGAAGTTGAGAAAAGCCACTGAGAAGGCCCACAAAGCATCATCATCATTGAAATGGAAATTAGAAACTGCCTTTTCCACATCACTGGAACTGGCTAGACTGTCAAAAATCAGCAAAATGGACAAGAGAATTGAGATGTAAGAAATATATTATTATTATTATAAATAAATTTAATTTTCATAGAGAAAGATAAATGTAGTTGAGGAACTTGTATAGCATATAGCTATAAATTTAATTTGTTTGATGTCTATGCAGCATCCAGTAGTACAAAAGGCATATATACATATATATATATATATATATATATATATATATATATATATATATATTTTAAGTTCGGGAAGAACCGATTCGCCTCTATTTAGAAAGGCATATCTCGGCGGAAAAACAAAGAAAAAGTGAGAGGAAAGACAGAGGAAAAAGAAAGGGTGGAGGGGACAGTCGAAGTGGAAAAAGACCAAGGACTGCAGGGTCGAGCCCCATCATCCTTGGGTGCTAGGGCCGGGAGGGCGCACGTGAAACCTCCAGGAACAAGCACAAAGCGCACTCAAGAGCACGAGCTTAGAACCCCCTTGCGGGGATAATATATATATATGATGAATAAAACCACAGGAAACACAAAATGGTGCTCAAGCGCTTTCGTCTAATGACATCCTCAGGAACACTGAAGTACATAAAAAGGTTAAGCCTATATATAGGTTACAGAAAGAAAAAAAAAGAAAAAATAAATAACATACACACACACACACACACACATATATATATATACATACATATCTATATATACAAATACATACATACATACATACATACATACATACATATATATACAATAAACAGAGAAGTAAAAATAATAAAAAATTAAAAATTAAAACCTTAAAGGATTACCAGTGAGGCATACAGATTTGTAAGGAAAAATATCAATTTTTAGCACAAGATCAAATGGATTATAAAAATACAAAATTATACTGGAACTCTGCCGGGTTTTAACACAATGCTGCCTATGGTCAGGTTTCGATATAAAAAAAAAAAAAAATAAAAAATAAAAAATAAAATGCAAATTAAAAGTTAATCGATTTTTAGCACAAGATCAAATGGATTATAAAAATACAAATTTATACTGGAACTCTGTCCGGGTTTTAACACTGCTGCCTATGGTCAGGTTTTGATATATATAAAAAAATAAAATGCAAATTAAAAGTTAATAAAGTAGAAGACAAGTTTACCAAAGATTTAATGTTTTACCCTTCTTATTTAAATCTGTTTTAAAGGAATTCAACATAACAGGATCGAGTTGAAAAAGACCTTTGCTTATGTTGAAGTTATTTGAAAGTTGGATAATGGCAGACTCAAGAATATTTCTATTAACAATGTTGCTTGAATGGAATAAAACTGAAGCATTATTCCAATCAATACAGTGGGCTAACTCTGACAAATGGACAAAAAGGGCACTGGACAACTGTCCTGTTCTAACGGAATATTGATGCTGTTTTATACGTGTGTGCAAATCCTTTCCCGTCTGACCTATGTAAAAGGAATCACATTGTTTACAACCAATTTTATAGATAATGCCTGAATTATTGGTAGGGCTATTTTTTACTATGATTTTTTCACAATATTGTTATATGAAAATACTACATTAATATCCAAAAGTTTAAGTACATTAGCAATGCCTAAAAAGCCTGGGAAAAATGGAAGTACTAAAATATTTTTTGACAAAGTACGAGTGTTAATATTGACACGATAGAAAGTTCGTTTTGCCTTGTTGAGACAAGATTCCATAAACGCAGATGGATAACACAAATCACTTCCAATACCGTTGATTTTTTCCAATTCGGCATCGATGTATTCCGGACTGGCGATCCTAAGGGCGCGGAGAAACATTGATGAAAATATGGCCTTCTTAGTGGGGGTATCATGTCCCGAGTAAAAGTGTACGTAGGACAAATTGTTTGTGCTAAAAATTGATATTTTTCCTTACAAATCTGTACGCCTCACTGGTAATCCTTTAAGGTTTTAATTTTTAATTTTTTATTATTTTTACTTCTCTGTTTATTGTATATATATGTATGTATGTAACCCCGCAAGGGGGTTCTAAGCTCGTGCTCTTGAGTGCTCTTTGTGCTCGTTTGTACGTGCTTGTTCCTGGAGGTTTCACGTGCGCCCTCCCGGCCCTAGCACCCAAGGATGATGGGGCTCGACCCTGCAGTCCTTGTCATCCTTGGTCTTTTTCCACTTCGACTGTCCCCTCCACCCTTTCTTTTTCCTCTGTCTTTCCTCTCACTTTTTCTTTGTTTTTCCGCTGAGATATGCCCTTTAAATAGAGGCGAATCGGTTCTTCCTGAAAAAAAAAAAAAAAAAAAAAAAAAAAATGTATGTATGTATGTATTTGTATATATAGATATGTATGTATATATATATATATATGTGTGTGTGTGTGTGTGTGTGTGTGTATGTATGTTATTTATTTTTTCTTTTTTTTTCTTTCTGTAACCTATATATAGGCTTAACCTTTTTATGTACTTCAGTGTTCCTGAGGATGTCATTAGACGAAAGCGCTTGAGCACCATTTTGTGTTTCCTTTCCTTCGTGGTTTTATTCATCATAAATATTTTTCACGTGTTACCTTCGTGAAATAATTTTCATATATATATATATATATATATATATTAGAATTTGCAAATTTGATACCTATCGTTAATATTTAATTTCTTAAAATAATAGGTACCTTACCATTTTTTTAGGTATGAGAATCTGATGAGGAGCCTAAAGGATTTAATTCATCCACTTCACACCACCATCATCATCATCATCATCAAATATTAACATTGTCACTTTTTACAATTGAAGAGACTCAAAAATACTTTGGCGCAACAAGATATTTGATAGACAAATCTAGAAAGTGGAAGAGAATGTTTGGTAGTCTGCCTGAAGTTCCTTTGTACTCAAAGGGAAGAAAAATCAGTCCTGAGGTTGCACCTGGAGTTAAATTATTCTTTGAAAAGAATGAGATTAGTCAGATAGTTTAAGTGTAGGAAATAGTGATGGTGTCAAGGAACAGGTTCAGAAAAAACTTTTACTTGGAAATCTTGGGAAATATATGGGCAATAAAGGATACTGTATAATCACCAGTAGGGTTCTCATCCTTTGTATCTTTAAGACCAAAATGGTGTGTGATTGCAGGTGCTAAAGGCACTCATTCTCTCTGTGTGTGTATACATCAAAATCTCAAACTGATGATATTTGCAATAGGTATGAAAGATTTAACTCATAATGCTCTTATTGAGAAGGCAGTTTACAGTCCAAATAATTGGAACTGTATGTTACAACACTGCAAGGATTGTTCTGGTAAAGTAGGGTGGTCCTTAGTTTTGAACTTTTGGAATTTAATGCAGCTACCCCTGGATATTGTTACTTGTCTCAAAAAAGTGCTGGAAGCAAAACTTTAGCTCAATTGGCTTATATTATCTAGTGCCACATTGGTTATCAGTATGCTACTAGTACGTTGATATTGTTATATAGTGTATGGTGTGAAACCCCATATTTGGGGATGATGGGACAGAACCTTAGAACTGAAAATAAAACTTTTTCCATTGGAAACATAGGCATATGAGGTGGGAGGGACTAACCCCCTCTCCCGGACTAGGAAATTGAGCATTTTCAGGGCAGATTTTCCTTGACTTTTTTTTTTTAATGCTACTATACTTGTAGTTAATGGGCTACGTCGTAGCCAATGTCGTAACACCGCTTCCTGTTGATCAGCGAAGTTAAGTGACATTGGGTCTGGGTAGTAGTTGGATGAGAGACTGTCCTCTGTGTCCAGATTATGTAGCAACCTGTGGTTCAGACCCCATGTAAAGCTGTAGGCAGAGCTGGGCAGTAATGGCTATTACGTAATGCAGTACTTTTTTAGTAACTGTAGTGGTAATGGCATTACATTTCAAATCAAGTAACTCTTTCAGTAACGACATTACTTTTTAGGGAAATACATTTGTTAGTCATTACTTGTTACTTTTTTTTCATAGCTCGCAATTACCGGTAGTTTCTTTCGCTCCTCACTCATTATTCATTAACCATTAAAAATTTGTCCCTTCTCTATGAGCGAGGTGTGCATGTTAGCCATTGGCATGCTGGCAGCCTACCCCCATCCACCCTCTCCCCCTACACTGACAGCACTGTCAAAGTAAAAAGGTGAAGAACCCTGGAGTAGGGAGAGACCTAAGTTCAACAGAGGTTTCGTCATTCCTCTCATCTGGGCCTTCACGGCACGTTAGCTCTGCATCCTTCCCATCCACTAACTTTAAAAATATGTTTATTAAACTTAACACTCCTATACCATCTAGTGCTGCTGTTGAGCAGGTTTTTTCAGTAAGGAAGGATATACTGCATTGGAAATGAGGCTTGCTCTTAGATGTAACTTTTGAGAACTTGTTTTCTTAAAGGCCAATAAAGATCTTTTGAATAATAGTTCTTAAGTTTGTATATTTAGCTAATAAATGTCAATTATCATTGCCATGCACAGTAACTCATTTGATTCATTTCTTTAGTATTTTGTATTATTGTTTTGCAAAACTAAACTTTCCTGGTATATTCTAGCATTAGTAAATTAGTATCAATAGTATGCTACATCCTCTGTTATGTTGCAATTCCTAGTAATAAATCTTGCAGTAATTTTGTTTCACTTTTTTTTGAAAATATTATGCCTTATAAGTCATAACACAATGAAGGCATGCACAGACTTCATAGCCTATGCATTAACCAGTGGATACAAACCAACACATACTTGCACAAGCAAATGTTAATATAATATTTTATGTATATATAAATTATAATATACCTATGCATATATATAATATATTTACATTTCATTAAAAGTAACGGTAATGAGTAACGGTGCCATTACTCGTTACTTTTTAAAAATGGTAACTGTAATGATAATGGTGTTACATTTAGACTGTAGTAATGGTAATGGTAACAGCATTACATTTATAAAGTAATGAGCACAGCACTGGCTGTAGGTCCCCTCCATCATATGACCTTAGATGTTGCGGAGGAGGTTAAACAACCCCAATAATTATTATTAAGTACTTGTAGTTAATAATTAAAATGGAAGTTGAGGACTTACTGAATTCTATGTCAACTGCAATGCTGTAGTTTTGCTTGTCATTTTTTAGAAATGTAACAAAATTTTCTCTTTTGTAAATTGTAATGCTTTTTATATCAAAAAGGCTTTAATATACAGGAATACCCCACTTTACGAATTATTCCGTTCCTAGCGCCCATTCGTAAAGCAGGTGTTCGTAAAGCAGAGCATTATTTCCCATACGTATAATGTTATATTTTGGGTTACATTTTTTTCTTAAAAAATCGAAAAAAAAAGGTTATAAAACAGCAAATTTTGCAGAAAAAATGAAAGCAATGAACAAAGAAATAATACAAACGAAAGTAATGAACAAAGAAATACAATAAAAATGTAAGCAATGAACAAAGAAATAGTACAAAACATTACATATGCAAATTTAGTTTTCATTAATAGATGCGTCAGTAGACATGCTTTTGGATTCGTTTCTTCTGATTAACGTCACAGTCTTTACTATCACACTTTCGTTTTGGCATAATTGATGATGGGTACTGTAATTGCAATGTACGAAAAGAATATCAGTGAAACACTTAGCGTGCGCGAGAGTGAATAAAGCACAAACTCTCTTGTCAAAGCGCACATATAAACTGACAACAGCTGTGTTGTCACAGTGCAAAGTGAGCTAAAAGCGAGCTAACTTGGCACCGCTGTAATGCAGAATACGTAATACAGTACAGTATGGTATGCGCGACGTAAGCATATTATTTTTGTCTTAAAATCGAGCTAACTAAGCACTGCTGTAATGCAGAATATTAGATTGTGGTATGCGCGACGTACGCATTTTATTTTTGTCTTTTATATTTCTTCATTTAATTTTTTATTTAGCGCAAATACAATTTCGTAAACCCGGGGTTTCGTAAAATGAAGCATCGTAAAGCGGGGTATTCCTGTACATGTACAGGGCTATTCAAAATGATTCACCTGATTTCAAATGAGAATATTTTTTAATGTTACAAATATAGTGTGATTTGTGATACATCAACCAAAAGAAAAACTGTCCAAATTTTGTCTCTCACCTCATAAATGCTCTATGTGACTTTCCCTAGTTACACGAGCAACGTCGACACGATAGTCGAATTCCTCCCGTACTCGCTCCAGCATGTCCGTTGTCACTGACTCTACGGCAGTAACAATGCGAGTTCGGAGCTCATCCAAAGATGTGGGCAATGGTGGCACGTACATAGTATCCTTAACGTACCCCCAAAGGAAGAAGTCGCACGGTGTAAGATCCGGCGACCGATTTACAGCTCGAAAACTGCAACACACAAAATGCCTTCTGCTGTGCTGACGCCATTTTCACACTGACTGTTTGTTGCTAGGCTAGGCCATGGCGTGACTTTGGAGCCCTCTCGCGGTGATCTTGTAAAACTCGGAGATTTCTTCTTTCATGTGGTGTATGCCCAGTTGATGCACGGTTGATAGGTACGGAATTATTCTCAGTTGAAATTGGATGAATCATTTTGAATAGCCTTGTATATTACTCATACTCTAACCTTTGTGTTTTTATGCCCCCCCCCCCCCCCAAGTAAAGTGCCATCCCATATGATTGGAAATATATTTCAAACATCATTTGATTATATAGTTTAATTTGAAAATGAGAAAAAGTGAGGCAAACAAAGTCCAGGAAGTGTGCCAACAATATATATTAAGAGTGTTGCAAATTGCAATATTACTCTCATGGCAGCCCAACTCCCACTTATTGTTGCCTATTTCTGGGCAAGAGTGCTCTTCCATGCATCTGGAAAATGCCTCTGATGCCCCTCAATGGCTTGGAGAAGGAACTGGCACTGATCCTTTTCCTGGTGATGACAGGATTGAACTCCTGAATCAGCTTCACTCCTCACTCCGTGCAGTCATTGGTCACCCAGAGGCTTTGGATGTGACAAGAAGCAGCCTTGTAATCCTCTCGGCCTTCCTACTCGGTGGGGTCCACACTGAGGAACCCATCAGGGAGGTTGAGAGCCATGAAGAGACACTGAGACTGTGAGGTGATGAAATTGGGCACTATCTTGTCCTTCCGGATGGCATCCACAGTGGACACAAATCCACTTCGGTGGGTCCTTGGATCCTTCATCTTGGAGAGCAGCAATCATGTGTTTCTTTTCTTTTGGGGGTGACCTTTATGTCAAAGAATGCCAGTCCAGCCAGCTCTTCCAAGAGATAGCACAGATGAAAGCCTTGGACCCCATACTGGCAATCTCCCTGTCTTTACAAGAAACCAGCTGCTTGTACAAGCAGAGGTTGTTGGCTGGTGCAGAAACATCAGTGGGGCCTTGAACCAAGCAGGAATGTATGTTAATGATGTTATCAGCCCTGGAGTCATCTTTCATCAGTTCGAAGTCATTCGAGTAAAAAAAAAAAACTCACCTATGCTTGAACCTCTTGAAGAGGGGGATGTCTGAACCAGAGGAAGGCCTGAAGTAGAGAGTGAAGACTTGCTCAGCCACAATTTCCAGCATGTAGTGATGGCAGGCAAGATGGAGGTGGTTAATATTGAGCCTTCGCTGGATGAGTGTGCAAGCTCCTCTATGAACTCCCATGTTGCTTGTCATTGTATCAAAGGACATACCTCTGACATGATCTGAAATACCCAACTCATCTCATCTTGTCCATATGCAGGAGCAGCCACCATCAGGATGTATACAGCATTGAGATCAGTGGTCTTGGCCAATCCAATGCTGTGGCTATCGCTGAAGTCAACCTGGCTTCAGAGGCTCATTGTCACTTTGGAGGTAGAAGGACCCCCTGCTGTAGAGTCCTTATCGCTTGCCATCTCATGGGTGCTGCTACTGGAAGAACTCTCCAGCTCCACCATGTTGGTTTCTTCTTGGTAGCATTTCATATCCTGTTCCTGACATGCTGTCTCAGTGTGGCTTCAGCTCAATTTCTGGGACTCCTCCTCTGCCAGCTTCTTATCCACTCCCATCATGCAGCCCTGCCTTCCTTTCTTCCTCTGTGCCATCAGGAACTAGTGGTCCTCTTCATATTTGATCAAGTTGTTGGCATGGGCAATGTCAGAGAGTTCCTCCAATTTCTGAAGGAAAGCCTCCCTCTTCCTTTTATTCTGCCTCCAACTTCCTACTCCTCTTCTTTCCAAGACCCTGCCACTCTTCACCCCCTTGATCTTTGGGATGATGTTTCTGTCTGCTAGGGTTGGAATCCTGTCCCTCTCCCAAGAGTCCCCCACATCTCAGCAAACAGTCACTGCAGCCTCACAGAGGGACATTTTCTCCTTTCAGAACTGGTGGAACAGGTGCTGGAGTACTTTTCCCAAAGAAGGAAACTTCCCTCCAATCAATTCTTTCCTTTCTTGGCTGGCCAACTAACCACACCAGTAGATGTCCTTGTTGAAGCCATTCTTGAGATTCACCTGAGGAAGAAGGAACACTCCATTAACCCACAAAACAGCAGCAACCAAGAGATAATATTAGTGATACAATGTTCTGAACCCAAATGTGCAGGAGGAGACAAACAAACACAAAGTGTAAATACTTGCACTTGTCAATGACTGATGAAGGTCATTGAAGGTTGTTGAATTTTCCCCCTTATGGGAGAAACATTGAGATAATATAGCAGATAATATAAGCCAATTGAGCTCAAATTTTGCTTACATTACTTTTTTGAGACTAGTAACAATATCCAGGTGTAGTGGCATGAATTTTGAAAGTTCAAAAATAAGGACCACCCTAATGTGGCACCAGTAAATATTCTCCAATTTGTATTAAATTTTGTCTGCAACCATTTTTTGATATTTCTAACAAAATCTGGAGATAGTGCAGTTAAATTTTGTAACTTGAATTTTCCACTATATAGCTAAGGACCATCCTATGGTACAGTGTCTGTTTCAAATTTCTTATATTCTATAGATTTGTTGCATGATCATGAATCAGTTGAATATTGGGTCATTCCAGCTCAATTGGTACAGGGGTGATTGGGTGACCATCTCCGATTTTCTTCAAATTTTCACAGTTGATTCATACACCATTCAATAGCTTAAATCTAAAATTTTAGCTTCCTCAGTCAAAAACTTTTAATTTTATGGTTGCTTAAATGGCCCCCACCTTCGACAAAAAATGCCCATGTTGGGCTTGATCGGCCAACGCCTTCATTTTGAGAGGCCTTGAAAAGTGTCTTCTAATAGGAGTAGAAGCTTCAAATTTGTCATGCCAATACAACTTCTGGTGGGCTTTTCAATTTTGCAAGCAAAAAGGCTGTGGAACAAATAGTTTCTAAGTTACAAGGGCTTAAATATGGCTCCATTTTGAAGCTTGCATCAATTCCTCCCACTTTTATGACTTTACCATTTTCAAAAGTTTTAGTTCTACATCAATCACAGCTGTTTTAATACTCCTAATAGTCTCTATGGGTTGTAAATTTATGAGTGAAGTAAAAAAATAACCAAAAAAGGATTTATTTTTATTTTTAAAAATTTCCAAAAGTTGATATTTTCACAAAATTTGCAAAATTAACATCAACTTTGGGGCTTAATATAAAGGTGTCTGAAATTAGTCAGGGAGTTGATACTTCTAGTAAAGAAAGATACATATGTGTAAAAAAACATATTAAGGAATAGATCTCAACTCAACTCCTTCATATAGTTTTGGTGATTCAAAGAAAAGTGCTTTTTGTGAAAAATCTCAAATTTTTGCAAAATTTGTAAATTTTTAAATTTCTATTTATGACATTGAATTGTAATTTTACTTCCATTTTATTACTTATTAAGTTGATTTACAAATTAATAATATGTAAATAAGTCTAAAACATACAAGAAATTTAATATGCCTGTCAAAACAACCATGGACTCGAAGGGCTCTGGGTAGCTCATTTCACTTTGTATATTCTTATAAATGTAAAACATGATGGTTAATCATTAATGTCCAGGCCTATTTTATAGATCATGATCTTTTATTTTCAGAAAATTTAATTAGAGCAATTAACTTAATTTTACTGCCTGTAATAATGGCTTATTCTAATCAAGAATCAAAGTGCAGCTTTGGTATGTACTTGGATGATCCATGTCATGAACACAGACTCACCAGGAAGGTGGGTATGTATACCTTACATGAGCTGACAGATGAAACAAGGAAACTGCTATTGTGGAGAACAAAAGCAACTGTATGCTACCACCATGAAAAAATGTTTGGAATGCATTACCAACAAATGCAATGTAGCTGCCAAGATCCATGGAGAAATCATCGAAAGAAGATAACAAGTAAGTAAATATAGGTATTAATATATTTATATTTCATAAAGAAGTTTATATTGTAAATTGTAACCTAAATTAGCTATTTAATTTTAATAGGGTATCCTATATACTGTGCTACTGAATGCATATGTTTTGAATATTTTATACGAATAGCCTATAACTAAATGTTGAGGTTTTAAAATTATTTTCCAATGTGTTTAGAGTTTACATTACCCTACTTTATTTGCAGAATCACTACAAATTATTGACAAAGACATAGCAACTAGATTGAATCTGATACCAGGACAGAAACTTTGCTCAACATGCTTCTCTAGAGCCAAGACGATTGAAGATGAAAAAGACTCAGGTAGTGATGAATATGTTCCAGAAGAAATAGTTAAGGAGACATTTGACGAAACGTTAGGTTCACTAGAATGCTCACCCATTAAGTATGTAAGAGCAAGAGATCGAAAGTTTTACGCGAAAAGGAAACTAAAGCAAATTGAAACATCAACAAAATCAAAGCTGTCAAAAGTACTTCATACGAAGCCTAGCATTTTGGATGAGGAAGCGGAGAAACCTATAGAGAGTGAGGAAGAAAAGTGTTATCAGCATATGATAGAGGAACTGAAAGAAAAGTGTAAAACTAGTACCAGACAAGAAAAGATACAAATTCTAACACTCCTTCCAATTGGTAAAACCTGGTCCAGAGAAAGAATTATGAAAGAATTTGAAGTGTCAGCCAGAATGGTTAATGCTGTGAGGGCCTTAAAGAGAAAAGAAGGTATCCTTCCTATAATGAGAAATAAAAAGAGTAGCAAGGGTATAAGCGATGAAATAAAGGAGAGTGATAGAATTTTTCCAAAACAATGAATATACTAGAGAATGCCCTGGTAAAAAAGACTGCAAATCAATAAAAACACCACAAGGGAAGGTTCACAAGCAGAAAATACTGTTGTTGACAAATATCAGAGAATTATATACCCTTTACAAAAATAAATATCCAAACGACAAAATCTCCAAATCAAAGTTTTTTGAACTGAGACCAAAATGGTGTATGGGTGTGGGGAGTAAAGGATCACACAATGTATGCATTTGTGAAATACACCAGAACTTTAAACTTTTATGTGAATCACTCCCCTCAAAGTAGAATTAAGAGAGTTACTAGGGAAAATAGTCTGCAACACTGAAACCAGAAACTGCATGATTAATAACTGCAAAACATGTCCTGGTTTAAATGAATTACGGGATTGGCTTCTTACCATTTTTTAAAACAATGATTTTGACATGGATGATGAGGTTTCCTTTAAGCAGTGGCTTCATACAGACCATACCCAACTGGTCACAATGATAAAAAGTGTTTCGAATGTAGTAGAAGACATGTGAAAGTGCAAAAAAAGTTGAAAGTACACCATTTCATAGCAAAAGCCCAATCAAAATATTTGTCTGACTGTAAAGGAAACCTCAATGATTCTACAGAATTAGTGCTTGTTGACTTCTCTGAAAACTATAGTTTTATAATTCAGGATGCCGTACAAGGGCACCACTGGGACAATACCCAGGCTACCTTGCATCCGGTAGTCTGCTATCAAAAAGTTGATGGTGAACTAAAAGTTACAAATTTTTGTGTAATATCAGATTCACTTACACACAACACAACTGCAGTTCATTCTTTTTTATGTGAAGCCTTGAAATTACTTAAAAGTCAGAATCCTAAACTAAAACATATTTGTTACTTTAGCGATGGCGCAGCAAGTCAATATAAAAACTATAAAAACATCATTAATTCAGTATTACATGAAAAAGATTTCAAACTAACATGTGAATGGAACTTTTTTGCCACCTCTCACGGAAAGAGCCCCTGTGATGGTGTTGGTGGCACCGTCAAAAGGTTAGTTGCCCGGGCAAGTCTACAAGCAACAAGTAAAGGTCACATCACCAATCCAAAAGAGATGTTCGATTGGTGCAAATCTAATATTAATTAATGGTATACAATTTCTGTACATTGATTCAGCTAAAATTGAGGAAAATGCTAATTTATTTGAGTTAGAAAAAAGGTATTCCTTAATTAAGACAATCCCAGGAACCCGTTCATATCACTGCTTTAGACCTTCATCAACAGGCATTAAACTGTACAAAATTTCTAGTGATGAAAATTTCTTTAACGTACAACTTTCCTTCCTCAATGCTACACAAGAAAATGTGGCTTACCAATATAAACCTGGTACATATGTGGCCTGTTTCTATGAAGGTGACTGGTTTGTTGGAAACAGTTGAAGTGTGTGATACTGAGAAGGATCTATTAGTAAATTTCATGAAAAAGAATCCTTTTAAATGGCCTGAACAAGAGGACGTTTGCTGGATTCCATTCCAACATGTTTTGTGTTCAATTGAACCACCTACAGTTGCTGGGAAAATGGGGAGACAGTACAAGTTATCAAATGATTGTTTATCTAAAACTGAGGAGTATTTAAAAAAAAGCCTAAGTAACTACAGACCTGTATGAAGCTGAATAATAAATTGCCAATTTATGGCTGTGAGGCCATGGAGTGTTGAAGACAATCAGACTTAAAGCCTGAGTACAGTGGACCCCCGATTTGAGTATGTAATCCATTCTAGCATGGCGTACTCAATTCGAAATGTACTCAAATCAAACTTAATAACCTATGGGAATTAATTAATTCGTTCCAAAACCCAAAAATTTCACCCCACCCCTACTTTTTCTATAGAAATTGCCCATCACTATAACAGTACTCTATGTCACTATGCCACAATATAAAATACAGTATCAAAGTCACTGCATGTACGAATCACCAAATTTATGCTATATTTTCACTATTTTATGCTGTAATCAACAGAAACTAACATAAATAAACACTAAGTACAAAGTCAGAAAACAAAATGTACGAAATTCTAACAGAAATCCCTAAGAACACCTGTACTATTCAAAACATTAGACCCCAAATGTTCCCGCAACGAACACTCTAGACAAACTGAAACGCGTTCGGCATCGCCGGCTGGCATACTCAAATCGAGTTTTCTACTCAAGTCGAGTCAATAGGAGCCTATGGACGAGCGTACTCAAATTTAAAATACTCAAATCGATACGTACTCAAATCGGGGGTCCACTGTACAATAATAAATTCCTGAGTCAGTGTCTAAACATAAGAGTTATTAGCTATATATAAGTTTACATACGAATTTACATAAAAGAACACATATTAAAAAAAGAATATGAACTTATAGCCAATAATTCACATGCTTAAAAACTCAGGAATTTATTATTGTACAGTGCCCGCGAAAAGTATCCGATCACTCAAGAAAATACAATATTTTCCCTTAATATTCAGAGACACGTAATTCACTTTCTATTTGTTCTAGCGACATCTGGTAACTGAGGTTGCTCGCTGATATGAGAGCTATCCAATGCATTCTCAAATTAGTGTTCTGGTAGCCTTCGTTGCGGGTGGCTGTGTCTCAAATTTGTCAGATTTCACTGTTTGTGTAAATTTCTTGATATTTTTTTTTTTTTTACAGAAAGTGGTGTAAATAAAATTTATATATAATGTGTGCTAAAAAACAACTTAAGAGTGATTGTCGAGGTGCTATTGTTGCTTTGCATGCATGTGGGAAATCACAGAGACAGATAGCTAAGGAATTAAACATATCCCAAAGTACCGTTAATTTATGGGTTTCACGGGCTAAGAACAATGGTGGCCTAACCACGCCAGTCCCTAAAAAACGATCTGGCAGACCGAGAAAAACAAATTCGCGAACAGACAAACTTATGAAACGTTTAGTATTGAAAAACCCAACAATAACTGCGAAAGAAATAAAATTTAATATGAATAATTTGTTATCTGGTGTTTCTGAACGAACTATCCAGGAGCGGCTCCAAAAAGAACTCGGATTACCATCTCGCCATGCTGCTAAGAAACCGTTCATTAATGAAAAAATGCGTAAAAAACGTGTCGCATTTTGTAAAAAATACATTCATTGGACTGTTGATGACTGGAAGAAGGTTTTATTTAGCGATGAGTCGACATTTTTGACATTCAGAAGTTGTCCAAAAAAGGTTCGCCGGCCTATTGGCTCAAATAGGATGGACCCTAAATACACCCTAAAGACAATGAAACACCCTCCAAGTGTGATGGTTTGGGGTTGTTTCGGTTACTATGGGTGTGGAAACTTATATTTTCTTCCGAAGAACACAACTATGAATGGTGCACGGTATTTAGCAATGCTACAGGATAAACTTCCAATGGCAATGGCAATCCAAAGGACAAAAACATACATACATGATGGTGCACCATGTCACAGGGCCAAAATAGTGACAAAATGGATTACTGACAATAAATTTGATATTTTGGATTGGCCTGGTAATAGTCCAGATCTCAATCCGATAGAAAATCTGTGGCTAATAATAAAAAATAAGGTTGAATGCCACGACACTGGCTCAGTCGAAAAATTACAAGAGGCCATCAAAAAGGTATGGTGCAAGGAAATATCAGTGGAAGTTTGTCAAAACTTGATTAAATCCATGCCAAAATGTCTAGAACAAGTCATCCAAACCAAAGGACAGATGACAAAATACTAATATAAGGTTAGTATACATTTAAACATTGTTTTTTATGTAAAAAATACAAATTTCAAGGGTGATCGGATACTTTTCGCGGGCACTGTATATAGCTAAGTACTGTACACTTGTATTAAGGGAAGTAATACAACAAAGCTACTTAAATTTAAGGTTTTGTACTGAAAATGGTGGTTACTGCTAGTTTATCTGTACTAACTGCATAATTTAAATTACTAGGAAGTGCTTAAAGAGCAGTAGAACACGGTTCTACATGATTTACTTAGGTAGATCCAAGTATTGAGCCTACAAGCTGGTCCATCTGTTGTGTTAACTGCAAATGTAGTAATAATCTAGGTGTATATATTATGTCTTTTTTATGAGTAAAACTTATTTAGATAATTTAACATTTGTGAATTAACTTACCAAGTAATAAAATGGAAGTAAAATTACAATTCAATGTTGTAAAAAGAAATTTAAACATTTCAAAATTTTGAAAAAATTCAGAATTTTTCACAAAAAGTACTTTTCTTTGAATAGCCAAAACTATATGAAGGAGTTGAGTTGAGATCTATTCCTTAATATATATTTTTGTACACATATGTATCTTTCTTTACTAGAAGTATCAACTCCCTGACTAATTTCGGACACCTTTATATTAAGCCCCAAAGTTGGTTAATTTTGCAAATTTTGTGAAAATATCAACTTTTGGAAATTTTTAAAAATAGAAATAAATCCTTTTTTGGTTATTTTTTATTTCACTCATAAATTTACAACCCATAGAGACTATTAGGAGTATTAAAACAGCTGTGATTGATGTAGAACTAAAACTTTTGAAAATGGTAGTTGTAAAAGTGGGAGAAATTGATGCAAGCTTCAAAATAGAGCCATGTTTAAGCCCTTGTAACTCAGAAACTATTTGTTCCACAGCCTTTTAGCTTGCAAAATTGAAAAGCCCACCGGAAGTTGTATTGGCGTGATAAATTTGAAGCTTCTACTCCTATTAGAAGACACTTTTCAAGGCCTCTCAAAATGAAGGCATTGGCCGATCAAGCCCAACATGGGCATTTTTTGTCGAAGGTGGGGGCCATTTAAGCGACCATAAAATTAAAAGTGTTTGACTGAGGAAGCTAAAATTTTAGATTTAAGCTATTTAATGGTGTATGAATCAACCCTGAAAATTTGAAGAAAATCGGAGATGGTCACCCAACCAACTTTCTGAAATCTGTACCAGTTGAGCTGGAATGACTCTATTGTCAGTGGGTCAGAAATGATAGGTCAACACTAGAAACTGTGAAAGGACCAGTAGATGATTTAATTGACTCCTTGTCACAGAAAATAGTCTCTCTGACTCAATATTAATTTATAACCAATAGTCAGAGTTCATACCTGAGAAGTTTGAAAGAAAATGTTAAACATGATGAAGCTGTTATTATTGGAGATTTCTCAGAGAATTATTCATTTGTTGTGCAAGATGCTATCCAAAATTTTCATTGGACCAATGAATAAGTTACTTTGCATCCTGTGTCATGTATTACCAAAATGAATAAGAGCACAAAAGTTTGTTTTATCAGTGACTGTCTTGATTGCTCAACATCAACAGTGTATAGCTTTCAAGAAAAATTAATTCAAGAAATTAAAGAAACTTATCCTATAATACAAAAAGTCCATTACTTTTCAGATGGTTATAAAGTAAAGCTCAACACAGAAATAGGTTCAATTTCATTAATTTATGCCACCATGAGCATGATTTCAATATGAAGAGTGAATGGATTTTCTTTGCAACAAGTCATGGGAAAAGTGCTTGCGATGGAATTGGAGGGACAATTAAAAGGGCTGTTGCAAAGAAAAGCTTACAACAAACTGTGTTGGACATATATTGACCCCAGAATCTTCCTATTGCTTTTGTAAATCTCATTTTAAAACTATACAGTGTGTTTTTGTTTCTAAAACTGAAATCAATGCAAATAAAGAAATGTTGCAAAGTAGATTTGATAAGGCTGTTACAATAAAAGGCACTGCTGGTTTTCACAAAATGGTTCCTGATGGCATTAACCAAATAAAAGCCTATCAAACGTCTGATGATGAATCATCAGTATTGTTTAATATGAGTAAGGTGCAAGATACCACTGTAGAAACATCTAATCTTGATGATACAGACTATGGTCCAGGTCAGTATATTGCTTGTATGTATGATAATGAACTGTGGCTTGGCATACTTGAAGATATATCAGAACAATTTGGGGTAATTCCAGGACAGATCATGCCAAAAAAAAAATTAAATGTTATACCACAATAGGGTGTGTCGAATTTTTCAACTTTCAAATTCCAAATATGAGGGGTGCTAAAAAGTTGCAGCATGACAGGAATTCTAAAGATATTTTTGTTAATTTAATATAATTTAGTTTTGCTTGGTAAGAAGCTACATAAAAATAGTGACTTTTTTTACTTTTTTGTGGAATTACATAATAATTATTATATTAATAATTATATATGCTGTGTATATATAATGCACTGCTGTTTTTGCTTATTTCACAGGTTGAAACATTCATCAGTGTGCTGAAGATTACTTGTCCATCAGTGCTACCATCCTAACCAGTGAGAATTGACCTACAATGGCTTCTAAAAGGAGGACAAGACTAGGGACATTCACATATATGAGCAACCTAATTGGAACTGGTAGAGAGTTGTTGCCCTCTGAACTCCCAACTCTGCGAGATGTTCTGAAATATGGGCTACTGCTAAGAGAACAAAGTGGTGAGGATGTGAGAAACTACCCAGCAGCCAGTCTTGCAGAGGACATTTACCCTAAAGTGCTTGAAAAGTGGGAATGAGCAAACAGTTCTTTTGTAGCCCCCGTTGTAAATTCACGAGTCACAATCTTAAACAAGATCCAAGAGAGCTGGGAGCAGGCCAAAAACATATCTCTTGGGAGAGGAAAGCTACATGTCAAAGAGGCTTTCATTGCAAAACTTGACAAGCTTTTTGACATCCTCAGTTGCGAGTGTAAAATTGTTCTCTGCTCTGAATTTGTCTGCCTTGCAGATGCTGGTTGCAAAAACGAAACTCACATTAACTGTACATGCCCTAGGGAGATGAAGATCCCTGTGAAGGAACTTGCTTTCATTAAAGGTCAGAGAGACAAGTCTGGTTCTATTGGACCACATCAGATTGGCTTGCCAGATCAACCTGAGCACAACAGACAAGTCAAAAAGCAGAAGTGGCAAGAAGACGAAAGAAGAAGGCTTGCTGAATATAAGCAGACAAGTAAGCAGGATGTTTCAATGCCATCAAATGAAATAATTTTCTCTGATGATGAAAATGAAGAACAAATAGCTGATGCTGAAGATGGAAAGGATGGAAGTTATGAAGTGACATTAGAAATACCAAGCACGTCTTCAACTTCCAATAAAAAGCCAGAGTACAACACATTAGAAATACCTAATGTTGCTATGCATAGCATCAGATATGGTGTTGGCCTGCGTGCCACAGCTGCCATCGCCACAGCTGCCATCACCACTGCTGCCTTTATGGATGCTGGCTTGATCACTGAAGAAGACAAGAGACTTGTAGTTGATCACAATAAAGTCAAGAGGGCTCAAGAAAAAGTTATGAGATCCCTGGATCAGGAATTTGATGATCTTTGTAAGAAGGGTGAAATTGACTGCATCTTCTTTGATGGCCGTCAAGATACAACTAAAGTTATGCTGAAAGCAGACAATTCAGATCATCAGTTCCCCAGCATCATCAAAGAAGAGCATTATTCTGTGTGCAGTGAGCCAGGTGGAAGATATCTCTACCACTTCACTCCTGAGAAAGGCTCAACGAGAAAAAACCTGCTGAAGTTATTGCTGATAATCTTGTAGATTTCATGAAGAAGAAGGGCATTGATAAAAGCCTGCAGGCCATTGGAGGTGATTCTACAAATGTTAACACTGGCTGGGAGGGTGGTTCCATGCATTGGGTAGAGGTCAAGCTTTGCCGTAAGCTGTTCTGGTTGGTTTGTGCCCTCCACACTAACGAGTTACCCCTGCAACACTTGATCACAGCACTGGATGGGAAGACCTTGTCTAACAACAAGTGGACAGGTAACATTGGCAAGATGCTAGACACTGCAACCGAACTTGAAATTGATCCTTCATTCACCATATAGGCCAGGCTGAAACTCAAGATAGAATTAATCAGAGTCATTAACAGTTTGCTTTTGATATAAAAATAAGATTCCTGAAAAAAATAATTGGTGGACACCAACATGTGTCCAGCCACCCCTGTTTTTGTAAAAACATCTAATGCCACACTAGCAAAATCAGGAAAATGGCAATATCTCTTCTTCTGAACATGCTAGAGAGATGGTTTGCATACCAAAAGATGCAGAATTTGATTTAGAACAAATTATCAAGTGTGGTATTTTTTCATAAAACCTTTAGTTTTTGAGTTATTTTAGAAAATAATTTTTGGGGCCCATAGACCCCCTTTCGACGGACCTTAGTGACAAAAGAAATTCTAAAATAAGCATGATTTGTCTTTTTGATTACTAACATTGCCCTAAAAGGATGTTGACATGAACATAGTGATCACATGATATGACTTTTCCTTGTTATCTTGCATCCATTATGCTTGATTAAAGAACAGAGGGTGGGGCTGCTTCATGAACTTTTTTTAAATGTAATAAATTGAAAACTGTTTTTTTTTCAGGTGCCTTTGTTATAAGTTTCCAACTGCAATTTGTCATTGAATTCAACATTTGCAATATAAAGTATGACTTCTACAAGGAAAACCGTTGCTAAAGTACTTGGTGATGTAAGTTTTATGCCAGCAGAACAGTTTCCTTTAGGGAAATTGCCTATGTTGAAGCAAGTTATTGAAAGGTGTTTGTGTTTCGGAGACTATAAAACAGATGCTGTACTGAGAGCTACTTCTGAGGAATTGCATAAATTGTGGGTCACATATAATGTTTATCCAATATCAGTAAATGCCATACAGAGCCAACTGAAAACCCAAATAAAGGAATTCAACCGCCTTCTGAAGTATGACAAAAAGAAAAGGGGACCTAAATATCATCAAGATCTGGATGATTTTCTGAAAACTGTAAACGTTTTATTTGACATATATCAACATGATCACAAACTGTTGGCACTTACTAAAAATAACTGAATCTGATTACCAGTTTTATGAGGTAGGTCTGTTGATTGAATTTCAAGTTGTAAATTATTAATTAATATTAATTAATTACACTGGTATGCATATGAAATTTTTTTGTCTGCTGTGAGGGTTTTTTCAACTCATATAATTCGACCATGCTGAATTCAAAAATGACATTGGTTTTCCTCAATCAGGTCAGGTTTTTTCTCTATTGGCCATTTATTATAAGTCCAATTTTATCCCCAAATTTATTGATTTTTTTAGCTTAAACACTGTAGATACGAGTAATATTATAAGAACACTCGTGAAAAATGAAAACATTGTGTGAATAAATACTTTTATTCATACAATGAATATGGAAAAAAGTTTATTGAGGAAGGAATGAAGTTTTTTTTGCTTTCCGTCTGTGTTTTTCTTCGGGCACGTCTCGCTTCAAACACCAGCAATAGTTCGCCAGCATATTGATATCCCAGTTTCCCTGGTACCTCTCTTCCATTATTTTGATATCTTGGTGAAATCATTCACCCTGTTCCTCACTATAATCCCCGCAATTTTCAGGAAAATAGTCCAAGTGGGACCACAAAAAGTGCATTTTTATGGACATAGCGACCCATGAGCTTTGAAAGCTTCCATCAAGTTTTCGACAATGGACTCGTATTCTGGACTTCTACGCTTGCCAAGAAAATCAGTGACAACTGATTTGAATGCCTGCCAGGCATTCTTCTCAGTTGGAGTCATTGTGTTTTCGAACTGAGTATCCTTGATCAAAGTTCGAATTTGAGGACCATCAAAAACCCCAGCATTTAGTTTAGCATCAGATATATGAGGAAATTTACTCTTGAGATATCGGAATGCTGAACCCTCCTTATTCATTGATTTGATGAAATTTTTCATCAAGCCCAGCTTAATATGAAGTGGTGGGAGCAAAATTTTTGTTGGTGGTACAAGGGGCACTGAAATGACATTATGCGACCCAGGTTCAAAATTCTCTCTGAATGCCCATTCACGCTGTGCATAGTGCTTCTCATCCGCTCGGCTATCCCATTTGCAGAGGAAACATGGGTATTTCGTGTATCCCCCTTGCATTCCCAATACAAATGCACAATCTGAAAAAAAATGAAAATATTTAAAGAATTTAGAGAATTTGTTCTATCAGATAAAAAAATCTATGCATTGGACTGTATCACTTCTGTGGGGAAGTTAAGTATTCTTATACGCTCTCAAATAACCTTTGGAAAAACAACATAGTCAATAGCAATAGTTTACTTATGATATTAGTATTACCTTCAAATCTCCACAGATCCTCCAGTTATGTTGGTCGTATACGAGAGCATCCAGTAAAATTTTCATGTTATCGTAGTTCTCAGTAAGTTGTACGGAATGTGCTACAGGGACTGATACAACCCTATTCCCAATGTTGAGAAGTATTGCTTTCAAACTTCGTTTAGACGAGTATAAATAGCCTCCATTCTGATGCGTTATATGGCAGGCCCAAGGATTCGATTAGCCCCTCAACATTGCAGCAGTACACTAAGGAAGAGGTATTTTCATGCACTGCAAAAAACTTGTGGAATTCTTCCTCTCATTTCCTATACCAGGAGAATGTTGTTCCCGGAGCCAGCAAGTTGTCCTCTCGAAGTCGTGAGCCCAAGATCTCGGCAGCTAATTTGGAAAGTCCTAAATCCCTGGTAAGATCATTAAGTTTGGCCTGGTTGAGAGGCCTCGGCTCATTTGAAGCGGTATTTTGAGGTATATACGACTGGGACTGGTCATTGGCATTGGTCATTGATTCATCATCAGAATCATCGAAGTCCAGGGTTTGAGGTGGGTCGGGTATTGGAATTCCAGGACCATGGGGTACAGGTCTCATAGCAGAAGGAATGTCAGGGTATACAACAATGTGTTTATTCTTCTTGTTAACTCCTGAAAATAGAAACACAGAAACATGGATATAAAACTTGCATATGAAATAGAAGAAGCATTCAGACAGTGGCGGCTCGTGAGGGAAAGCTGCTGTCTGTAAGATATGAAATAGGTCAATGGAGTCTGTATATTTTCTTTTTTTCATTCATATTGTCCCTTCGGGGACAATATGAATGAAAAAGAAAGAAAATATACAATCATTGTATATGTAAATGTAACTTGTATAACAATATGTATGTGTAAATGTATTTTCTATAACAATATGTATATGTAAATGTATGATTACCATTATGGTGAATATTACATTATGGTGAATATTATGTCAAGTTTCATACGAGGATTTCAAAATATTTAAGAAAAATAAATTTATAAGCCCACCTTGGAGGTTTGTCATGCAGAAATAGCAATCTGTCACGTGATCCTTTCCTTCTCTCCAAATCATGGGAATTCCAAAAGGCAAAGATTTCGCTCTGCCTTTGCTCCATCTTCTCAAATTTTCAATGCACGTCTTGCAGCACATATGAGGGGCGAAATTTTTGTCCTGGTCCCCTAGCTTAATTCCAAAGTATGCTCTATACATTGTCTTCACGAATTTAGTGATTTGGGACTGGTTATTTGGCATGGTAACCATCCCACATATGTAGCAGAATCTATTGGGATCATTTTTACATGCTCTATTCATTATGAAATATTTTATCTATATGCCTGAAAAGTAAAAAAAAGATATTATACAAGTGAAACAAGTGATGATAGATGTTACTGTTCCAATTCCGCTTTGACAAAATCACGAAAAATTCTATTTTACTTATGAGGCCATAGCTGGATAACTAACCTGAGCTGATTGAGAAAAACAGATTGCAGATTTGAAATCAGCAGGAAAACCTATATAAGAATCATTTACAAAACCCTTGACAGCAAAATTGATGCATACCAGTGTTATCAATTATTAATATTATCAATTATTAATAATTTGCTACAATTTTTAAAGTGCATTTAAGTAAGAACCTCAAAATCATAGTAGAATTCATCATCAAAGTATACTTTCACAGTTGGTTCAATATCAAGGCTAATAAGAGGCTAAGTGATGGGTCAAGAAACCTATTCAATATGATCCAAAGAGTAAATAAATTCCCTGACAGGAAAATTAGAGAAATTTGTTATGACGTATTAAACAATAACAGCTATTTTGCTCATGGTGAAAATATTTTAGTTGGAATGCTGGCTGATGAAGATGAAGAGGTGAGGTGAGGTGGTGTGCTGTCAATAAAGTTCTGTGTCTGAGGGGAGTTATAGAGGATTTTGATGATGAATCTAGTAGTAGCAATGATTTTGCAGGTGGAATAATTGAAAGTGATGATGAGAATGAAGAGGATCATGAAGGTGGTACTGATGAATATCCTGCTATAGATGAGAATGTTAGGGTCTTTAGAAAGCCAATCATCAATTTCAAAGCTTCTGCATTAGTGATGTGAGTCGTTTTTTATTGTGTCGTTTTTTTTGTTTTTTTTGTCGTTTTTTTTGTTTAAAACGAAGGTAGTCTGTTTTTTTTGTTTTTTTTGTTTTTTATTGTTTTAAACTTATTCCATATTTTTTTTCCTTTAATCTAATAAGTATATTAGTATTACCTATAATTTACTATACTACCATGCTTATACGGTTATACCTAGTATATATACTATATAGTCATCTTTTAGAAAAATTGAATCACGCAAAAAGTATATAATAGAAAGGAAAAACAAACCCTTATTTTTTATATGTATATATATTTTTTAACTAGAACATAAAACATTCTTCCTCGTTTCAAACAATATACATAATTGTGATTGGCAAGAGTACCAGTATATATATTCCAGATAGAAAAGGAAAATATTCACCTTTTTTTGAACCTTTTTGTTAACCTACATTTCCATGGAAGAATCATCACTAGATTGGGTAGAGCATATATGCTAGTTTCAATATCACAGGTACTGGTATAATATCCATAATACTGGTATAAAACAATAGATATAATTGTGATTGGCAAGAATACCAGTGTATATATATATATATATATATATTCCAAATAGAAAAATAAAAAAAATATAAATATTCATCTCTTTCTTTAACCTTTGTGTTAACCTAATGCTGTTTAACTTTTATTATCTGATTCTATTTCCATTGAAGAATCATTATCACTAGATTGATTAAAGCAAATAGTTTCAATATCACAGGTACTGGTATTTATTGCAGATTTGGATGTTGACGAAGCCAATGTAGCACCATGTTTTACTTCACTTTCTTGGAATTTTGCATTTTGGGATATAAATACTAGCTTTGCTGCTCTGTCTGTGCTTAATTGGTTTCTTTTGGCTGTATGGATATTACTGTATGTGCTAAATGATCTCGGAGGTAATGAAAGGGCGAAATAGAGGTGTATGAGTTTGTGTAGGTATATATGTGAGTATGCATGCGTATGTATCTGGAATTCTGGATGTATGCATGTGTATGGGGTATACAATAGATATAAATGTGTATATAAGTATTTATGTATATATTGGTATATATGTATATGGGTGTATGTGTATGTATATATATATATGGATGGTCTCGTGGGGGGGGGGGCGAATATGTCATCGCGGGTCTAAAGGATAGTTAAGTGGGAGATTCAAAATCCGAGGCATGGATGGGAGAGTCCTGGGAAGGTTGGACAATGGGCAGTCAGCTCCCAGCCAGTGTTCTCGCAAGTTTAATGGATCTCAAGATACAAGACTTTCAGTGCAAGAAAGAGGCCAGTTTTTTCTGTAAATAGGCTGAAAAGGACATTCTATACTGGTACCATATGGCCTATTTTATTATTTATTTATTTATTTTTATAATATATATCATTGCAAAAGTATACCTTATAATTAAATTGGCAATATCTATATTAATTATTAAAAAAAACAAAAAAAACAACGACAAAAAAAATAAAAAAAACAACAAAAAACAAAAAAACGTTTTTTTTACATCACTATTCTGCATACCACAAGCTGTCTGCTATGTCCCAATGGGAAACTGTTCCACCTGTATTAAAAGAATTCAGTAATGATGAACTGCGTGATATCATTAATACCGCATTGAAACTGGATCACGAGTGCCACAGTCAGAATGTTGAAAGGCACATCAAGCTTGTCACTGAAGCATCCTTGGCTGTTGTAGGTCATGAGTGTAGAGATGGTCTTATTAGAAACAAAATTAGATCACGTAAATTACTGAAAGATTTTGTGTCTAAAAAATATTTTAAGTTCTAGATTATTATTTATCGTGCTAAAATATGACAAAATGACAATTTGTTAATTGTATAATTTAATGTTTGGCATTTTGGAATGTCAAAAAGTATTTTCAATGAATTTAAAATGGCTGATTTTGATTGATTTTGATTGCTGATTGAAAACCACTAATACATGTCAATTTGCAGCTTGAGAATGTTTTATTGTGTTGACATTCAGTTGAAAGGGGGTCTATGGGCCCAAAAAATTAGTTTTTCTAAAATAACTCAAAAACTAAAGGTTTTATGAAAAAATACCACTCTTAATAATTTATTCTAAATCAAATTCCACATCTTTTGGTATGCAAACCATCTCTCTAGCATGTTCAGAAGAAGAGATATTGCCATTTTCCTGATTTTGCTAGTGCGGCATTAGATGTTTTTACAAAAATGGGGGTGGCTGGACACACATTGGTGGCCACCAATTATTTTTTCAGGAATCTTATTTTTATATCAAAAGCCAACTGTTAGTCACTGATAAATTACAATCAAACAAAAATTATAGTTTCAGCCCGGCCTATCAGAATCACCAAACTCTCAATTAGAGAGCCTCTTACTTCACTGAGTGACAATGTCGTAAAGGATCTCTCTACTGATCAAGCGTACGGGCATAGGATCACACAGGCCATAAGGACAGGAGAACTTCCCACAGATCTGGCCCTTCTTGAAATTGGTCCAGTGAGCCATTCAAGGTGGTTGACAACAGCAAATAGGCTTTGTCGCATATGGGCTTCAAAACATGGCCTTAAAGGCAAAACCCTCAACAACTTAAGACTGATAGTGGAATACATTGTTGGTGTGTACTACCCCTGTTGGTTCAACATCAAAGTAAAACACACTTGGGTGGAAGGCCCATGCCACATCTTGTTTCAGCTGCGGCTAGTTAGGCTGCGAAAGAAGGCTGTAGTGGATGCTGTTTTGCCAACCATCAAGCGCTCAGCATGGTATGCATTCAGCGAAATGATAATCCAGACACTCTTGTGCTCAGATGACAGTGAGGAGAGGAGAGCTGGTGTCCAAAAGATTGTTGACATGAGGGGTGGAGATGATGACACACTTGGAGATCTTTCTGTACGTCCCAGGAAGACATCTTCCATCAACCCCAGTGCTTCTTCCGTGTTGGAGCTGACAGACTGGTCTGACGGGGTATTTGAACCTCCTTTGACATGTAAACTGACTACAGCGGAAGTAAAGAAGTTCTTTGACAAGCCTATGCAAGTTCCACAGTGGCCCTGTCATGCTCAGTCAATAGAGAGGTGTGTGAAACAAGTCACAGAGGCAGCAGGCAGGGTGTATACACATGAGAAACGTGAGGGCTATATCAGAGGCCAAGAAGCAAGTCAGCCAGCGGCTGATGTCCAAGAATGAATCAAAGCAAGACGATGAAACTTGTTGTTTAAATATTTTTTTTTACTGATGTCATTACTTTCTAATGTTTTATGATTACAAGGATATGTTTTATGATTACTAGGATATGTTTTATGCAGAGAAACTAAAATTTTTATAGCATTACCTGACATTTTGAGAAGCTAAAATTAATGAATGTTGTTTTCCGAGAGCAATTTATGTGCTTTTTAATCAAACGTAGATTTACCAAGCTAAGTGTTGAGCAATCACAAAAATAATAGCAGATTTGAATTCTTCACATCCAAAAACATATTTTTAAAACCCCTCAGTGAAGGAATTGGCAAAAATTAATTTTTACCTCCCAAATTGACACACCCTAATACCACAACCCCTCCAATTTTCCTATAATTTGTTGTATAGCATTGTCTATACCAAAAAACTCGAAATTTCAAGTTTCAGATTTATTGGACTTACGGTTCAAAAGTTATGGCCCTTCCAACTTTGGGGGGTTCTCAGGGACCCCCAAATTACAAATTACCATATCTTAGCCCCTAATTGAGATAGAAGAATGATTCAAATTGCATTTGAAAGGTAATTTGTCAAATATTAAATGATTATAAACATGGATAGCAGGTTAGTTGAGGAGTAAAAAAAATTGACAATTTGTATTATTGAAGTTGGGTTTTACCCCCCGACCTCAATGAATTTTTTTTTAAAATTTCATATCAGGTTAAGCCCAAACTCTATCTGTATAAGTGGCATTTAAGAAATTGCTGTGTATTTAGGTGTAAACTGTGTTTTTTGGGATTTGAATTAGTGGTAACTTCATTGAAAAAAAAATGATATTTTCATTTTCATAATGATTTGTCACCTGCATTTAATTTAATTTTCCTGAAAAGTTTGCTGCCTTATATGTAACTACCAGTACTTATTTAATTGTAAATTTGTTTCAAGAATGAAACAATTGAATTATTAGCAACTGCATTTTATTTTTGTTCTAAAATGTATACAGAGTATAGCACACAGGTTCAACAAACTCATTAAACATAATATAACATAACATAATAATTAACAAATTTCTCAACTGAAGCCTGCGAACTGTGACTAAGTATTAGAAAGAATATATACACACTTAAACTTGTATGACAATAACTTAGAAGTACAAGCATCAACTGGGTGAGTATAATATACTGTACTAAAAACTTTTATGGATCCACTAATTTGATCTCTGTTGGATGGAAAGAGTAGGCAATTTTAATACTACGCAGGATATTTGGATTGGACATAGGTTGAATCATTTTGCTTTGTCTTACCCAGCAAATATCTTCCTTCTCTGGAAAATGGTATTTATTAGGGTCTCCTGAAGATGTTAAAAAGCTAACTTGGTAATCAGCAAATTCTTCTGAACTGTCTTTGATTATGCCAAGCCAGTTTTTACTCTCATACTTAAAAGCAACATATTGGCCAATATAATACTCAGTATCTTTGTTTACTAGCAGACTGCTCTCACCCTGTTCAATTCTACTTATTCTAAACAAAGTAGGATTTTCTGAATTGGATGTTTGATAAGCCTGTATCTAGTTCTTTGACTTAGGTACAATTCTGTGGAAGCTTCTTGTGCCCTTGATTGATATAGCTTCATTAAACCTATTAGACAGATGTAATTTATTTGATTCAACCTCCTGCTTAGTAACAAAGAAAAAAGTTAGTGATTTGAAGTACTTTGTACTAAAATCATATAAAGCTCTTGGTGTCAGAATGTGACCAGCATCAGTTCATTGTAGACTAGCCTTTGCTACACCTCTTTTTACTGTTCCTCCAGTACCATCACACACATTTTTACCATAACTTGTAGCAAAGAAATTGAGACATTCCATTTCAAGTGTACACACTTTTTGGTGATTTCTGCCACTCATCTCACTGATTTTAATGATTTTTGGTGTGGAGTTGGGTATGATGAGTAATGAAGCATGACCAAACTGTAGCCATTTGGGTCAAATAGTTTGGGAGTAATGCCCCCCCCCCCCCCCGGATCTAATGGATGGATTTTAATGATTTTGGTGTCAAAATGCTCAGAAAAGACAGAAGGATAACTTTAATTTTATGCACAGTGCGTACATTCCATTAAAAAAAAGTTGCATTTATATTTCACCTTGACCTTGACCTCAGGTCAGAGTTCAAAATTCAAGGTCATGAAAATTGGTATAAGTAAAGACCTTTAGATGAAGCATATTCAAGCAAAAAATTGGAGTGGGATCTCCATGGGTTTGCTTTCCACAAGCATTTGAAATTGTGCATGTTGAAAATTTTGAGCATTTTATTTAAGATAACTTCACAAATAGTTCATATATATATACAGGGTGGGCGGAAAGTAGCTCCCTATTTTGGATTGGTAAAAAAATACGTATATTATCCATTTATTTCAGAAGAAATAATATGAAAAGGTAGGCATACATGGTAGGTTTTCTCTAAAATTCAATGTGGGCTCCAACTCTTTCCACCAGCTTCTGGAGCCGCCCAGGAATGGCGTCCACTGACTTTAGCAGGAACTCCGGCTGGATGGAGGACATGACTTCCCGAATTCGGTCCTCCAGTTCTTCCAATGTCCTCGGTTTGGTGCGGTAGACTTCTTCCTTTACCCACCCCAAAGAAAGAAGTCGCACGGTGTCAAGTTGGGGCTCCTGGCTGGCCATTGATGTGGACCACGACGACCCATCGAACGCCCAGGGAAGTAGGCATCCAGCCACTCACGGACAACAAGAGCGAAGTGCGGAGGGGCGCCATCTTGCATAAATATCAGATCGTCGATGTTCTCCCATGTGCTGACAACCGGCCAGACCTCGTTTCGCAACATAGCAAGGTACCGCTCAGCATTCATGGTGTTGCGCAGAAGGAACGGGCCCACAACCTGATCTGAGGTCATACCACACCACACCATTACACTGAACCGATTCTGCCGTTTTTCAGCGGTAACCGTGCAACTTCTTTCTTTGGGGGTGGGTAAAGGAAGAAGTCTACCGCACCAAACCGAGGACACTGGAAGAACTGGAGGACCGAATTCGGGAAGTCATGTCCTCCATCCCGCCGGAGTTCCTGCTAAAGTCAGTGGACGCCATTCCTGGGCGGCTCCAGAAGCTGGTGGAAAGAGTTGGAGCCCACATTGAATTTTATAGAAAACCTACCATGTATGCCTACCTTTTCATATTATTTCTTCTGAAATAAATGGATAATATACGTATTTTTTTACCAATCCAAAATAGGGAGCTACTTTCCGCCCACCCTGTACATATTATAATATAGCTACATACATGATTTGATATATACCTATAGTTAAGCATCAAGATTTTTACAAACAAATTATTTGATTCTGTAAAAGTATCAATAATTTTTATCACAAATCCTATATATATAATTTTTGCAGTTAAAAATAACTTGAAATTTTGGTGTTTGAACAATGACTAACTTGTACAGGTATTTCTGATGAATTAACACTTCATATTGCCGTGCTGAACCTGAAAAATATAAATTTTATACCTATTAAAAATTTAAGTAAAATTATCATAAGGAGTTGTTTAAAAAATTAATTAGCAAGGTAGGTAGGTAAACCCCTTAGTTACCTCCCAAGGCCTAAGTGTGTACCTCGTTCCAACTTCTGAAGGACCTAGGGCTAGATACTATGCAGAGTGCCAAAACAGGTTGTTTTTTTTATTCCATATTAGTTTAGAGATCTTGTATACAGTGGAACCTTGCTTAACGAGTGCCTCGTATAACGAGAAATTCGTATAACGAGCCAAAAGAATGGGGGAAAATTACCTTGCATAACGAGCGACACTTTGCTTAACGAGCAAAATATTTCGTCAAAATTTAAAGCGTAGACAAAAACAAATGTCTCTAGACAGTTTCCTCGTGAAAAAGGATCCAAAAGAAAGTGAAAGTGCCTCTAAAAAATTTAAAGCTAGTGACTGTGAGCTCGTCGAGAATGTTATTGCAGTGAACGAAGACGATTCTCCTCCTTCCCCTCAATAACCCTCTCCTCCTCCCCTGTCTCTTCATTTCCTTTGCGTGCGTCAGGAGCACCTTCTCTCTTCGTAAGTTATTTATAAATTTCACCGTTTACTAATTATTTACATTCTCTTTTGGGTTAATTTTTATTAATAATCTTTTCATTTCATGCAATAATAATTTAAAAAACGCCTTTAAATATCATTATAAATATTATTTTAAGTATTTTTTAAGCATGGAACGCATTATCATATTTTACATTGATTCCTATGGAAAAAATTGCCTTGCTTAACGAGCATTTTGCATAACGAGCACAATTCGGGAACGAATTATGCTCGTTAAGCAAGGTTCCACTGTATTCTACTGTATGGCAGAAACAAGCATAGGCATTGGGCACGTGCTTGTGGAGAAAATAAATTTTCTAACCTCTAAGCTACTAGGATTCTAACCCAGGACCATTTATTCACAGTCACAGGCTCTAACAACTTGAGGGTTAGAGGGATTTCCACTATGTAATAATAATTTACTATTAGGAAGCTGTGCAATTTAAGATAGACTAATACTTAGAACTGTATTCATAAGTGTAATTATTAAAATATAGTTAGTTACAGTATATAGGGGTCATTCCATGTCAGTTCAATGGAATTTTGGGTCAAAAAAATGTGACAATCACCAATTTTTTTTTAAAATTGGCACACTTATAGATCTCAGTGAGAAAAACAGAATGGCACTTGTTTCAACACTAGGTCATATGGTTCCGGAGATATGGCCCTTCGAATTTTGTAAAAAAAGGTTAATTTCCAAGGTCATACCATATTTCAACATGAAATATCTTGGCTCCTATTGCACTTAGAGACCATTTAAACACTATTTTAAAGCTTTTAAGCAGATCTACAACTTTGTTTCTATTCATATTTTACTTTAGTGGTCAAAAAATAAGTTGATCTTATTTTTGACCTTTGACCTTGTGTAGGTCATTTGATGTCACAACCGATTTTTTTCTCATTTCACCCAGTTTTGGGTACACATGTCTACCTTAACCTAGAACAAGATTTTTAGTATTGATTAAGTTGTATAGATGCTACAGCCATTTCAGTGGACCATACCTACCTCCATTTTGACCAAGTACCTTTTTCCACCAAACTTTGGAGTGCTGTTTCTTTGGAACTGTTTGACCTAGTGTTGAGAAAAGTACCATTAGATTTGTCTCACTGAGATCTATAATGTCTGCTATTTTTAAGACAATTTGCCGTTTAATATGTATATTAAAATAACCTATTCCTTTATTTTTACCAATTGAGATAGAAAAACTGATTCTTGTCTAGCTGGGTGAAACCATGAAAAAAGAGGCATCAACATAACTTTATATTTAAAAAAGGCAGTTATTAGGTATTTATAAGATATTTTATGGAAGCCATTATTATTACATTTATAATAATAATAATAATAATAATAAAGTATTTGTATATGCCTTTCAAGGTAATTATTTATCCTACCAAAGATTTGTGCAAATGCAGACACAATGTGTTCCACTGGCACCTGGCAACACACATTCTTTTGGCTGAAGCTCTGCAAATTTTGAAAATCCTATTTTAATTGTTGGATGGTTTGTTTTAAAAAGCTCAAATGCTTCTTTTAGGTTGCATAAGATTAGTGATTTTTGTTTTCTTTCCTGCCTACCATCAGCTCCTTTTACAGAAACATAGTCTTTCAACCCTGGCATTTGTCTACTCACATCTGGTGAATGATAGAAGGCAATTACTTTGGCAGCAGTTTCACTATTCAGGCATTTCCCCAAATGCAGATTAGGAGTTGAAAGCACTCCCTTCTCCCTCACCAAACTCTCTGCTTGCCTAGCCATGTAATCTGAGCACTTAAATTCTTCTCTGATCTTTACTTGTGTCCATCTTTTCGGTAGGATAGTAAGAATTGTCAGTTTTTCACTTCGACTTGTCACTTGATTAAATTTCTCTTAGTTGTTGAAGAATCTCCAGTTTGTATCATCTGAGTCACTGTATGAAATTGGTTGTTTAGTTGCAAGTTCAAGCTTTCTTTTTACAACTCCTTCAACTTTCTCTTTGCGTAACTAGCGCTGTCAAAGAGTTTACATGGTTTTATTGGGGTCTCATCAAGTGTGGCCAATGAAGCATTAAATTTACTAAGCTCATACTGCATTTCAACTACATCTCCAATGGTTTCTAGCTCCGATGGGGCACTTGATGAGGTGGATGGTGATTTTTCAAGTGGTTCACATTCAGGCATTGGGGATGGATGATTTGTTAGTATATTTTGACAGGTTGCACATGCTTTATGATTATTTGTTATTTTCAATTCAGGATTTTGACCAATCAATTTTTTAGTCAATGCACAAATGCCCTTTTTCACTTTTCCTTTGTGTTTTTTAAATGGGTCACAACAGAACCTGCCCATATTCAAACTGCTGAAATCCATGTGTTCAATTATACAAAATGGAAACAATTACAATTTTTTTATTTTTCTTCAAATTAATTACAGTTAGTATTGTACTTCACAATTTCAAGATCAATTGCAATTAATTTTGTCTGAATCAATTACAGTTACACAAATATAACTATCTATTCTATATATCTAAATATATATCTATATCTAAGTATAACTAAATAAACTATCAAAGGTTTATTTTCATTGGATGATGTATGACTGCCAGATCTAGGGGTATAATGTTTAACAATTGACATTAATTGATCAATTACATAAGTTATAGCTCAAAAATCAATTACAATTACCTCTTTATTTTATTTTGAATCAATTACAATTAATGGAAATTAGGATCAATTAATTAAAAATAATTATAATTATTCATTGTATCCAACCCTATTAAAAGCTATTTTTGCTTAGATGGCACAAATAAAATTTGGGACCTACTGATCTTGTTTCAGAGGTCTACAACAAGAAAAAATGTACAGTTTGATTTACAGATTGGAATAAAACCAGATGCCAAAAAAATCCATGCTCCAAGGTTTAAATAAGCTTATTTTCACATGGATACATACTGTTGTACACAATGAATAAATACACAAAGTTAAGTAATTCTATTAAAACTCATCTAACTCTTAAAAATGAACTTATTCTACAGGGTAGTACCTATAGCCTAGTATAAGGTACTTATATACGTACATAGCTTTACCTTTAAACAGGATAGCAGGTTTGAAGTTCTTCACAGTTTTGAATGTCCATATAAATTAATTAATTATTTAATTTAAATTACCTATATTATATAATTCTCTGAAATATACAAAAAAAAATTAAATTTTATAATAGTGCCAGATACTTATTCGACCAAATAACTAGGTTAGGTTAGATAATTACAGATTTTTTTGAAAATTAGCAGACATTATATATCTCAGTAGAAAAATCTAATGGTATTTTTCTCAACACTACCTCAAACAGTTCCAAAGATAGGGTGCTCCAAAGTTTGGTGGAAAAAGGTACTTGGTCAAAATGAAGGTGGGTATGGTACACTGAAATGGCTGTAGTGTCTATACTAACTTAATCAACACTAAAAATCTTGTTTTAGGTTAAGGTAGACATGTGTACCCAAAATTGGGTGAAAGAAGAAAAAAATCGGTTGTGACATCAAATGACCTACACAACAGAGCTGGGCACTTGCGTTTTTTTTTGCGGTACTGCGGTACTACCGTGTTGGTCGGTACCGCGGAAAGTACCGCGGGAAATTTGAATGCGGTAGCGGTACTGCTGTACTTTCAGCGATCCTTTGCGGTACTGCGTTATGCGGTACCGGTTTGGTAGTGCGGTAGTAGTACCGCAGTACCGCAAAAAAACGCAAGTGCCCAGCTCTGCTACACAAGGTCAAAGGTCAAAAATAAGATCAACTTTTTTTTTTTTACCACTGAGGTAAAATATGAATAGAAACAAAGTTGTAGATCTGCTTAAAAGCTTTAAAAAGGTGTTTAAATGGTCTCTGTAATTGCAATAGGAGCCAAGATATGTCATGTTGAAATATGGTATGACTTTGGAAATTTACCATTTTTTACAAAATTCGAAGGGCCATATCTCCGGAACCATATGACCTAGAGTGTTGAAACAAGCGTCATTCTATTTTTTTCATAGAGATCTATGTGTGTGCCAATTTTCAAAAACAATTGGTGATGGGCACATTTTTTTTGCCATTGAACTGACATGTGATGTGAGGTGAGAATATTTTCCAAAATATTTGCTGAGAATATTCAAAAAATTTCTTTTTTCTTAGTTTTAAAACATTTTTAGATTGTTTTGCACTTTTTAGAGAATTCTAGAATTTTTCAGAACCTCATGGAACTTTCTAGAATGTGTGAGAATATTCTAGATGACTCCAGAACATTCTAGAATACTCCGGAATTGGGAGAAAATAGTATATAAAGAATGACAAATTGTTTCCTTGGTTAGTTGTGGTTGTGTACAGCAAGAGCAAATATCTACATGTGATTTCCTTGTGAATTGTGATTGTGATAATTGTCTTGAGTTTTTTATGGTAGGTAGTTCTTTTTGAAGTATTTCTTTTTTTGCCATTTTGGATAATATGCATTTTATTATGTGCACGCACTCTCGAGAAATTCACTGTCACTAACATTTACATAATATTTAGTTATAACACTATACAAAATTTCACGATGAGAAATTTTGTATTAATAAAGTTATGCACAATTTTATTTTCAATGATTTTGCTTCAATTTTTAATTATTTTGCATGTGATGTCATAATAAATTGGTGTCTAAAACATTGTAAATCATTATTGGTAGATGGCGCTTGAATACATGGCTGTATTTTTAAGTTGTGATATTAAGCTACGGCGTGTATAAGCTGTGAATATTATTTTGAAGATGTAATTTATATAATGACAAATGATGATGATTACACCATTGAAATTTTTTTTTATCATTGTGTTCTTATTGATAATGTTATGTCTGCATTGTGATTCCCCGTGTAAATTATACTTTTCTGGTATTTTTTTTTTTTTTATTTGTATTAGTTAATTTATTTATTATTTCACTCATCCTATCATTCACTTCTGACTTAGAATTTCTCCATTTTGACAGGAACTGAAGTTAAGTTGTATCAGAATAGTTGAAAAACCCCTCAGATATTCTAAAAAAGAAAATTCTCGAAAATTCTCGGTTCGGAGAATATTCTCCTAAAGATTATTCCTGAGAATTTTACATTAATAGGCATACATGTCAATAAGCAATTTAAATAGCAATACTCACATTTTCCATGCAGTTGTAAGTTTCTGATTATATGTTTTTGACAATAAGTTTGTATCCAGTTTCTTGATTACTTTTTAAGATGACACTTTTTCAGGATCATATTGGCTTCATTGGTTTCCTTTTGTGTGATTGTATATGTTCTTCTAGTAGCTGTCATTGGGTTTATGATTGTGAGGATGTTGGACAAATCTACTGTAAGTATATCAGGATTTTCAGGATAAGTAAATGACTTGTTTGGGCCACAAGGGTGAAGGAAGTTTACTTTCACTTCACCCTCACCAGGATATATTTCCATCACACACCCAACCCACCAGTGGTTATCATACTCCACTGTTCCATATCCTGTGACATTTTCAATTAATTGAGTGGCTCATTGGGGGGAAGCGAATTCCTTTTGACTTTCAACTGAGGCACTGTACATTTGTACTTCTAAACAATTTTTTGTCAGTGGTATGAATGAATGTAATTTTTGAGTTCCTGGTATGATTCTCGCTTTTGATAAAATTGGATTGAAAAATTCTCTCTCATTTGAGTATTGTTCTTGTGTTGCAAAGCTAAAAGACATTTGAGTCAATGTTAAGGAACAGAAATCAAAAAGATCTTTTGGGGACAGAATTTGATTTTCATATGGCCTATGAAAACTTTCTTTTGATGGTTCCTCCGACACCATCCGATGGTCCCTTGCCATGGCTAGTAGCAAAAAAATGCAATGCGACTCGGCCTTAACTCCAAATTCTTCATGGTGGTGACATAAATTTAAAAAGTTTTTGCAGTTTTTGTATTGACCTGCACATCTGTTGGTAAAATAGATACAGGTGACCCTCTGTATACATGGTTTCAGCTATACACTGTTTTGGTATTGCTCCCCACCCACCATATACACGGGAGGGGATCTCGTCCATACACGGTTTCCCGAGCCGACACAGCTGTGTGTGGTGGCCTGTCGCTCTACCCCTCCCCTCCCTACCCTAATTGTGGCGAGGATTCTATTACCAATTTGGCAAATTTACAAATTATACATCACATATAGGATGTTATCCAATATTTTAATTAATTATGTTAAATATATGCATCTCTAATGATTTTAACTTCTTTACAATGTATTTTTATAATTAGTACTACAATTAAAAAAAAAATCGCAACAAATAATCACAATAAATAACAACACTCTCACCAGTAAACATCGTCTGCAGCAACTCTACCCAATCTGCCTACCTTTATTTGTAAGTTAAACCATTTTTTTCTTGTTACTGCAGTAATAATATTATGTGCAGTTAATATATAAATATACATTAGGGTGGGTTGATTTTCCACATGTTTTGAAATTGCAAGGTGAATAAGTGCCCAGTAGTTAGGTTTGGTTGAGAAATTAACCCAAAAATTTTTTAGAGCAAATGGATAAGGGCCTGCTTGCAGATTTGCAATTAAAGTTTATGCTTTTTGACCCAATATTCGTCATACATGATAGGTAAACTCAGCATTTTTGAAGACATAATATTAACTAATTATAGATGTAGCCACTCAATATCATTTTCTATCCCAAGAGGAGACAATGCCTAATGTATATCATGTGTTTGAAGTGTAAAATGATAAAATTTCATTGAAAAAACATGCATTTTTGCTAATTTATTCACATATTTTGGCTACAAAACTTGAAAAAATACTTTCAAAAAGTGATAAATCAAAAAAAATCACATGTTCTCATGTAAAAAGAAAAACTATTCATATAAATCATCATAAGATTGAGAATAATGTCCTTTTGACATAAATGCAGGATGCATCTTCCTGCTCAGTACTTTAGTAAGGATACATCCATGATGAGTTTCGAACCCATACACGGTATGGGAAGCCTCTGTCACTAATTTCACACTCCTCTCAACACTCTGAGAGTGAGAAGGCTAGTCTGGAATGTCTGGCTTAGTGTTAGTGTCCATGAATGACTGGATTTCATCATCAGATAGGTGCTGTGTGGTAGGTGGTTCCATGACATCAGGGTCAGTGAGGTTGATGAACTCATGCCAGTGATTTGCATTCCAATTCACCTGGGGAATTTTCTTCCCTACTTCCTGGTTGTTCTCCATTCTATAAATGAAAATATAAATATAAATGAAAAATAGTACTCAAATATTGCCGTTTCAATAATACAAACAAATTACCCACTTAAAGTGACAATTATAATATTTTCCCCATATTTTTTGAAGAAGAACTCAGCTTTGACAAAAAAAAAAAAAAAAAAAAAAACAGCTTTGACAAAAAAAAAAAAAAAAAAAAAAAAAAAACGCAAAATTTACCTGTGTCTGAGAGTGAGTATAGTCTGAAGCCCAAGATTCCTGATTCTGTCTTCATCTTTCACCATGGCATAGAGGATGTTCTCAGGTCGGAGGCAGAAAACATTACCCTGGATGTTCTGCTTTACAATGTGTTTCACATCATCAAATGGAATCAGCCTCAGTCAGCTGATAGCAGAGAAGAGGATGCGAGGAGAATCATGTAGCTTAGAGGATGCCTTTATCTCAAACCATGCAGGAGCATAAACTTGAACAATGTAATTGACCAACTTTTTCGAATTCAGGTTTGGTCTGTTGTCTCTTGTATACAAACAAAGAAGTCATATGGCAAGAGTTAACCATCTTGCATGGTTAAGTGGACCAATCTTCCAAGCAGCCCATCTGTCATCTACTCTTCCTGATCCAATCCCTCTGCAATACTCATACAGAAGCCTTTGATCATGACTGAGGTCTTTCAGTACTTCCTCTGGAATGTACCCTTCAATGATGATTGGAGTTTCCACAGCTTCAAACTGTACCTGAGGTTCATCCTGGATATCTTCTGCGCACCTTTGCCCAAGGGGCCCACTGAAACTTCTTGGGCCAGTTGTCACTCCATCCATTTTTTTTTTAAAAGAGCTTTTAGTGGGAGCTCATTCTGATGCAGCATGCAACCAATAGTGTGCAGTTTCCTCCCCAGAGTTTCTTCAAGTTTTACCACTAAACCACTCTTCCAGCCAGTGTTGGTTGCGATATTATCAAGAAGAATGGCTCGGATACTTTCAAGGCTATTATATTCTTCAAGAACACTTAATGTCTCCTGAGCAAGGACCTCACCAGTGGTGCCTATAACAGGAATTGTTCTGTGGGTCAAGTAGGCGCCAGGAGATTTTCCATCTTCATAGGTGAAGGTGAGGTGATGTTCTGCGTCAACACACTTTCTGAGAACAGTTTCCCCTTCAGATGTCTCTATTTCTTTGTAAGTCATGGTATTCTCATCAACCTTCCCATCCACACCAACACAAATGAGCTGTCTTTTTCTCTGATTCCACACCCTCACTAACTACCCTAATTTGGGCTTTGGCCCTGTCTAATTTGCACTTGTCAATCATGATGTGATTGATGTCAACTTCAGGTCTCAGTAGGTGTTTGATGTCATGGAGCAAGGCATTCCCAAGGGCTGCGCCCAGATTTGATGAACATTCACCTCTGACAAGTTCCATAGCATATCTGGGAAACTTTAAAAGGCTGTAGTCTCCTGAAGGCCTCTTCCTAGGCTGCCATTCATCATCTCCTTCCTGAAAATAAATAAAAAATATTAATGCGTTTTCTGTTTATTTATTTATTTATTTAATTTATTTATTTAATTTATTTATTTATTTATTTATTTAATTTATTTTTATTTATTTAATTTATTTAATTTATTTTTATTTATTTAATTTATTTATTTATTTATAATTATATATAATTATATATAATTAATATAAATAAAAGGAAACTAACCTCACCACCAGATGAACTGCTTGTAAGTCCAGGCAACTCTGTAGGCTGTATGAAAGATCCTACTAGCTCAACTTCCTCCTGAGGTAGTACATGTTGCTGTCCTTGTTTGGCCTTCCTGTCTCTCTTGGCAGCAGCTGTGTCCACTGAAGACAGCTGGTTTGCACCTTTAGGACCTGTTTTGGATTGCTGATCACGAAGGTATGCTCTTTCTTCAAGTGGCACCTTTGCATTTCTAAGGCAAACACAGATGATGTGTTCTCATGTACACTTGTCCTTCTTACAGTGTACTCTTGAATCACTGCAAGGCAAAATATCCAAAGAACAGGAACAGGCAGAAATATCAAAAAGTTTGTCCAAGTTAGCATCCAGATTTCGCTTGACACTTGCCTTAGCATGCTTGTGATTAATGTCTTTCACAAGAGTGAGTAGGTCTTTAACCTTTCTGTCAATGGATTTGTCATTAGTCAAAGGCAGCTTTGGATTCACTGAAGACCAAATGGATTTTAAATCCTTGCTAACTTGCTGCACTAAGGCCCAAAAATCTGCACCAGGGTTAGCATGATTAAGGTCATAATACTGTAGTATTGAATCAGTTGCCTGTAGGTGCTTGGTTCAGTCATTAATAATTCACAAGGACCACCTCCATACTTTTCTTCACTTTTCTTTCAGGTCAGGTGTCTTGTTTTCGCTTTTGGCATTATTTACACTGAAACATAATGAAAAGTGTTAATGTGAATAGCAATATGTAAGAAATAAATGTGAATGGTCACAGGAAATATAATATTTTACCATTATTTTTTAATAAAGATGCATAATTAATAATTATATAAAAATACAAGCAAAATGTTGATATTTATGCTTATAGAAACAAGTTAATAATTTTGGGTTTGCTTTGTTTTGGTTGCGCGTATGCCACATACAGGACTTTACGCATGAAGTGACAACAGAAAAAATTAAAAACTTAAAAGCTAAATTCACATTCTGATCTTTTATCAAAATGCATTTCTTTGTGATTTTCACATTTCATAGATGAAACAACAACTACTGGATGTTTATTTGCTTTCTGGTACCAACTTCGACCACCCCTAATATACATGTATGTATAGTATGTGTTTTGATGTTTCTGTATGTGTTTTAGTGATGTATGAGGAAATATAGTTGGTCTAGGGATTGATTATATTTTTTCCCATAAGGTATTAGTCCCTGTATGCATGGTTTCCATTTACATGGGTGTTTTCAGGAACCTAACCCCCATGTATACTGAGAGTCACCTGTAATTCTGTTTAGTAGCTGAAAATTTGACTTAAGATGATTTATTAAAACTTTTATGAATAGATGCACTGCAACCGTATCATGTGTATTACACTGAGATAATAGAGAGCTGTGATTTACTTTTTCTTGCTCTTTGTAATAATAAGCCCATGGATGAAGAGTCCCTTGGCAATTATTCCAGTGAAATCCTTGAGCACAATCTTGGACTACAAAGGAATAGTTTTCAGAAAAGTCCCTAATCACCAAAAAATTGGCTTCATCCAGTTCATTTTTTCTTTCTTCTAAATACTTGGCTTGTTGTTTGGCAATGAAATCATGATGCCTTAGTTGAGTTAGTCGAGAAATAAAGGCATCTGGGAAATCTTCTAAATTTGAATAACACAGTCCAGCTGAGATCAATCTGTTGTTGTCCACTGTTTGTACTGGATTTCATCAATACCTTTTTCTTCGTAACATGTAAGAAGAGTTTCCTTTAGCGAATCAGGTCGAGGGCATTGATCACACACTCCTAAATAACAAGATGGTTGACTTTTGTCACAAATAATTTTGGCTAAAGCGCAGTGGTAACTACTCAATGGAGTTTCTTCCTCACTGGTAATTTCTGCAATTCTAGAACCTCTCATCATTAACTTAACATTCTGAGGAGTTGTGCAGATGCACACACTATGCGTCCCACTTGCTCCTGCCAAAAAACATTCTTTGGGGCGTAGCATCGCAAATTTCGAAAATCCTATGGAGAGAGAGCTGGAAACTTACTTAAATTGTTGATATGCTTCTTTTAGATTACATAAAACTAACCTCTTTTGATATTTTTTTCATTCACCATTTTCTCTTATTATTACGCAGTCTTTCTTGCCTGCCATTTGTCTACTTATTTGATCATTTCTAAAAAACACTCTAACAGTGTTAGTTACTTCCAGTGGCAATTCCTTCCCCATCTTTGGATTCAGTGATGACAATACTCCCTTTTCTTTTGCAAGCTGCTGAGCCTGAACAGCCATTCTTTGTGAACAGTTAAATTCTTGAATTAGTTTTCTTACACTCTTTGATGGTGCAAAAACAGTTAGAATCATAATTTGGTCATGTTTATCTGAGTTTGATATTTATCTTTCAATGTTTGGACAACTACTACTGGCTCTGACAGTTTGTCTACATTTGATGGACCTGGCTCTTGAGGAATTTCACCTACCATATTTAAGTGTCTTCTTACTGAACTTTGTATTTTGGCCATTTTTGTTGGGAGGTATGCTTCATTTCTTTGAATCTTGCGCTTGACAATCAGACTTTCCCCATTCATGGTGATTGTCTCATTCATTGCTGACAATTCAGCCTCCTTGTCAACAAAAACATCATCTGATGACACAGTTTCCATAGTAGTATCAGACGAGCTTGATGATAATATTTCTGGTTCTGCTATATTTTGAACTTGTAAAATAGGTAAAGAAAACTTTTTTTTGCATGATGAACATAACTTTTGGCCGGCTTTAAATGATTTGGAAATTTTTCTATCACATCACTGTGAAGCAGGCCAAAGATCACAAGATTTTAATTTATTGTGGGAATTGAATGGATCACAACAATATTTTGATGGCATTTTATCAGCATATAGTCAAAACCTGAACACACACAAATTTAACACGAGTAAATATACAAATTATGTAGGTACTGTGATGAAAATTATTGTTGTTTTAGAGCGGCAAATACCTTAATATTTGTGAAAATCTTAATACATACAGTTTATTTATCAAACCATGAATGTAGCTATATTTATATACCAGAGCTGGGCACTTGCGGTTTTTTTTGCGGTACTGCGGTACTACCGCACTACCAAACTGGTACCGCATAACGCAGTACCGCAAAGGATCGCTGAAAGTACAGGCTGTACTTTCAGCGATCCTTTGCGGTACTGCGTTATGCGGTACCGGTTTGGTAGTGCGGTAGTACCGCAGTACCGCAAAAAAAAACGCAAGTGCCCAGCTCTATTATATACATTCATATATATGAACTATTTGTGAAGTTATCTTAAATACAATGCTCAAAATTTTCAACATGCACAATTTCAAATGCTTATGGAAAGCAAACCCATGGAGATCCCACTCCAATTTTTTGTTTGAATATGCTTCATCTAAAGGTCTTTACTTATGCCAATTTTCATGACCTTGAATTTTGAACTCTGACCTGAGGTAAAACTTTTTTCTAACAGAATGTATGCACTCTGTGCAAAAATTAAAGTTATTCTGCTATTTTTCTGAGCATTTTGACACCAAAATCATTAAAATCCATCCATTAGATCCTGAGTTATGACCTTTCAAAATCACGAGGTTACGCTGCTGACCCCAAATTTGGGGGGGCATCATTACTCCCAAACAATTTGACTCAAATGGCTAAAATTTGGTCACGCTTCATTACTCATCATACACAACTACCACACCAGAAATCATTAAAATCAGTGAGATGACCTGACATCAGGTGTGTACACTTGACATGGAATGCCTCAATTCCACTTGGCTTTGATACTGAAATCCTGTTCATGATAGATTATTAATGAAATTGAATCTATTCTTATATTGTCCACTGCATCCATTAGAAAAATAAATAACTTTTTGTACATTGGGGAATCAAGCTTTTATATCTTTTATCAAATATTGCTGAAGTTTGAACTACTGAAGTTGATTGCTCAAGATAGTCACTGACAATGCAATAACTATTATGATTTAATTCCCCATCCTTTTTATGATAGACTACAAATGGGTGGATCATTTGTCCAGTGAAAAATCTTGAGGGGCATCCTGAGCAATAAACGAATAGTTTTCAGCAAAATTTCCTAGTACAAGTACATCATTACTTTGAAGATTCTGTTTTATATTCTTCATGTGTTGACTCTGACATTTTGCAATGTAGTGATGATGAGTGAGGGAGAAAATGGGTTCTGAAAGAATTTAAATAAATTCCTCTACTGTAGCTGTATTGCTTTGCAAAAGCGACTGGTCTGTAGTAGTCCATTGAACATAGTGTACTGTATCTATTTAGGAGTTTAGGATTTTGGTGATAGGTACAAACACAAACTGTGTGTGTTCCT
Source organism: Bathynomus jamesi (assembly GCA_023014485.1). Classification (NCBI taxonomy): domain Eukaryota; kingdom Metazoa; phylum Arthropoda; class Malacostraca; order Isopoda; family Cirolanidae; genus Bathynomus; species Bathynomus jamesi. The sequence continues at coordinate 135,165 of JAJOZX010002062.1, read as the reverse complement.
TTCCCCCCTAGCAAATAACATGCCATTTAGGTCTTAAATTTTGCAAATGATGAAAAGCCAACACTATCATCAGTTTCCTTATATTTTGCATACAGTTCTTTCAAATTACCTAGTGAGAGACATTTTTGTGTGTACTCCTTTTCAACATCTTTATTTCTTATACTGACACATTCAGATTTCCCTGCACATATCTGACTACTTCATCTTCATAGAAAGCCTTTACTCTGGCTATTGTTTCTTCAGTCAATTTTTCCCCTTTACTGTACTTGGGAACTTCTGGAAAACTGGTGGGTTCTAGTAATTATAAAAGGAGACAGTGTATCTAAAGTCTTCATTGATAGGAAGATGTTGAGTTTAATTCTTCTTTGAGATCATTCATCAACATCTTATACCCGTTTAAAAGAAGAAAAGTACATAATATAAAACATTGCAATTTTTTTACTAAATATTATGAATTGAATAAAATTCAAAAGTTTCAAAGATCATTCTTATAATATATTAATAAGTAAGTACTGTTAATTTAATTGCCTTATATCATATTTAGCTGCATTTGTTGTTTGACTTGGTCTCTTACAGGTAAGAGACTGAGTATTAAAGTCATCTAATTTACATAGTTTCTTATACCTTGCAATATCTTCTTCATTTTTTTTTAAGACCTTGTTTATTGGTTTATTGGATGGTCCAGCATGATCTTCAACTGTCACAGACATTGAGTCTTCCAATTTCCTTTTTAGAGATGTTGAAGCTTTTGGGTATTTTTTAGATGCCATCTTTGATTTACTGATACTGCTCAGGCCATCTGAAAATTTATATTTTAAACAGTGGTGTAGTGCTGTGGGAACGCGTGGGAACGGCATTCCCTTACTTTTTTTGGTAGATGGAACGGCATTCCCTCACTATTTCAAATAAATCCGAACTTACAAATCTCTAACGTCATGAAATTTTAATTCCCACCCCTAGAAGAAATATGAGAAAGAATCATTAACTGCTTCATTTCTTTTAGCTTCGACTGAGGCAATGCTAGCCTATAAAGATCTGGTGAAACAGTCACCACGGTGTACCAGTTGTTAACTTTTTTTAGTTAATCATTCCAGTTTAGCTATTTTTATTGATCGTACTGGATGTCGTATATCTAATGACACTGGAAATACTGCATCTTCAACCTTGGAATATATCCTAATATCCAGTGCATATGACCTCAAAATATCACTGAAATTGGTCAGATTTCAAAAGATTTCCCGGGGGGCTTACAGTGCCCCTGGACCCCCAGCTGTATGGGCTCGCCGCACTTGCCATTGTCCCCCCTGCATCTGAGTAACACTTTCAAAATGCGTTCCCTCACTTCTTTATTTAGCACTACATCACTGATTTTAAACCATTAGGTATATATTGAAAATTATAAAACTTTAGAAGTAACACACACACACACACACACACTGATATTTTACATAAATAAAACTTTTTACTGTATGTAATATGAAACAATATTATTACATAAACAATTATGTAAAGCAATATTATTTTATAAATAACTAAATAACACACTAAATATAGTACACTGGCATTGAAGAGCACAAAATGACACAACCTCACTCGGTGAAAGAGTGCGACTGAGCCTGCGTTGCAGATGCCATGTGAGAAAATCATAAATTTACCAAAACATGGTAGTAAAATGGGTCATCAAGAATTAATTTGCGAAATTGTGAACAGAGAGCCTCATGAACAATATAGAACTATAGAATTGTAAAATTATGGAATGTATATTTATATAATTTTATTGGGGTGACATGAAGCTGTTCAAGAGTCTTGTCAAGCTACTCTCTTTCAAAGTATGCTTGTTGAACCATTCATGCACTTAGATAAAGATTTTTGTGGTGAAGGTTCAGGTGTACAAGTATCACTTCCTGAACTTACTTTCTTGCTGAATAAATGTTATATTTCATAATTTTTATTGATTTTCTTCAGTTTGTACAAACTTTTGATGAATGACTGAAGCCATGTACAGGATCGCTATTTTCAATAACATGATTTGGGAATGATCTCAAAGCACTCACAATAACTTTTGTGTGTTTTGAATGGGTTACAGCAATGATAGGTATAGTCTTTACATTTAGTTGCCATTTTCTGTTGAGTACTGTATGTAGCTATGTACTGTGAATTTCTGCAAAGAAAAATATTTCATCAATATATGCCCCTCTAAGCTAATTATTTCACACATGTACACAATAAACAAGAGAACAGAACACTTTGCTTCCTAAGCACACTTCCTTTGATTACTCAATAGTATTTAATGCTAGTTGTGTTAGCTTTTGATTCAGGCTATCTTTATTAATTAATGTAGGTATTGTTAAATAGCTTTTGAATAGACTATCTCTACTTATTTATATATTTTGTATCATTTATATACTTACCTACATGTATGTATAAAATACATTGCTGCAGAGTTGAATAAGAAAAGTGTAAAATAATTTTATATTTGACAATTTTCAAAAAATTTGCTTTTTTCAGTGGTTAACACTATTCAAATCTCAAAACACACAGTTTACATCTAAATACACAGCAATTTCTTAAATGCCACTTATACAGATAGTTTGGGCTTAATCTGATTTGAAATTTTTAAAAAAATTCATTGAGGTGGGAGTGTAAAACCCCCCTTTAATAATACAAATTGTCACAACTTTTTTACTCCTCAACTAAACTGCTATCCATGTCTATACTCGTTTAATATTTGACAACTTACCTTTCAAATGCAATTTGAATCATTCTTCTATCTCAATTAGGGGCTAAGATATGGTAATTTGTAATTTTGGGGTCCCTGAGAACCCCCCAAATTTGGAAGGGCTATAACTTTTGAACTGTAAATCCAATCAATCTGAAACTTGAAATTTTGAGTTTTTTGGTATAGGCAATGCTATCCAACAAATTATAGGAAAATTGGAAGGAGTGTGGTGGTAAGCACTGTGTAATCTGTCCTGGAATTACCCTTTGGTGATTACAAATCTGACAGACCCGACGATTGTCAACATTTGTTTGTTATACAGGGTTCCTATGTCAGTACACCCACGCGGCGTCCTATACCTTCAGTTCCTGCTTAGATATCGCCGAGGGTGGGTGCATCACACTGTGCTCCAATTCCTTTATTGTGTTTTTATGGTGTTTGGGTCTATTAGACCCAAGGATACCATTAGTGCAGGGGATAAATAATCTTAGTGTGCCACTAGTGAAATCAGAAACTGTGTATACAACTCACATGATTGTGATTTGTGCAGTGATAATTTTTTTGTTATTCATTTCTTTTTTCTCTTATTTTTACAGAAAGATGATGATAGTTGCAAAATGGCTAAACAATATGTGAAAGATGAAGATATTGCAGATTGTGTTACGAACATGGTTGTGAGTAGCAGTGATGAGGAAGCGGTAGATGATGTTGAACCCGAGAACATGTATGACAGTGATAGTGATGTGGAATATGTTCCAGACCCTAATGATAGTGAGTCAGATGAGGAAGACCTATACTGCACTACAAAGGCTAGAACTACTACTGCTTCTGTTACCACCACTACTACTGCATCTGCTACATCTCCTGCTGCCCCTGCTACCACTACTACTCATTGCCGAGGGCGGAAACATCGACGTGATGAAGATGATGAAGGCCCAGAAGTAGTGAAATTTCCTACTCCATCACTAACAGTTGCTAAGACTGGATTTAGGTGGAGTTGTGCACCACATACAACTCCTACAGTAAGAACACTCAGGCGAAACATAATGCCACCATATATAACAGGACCAACACCAGGCTTCACCAGACTTGCAGACACTCCAGAGAGGTGTCTGTCTTTATTCTTAGATGATGCTTTAGTTGACGAAATTGTAAAATGGACCAACGTCCATATTGGTATCGAAAGTGCCAAATACAAGAAGACGGATTATACTGTATGTAGGACAACAACTGCTGAGATCCAAGCCCTACTTGGTATTCTTATTTTTAGTGGTTGCCAAAGAGACAATCACCTGGCCACCAAGGAAATGTGGAACCCAAGTGGGGTGCTGCATTATACCATGCAGTAATGACTGAACGTCAGTTCAGATTCCTGATAACTTGTTTACAGTTTGATAATCCAGCAACAAGGGAGGCAAGAGTAGCCACAGACAGGTTTGCACCCCTGAGAACTGTATGGGATAACTTCATCAACAAGTGTGGCCTTTACTACACTCCAGGGGACAACATTATGGTTGATGAGCAGCTCCTTGGATTCAGGGGCAAATGTCCCTTTCATATGTACATCCCAAATAAACCTGCCAAATATGGGATAAAGCTTGTGCTAGCCAATGATGTGGATAGCAAATACCTCCTCAGTGGAATACCTTACCTGGGAAAAAATATCCAACCTCCACCGAACATGACATTTGGCCACTACTTCACCAAGGAACTTACCAAGAAATATCACAAGAGTAACTGAAACGTGACAACCGATAATTGGTTCACATCTGTTCCTTTGATCACTGACTTGCTGACGAACTGCGGGTTGACCCTTGTTGGTACTGTCAGAGCCAACAAACCACAAATACCCAAGGAAATGAGTGACAAAGCGGGTCGAAAACCAGGCTCAAGTGCATTCTGTTTCACAAAAGATATTACCCTTGTAAGCTACAAACCCCCAGCAAAGAAAAGTAAGAAAAAGTTGTTGCTTATGTCATCTCTGCACACAGAGCCAACCATCAGTGATAGTGGGAAGCCAGAAATAATTGAGTATTATAACAAAACCAAAGGGGGGATTGATACTTTCGATCTAATGTATGGGTCATACTCATGCAGCAGAAAAAGAGAGAGATGGCCCCTCTGTGTTTTTTATGGAATGATCAACGCTGCTACCATCAATGCATGGATAATTCATTCAAGCAACCAGCAGCTTGCAGGGGCAGCGAAAATGACTAGGCGACAGTTCATGCAGGAATTGGCTACAGCATTGGTCAAGCTGTGGGCACAGGAGAGAACCAGTAATCCACAACTCCCACATACATTGATGATGACAATCAGCTGTGTCTGTGACATCCCTACACCTTCTCAGGCCCATAACATGGCAGCAGCATCTCAGTCCAGCCCATCTGGCAGTAGGAAGAGGTGTGTGCTCTGTGAGAAGTCAACTGACAGGAAAACAAGATTCCTGTGTTCTGTTTGCAGTTGCCCTGTGTGCCAAAGCCACTACCTGCCTATCTGCCTTGACTGCGCTTAGTGCAGGTAAGAATTATTTACACCACACTGCCCATAATTATATGTATTTCGTACATGAATAGGACAAATAATGTACCACATAGCATTTCAAATCATATACAATAAAAATGGCCTGACCATAAATATACAATTACTGTATATATTTATTACTTATATATTGATTTATTATTCCATGTCAAGTCAGCCACCTAAAACACTCACCCCTTTCAATTTTGCTCATACTTGGCACAATAGCAGATATACATGCCAAACTTAAATTCCCAAATTATTAGAGCTGACTGACCTTTGGTTACTGAGATACAAGGTCACAAAGTTGTGACATTTTGACCTTTTTTGCGTTAAATGACTATTTTCAAAACGGTGTAACTAAAAAACTATTAAAGCTAGAGCATTGATTTTGGTCTCATTTTAAAGCTCTTTAGTAGCCCCTTGTTTATTGTCTCTTGTTAAATATCTCTACTGTGAAAAATAAAAAAATCCCTTCAAAAGTTGACCTTTGACCTTGAATAAAAAAAAAATACCTTCTCCTAAAAAATTCAATTTTTTTACATTAATACCTTGTCATGTACAACAAAATCCCAAGAAGCTGTAAGTGGCTGATAACTAGTTCAATGTATAAAAAATAATGAATTCAAGCAACATTTTGAAAAAAGTCATTTTATACAAAAATTGTCAAAAAGTCATGACTTTGTGACCTTGTATGTCAGTAACCATTTTTGTCTAAGGTCAGCTCAATCTCTTACAAATACAACCCATATCTACATACTATCTCCAGCCTTCTACAAACAAGCAAATGCTTATTTTTAAATATTTGTTCTTTACCCACCTCACCTGTATGTTGTTGTTGTTTAGCCGATCAGCCCACCCTGATCGAGCAAGCCGGCGGCACGCAGGTAACCAATCGCCCTCTCCGGAGTGGACCAGAGGTTCAGCGCACTAGTGATGTTGTGTTGTGTTCGTTGTTGTGCTAGAGCGGTACAGTCCGTCATAATGTGTTCAATTGTTTGTGGTGTGTCTTGGCACAGGTGGCAGGTGTCGTCTATGGAGTTGTCTAGTCTGTGTTTATATGTCCGTAAGTTTGGGTGATGTCCACATCGGAATCGTGCTAAGTTAACTCGATCCGATCTGCTCAGGCTGATCTCTGACCTGTTAATGGGTGGCGGCTTCGCACCTAGGACCGCATTCGGGCCGAGTCGTGTCAGTGCTTTGTGGGTTAGATGTGTGTGTATGTGTTTTCTGTACTGTGTGATGTCTGTGGGGCGTGGTATGGAATGGAGTATTTCGTTATAATATCTCTCTGGTGTTACCTTAATGGTGCGAGGTGTTGGTGCATGATTGTACATGTAGTGGCAAGGGTGTTGTGGGTTAGTTGTCGCTGCTGCCATGAATTGTGTTCCCCTCATGTCTAAATGTTCCCTAACTTTTAGTATTTTTGTTTCTGTGTGCAGGTGTTCTATTGGTGTTGTTTGAGTGCATCCTGTAATGATACGAAGTGCGTTGTTTTGTATTGTTTGTAAGGTGTTTATGTGTGTGTTTGAGATAATGGGTGCCCAGCATGGGCTAGCATAGTCCATAACTGAGCGAATATATTGTTTGTATATGAGTGATGTTGTTTCCTGCTGGTGTCCAAAGTTTGTGCCTGTTAGTACCCTAAGCGTGTTAAGTCTTGACGTACATTTGGTTTTAATGTCCTGAATGTGGTTTGCAAAAGATAATGATGTGTTGTATGTGACACCAAGTATTTTGGTTCTGTGAGTGTGTGGAATGTTGATGTTGTTTAGTGTAAGCTGTGGAATTACCTGGTGTTCTTTTGTGTTGCTTGTAAGCAAGGTGATGGTTGATTTTGTGGGCGCTACTTTGAGTCTATTGTGTGTGAGCCAGTCTTGTATACTGTTTATGTATGTTTGTAGGTTATTTGTAGCGGTGTCGATGTTGTTGTGGGTGGATGTTAGAGTGATATCATCTGCATATGATGATAAGGTAAGCTTGTTATCTATGGGTGTTGGAATGTCATGCATGTATAAGTTGAAGAGTGTTGGTGAGAGAACAGAGCCTTGAGGGACCCTGTTTGGAAAAAGCTTGTTTTTGGATGACTTGCCATTAAATGTGACATGTGAGTATCTTCCTGAGAGATAGTTGCTCAGCCACCTTTTGGTGTTATTGTGCATGTTTGTGTTGAGTATTTTGTTTATGAGAGGGAAGCGTGGGATAGCATCAAATGCTTTACTAATGTCTATTGTTGCTAATAGTGTACGTTGAGCTGGTCTTCTGGAGTTGATGCCATCCATGATGTGCTGCGTGAGGTTAGTGAGTAATGTCGTGGTTGAGTGGTGAGGTCTGAATCCATGTTGAGTAGGCGATAGTGGTATGTGTGGGTTGGTGATTTGTAAGATTAGTCTTTCTGTTACTTTGGAAGGTGTGCATAGTAAAGTAATGGGTCTATAGGAAGCTGGTTCTGTTGGATTTTTGTTTGGTTTGAGTAGTGTAATAATTTTACCTTGTTTCCATATGTCAGGAATAATACAGTGTTGGTATGAATATGTGCTGATATTTGTGAGAGCTAATATTCCTTGTGGGCCCAAGTGTTTAAGGTGTATGTTAGATATGTTGTCTGGTCCAGTAGCCTTCGAATTCTTAATGTTTTTGATGATCTTGGTGGTCTGGTCTGTATTGAAGGGTGTAATGGTCATGTCGAGTCTGTAGGTTTTCTTGTGTCTGGCTGTTTGTCTGTCTGCATGTTTCTGGTTGTTGTCTCTGTTTAAGTGACTTATCTTTGCGTAGTGATTAACTAGAATGTTAGCTTGTTGTGTGTATGTTGGGATATTATTTTGGCTGCGACAGATAGCCGCGTGTGAGGTGTGAATGCCGCTGTTAGAGTGGGTAATGCTGTTTATAGTCTTGTATAGCCTGTATGTGTCTGTGGAGTGGTTTAGTGTTATGAATTCCCTGAATGTTTGTTTGTTTTTCTTTGAGTTTGTTGTTTATTTCTGTGTTGAGCTGTTGTATCTGCTGTTTTATGGCTTCTGTGTGTGGTGTTTGTGTGTTATATTTGAGGTTGTTACGTTGCCTTATGAGGTGGGCTATTTCTCTAGTGTAATTTGGGTTGTATTTCCTAATGTTGCCCTTGGGTATGTATTTGTTTGCATTATTGATAATCTGATTAAATGTCTTGAGTGTTGTATCGATGTTTATGATGGGTGTGCTGTTTAATGTGGTGAATTGTTCCTCAGTCTGTATTTTGAACTGTTCCCAATCAGCTTTCTTGTAATTTCTGTAAGTGTGCCTAAGGCTGTTGGGGCAGAGTGTAGAATGTGTTGTAATGATGATGGGCAGGTGGTCTGATGACAGTTGTTTTTCTGTTCTCCATTGTGTATGTGTTGCTAGCTAGTGAGGGGGAACAGAACGTTATGTCTGGGGAGGAGTTTGAGTATCCTGCTTGATGTGGTATGTGTGTATGTTCTTCTGTATTGTTAAGAATGAAGAGGCTGTTTAGTTGTGTGGCTATGTTGGCGCCTCTGGTGTTGTTTTGGTTGTGCAGGTACCAACTAGTGTCTTTGGCGTTGAAGTCTCCTCCTAAGATGACATTAGTGAGAGAGGCAAGATTGTGTAACTGTGGATTGTAATTGGCTGGCACCTGAGGTGAACTATCGGGTGGGATGTAAATGTTGATTAGTGTGGTGTTGTGTTTTGCGCATGTTTTAATGTTAACTGCCTGTATTTCTATCGTGTTATCTGCTTGGATTGTGTTTGTAATGTTTTGGGTAGCATCAGTGTAGCTAATGCTTTTACGTATGTAAGTGATGAGTCCACCCCCGTTACCCCCAGTACGATCTTGACGGATCGCCGTGAAGTCAGGGATGGTGGGTGTTTTGTGTGTGCGTTTTAGTTTTGTTTCTTGTATAAGTGCTATGTGAATGTTTTGTTTGTGTACGAATTCCCTAAGCTGCATGATTTTGTTTGTGAGGCCATCTACGTTGTACTGTAATATGTTAATATTATACTTCTGTATGTGTGTCATGGTGCTATTGTGTCTGTGTCTTTGTGTATGGTGACATGTGTAAGTTGTAGTGGGGCCTGGATTAGTCTTAATGTCGCCAGAGAGTAAGAGTAGTTCGGGGAGCACGCAATTGTTCCCTGTAATTGAAAAAATAGCACACTGAGAATAGGTCCGGCCCCAGGAGCCGATCGGCACTCTGACCGTGCCACGCAACAGTTCATCGACTGCCAGTCTAGCCAACCGTAGACAGCCCGCTGCACAGAGATTTGAGGAAGTTTGGCCACCAGCGCATTGATGTTTTGGTTTGACGTCGCTTCTTCGCGTTGACGTGTCCTGCGCTGGAGGATGCAGCCACTGTTTAGAAGCTTCCTCGTCAGCTGCTAACACTTTTTTCACATTGTTCTAACTACTGTACCTGTTCAGACATTTTTTATAAACAAATCTTTATAAACAAATATGCAATTTTGTCTTGCTCTCTTTGTTGGAGTTCTGAAAATGAATTGCCCTCCTCTCTGCTAAATTGCTCTAATATGGACTCTGTTTCTTCTCTTTCCTTTATTTTCACTAGAAATATGTCTAAAATTCAATACAGAAATCTTCTTGGGAAGAATTTAGCACCACAAAGTTAAAACTGTGAAGCACAAAATGTCAATTAGACTCATTTACTGTATAGTGTTCACCACTTGCTGCTACAAATCTCGGTCGTTATCTCACCTGTATGTTGTGCATGTATGTGATGGTTTTCAGTAGTTGACAAGATTCTTGTGGGCCACCCAATTTATTCTGATTTCTAGAAGAGAAAACAATTTTTAATGTATACCTAGATAGCTACCTAATTAACAAATACAAGTAACATATTAAAATGTACATACAATATGTATAGGTATAGTGCTCATTGATTTCCATTTATCACAACTTAAAATGTATGCAGTGTATATATAGTTACATGACCATTTTAATTTTGAATTCTTACCTTTCTGTGCTGTAGATCTGCCAAAGCTTTGGATGCCTTCAAAGTAACTTCTTTGCAAATCCTGTATGTTCGTCCATTAGTAGTAGATGCCTCAACTTGTGTTAGAATATCTGAATATGGTAAGATTAATTCATCTGGTCGACCAGGATACACAAATGATGGGTTTGGGCCATGAGAATGAAGGAATGTGACTTTTACTTCTCTATTCTCTGGTATCTTTTCCAGCACATATGCCACCCACAATGGCCATCATATGCAGCAGTAACAAAACCATGTATTTTCTCCTCAGTCACAACTTCTTCCTTTTCAGTAACTTTCTCAATATTTGAATAATGTTTAACCTTAAGAGAAGTCAATGAAACTGGCTGTAAATGGTGTAATTTCTGTGTACCAGCAATAGTCCTTGCAGTTGAGTGTCTTTCTCGGAGAAGTTGGCTTTCCTCTTCATGCTCTTTATTGGTTGAAAAATGACATTTTATATTTACAATATTTTCACTTGCAAATGTATATAACTGTTCTGCAGTAAGGATCTGTTCATCATAAGGTCGTTGTAGACTAGCTTTTGCAGCTAATCTCTTAACTGTGCCTCCAACACCATCACAGGGTCCCTTTCCATGACTTGTTGCAAAAAAATTCCATTCTGCCTCAATTCCAAAATCATCTCTGTGATGGCAAAGATTCAAAAAGTTTTTGCAGTTCTTATACTGTCCTGCACACCATCTGAAAAGTAAATTATTTTGTGGATGGAACCGATGGATGAGATATTATCTTTTAGGAATTTTATCAGATGCTTTTGAAACAAATGTACAGCAACTGTGTTATGGATGTTACACTCTGAAATAATAACAAAGCTAAGGTGAGCAATCTCATCTTCCTTTTTATAGTAAATAACAAATGGATGTGGAGTAGCCATCTCATTGTTCCAGTGAAAGCTCTGAACCTCATCTTGAAGAATAAAGGAATAATTTTCAGCAAAATCACACACAGCAAGGACCTCACCATCTTTCAAAGACATTTTTGTTTCACGGTAATAAGTTGCTTGCATCTTTGTCTTGGTCATGTATCTGGTATTCTTTCAGTTGGTTACAGAATTGGTCAATATATTCATCTGTATTCAGTTCTACTGATTCAAGATTTGACCGATCTGTATTGGTCCACTTTTTAAAATTTATGATATCAATGAAGTTGTTTGTAAATATGTCCAGTAGTCTGTTTTTTAAATCTGATGGATCTCCACATTGTTCACATTGTCTGAGGCAGCATTTCTGTGAGGCAGGATTGCATTCCATAAAGGCAACACAATGACGTACATTCTTAATAGGTGTGTCATCATTTGCAGTTAGTTTTTCTAATTCAGCTCCTACAAACATAAGTTTGGCATTCTGATGAATTGTACAGACACATACTGAGTGAGTTCCTGTTGCTCCAGCAATAACACACTGCTTTGGACGCAATTCTGCAAATTTACTGAATCCCACCTTAACCAAAGGATTTCTTTCTTTGAAAATATGATAGGCTTCTTTTAAATTGCAAAGTAAAAGATGCTTTTGCAAATGTATCCTTCCTCTTTCATTGTCAATGATACTACAATAGTCTTTCTTTCCTGGCATTGTTCTACTGATGTCTTCTGAAAGATAAAATGCTTTAATAGCGTCAACAGTATCCTGTTTAATTCTTTTCCCACCCTTTGGATTTGGGTCTGAAAGGACACCTTTTTCTTCAACTATTTTTTTAGCAATAGATGCTGTATGCCTTGTTGTGTTAAATTCTGAAGCAATTTTCCTAATGCTCCAACTTTTGGGCAATACAGTGAGGATTTTTATTTTATCACTTCTTTTAGTATTTTCATTTTTGAATTTTTCCTTGAGTTGATTTATTATTTCTAAACAGTCTACATCTCCAGATGGCTCCTTAAATTGTGAGTCAGAAATCTCTTTTCCTGTAACTGTTTCCATTCTCTTCTTAACTGTCTCTGTCACCTTGCTTAGTTTTTTAGCTCCATATGACTTTTGCTCTACAAGCTTTCTCTTTTTTATGGGTGATTCACCAATTGAAACAAAAGAAGCATTCAAAGTACACATCTCATGGTTTTGCTCTGAAGTTGATGCATCACTATTGTCAACATTTTCAATTTTCTCAAGATCTTCAGGTGGTTCACTACTACAAGAAGAATCATCATTTATGTCTGAATTCAAAGTGCCTATTCCTTTCTCAGGCAAGGACTCAAGATGTTCTCTACACTGCTTACAAAGTCTGTGATGTAGTGTTAAGTGCAGATCGGGAAACTTATTTACAAGTTCCTGTGGTACAATTCTCAAACTCTTCTTTCGACACTGACCTTTGTGACACAGCAAAGGATCAGCACACTTCTGTTTCAGTTTTAAATGTTCCATGTTTGTACTCTGAAATCACAAAAGCACAAAGAAAATCCTGAAAAGAAAATAATGAACAATTAATGAATTATTAAATAAATTTTTATACATGTATTTAGTAAAAAAAATTAACTTTAACTTGAAGTCAGGAGTCAACTCTGTAAAGTTGACAGTACTTATATACTAGTTGGGCCTTTGGATCAGCGCTACTCCAGTAGATTTGGGGCTGTCGAGGGGTTTAACCCTGGTTGTCTTTTAAAAGACTTCTTTTGGCACAGGTCACAAAAAGGTTTTTGAACTAATAATGTTAAGTTGAACTAAGTCTTCACTGACACTATATCAGAACAGAACTTTTAAATAAATGAACTGACAAAAAAAATCTAAAATTGAAGAATGATGCCAACTTCATTTATTTTTTATACATTGAACTAGTTATCAGCCACTTACAGCTTCTTGGGATTTTGTTGTACATGACTCAAGGTATTAATGTAAAAAAATTGAATTTTTTAGGAGAAGGTATTTTTTTTTTTATTCAAGGTCAAAGGTCAACTTTTGAAGGGATTTTTTTATTTTTCACAGTAGAGATATTTAACAAGAGACAATAAACAAGGGGCTAATAAAGAGCTTTAAAATGAGACCAAAATCAATGCTCTAGTTTTAATAGTTTTTTAGTTACACCGTTTTGAAAATAGTCATTTAACGCAAAAAAGGTCAAAATGTCACAACTTTGTGACCTTGTATCTCAGTAACCAAAGGTCAGTCAGCTCTAATAATTTGGGAATTTAAGTTTGGCATGTATATCTGCTATTGTGCCAAGTATGAGCAAAATTGAAAGGGGTGAGTGCAAAAAGTGCCATTTTGTGGCTGAGATGACATGGAATGACCCCTTATATATAATAATATACATACTATTTTGCCTTAGAAACTATCTTCCCTCATTATTTAGATAATTACAACCAATAAGTATCATTTAGTAGTCATTTATATGGGGTTTCCTGCACTAAATATGCATGTGTCAAAATACTTAGTTTTCAACCCCTAAATTTATGTCCATTTTTGTCATGTCCTGCAGATCATGGTAATCCAGGGTAGCCCTCCATCCATCACAAGGAAGCAGGTGGTATGGAGGATTGATTATCTTAATATTAAGCACTTGTGATGAATAGTTTTGGAGTTATATTTTTCAGTGATAACTTTTTTTTCTGTAAAAATTTTGTTTTTTTTACTTTATTTACAGTGACAAGTTGCTTTTTTATTTTCTCTGTTTTTATATCTTAAGTAGGTTAAGTAAAGTTCAAAGTTCATATGTATTTTTGTATTTCAAATATATTGTAATTAGAAATAAATTTTTTTTTTTTTCCTGCTGGGTCTGTTGGACCCAAGGATACCATAATTGTTACAAAAAAGTGACGATACCATTCTAGGGATGGGGCCCCCAAAAAATAAAATTATGATAACTTCCAAAATATTAGTCTTATCTTAATTATCAACTGATGCTTATTTTGTTCTTCATGAAATTCTCTACCATAAACAGTTTAAATTTTTACTGTAACTTTATTAATTATTTGTAGACCCCCATTTGGTTGGGAGGTCCATATCTTCCAAAGTATTTGTTCATATAAATTTTAAGCTACATTTCCATAATCAGGTCAAATTTACTTGATATAGAAATTTTGACTGAAATTAGAATCAGAGTGGTTGCAACTCAATGTAAAATAAAGATCAGTCAATGCTTTATCAATTTTTGCAAAACTTTATCATCTGCACTGTTATTTACACTTTTGTACCCTTAATGTGATGAGCAGTTTTTCTGATAAAATCATTTCATTGATTTTTTAAAATTAGGCAAAGAATCAGCATCAGCAGTTTTTCATGGAATCAGCATTGGCTAAATTGTGGAATTGGTATAACACTAGTCATTATCAGAGTGATTTGAATAAGAGGAATCCAATATATATCCTTATGTATAGGGAAGAAATGTTGAAGGGTTTTTCCAGTGGGATAGCCCTTTTGCTGCGAGTACACAAGTTACACTTGGGATGAATGCGCAGCAATTTTCATCTCTATGTGCATAGTTTTGTCTATATATATATATATATATATATATATATATATATATATATATATATATATATTTTAATTTAGTTTTAATTAATTTAATTATAATTTTAATTAATGTACCCTATATAATTTTAATTATAAAATTAAATTGACTTACCTTAAAATTAAGATAATCCTAGAATATAAAAATATAGTAGTAGTTTAGAAGTTTAGTTCAGTATGAAAGATTTCAAAACATTCGATGCATAATCCAGTTTGTCAGAGTAGGTTTTGCATTGCTAGCGACTTTGTGACACTATTCCATGAAGGTAGCATACATGACATCTTCTTGTGGGATTGCAACTCTTTTTGGATGTTATTTTTTCTATGAAATGCTTCCCAACTAGCCTAGGAACAGTCATCTTATCCAGGACTGGCTTTAAAGTAGCTGTCAGTTCTTTTACTATTGCCAAACCGAATTCAAGAAAAGTGACTTTTTTTCTTTACAAAGTTGTATATTCTAAGTGCATATAGTATTTGTACTTGAATGAAATGTACAGCTAGTTTTTTGTACCATTTTGTTGATTTCCTGGCCGTAGTGTAGTAATGCAGAACTTGATCTGTTCAATCAACAAATACCATGTTTTTATTGTAGTCCTCGATACAAGCTGGAATGTTTTTTTCTATAATGCCTCATTTGGATTTTCTATTCACTTTGTTAAGTATTTGAATGCATGTTAGAGAGCATGTATACATTTCTTTTATCGTGGTACAAAAGACACAGCAAGTCATCAGTCTCAAATGCATGCTTTTTTCTTTTTCAACGTTTGTGGTACGCAACTCTTTAGGTAGCCCTTGGCAATTATTTCTGATGGGTCCTGTTGCATATGTCTTGTTTTCCAGTAAGTATTTGTAAAGCTTTGGTGTAGTATAGTAATTGTCTGTCTAAAGATGATGTCATTTGCCTAAATATTTTTGGATCAACCTAATGACTACACTTTGTTTTTGAAAAATTGTCCACAGTTTCCATGATACCAGTATAAATGCTGTGTTCTATGGTGATGCCATTTTCATCAACAAGTTTAAAAATCTTGATTCCAAATCTTGATCATTTAGATTTGATATATTGATGGAAAATGAGCCTTCCTTTCCACAACAACAAAGATGCATTGAGACTTAGTTTTGTTGTGGGACTATATTTTTTGTTCAAGTGCATCATGCAGTAGTTGAAGTAAGGTATCTATTTTTCTCAGTCAAGGATTTGAACCATCACCTCTGTTTTTAGAAGTATATGTGAAGTGCCAAAAGGAAAGTAAATTACAGAATCTGTCCCGTTTCATGATTGTAGAAAAAACTGGGGTGGCAATGAATTCATCCTTTGCCCAATACATATACATCTTAGGTTTATGAACTATACCCATGAGCAAATATAAACCTACAAATTTTTTCATTTCCTCAATGTTAGTTGGGTACAACTGCTTGTATCTTGAAGGTGGTTTTAGTCTTACAAGCCAAATATTGTTCAGCATATCTGTTAGTTTCTGTAACCATTAGTTCAAAAATTTTATCAGGAAAAACTTCACAAAACACATTGTACATTGAATGTGCATTATCAGATAAATTGACTTCATTTTTTTCCTGTAAATTGTTCTATATTGTGTGGTGTTCCAATGCTTTCTCCTAAATCCCTCAAAGTGAACAAAGGGGTGTCTGCAACCTTACATTTTCTTTTTAATTTTGGTTCTGGCTCATTTTCATCACCTGAGGCATCTGAGTCACTCCCCCCCCCCTCCCTCTTCAGGCAAATTTCCAAAATCACCTAAGGCAGGATTATCTAATTCAGTAAAATCAATTCAATTACAACTTCATCATCACTAGAGACCTCAAGAAAGTTTATGAAATTTGCTTTGAAAGTTCATAAAAGTTCATAAAAACAATCCTGTATTTTAAGTAGGTTAAAAACTATATTATATTTATTGATAAACACACATAAAACAAAAATAAACTTTATTGTACTTGTATAAAAACAAAAAATAAAAGTAAACATAATCCTGGGAGTATTTTACTGGAAAACAAGCAGAAAAAAAATGTTTAATCTGAAATGTCTTCATTCCATTGCAGCATCATATTCTCTTTTATATGTTCAACAGTTGGATCCAGTCTCTGATGACACTATCCTTGTAACGAGAGAAGAAGCACTCAACTTTGACAGAGACTATTGGTGTACATTTAAATGCACGCACAATATTTGGATCACAGATCACATTTAAAATTGGGAACTTCTTTTTCTTGCAGAACCTGGGTATTAGGGTGGAGCGAAAAAGGGGGTAAAAACCAAAATTTTCAGGTAACAATTTGTACATGGGTGCAAAAGTTGCGCAATGATAAGACATAGCTACAGCCAAAATATTTTTGCCCAGAGCATTAATCTTCTGGTTCTGCATGAGCATTGAAAAATTCATGTTTTTTTTTTCATAAAATTACAAATACCATAACTTACCATTGATGTGCATTGTGCAACTGCTAAATTCAGCCTGAATAATACCGAAAATACCCAGAACTCACCATGTGGAGGTGGTTGCACATCGAGTTCTGCCCTATCCACTTCCCAACCACCGTACCTTAGATAAGGGCCTACTTATTTACACACACAGTCTGATTTTGTGTTAAAAGAAGGCATGATATTTCTTGATTTCATCCTTACTTTAATGAACCCATCTCAGTTTTCAGAGCCACACACAGCAGCCCATGCTTCTGTAAGAGGTCGTACACCTCACTCTACTACTTGTGTATGACATGGAAACTGGTTGAATTCTAACTTTACTATATTGTTTTCTTGATTTACGAAATGTAACAGTTCGTCATCTGTGATATTCTGGGTTAATGGAGGCTCTAACCTGCCATCTTTTTGCCAGTTAGCAATAAAATCAGTGTAGTCAAATGCAGTGAAATTTATTTCAGGTATTTTGAAGAACCTGATCCCCAGATGCCTTACAGCTCAAGCGGACATTATTCTTCACAAAGCAAGCTTTCTTATATGTTGATGTTCATCTAGAAGCATTGCTGTCAGCAAATTTTCTGGGTGAGCATAAAAACTGTTTCTCTGAATGACTAGATCAATCACTGCTTTCAATTCTATTGAAAGATATCTCTAATTTTGAATTATATACCATAAATTTTTTGAGCCATTTGTAGCTACATGGTACATTTTAATTTGAAACCAACTTGGAGCATATACCTTGCAAATACCAGAGTGAGAAGAGATTCTGAAGGATTTTTGGATGATACATACAAACGCAATATTCTATTAGCAGTCATTAACCATCGTGAATGATTTAAAGCACCTGGATCATGTTTTTCCAAATCTGATGAACAAAGGCCAGATGAGACAGCTTTGCAAAATATCCAGCAAATATTTCTGATTGGTGTTTAATTCAATATTTTCTAAACACTCTGGCAGATCAATAGAAATTGGAACAAATGAAACAATCCCATATTCCTGACATTTAGCCATTGCTCTGCCAATTTCACCTGTAAATGCTGTTGGTCCACTGGTGCAGCCATCAAGATGTTGGAAGAGATGACGAAGAGGGAGTTCATTCGTGTGTAACATGCACACCATCCACTGTAATGGATGTATGAGATGCTGTTCTAGATGATGAATTACACCACCTTTCCATCCAGTATTTGTTGTTGTACCATCACACCCAACAACTCTAAGTGTGTTTAGATTAATATCACTTTCTTGCAGAAATGATAATATGGAGTCTCATATGTTTTTACTACTTCCAGACAACGGAGTAGTGTGACCAAGAAATACTGATTGAGGTTCTTGGATGATGGTAATATGTTCCTCTACAATGGTTTTCATAACAAACTTCTGATTCTGCTTAAGCTTCACTCATGTCTTATCTTTTTGTCCATCAAAGTATAGTCCCTTGCACTGGAAAGTCCTTTTACCACTTTGCACTTCTTTTCTCACCTTTTTCCTTTTGCATCTAACTTTGTGTCTGTCTACTACAAGAGGGGTATTTTCTTTGTGAATTATTCCCATATCCTGGATTACAGAGCTGGTGATAGCAGTTGCAGCATGATCAGAAACACCATAATGATTACAAGTTCTAGCCAGCACAGGAGTACTAATTCTCATTTGGCTAGGCCTAATTAAAGACTTGCTACTTGTTTTTATAGAAACCTCTGACTCAGAACTAGAAAATTTGGAATTTGCTTCAGATTCTGATAAAGGATAATCCTGAGTCAAGTGTGCCATACTAGGTGCTTGCTTCACTATCCAGGGGTCTTTTCTGGCTAGCTAATTTGCCTCACTACACTTATTCAGAACTTTTGTCTATTTTATCCACTCCTCCAATGTACATTTTTCGTTGTGTTTGCTGGTCTTCTAGAAATTTTCTTTCAGCAATAGGAACTCTTCAAGACTTATCGCATTGACATAATTTTGATCTACACTGGCATGCAGCTACATCAAAAAACTTTTCCGATTTGTTGAGAAACTTCTGAAATTTATGATAAAAACTTGGGTGGAGTGATACCAGGTTGCAAAGCAGCAAAGGAATGGCTGTCACTTTTGCTGTGTAGCAATGCTTATAGAGACTTCAAATGTAAACAATTGCTAGTGTACCAGTATGAGAACCTTTGAGCTTTGAAAGGTATTTCAAGAACTAAGTTGCCTGTTTACTGGCATGCTGCCACATCATTTGATGATTGGTTCATGTTTCTTTGGGAGGTGAAAAATTATTGTAAGCAGCAAAACCTTGCATTTAAAGTGTTATTATTGATTGATAAATGTATCCAGCCATCTCAAGAGCTTGGCAGAAGACCATCCAAATGTTTGTGTTCACTACCTTCCTCCTAACACAACATCCCTGCTATAGCCTCTAGACCAAGGCATTATCAGAGCCTTCAAGAAACATTACACAAGACTGTTAATGGAATAGTTGTTTGAGGCTCAAGAAAGTTCTATTTCAATCCTTGATTTCTGGAAGCAATACACCATCAGAAATGGTCTACACTGCATCTGAGATTCTTGGGATTGTGTCACTCTCAAAATGCTCAACAATTGTTGGAAGAAATTGTAGCCTGAGATTGTAAGGTTTACTGACCATGGTTTTAAGGCAGAAGATTAGTGCATCAGCACCAAATGTTTGGTGGCCCCTGGGTGACAGCTAAGAGGGAAAGGGTTTGAGGATATGGTGGATGCAGATATAGAGGAATTAATAGATTCATACACACTGAAGAACTCTCAGAAGATGAGTTGCTTGAAGAGCACAGGCCCATATTCATTAGGATCCAAACAAGCCAGCAGAAGTGCAACAGCAAATAACAACTTTAGTGAATAAAGAACTGAACCACTATCTTTTGGAACATGCTAAACTTTGACTTTATTCAGCAACATTATCAATAATGAAATTTTATTAAATCACCTGTTGCAACTGAGCCTAAATCTAGTTCAAGTGCTGCCTTACATCCACCCTTACCTGACCCTTACCTGACCCTTTCAAGCCAATCAGTCACTAAGCAAATGTTAGTGAAAGGTTTTTGTATTAAATTTGTTTTTTTTACAAATTTTTACTCTTTATATATTTATATAAGGGGCTCCAATAAACCTTAGCGCGCCCCACCCATGGCCTAAACCATTAGAGGTACAGTAAAACTAAACATACCTTACAAAAGAGAATTTAATCCTGCATTTAATGAGAAACAATTAAAACTTGGTGTTCCCGCCATTGGCTTCCAAGACAGCCTGAATTCGCTTTGGGTAGCTTTGCCAAAAGTGACATGAATAGATCTTGATCGTTATGCAAATTTGCTAAAAGTGTTTCAATGTGTTGCATCATTGTATCCTTCGAAAATCGATTTGCTGCAGGTTCTTGAAACAAGAGACATTCAACCTTGTCCTTTATAACTGATCCACTGTGTTCACAGACGTTCAGGTCAGGAGAATTTCCTGGCCATTCTTCATTTCCAAAGAAATCGATCTCATGGTTCCGCAACAACTGTTGAGTGGCTAAAACCTTAAAGCAGGGGGCCTTATCATGCAGAAGTGTGACCTGATTGACATCCATAACATTGTTTGGGTTTCTTAGAAAAGGAATGACATGCTGGGATAGAATAATATCATGAAAATTCTGACCATTTGGCTTCAGCACCCACATGAGCTTCTTTGCAGTGAACAAAACAAACACACCAACACAGTCTGGACTTTTTAATAATTCGCGACAATGTTCATTGTCATCAATTTCATCTGGTGTTGTGGCCCACACTCTGTCATTTTGGTAGTTAGGCCAATATGTTATGTAAACAAAAAATTCATCGGAGACAGCTAAATGCATGAAATCATCCACATCCCAATCTTCAAGATAATGGGCAAACCACATTCTGTCATCGATGTTAAGTTGTTTTTCTTGGCTTTGGAAGTTCATGCCAAGGCTTTAAACCTTGCGTATGACGGTACAGTCGAATGATCTCACCACTAATGATCTCTCTAGAAAGTTTAGCACAGCTGTTTTTCCGCTTACCCGTACCGCTTTCAATGATGTCCTTTGTTTCCTGAGAAAGAGGCAAATTTGGGCACCCAGATTTGGTTGTATCCATTTCACATCCAAAGTTTTATTCCAATTTCTTTTGACGAAGTCCTCACTTCTTCGCAACTTTTTGGCAACCCATGAACATGTTATAAAGGTGGCTCCAGCATCACGAGCTTCCCGAAATGTTATTGCTTGTATGCGATCTATCACACATTGCCTCTCCGAATCACCAATTAATTGAGAAGCCATTATATTATCACTTTATCAGCTAGAGTAATTTTAATACCTGCAATAAATAAAGAATTTTATATATTTTTAGAATCACTAAAAACTATTTTGATATAAGTAAACATGTAGGCTGCAAATGGGGGGGGGGGGAAGGTTTTTTGGAACCCCTTACAAGGTTTGTTCAAAAAGTATCTGGATTGATGCCATGAGTGAGATGATGCATTATGATGATGAAGCATCCAGTCTCACTTGTCGCAACTTGTCCAGCAATTTTTGGCAAAAAATGCCCCCCCCACCAGTACAGCAACTTCCAGATTTGGCTCCATGCAACATTTGTTTCTCCCCCAAAGTTCAACCCCTGAAAAGACACTGATTTGATGATGTTGAGACCATTAAAAGAAATTTGATGGAGCAGCTTTTAGCCATTCTGAAAAATGCTTTAAAAAAATTAGGGGTATACCAGATAAGGTATCCGGCTGGATAATGCCAAATATCCGGTATCCAGTATCCAGCTGGATATTAACTAAAAAAAGACTATATAAGTCATATAATCAGTCTCTAAATTACATAGAAACTGATAAAATATTGTAGTTAAGAAGTTACAACTGCAATATTAATGATTGAAGTTACAGTAATTAGTGGTACAGGTACAATGGGACTACTTTCAAGAAAGGTAGCAAGCTTTATATCAATAGTCAATGCATTTTTTTAGAGTTGTGAAAATTACCATTGAGTGCCACCTATGTGTCCAGATGAAAATAAATGTATTTCGGGTTCTCACCATACTTTTCAGTCAGGAAAATTTTGTTTAACAAATAATTTAGCATTTTTTAAATATGTCAGGTTGACAGAGGAGCTGGATTGCTGAATATTGACTAAATTATATTTACAATAAGAAAATTGATAAACCATTTATTTCAAAATTTTAATTAGAGAAACAGAATAAGCATCCATAAAGATTTATAAAAACTTTTGCCCATTGTGGTGAATGAATAACATTTCACCTCGATGAGGCAATAATCTAGATCATTTCTCTTTGAAGATGTTTCCGTATTCTGGATACATTCTCTCAGAGAAAACAGATGATTTTGGAGTTGAAAGAAGTTTGGAGGCAAGATCTCTCAGAAGAGGGGATTTATCTTCTCTCCAGTATTTCAGAGGACAATGTTGCCATCCTAATAGAGGAAGTTTAATGTTGCGATCAACCTCTTCGGCAGCTTTAACCAAGGACACTGTATCAGGCCTTTTTCTTTTACCTCAATCTCCTAAAAGGAAAATTAGAAATGGAATAAAATTTAAAGTGTTATACCAGAGTTTCATATGTACCTAGATCTCAGACAAGCTTCTGGTTATATTATAATCATTGTTTGCTTGGCTGTTCCTGGCTTCTGTAAACTGACTAGTTCATGTCATATATTGGCTATTTATGTACATTTATATAGGAAGCAAGCACTAAAGAGATGTTCATCCTCTTGGTTTCTTGGAACTTGGTGATGAGCCAGTTGAACTCTCCCCACTGCTACTGTTGCTTACTCTAATCTCTTTCAATAGTTCAAGTTGCTCTCTTTGATTGTTCACTACTTCTTCTAGAAGCCATGCTCTTCCTTGTTCCCTCTGATCAACAGAAAAAAATTGCATCTTGAAACAAGGGTCAATTGCTGCTGTTAAAACATACATACAATTCTTCATGATGTTGAGACCATTCTGGGAAAAGAAGCATGTTTGGAGTGATGTTAGAAGTTCTTGCTTTGTTGTCTGTATTCCTTGGTCTCCTTTACCAACTTTAGATAAAAATCTTTCCAATATGCAAATATTAAATATTTGGAATTACCACAGATAGTGCAAAATTCTGAGCTCATTTCTTGTGTGAGCCTAAAGAAAGGCTGCAAGAATTCTAGTAGGCATCCTATTATTTGCCACTCATAAGATGAAATGTTAGGGAGTTCAGTATGGTCAGCTAAATACAGTTGAATAGCTCTCTTCAATTTCAGTAACTGATCTAACATGAGGTAGGCACTATTCCAATGTGTTGCAACATCTTGGACAAGGAGTGGTGGTGGTGTCCCTTGTTCCTTCTGAATTGTCTTGAATTCAGGGCATGCCAAAGCTGAATGATTAAAGTGGGAAGCTAATCTGCGATTTTTTGCAAGAATATCTTTTATGCTCCTTTGAGACAAGAATGCATCATTAATCACTAGTTGTAGGAGGTAAATTGTAAAGTGCACAGATTTAATTTCTGTTAAGTCACTTCCTAGTGACATGTTTGTTCCACTATCTCGCACTAAGATACATCTCTGAGTTTCACTCAAATTCCAACTCTCCCACATGCTCTGTAACTTTTTAGCAACATTTACTCCTGTATGTGACCCAGGAAAATGAGACACATGTAGAACTGCATCTCTATGTACGAATTCTTCCTTTTATCCAATGCCCAGAAATAGAGGTAAATGTCTCATGAGATGAGGGACATGTCCATATATCAGAAGTGAAACTAACAGACTTAGCCTTTGCAAGTTCAGCAGTAACAGTCTCCCTCAGGTTATTATAGAGTTTTGGGATGATATTTTTAGGGAAAAAGCAATGACTAGGAATCAAATACCAAGGCTGTAAATGGGCCATTAGCCCAATAAATCCAGCATCTTCTGCCATGGTAAATGGCTGATTGTCCAGTGCCATCATTAGTCCAATCTTCTTATGAATTTCTTCAGCCCTTGGGTCATTTATGTCCCACACTTTCTTTGATGCAAAGCTTTCTTCTAGGGATAACTGTTTATTCATTTCAGCTATCTTTTTTTCCTTTGCTGAAGATGGCAAAGAAGCTGATGGTCCTGTTTCTGTAAGTTCTTTGCTCTTTTTGCTAAGTTCTTTGGCTTCATTATATTGTTTGGAATGAAATTTTCTGCCATGATTGTGAAGTGGAGTTGTACTAAAAGACTTTGCCTTTTTCTCTCAGTTCCTCTCCATATTGACTTTTGACATAGTTTACATTGTGCCACAGTGTCAGAAGGATCTTCACTGTTAACGTGTTTCTATATAAAACTTGCCATTGTTATCAATAACTTGTAAAACAACTTAATTTAAGAGCCAGCTAGGCTAACTTAAATAATGGCTTCAGGAGGAGCATACTTTTTTATGTCAGTTTTTACAATAGAAGATTTAACAAATATCCCTACAGTTATAGACATTTAATACCTTTTGACAATGGTAATACTTTAGATAATATTGTGGTTAGTGAAAGGGAGGTAATGCACTATATTGATAAAATGAAGATGTGTAAATCAACAGGGCTGGATTCCATATATCCCATACAACTAAAAGAATTAAAAGAAAGCATTGTTGGGCCACTAACAAAGATTTTTAATGCATCTATTTCTTAGGGGTGCGTAGCAGATAATTTCAAGTTAGCAATTGTAATTCCTATTTTTAAAAAAGGCAATAAAGGTGCAGTGGGAAATTACAGACCAATCAGTTTAACATCTGTTGTAGGTAAGGTACTGGAATCAATAATCATGGATCATATAGTCAAACACTTGGAATTGCATAACTTGATTAGAAATATGCAGCATCGTTTTAGGTGAAACAAATCTTGCTTAACTAATTTTTTAGAATATTTTCAAAGCATGGTTAAAGTTTATGATAGTCATTGGGTGGTAGATGTAGTGTATTTAGATTTTCAAATAGTGTTTGACACTACCGCACAAAAGACTGAAAAAATTAAGGCTCATGGAATCAGGGGTATAGTAATAAATTGGATAGAAGAGTGGTTGCCAGGTAGGAAACAGAGGGTGATCATTGATGGAGCGGAGTTGTCTTGGGCTAATGTAGCGAGTGGCATTCCTCAGGGTTCTGTATTGGGCCCCTTGCTTTTTCTTATGAGGGGTCACGCGTTTACAGTACCTAAGTGCCACCACAGGCAAAAATGTGTTTTTGATGGATATCACTATTTTCACCCTTCCTCTATCGCGTGGTTTGGGTTATAATGACCTTACAACACTAGAAGTATGGTTGAAAACCTTATGAAGCAAACTACTTTTTTTCACCTCATTCTGTGCCAGAAATCGCACCCAAAGTTCGGCATAATAAGAAAATTAAAAAATTGAAAAATATATATACAGGGTGTCTCAAAAGTCACTATCTATTTCGGTGACATTAGATGTTTTTTTTTAAAATGCTATGCTGGCATAAAGATATGTACTTCTGGTGCAAATTTTGTATTTAAAAAAAGTTAATTGGTTTATTATCTTGACATGCTTGAACAATTCCTCGAACCTCAACTTCTTACAGATGCATTTTGACACAGTAGTTTTTCAGCAGGATGGAGCACCGTGCCATTATGCAATAATTGTACGTGATTATCTTGACAGACGCTTCCTGGTCGCTGGATTGGTGGGTCGTGGAGGAACACAACCATGGGCAGCATATTCACCCGATTTAACACCATTAGATTTTTTCACCTGGGGTTTCATTAAGTCTAAGGTGTACACTGGTAGAAGAATTAGTGATGTAGCCAAACTTCGAAATCGTATTACCGATGCAGTTCAGAAAATAACACCTCAAATGCTGGAAAGTGTGTTCCGGGAAACAACTTATCGCTTTGAGCTCTGTAGAGACACTGATGGTCACCATGTGGAGACAGATAAATAAATAGCACTAATTCTTTGTGGTACTTACTTTGAAATAAATATATTTTTCATGTCTTAAACCAGTTTTTCGTAATTCCCATTATTTTTCAAAATAGATAGTGACTTTTGAGACACCCTGTATATAAAATATGAAAATCTATTCCAAAAACTCATCAACATCTTCAATAGCATACTTAGAACTCTAATTTAGCCAAAAATGAATGTTCTAGCTCAATTAATAACAGAGATACTATTGCCAGAATATTGCTGAACTTTGGAGGCAATTTGTGGCAAATTTTAATTTTGGCGCTTAGGTACCATAAGACGCAGGACCCCTCATATATCTTAACAATTTAGATGTTGGGCTAGTCAGTACAATTTCAAAGTTTGCAGATTACACGAAGTTGGGTAGTAGGGCAATTAATGATGAAAATAGAGGTAAAATCCAGAAGATCTGAACAAAATCATTGATTGGTCAGTCACATGGCAAATGAGATTTAATGTTGATAAGTACAAAATTTTACATATAGGTTCGTGTAATTGTAATTTTGCATATAGTATGTCAGGGAAGGAGTTGGCAAACATAGAACAGGAAAAAGATTTAGGAGTTATAGTCGCTGGTAATTTAAATGTGGTGAAACAAAGTACAGTAGTGGTCAATAAGGCAAACAAAGTGCTAGGTTTTATAGCTAGGAATTTTTAGTACAAATCACGCGATATTATTGTTGTTGTTTATAAATCATTAGTTAGACCCCATTTGGAGTATGCAATCCAATTTTGGAATCCACATGTTTATAGATGTGTTATTAATTACTTCTACTGGCAAACTATTCCAGCTATTTACTATTCTATGCATAAAAAAGTTTTTGGCAACTGCTGTCTTGAACCTTCTACTTGTCAACTTACACCCATTATTTCTAGTTCTATTATATTGTGATATTTCAAAAAAGCTATCTCTATTTATGTTATCAAACCCATTCATAATTTTAAAAACCTGGATTAGATCACCCCTTAGCCTCCTAGTCTCGAGTGTAGTCAATTTTAACTCCTCGAGCCTATCTTTGTACGACTTTGACCTTAGTGACAATCATCTTAGTTGCTCATCTTTGAACTCTTTCAATTTTATCTATATCTTTGGGTATATGTGGATTCCAAAATTGGATTGCATACTCCAAATGGGGTCTAACTAATGATTTATAAAGAACAACAACAATATCGTGTGATTTGTACTAAAAATTCCTAGCTATAAAACCTAGCACTTTGTTTGCCTTATTGACCACTACTGTACTTTGTTTCACCACATTTAAATTACCAGCGACTATAACTCCTAAATCTTTTTCCTGTTCTATGTTTGCCAACGCCTTCCCTGACATACTATACGCAAAATTACAATTACACGAACCTATATGTAAAATTTTGTACTTATCAACATTAAATCTCATTTGCCATGTGACTGACCAATCAACGATTTTGTTCAGATCTTCTGGATTTTACCTCTATTTTCAAAGTCGTACAAAGATAGGCTCAAGGAGTTAAAATTGACTACACTCGAGACTAGGAGGCTAAGGGGTGATCTAATCCAGGTTTTTAAAATTATGAATGGGTTTGATAACATAAATAGAGAGCTTTTTTGAAATATCACAATATAATAGAACTAGAAATAATGGGTGTAAGTTGACAAGTAGAAGGTTCAAGACAGCAGTTGCCAAAAACTTTTTTATGCATAAAATAGTAAATAGCTGGAATAGTTTGCCAGTAGAAGTAATTAATAGCACATCTATAAACATGTTTAGAAATTGATTAGACACATATGTTGATAGATTGGGTGTAGTTTAAGGTAGTGAAATTAAGGTCTTTATGGTTCAGAACCCATATAAAATTGTAAGTCCCCTCTGCCACCACAGAGGACATGCACAATACACAACTGCAACCATAGTTAGGTAGATCAGTCATGAGTGGATCCTATGGTCTTGTTGGTCTGAAACATTATAACTTTGAGGTAGATTAAGCACCAAACCCTGTAAGTACCATATTCTGTCTATAATCACATCAGCTCAGATACTTTTTGAACAAACCTCATATTATTTTACATGCATTATTTATATACATTTATTGTACAATAGGGTGTGTCAATTTTAGGGAGCAAAGTGAAATCTTTAGGTTTTCAAAGACTACTAGCAACCAAATGATGCATTTTTATGTGCTAAATCGAAATATGGCTTTAAAATCCAGATTTGACCACTCCTAGCTACTTATGTTTGAAATTGAAGTGAAAAATCAGCAATTTTTGCAAGTATTTTTTATTGTATATAACTACATTTTACATACATTACATACATTTAAAGACATTTTGATTGTATTTCAATATTAAAACTTAGAAATATAGATAGGTTTCTTGAACTTTACCAAGGATGCCATGTCTGCCTTGCTCTTGTTCCTGGACATGAACTCCCTACTGGCCACCTGGCCACTGATGTACGCCTCCCTCCTCTCTTGTGAGTAAACATGTTGTGCTGCTTCAGTTGTCATCCTTACACACCTCTCTACTGACTGTGTGTGTGTGAGGGCCATGCAGGAACTTCCATTGGTCTATCCAGAACTACTTGATTGCAGCAGTGGTGAGGGAGTAGGTCACAGGAGGTTCAGTCATGCCAGAGTTCCAGTCAATAAGCTCCAAGAGTTTGGTGGCATCTGGGTTGATGTCAGGAGTCTTCCTGGGTCTGACACTGCAGTCTCCTACCTGTGTGTCCTCATCTTCACCTCATTTCCAGTCTCCTCTTCACTGCATCCCTCCTCTCCTCCTTCACCTCTGATTTCCAGTATCCTCTTCACTGCCTCCCTCCTCTCCTCCTCCTCCACCTCACTGCACAGCCTCAGTGTGCATACCAGGCTGATCTCTTCACTGTAGGCATTACTATTCCTATCACCACCTTCTTCTGAGCAGCTCCAGCTGGTACAGTACATGCCTGGGACCCTCCACCCAGCTGTGATTTAACTTCTTGTTGAACCAGTTTGGCATGTAGACTCCCACTATGAATTCCACAATTATCCTCAGATTCTTCAGGTTCCTACCCTTCATCCCATGTTTGGAAATCCACAATCTGCAGAACCTTAGAGCCATGGTGACCCACCAACTGTGACAGACTGGCCCAATCTCCAGGAAAGCTAGACTCTGAGGTACCTTTCCTGATCTGATGACAGTGATGATTCTGTAGCCGTATGATTGGTGTGTGCTAAGGTCCTTGACTACCTCCTGACTGAGATGGGGTAGAGGAGGACCAACAGTGATCCTCATGAAGTTTGGGTTGATCTCTAGCTCAGTGGCAGTGTCTAACATCTTCCTAGGGGCCCAGACCACTTGTTGTTGCTCAATGTTTTGCCATCCAGTGCAGTCACCAGGTGTCTGAGACTCAGCTCCCCAGTGTGCAAGTCACAGACAATCCACACCAACTTCCTGCTAAGCTTAGCCTCCACATAATGCATTACTCCTCCCTCCCAGCCAGTATTCACATTAGTACTGTCACCCCTTATGGCCAAAAGGGTCTGGTCTGCTCCTCTCTCTCTTAGCCAGTTCACCAGATGATCAGCAATGACCTCAGCATGACTTCTCTCCTCTGCAGCTTCCTCTGGTACAAAATGCCAAAAATATTTCCCACCTGGTTCATTGCACACTGTGTAGTGTTCTTCCTTAATGAGGCCAGGAAACCAGGGCTGTGGAGTTGGCACATAAAAAACCGACTCCGACTCCTCAATTTTTTGTCTATCCAACTCCGACTCCAAAGGTATATTAATTCTAAATCTGCTATGATGATAATTACACAAGAGGCATTTCATCACCACCACGTGAATCATGAGGCTACTTTTTAAACCCATAACCTGCAAAGTTTGAGTCTAATGGTTGTAGCGATGCCATTATGGCTTTTATTTTTTATTTATGAAAAAACAAAATTAATTGAGCATAAAACAAAAAAAATTAAATTTAAGACTATGACAATAAAAATTTCATTAAATGCAATCAAAAATATAAAAGTATTCCTGCAAAATTTATTAAACTAAGGCCAAGGGTGAAAATCTAAAATTTACGAATTTACGGGGTTTTAGACTTGAAAGTTAAAAACTTATGAAATTTAGAAAGAACTCGAAATTAAATAAGCATTAAAAATAAAAAATATTATCTGAAAAGAAAAAATGAATTAATGGCATTAGTGTCTGAAATGGAAAACATTGACAATGTTTATTATTCAAGTGGTTTAACCACCATAGCTGCCAGTGATATCACACACAAAAACATTTTATTAAAATTTATATTGAGGTTGGAGTCGGTACATTTTTACTGACTTCGACTCCAGCAGCACCAAAATTGACTCTGACTCCACGACTCCGACTCCACAGTCCTGCAGGAAACTGCCTGTCACCCCTCAGCTTCCATCATCACTTTGATGTCATCTCTGGGTAATTCTACGAGAAATAGACAAATGAAGTACACGGTAACCTCTTCAAAATTCATGAAACTTGGTGTGAGGGTTGGTTTAGGTCCAAATTACAAATTTCTGAATTTTTTTGAAAATTGGTCAAGTTGGTCAAATTTTATGGCTTGACCAAATTTTGGTCAAATGAAAAAACCAATAATTTTCAAACGTAAATATCTCAGCTCCTAATTGTGGTAGTGTAGTAAGTCTTAAATGATAAAATATGTAAAATTAACTAGTTTCTAAATATGTATCATTTTTTTAGGGTAACAAAAATAAAATTGATTTTTTTTTTTTTTTTTTTTTTTGGCAGTGAAGATATCATTTTTCGAAAAAAAGACCAGGAATAAAAAATGTTTATTTGATGTATGTACACCATAATAAGTAATAAAAAGTCAGCTTATCGACGATTATGATAAAAAAATGACAAAAAAAAAATCCTCCAAATTTTAATAATTTTTTGCTTTCTTTCCAGATTTTCAGTATATACCTAATTTTCTAGTATACGTAAATTTATCTAACCCTTAAACTGCCTCAAACCACAAAATTTTATTGCGATCCTATGAAAAAACACTCAAGAAGAATTTTCTGTAACATCAAAAAAGTAAACTCTGCCATGGTAGCTGCAAGCTATGGAATTTTAGAAGAAAATCAATTACTATGCAGCAATTGCTATGTCACAATTAAAAAGAAGCCAATTGTATTAGAACATGTTCAACGTTCATCCAGAGAGCCGGAACCTGCACCAATACCTGAGCCAGACATACTTAACGAATGTATGGAGCGAAGCAGTAGCGATTCCACGAATCCACCACCATTGGAAGAATTTGTCATTCAAGACAGGCAATTCAATAAAGATTTGCTCAGCGACAATATTTTACCTTTATTTGATGAAAGCCCTATTAAAACAGGTAATAAAACAATAGAGACTCCATTCAGGACATTTGTTTCTTAATGCCAAATTCGTAGTTTTCTGTTTTTAAATATTAGCATCAGCACTTGAATACATATATACAAAATATTTGATATTTGATTATTTCACGCAACCTAAATTTATGAATTTGTTTTACAGCTGGATTGAAGCCGGGACAAAAACAGATAAAGGCTTCTACGAAATTCAGATCGACAACGGAAAAGGTTAAACGAAGTTTTGAAGCTGCTTATGGGGCTCCTATTGACTATTCTGAAGCTGGTCCATCCAAAAAAAGTTGTTTGGAAGATGATTTAGAGAGGCAAGACTACTTTTCGGACATAGTTATTGAAATTTGACATTTTAAATTAAATTTAATACAGTCATCGAAGTATATACTAAATTAAGTTGGACAATATAATACATATACATATATTTTATGAAAAGTTTAATTAAAAATATACTAATTAAACTTAATGTCAAATACACTTTATTTCAGGTATCAAAAGGTTATGGAAGAATTAAAGGAGAAATTTCAAGCAAGTAACGATCGCAATCTTAGGTTACAAATACTATCATTGTATCCCTATCCCATTGAAAAAACTGCTGACTTCTTTGGAGCAACAAAGTATATGGTGCGTAAGAGCCGCAATCTTCAAAAACAGTTTGGGATTCTTCCTAACATTCCAAACATGACGAAAGGGAAGGTCGTCACAGCTGAAATGAAAAAAATCATTCAGGAGTTTTATGAAAATGACGAATATAGTAGGATGTGCCCGGGAATCAAAGATTATAAGTTTGCAATAAATGAAGAGGGTGAAAAAATAAAAAAACAAAAAAGACTGGTATTGTGTAACTTGAAAGAGTTATATGCTGAATATGCAAAAAATGATGAAAATCCCAAAATAGGCTTTAGTACCTTTGCTCATCTTCGACCGTCGTGGTGCGTGCTTGCGGGACAAAGCGGAACTCAGTGTCTGTATGTACGCATCACCAAAATCCGAAACTACAAATATCAGCGTTAGGCATTAAAGATTTAGACTACAAAAAATTAATGTCTTTATCCATCTGCGGCATGGACAATGAAGATTGTATGATGCACCGATGCAAAAGATGCCCGCGAGAGGTCGGAATCAAAAATTATTTGGAAAGTTTGGACTTCATGGCGATGGAAGAGAGAAAATATAAACAATGGGTGTCCGTCGATCACTGTATGTTAAAAGATATCACTGAAACTCCAGAGGAATACGTGGAATTGCTCACCAAAAAAATTGCACAACTGACAAGACACCACTTCACGAATAAATGTCAGTCGAGTTACTTCAAAAATCTAAAAGAAACTCTGCCCGAAAATGAAGGTGTTTTGGTGGGTGATTTCGCGGAAAACTTCTCATTCATCGTACAAGATTGTGCCCAGGGGTTTCATTGGGAGAACTCGCAATGTACAGTGCACCCATTCGTTTATTATTCCAAAAACAATGCAGGAAAACTAATTTGCAAAAGTTACTGCTTCGTTTCAAACCGTCGCAGGCATGATACAATTCTGGTTCATAGTTTTCTCAAAAAATTAATCCTGTGCATCCAACAACAAAATTCAAACCTAACTAAAATTCATTATTTCACAGATGGATGCGCGGCTCAGTATAAGAATAAAACAAATTTTCTAAATTTATGCCATCATTTCGAAGACTTCAAAATTCATGCTGAGTGGAATTTTTTCGCGACATCCCACGGGAAGAATGCCTGCGACGGTAGGGAACGGTAAAAAGAGCAGTCGCCAGAGAAAGCTTACGACGGCCTCTCGACCATCAAATCTTAACAGCTGAGGACTTCTACAATTTCTGCTCTCAAGAATTCCTAACCGCTATTGACTTTTTTTACGTCTCTGAGGCAGAAGTTGTAGATGTAGAGCTTTCTTTGCAAAAACGTCTGAGTGAACCTATTACTTCTATCAAAGGTACTCAACAATTACATCGCTTCGTCCCAATTTCCAAGAATTCATTGAAGGTTTATCCACTCTCTCAGAGTGCACAGTCAGTCGAAATAAGAGAGCTCATTAGAGTTTCTGCTTCGGATCAAGAACATAATACTGTCTCTCAACGCGAAATTGAAACAGGCTCTTTTGTGGGTTGTATGTATGAAAATAAACTATGGCTCGGATTAGTCCAGTCCTTTGACTGTGAATATGATGATTTTCTGATAAAATTTCTCCATCCTTCGGGCGTATGTCCCTCATACATTTTTCCTGCGCAAGATGATGTTTGTCACGTTCCAACAGAAAATATATTTGGGAGTATTGAAGCAAGTTTACGAGGAGGAACAAGAATACAATACATTTTTCCGCTTCAAGAATTAAATAACTTTTCAAAGAAGATAAAATAAATTCTATCGAATGTATACTATTTAAGATTGTCTATATAATATTTCTAAAATTTTTATCTAAGATTTGTGTATCTACTTAATAGTTATAAAAATCTTTTCAAATTCTTTTTTCTTATTATTATATTATTAGTGTCTAAAATTTGGATTCACTGGATGAGAATACTGTCTCTTAATTCATTCTCAAAGACTTGTGTACGTGTAGTATTAGGAAGAGTATTTTATACTCTGATAAGCGCTTTATAAATTAAACATTATTATTGTCAATATATTCTGTCC
Source organism: Bathynomus jamesi (assembly GCA_023014485.1). NCBI lineage: Eukaryota > Metazoa > Arthropoda > Malacostraca > Isopoda > Cirolanidae > Bathynomus > Bathynomus jamesi. The sequence goes on along the minus strand of JAJOZX010002062.1, from coordinate 101,118 downwards.
CTAAATATAAGAGAGTTATGTATGTACATTGTACATATATTTTAAAAGATTTTTTCTCCTTTGGTTTATCTACATGTATTTTTTATATGATTTGAAAATTGTTTTTTTGGACCAACAAGTCTGTAATAAATCTTCGTGTCTGAAAAAAAATTTATTACTTAATTTCAAACTCAGTTTTGAGCCTTATAATAAACTATAAGCTGACTTTTTATTACTTATTATGGTGTACATACATCAAATAAACATTTTTTATTCTTGGTCTTTTTTTCGAAAAATGATATCTTCGCTGCCAAATCGCAAAAAAAAAAAAAATTGAAATTTTTTCCAAAAAACTATAATTTTATTTTTGTTACCCTAAAAACTGATACATATTTAGAAACTACAGTTAATTTTACATATTTTATCATTTAAGACTTATTACGCTACCACAATTAGCAGCTGAGATATTTACGTTTGAAAATTGTTGGTTTTTTTCATTTGACCAAAATTTGGTCAAGCCATAAAATTTGACCAACTTGACCAATTTTCAAAAAAATTCAGATTTCTGTAATTTGGACCAAAACCAACCCTCACACCAAGTTTCATGAATTTTGGAGATGGTGGAGTGTACATTTGGCACTTTCATTTGTCTATTTGTCCTGGAATTACCCCTCTTTTCCCATCAAAGAAGATACAGGTGATGCCATTTTCCCTATCTCTTCATCAAACTTCTTGACCAGCTCCTTGGTCAGTCTCTTTTGATCCCTCCTCACCTTATTGTAGTCAATCACCAGTGCTGTGTCAAACTCTGTGATAAGACCAGCATCAATCCAGGCAGCAGTGGCAATCTCTGCACTCTCAGCCCAGTGTGATGTCTCAAGCTAGCCAGAGCTATGTTGGTGATATCTTCAGTATTGTATTTTTCTTCTTAGCCACAGGCAAGGAAGAAGTTGTCACAGCCTCTGGTATGAAGTCTTCGTCCTCCTCTCTCCTCTCTGCCTCCTCCAGTTTATTTCGTATCTCCAGCAGTGACTCCTCCCTCAACTCTTCTTCTTTCTTGGCTGACTCCTCTGCCTTCCTCCTCCTCTTCTCCTCAGCCTTCCTTCTCTGCTTCCTGTTTCCTGGCCTCAGGGTGATCAGCTAGACCCATCTGGTGTGCCCCCACACTGCCCACCTTTTCTCTGACCTTTAATGAAAGCAAGCTCCTGCACTGGTATCTTCTGCTCGCTCCTGCAGCTGCAGTCAATGCGAACCTCACTGTTGCAGACAGGGTTGCACCCAAGCTCACTGCAGCTCCTGATCACACAGTGACAGGTCAGGATGTCCACCAATTTGTCCAGTTTCATCATGAACCTATCTTTGACCTCTAGCTTCACATTGCCAATGGACACCTTCACTGCCTCATCCCACAGTGCCTTCACTTTAACCCTGATCCTGACCTCACTGTTGATTACAGGTCCTGTTAATAGAGCGTTGGCCTTTCTCCACTGAGCCAGTAGCCCTGGAACAATGCCGTTGTTAATCAGGTCATTAACTGGGTAATTCCTCCTGTCTTCCTCACTCATCTCTCTCAACAAACCATACCTCAGCAGATCTCTGGCTGTGGGCAGCTCAGCAAGGGGAAGTTCCCACCCAGTCCCCACCAAATGACTTGAGTGACAACTTGATTTGCTTCAGGTTCTGATTTCTTTCTGACTCATCTTGTGGACCTGTGAACAAAAGAAATGTCATTGAAATTTGGATAGGCCTACTGATTATGATTACATAAAATTAAGTTAATTGAAATTCTTAATATCTCCTTATAAGCTCAGATAAAAGGTTGTGTTGTTATAGGTACAAGACATAATTATTCAAAGTAATGACAATTTCATATATATATCATACCAAAATATACAGAAAGTTTGGGTCACACATAACATTTCGAATAATTTGAATTACACAATATTTACATTACAAAATAATCAAAATTATGAAAAAGGAGGGAAAAACATGCATTCACAATCAAAACTGCAGCATTTGTGACTGTGTGAAACTTGGAAACCATACTGCACACCAAAAATAACCAAAGTTGACCACACATATCAATGGCACATTGATATATGATGCTACAGTCATATTTAGGTTATATTTCAAGCCTTTATGGTCAAATATAAGTAGGTAAATGGATTTTTAAACAACAACAAAGGATATTTTAAGTTTGCTAGATAATATGACATCATTTGAGCATTAGTAGTTTTTGAATTGTTGACTTTACTAAAATTGACACACCCTATTGTACAATGATTTAAAAGCTTTTATTCAAGTAAAAATTACTTTGTACATTTTTTTAAAACTTTTATTCCACAAACCCCATTTATATTATGGGGGGAGAGTTCCAACCTGCACAATTTTGCACTGCACAAGCTTTTTCAGAAATGGAACCCTTGTGCAGGTTGGGGGATCATTGTATCCTAAACTGAATGGCATTTGATACACGGTTATAAGTTTAATACAACTAATTTTGTTAAGGAACAGGACTGGTACTATTTCATATTTTAGTCATAGAAGGTAATTATTACTTGCATTTAAAAATGATTACTATGCTTTTTTGTGAAACTGTTTTTGATAAAAGTTCCTTATGGTTTATTGTGTTCTTGAATGCATTGAAAGGTTTTCATAAACTGATACTAACTAAAATCAATTGAAGCTCAAACTTGACCCACTTAAGTTGTTGGACCAAGAAACTTGTGAAAGAAGAATGAACAGTATCAAATATAAAGGTACACCAGTGGTCTAGAGGTAAATTCCAATATCTGATTGATGAGTGAATTATTAATCTGAAGATAATCCAATTGAAATTATACATAAACTAACAAATTAATATAACTTCTGTGGATTTGGCATCAGTGACCTCAGTCTGATGCCAGGGATTACAGACCATTGTATTTTAAAATATTACTATTATTATTTATCCTCTTAATATTTGTTCTTAAGGAAAGTCACAAAATTAGAAATGGAGATAAATGTGATAAAATTACTCATATTTCAGGGAAATGCTATTAATGATAAGGAAGCTGAAATGATGATACCAAGCACTTCAAGAACAAATCAAGAAATGAAATGTGAAAGGCTAGATAAAGGTCTTTCATCAGATCCATCTCATGCAGGGAAGTTTGAAGTGTTCAACACCAAAAATAAGAATGGTAATAAAATCAAAAGAAAAAAGAAGAAACTTGTGTATCCTGAAATTAAAAAACTTAAGTGTTCTGAATGTAAGTACGCAACAAATGTAAAAGATAATCTAAAATCACATGTATTAACCCATTTTGATGCAAAAAAGTTTAAATGTTCTCATTGTAATTATGAAACAAATAGGAAATATGAACTAAAAGTTCATTTGTTGAACCATTCTGGCACAAAACCTTTTAAATGTTCTCATTGTAATTATGCAACAAATCGGAAATGTGATCTAGAAGTTCATATATTAAACCATTCTGGTGTAAAACATTTTAAATGTTCTCATTGTAATTATGCAACAAATCGGAAATATAATTTAAAAATTCATTTATTAAACCATTCTGGTGCAAAGCTTTTTAAATGTTCTCATTGTAATTTTGCAACAAATTGGAAAGGAACTCTAAATATTCATTTATTAAACCATTCTGGTGCAGAAAACTTCAAATGTTCGCATTGTAATTATACAACAAATTGGAAATATGAACTAAAAGTTCATTTATTAAACCATTCTGGTGCAGAAACTTTTAAATGTTCTCATTGTAATTATGCAACAAATCGGAAAAGTTCTCTAAACATTCATTTATTAAACCATTCCAGTACAAGAAAGTTTAAATGTTCTCACTGTAATTATGAAACAAATCGGAAACGTTCTCTAAATATTCATATATTAAACCATTTTGGTGCAGAGAACTTTAAGTGTTCACACTGTAATTATGCAACAAATCAGAAAAGTCATCTAAAAGTTCATTTATTAAGCCATTCTGGTGCGAAAAGGTTTAAATGTTCTCAGTGTAATTATAAAACAAATAGGAAATATGCACTAAAGGTTCATATATTAAATCATTCTGATACAAAATTGTTAAAGTGTTCTGAGTGTAATTATGCAACAAATCAGAGAAGTTATCTAAATGTTCACTTATTAACCCATTCTTCTGCCAAAAGGTTTAAATGTTCTCATTGTAATTATGAAGCAAATCGGAAATATGACCTAAAAGTTCATTTATTAAACCATTCTGGTGCAAAAATGTTCAAGTGTTCTCATTGTAATTATGCAACAAATCGGAAAAGTCATCTAAACACTCATTCATTAAAACATTCTGCTGTGAAAACTTAATAGAGAATGACAACATGCCTACCCACAATATACAAAATACTGACAAATTTTAGCAGATAGGATGTACAGCAGGGGTGGCCAAAATGTTGATTGTGATCTAGCAGTAGATTGCAGAGCAATTTTTAGTAGATCACAGAATGACCAGTAGCTTAGCCTAGCATCAGAGACCTTACATTTCACAATACTAATGAGCACATGACCCGACCACTACTACAAAAAATTAGCGTTCTTTATGTTATCACCTCCATTATTGGTAGCAACATTTATTTGTTTTATCTTTGTATTTACCAGTCATTTAACGAAAAATAACAAAGTTTAACTTTAATAATTCTGAGAGATATTTAATTAATATCAGAAAATGATACCACTAACTTTAATTTCTGCCAAAATTTCATACTGCAGTAAGCTGAGCTGTTATGAGCATGTCACTTAAGTGACGGGTCAGTCATTTGGAATAATTGGTGGTGAAGGTCAGTCTCCAGTCCAATTGCATTAACACTGTTAAAATGAGTGCTGGATCAAGTACCAAGGAACAAAAAACTTACAACTTTCACAATGAGTGGGAGATGGCATATCTTTTTACAATGAAAAATTTCAAATGTGTGTTTAATTTGCCATGCATGTGTTGCTTTTGTCAAAAAGGGGAATTTAGAGAGGCATTTTTAACCTATTCACACATGGTATGGCAATTATTTCCCAGCTGAAAGTGAACTACATAAGAGAAAAGTCAATGAACTTAAGTCTCAACTTAGTGCTCAGCAGTCTATCTTTACAGGGCCTAGCACAAATCAAAAGCAGCAATGATTGTCATTTCGGGTGAGCCATGTACTTGCGAAAAACAAGAAACCTTTTCAGGATGGAGAAATATTCAAAGAAGCATTTACAGAGGCAGCAGAGTCATTGTTTCAGAATTTCAGTAATAAATCAGAAATATTGTCTGCTATTAACCAGCTTCAGCTATCCAGAAACACTGTGATGTGGCATTGTGAAGTAATGGATGAGAATTTGGTGGAACAACTGAAGAAAGACATGCATGACTGCGTGTTCCTTTCACTTCAGTTTGATGACTTGACAGATGTGATTGACACATCACAGTTATGCATTTTTATTAGAATCGTGTTTAAAGATATGACTGCCAAAGAAGAACTGCTTAAAATCCTACCTTTAAGAGGGAAAACTCGAGGTGAGGACATTTTTCAGGCATTCAGTGAGTTTGTTAATGACACAATTCCTACTTCACAAGCTTGTGAGCATAACAACTGACGGATCACCTGCTATGACTGGCTGCTCCAATGGGTTCATCACCCTGTGCAAAAGTGACAAAAGGTTTCCAGACTTCTTTAATTATCACTGCATAATTCACCAACAAGCATTGTGTAAAATATTGAATATTAAAGAAATTATGGATATTTTCCATAAGATTGTGTGTTCTATTTGGGTGAGAAGTCTACAAAGGCATCTCTTCCAGTTTCAGCTAGAAGAAAATAAAGCAAAACACACTAACTTTTTGTTGCACACTGATGTCAGGTGGCTAAGAAGAGGTAAATTCTTGCAGAGGTTTAGGGATCTCTTACCTGAAATTAAAGACTTTCTGAAGTTAGAAGAAACCTATTACGAAGAGTAGGAAGATGAAGTGTGGCTGTTAGATTTAGCTTTTTTGACTGACACCACTGCTTTTCTAAATCAGCTAAACTTAGAGTTGCAAAGTAAAAATAAAACTATTGTTGAAATGATTACCTCAGTGAGTGCTTTCAAACAAAAACTAGAACTGGTATCCTCACAGCTGCAGCGACACCAACTGTGGAACTTCAAAAACATGATGTCAGAGCTGGAAAGTCAGGGGAAAGAATGCGACCAGTTTGACAGTGTTTGATACATAGCAACATTCATGTGCTTCCCATTTGGTGCAAACTTTGACATTGATGATGTTGCATCAAAAATGGCCTTATTGTTTAATATGGACATATCTGCAATCAAGAATGAAATTGTCTCTGCGAAACAACATTCAAATCAAATCCAGGTCTTCAGAAGGAAACTTTTGGCACCTACTTCTTGAAGAAAAGTATCTGAATGTCAAAAAAAGTGCCATGTACTTGACAGCATTTTTTTGGATCAACCTACTTTTGTGGATCAACGTTCTCACACACATGAATATTATCATATCAAAATACCAAGCCACTCTGACAGATGATCACCTGGATGCTTGTTTGGGCTAGCAATCAGCAGCTACAATCTGGACTACACACGGTTTGCTGATGCCATGCAGTGCAAATCATCACATCAGTAAGTAAGGTCTTCCTATTCCAGTATACCTAATTTCTAATAAGTTTGGGTGAACTTATCGAGGTTTTCAAGCTCTTACGTGGGTTCAATGATGTCGATTTTAGAAGCATGTTTAGTTTAAATAACAACCCAACTCGCAACAATGGTTGGAAGTTGGAATTGAAACGGTTTAGGACTAGTGTGTGTGGGAATTACTTTACGTATAAGATCTGTGACACGTGGAACAGTTTACCTTCAGAAATTGTGAACAGTTCCTCTGTGGATCATTTCAAGAAAAGGTTAGACCAAATCTTGCACACTATTTGAGTGTATAGAAAATTTTCCCTGGCACCCATTGCCATTGGTACAAAAAGTAGATCCCATCTCAGTAAAGTCTGGCCACGCCTGATGTACAGCCATGCAAATGAAAATGATATAAAGTCCATAAATCTACAATACAATTAGCCAAATACATAAAGGAGAAAGAGAGAAGACTAGTTAGATTTGTAAATGGTCATGAATGAGAAAAACCTTGACTGCAGTGCACTCTTAAAGAAGGCAAAAGACTACCTAGAGGATGTGAGAATAGGACCTGAATGGCTTCATGACAGTGAAAATAATAATCTCATGGAAAAGATAAATACAGGTAAACCACAGTTTGTGATGCTCCAGTTTACAATTCTTCATTATAACGATATGGAAAAATTAACACCACTCTTCGATTTAAGGTCTGAAGTCTCCTGCTAGAACAATCATACAATCCAAAAAAATTCTAGAGAAAATCGTTTTTCAATCCAGTCCACAAGAAGTGGAACCTGTGAAAATGCTGGATGTGAAGATGCTTCACAATGTTTTTGGCCACTTTGAGACTGCGATGTCAATCTTAGAGGAGCATGATCTCAACTCTACAAGTCCACCATGTGCAGGAAAGTGGAACAGGCTGTCAAGTACTGCAAGGAGATCTACCTGGCAAAGAGGAAGAAAGCACAGCAGATGAGCATCATCGCCTATTTCAAGCCCATGCAAAAACAGCTGCCACCATCACCACACTCAGAGCCACAACCTTCCACCTTGGGCTGATCACTGCAGTTTAACACCCTGATGATAACTAGATTTGAATACCCTGATGATGACTGGACTGACCTTCTGGACTTTTCCTTATTTTAATATAACATGTATTTTTGGGTAGTTGTTTCTTTAATATAACACTTGTTTGGGATAATGTTGGGGGGCTAAAAAAAATCCCAGGAACCCCAACTTCTGGTTGCCCAGGAACATATCCCCATTGAACCCATTATAATGCTCCTGATTTCCAATTCTTTGCCGTGTGATCTGTTTTCCAGGAATGCATTCCAATTGCAAATGGGTTTACCTGTACCCTAAAATGAAGATACCACATTAAAGATCAGAAGGGGAAGAACTAGGGAGAGCATAAATATAGTGAAGTGTACAAGGAGGATGTGCTAAGCAGTATATATAAAGAGGGATAAAAACAGTTTAATTCTGAGTAAAAGGGACACAGACTAAAGAATGAATGGTTGGTAGTGGGTAGCACAAGATTAAGCACCATGAATGAACTGGTTCAAAGAACATACATAGTAAAGATGAAACTGAGAAGTGCAGACTATGTTTAAAGAGACCAGAGACTGTGGAGTCACATACTATCTGGATGTGAAGTGCAACTACACAAGGGAAAATATACAAAGAGGCACAATGCAATCTGCAGGCTAATTCACTTCAGATTATGTAAGAAATATGAGAATGCTTGCTTGGAACAGAGAAACATGGAACATGAACCAGACTTTGCCAATGCATTTGACAAGTGTGACCATGGAATCATAGCACATAAACTGAAATATATATATTATATAGGAATAACAGAAAAAGTGGGAAAATAGATACATAATTTCCTAAGTGAGCAGCAGCAAGTCATTACAGTCCAAGGAATATCTTCATCAGTCAGAGGTCCATAGCTCAGTATCACAAGGAACTGTATTAGCTTGATTGCCATTCATAATCATTCTAACTGACATACAGTAGATGAAGTTACCAGTGACAGCACAGTAATACCCTTTGCTGATGACACAAAAATTAGTAGAAAAATATGAATCCCAGATGATATAGAATACAAACATACAGTATCCGCAAAAAAAATCCAGCAGCTCTCCTTAATTTCAATGCTTATGTGCATCAAATTTTTTTTGCACTGAAAACTATTATAATTTTTACCAGTCAAACTTCTGTATGTCTGGCAACTCGGCATGACTCTGGTATAATACGAGTGAATGAGACCCTCATTTACCCATTCATGATTGGAGTGGAAGGACATCACTTTTATGCTTCCATGTGGTAAATTTTATTTTTGTGTTTTGAGGGAAAGTGCTTATAATTTTTATATCAACAATTCATTATGGGCCCTCTGAAGCTTACTGTGGAGGAGAAACTACATATTCTTGCGTGAAAACAAGAAAATGTGCCTACATGTGAAATATATATAGAAACAGGTCATGCACATTCCACCATCCATTCACTTGTTGCTGCAGCCCGAGGCCTCCCTCCTAATGTTGTGTCTCCTCCTTGGCTGACCAAGGAAGACATCTGGGGCTACTGACAATTTATTAAAATGTGAAGTATTAAGGAAACCATCTATTTCTGCTGCACAAATTAAGAAAAATCACCCCCAAATCCTTGCAAATGTGTCTGAATGAACTGTGCAGCACAGACTGGACCTGGACCTCTCCTCATGAGTAGCTGCATGGAAACCTCTGCTCATGAAGCAAATGTGTGCCAAATGGTTAGCATTTGCAAAGAAATAAGAACTAGACATCAGAGCAATGGAGGAAGGTAATGTTTAGTGATGAAAGTTCATTTAAATGCATTACAACATGTAATGGAAGGGTATGATGACCAAGTAACATTATCAGGTACTCACCCCATTCACTAAAAACAGTAAAACATTCGAATTCAGTAATGGTGTGGGGATGTTTTAGTGGACAGGTGGGTCATGGGGGTCTGTATTTCCTTCCTAAGAATACTACAATGAATGCTGACTAGTATAAAGAGGTTTTAGAAGGCCATTTATTGGGTTTCTATGAGATGCATGGATGCAACATCTTTATGCTGGATAATGCACCATGTCACACTGCAAACAAATTTTAAAACTGGCTTGCTGACAACAATATTGAACTTCTTGAATGGCCTGGTAACTCACCTGACTTAAATCCAATAGAGAACTGTTGGAATTATATTAAGAACAAGCTTGCCAAATGTGATACAGTAACTATTCCAGAACTCAGGAATGAAATACTGAAAATGTGGGTATCAGACATGGACTTGGAATACCTCCAGAAACTTGCTGATTCTATGCCCAAAAGGTTGCAAATGGTCATTGAGGCTCAAGCCAACATGACAAAATATTAATATGCAAGTATCAAAGCCTTACTTTTTATTTTATTTATGATAATGATAATGTTGAGGTGATGTATCATGTAAATAATGTTGTGAATAGGGTGGTGCTGGATTTTTTTGTGGATACTGTACATGAACAGAAGCTACAGTTGGTCAGAAGGCAACAATATGAAATTTAACACTGAGAAATTTAAACTACTGAGGTACAAAAGAAGGGAGGAACGAAAATTGATGGAATACTATGCTCCAAATGAACAGGAAATTCAGCTGTAATGACCAATGATGTGAAATTTGAAACAATACAAGATAGTAGTAACCAAAACAAAAGTAATAACTGGACAGATACTGAGAACCTTTAATCCTTTTGCTGTGGGTGGCCCCATATACAGTTCCAAAATTCATAGCATTGTAATGGGCTCATTGACCTTTTTAGGCTATATTTTTTGAAAATATTTTATATATACAAGTTTGATTTGAATTTAGAGAATTATTTTCTCATTCATATCAATTATTTTTTCATAATTTGTTTTTCCTTTAATCGTATAATTAAAGATAGGCAATTAGAAGTGGATCAACATATAGCTAATAACAAATGAATAATTAAGAACAAGGAAACATTTATAAAAAGTTATTGTATGAAATATGTTTTAGAATCAATGCGCAGATGATCAACATAATGGGACTAGGGAATAACCAACTAGAACAGGGGTGGCGAACCTTTTTACAGTCGCATGCCAAAAAAAAACCATGTAAACCATAAAAAAAAATTTGTGTGCCCACCAAAGTTTATATATATTACACCAAATTATAAACATTAAGTCTATTATTTTATACTCATTATTGCAACATTATTGCATTTTGCTTAGGCATGCCAGGCAAATTTGCACGCGTGCCATAGGTTCGCCACCACTGAACTAGAACATGTGTACAAATGCATTAACATGTATACAAACATAAAATCAAAGCTGATGACAAAAAATGAAAATGTTTATTCATTCAGCTCTTGGATTCTATTCCCTTCATGATCTGGTGATTTATCATTTGTATTGTGTCAGCTTTAAAACCACTTTTGAAATTAATTTTGCATTACAGTATTTATTCAGGAAATTAGTTTGTGTGTGGAATTTTTATTAACTTTAGAATTTATTCAGATTTGATTATTCACTTTTTGAAATATTATTTAGAAATCAAATTCAAGTATCAAAATGGTCTTTAGATTTAGTAAGTTTAGTTTATTATATTTGAGAGCTGAATTAGAATTATTATAATTTGCAAATTTATTTTTACTTTAGTCATTTGTGAATTCTCAAATTATTTGACATTATTATTATTATTATTATTTATTATTATTAAGAATAATTTTTTTAATATTTAAAGTCAGAGAACTAAGGAGTTAAATTTAAGTGAAGTTATATCGTATTTACTATACTAAGGAATTTTTGTTATTCCCTTATAATAACCTGAGAATTCACAAATTTTCTTTTTGTCCATTTTTGTAAATAATTCTTGGGTAATATTTCCATTCATAAATCTTTGTTTTTTGAGTTAATATAATTAGATTCTCATTCCTTTTTGGTAAAATTATTCTATATATTTTCATTCAAATGATTTTGAGGGAATCCTATTAATTTTATTTTATAGAATTTTGTGAAGTTTTTAATTCTTTTTCTGTTTTTGATAGTACAGTTTTGATTTTTTTTTTTTAGGAATGTAAATTTGCTTATATGTAGTCAAGAACCAGTTTGGTTTAATTTCAAGTGGAAAGTTTAAAACTGATTTGCTGTTTATAAATGTCAATTAAAGACAAAACTTGAATTTAAGTTAACATTTAATTTAAAGTTTACCTCAGAATCTTTGTAATTATTAATCATTTAGGGATTTATTTTTTAAAGTTTATAAATATTTTAAACTTTTTGTTTTTAATTCTTCATTTTTGGGTATCCATCTTTGTTTCATTTGGTTATTTCAATTCTCTGACTAAATTTTTTGAACATTAATATCATTAAGGATCCATTAAAACAATTTAAATTTGACTTATTTACAAGTATGGTGGCTGCATTTCTCATGAGTAATGGAGAAAACTTACAGTAGTCCTAAATATCAATTCAATTGGCTTATAGTAAAATACATAGGCTTCATAAAGTGCAGACTACAAGTCATCCTTCTGAACCTGTAAAACCTGCCTTTTACTTGATTGGAAATTGAGTTTTATAAGTTATGAAATAAATAAATTAAGAAATATTAAGAATTTATTAAGTGCAATAGACCCTCACTGTTGTGGGGGTTTACATTTTTTGGATTTCACCATGAACAGCAAATCTGTGATGTGCAAACTTACACTTATGCGCTTATGGGGGAAATAGGAGGTGCTACTAAAGCGTGCAGTCTACAAAGATATTTTTAGTCTACAAAAGAATTTGTGCAGACCTGACCTGACTTGAAATGAGTTGACTTTATCTTTGGGGATGAATGCGAGGTCAAGGCGGACTATAAAAGGGGGAATCATAAAGACAAATATTAGTTCATTACATTAAAACAAAAAATTTAAAGGACAATTAAAACAAAATTCATTCTATGGGATATAATAGGTACCTGGTTAGGTTAATTGAACGCCCAGTTAGGTTAACTGTATGCCCTTGAAAATTGGTTAGGTTAAGTTGTAATATTTTTGTTAGTTTTAATGAATCACAACTGAACCTAATCAATCATCAAGGGCATACAGTTGACCTAACTGGGCATTTATATCCCATACAATGAGTTTTGTTTCGTTTGTCCTCTAGATTTTTTGTTTTAATGTAGTTGAATTTTTAAAGTTGTAGACCGCATGCTATAGTGTAAATATCTTTATAGACTGCACGCAATACTAGCACCCAATAGGATTTGGTACTTCATCTAAAAACTTTTACTCTTTCTGTCATATTTTACCCTTTATATATACGAGTTTGTGCATTGTTTTTGTGGTATATACTTTACTGAAAAAGAGTAAAATAACGAATAAAAATAAAACAACACCCTTTTAATAAACTACACATACCTGTAATACTGTAAATGATGATAAACTTGATGCAAAGATGATCTACAGAAGCTAAGGCTAACAAAGACCCTAAGATCCACTCTAACGTTGTCCCGAGAGAAAGAAGAAAATAAGGGGTTAAGTGGCAAAACCTGTCATTCGTGGGTTAACATTCATTCAGAAAAAGAGAAAGACGCCATCATCATCCACGGGTCACTGCCGACAAGTCGGAAAAATAGTCGAAGAAAATAGGAAAGGGGTGAAATGAAAGATGAAAAGAAGTAAAATAAGTGCTTACAAACCATGCAAACATAGTCTTAACTCAAGAAACAATGTCATACCATGCAAACTACAGACATGCAAGTAGAGAGGATGAGAAAAGAAAAAATAAAGTAGGAAGAGTATAACAAAAAGTGGGTTAGTTTACGTTGCGAGCATATCACAAGTTGGCATCAACCGTGAACACTCAAACCTTGACTCTCACCCCCAGAGCTCCTGTTGCTAATTGTTTTATTATTTTAAACGACGCTAATATTTTTAAAATGTCTGTCTAAATGGTTTTTAAACATATGAACCCTGGTAGAGTTCATGACAGATGCGGAAAGATTCCATTTATCAATTACTTTAACCATAAAGTTTTTATCGATGTTAGTAATGAAACATCTACCACGTAATTTAAATCCATTATTACAAGTATTGCTATTATAAAAAATGTACAATTTGTCAAAATTTACGTTATTGATTTTATTAACGATTCCAAAATCTTCAATAAGCTCCCCCCTTAATCTCCTAGTCTCAAGTGAATGCAAGTCTAACACTCTAATCCTTAATCCTATCTTCGTAATACTTGTTGCGTAGTGATCGAATTAGTTTCGTGGCGCATCGCTGAACCCTTTCCAACCTATCAATATCCTAATGCAAATATGGGCATCAAAACTGAATGGCATATTCTAAATGAAGCCTGACTAGGGACTTGTAAAGGGGCAATATAATAATCTTTGATTTAAATTCGAAATTACGCGCTATGAAGCCTAACATCCCATTAGCATCACGATGAAGATGAGTTGATGGTGATTTGATGATGATGGAGGATTTTGAGGGGGTTATTGTGTTGAGGATGGAGTTGTGGTGGTGAAGACTGAAGGTTCGGGCTTCTTGAAGTCACTAGGCTCAAACCACTATTTTCTCTCTGATGCCATGATCAAAAAGTTAGTAGGGGCACATTATTTACACTTGGAAAATATTGGAGGAATTAGACCATAGTCTCACTTTGAACCCAATAACCACTCAAACAACAGTGGAAAGTAGGAAGGAATAAGGTGGTGTGTTCCCAAACTAAAGGCTAGACAGGGAACATCCTCAACCCTGGAGAGAAATAGCTTTGTTGTGAGATGGCCAAGACTGTCCAACCAGCTGCCTTAGGAACTATGGAACATGACTGATATAATGGTAGGAATCTTCAAAAGAACACGAAATGCCTGGCTTAGAACAATATCGTATGAGCTTGAAGTATTATTCAGTACCTAGATGATATGGAAAACTGATGAGTGGGTAGTTGGGAGGTAACGAAAGTGGTTCACTGAGTAGGTAGGTAGTTAATCTAACAATCATTAAATTCCTTTTATGTCAATAACTGGGTGGATGAAACCAATTGGTTGCTCACCAGAGTTATTCTCCACACTAGTATTTATATACTGTGTGGGAGGAGCGTGCTCGGTAGTGGAGATACATTACCGCTCAACCAACCGAGGAATAAACCAAGAGAACGCTGGTACGAGAAGCCCCGCGAAGAGGAGAACAAAGGGAGAACGAAAACGAAGAACGGGGCGAGAGGACGTACCAGAAAAGTGCGCTCTCGAAAACATAACCGGAGAAGGGAGACACTCCGATAACAAAAAGTAAGTGACTAATTGAGTTTTTACACCAGTAAGTTAATCTCATTAAATTAAGCTGGGTCAGACAAGTTAGGCCTACATTGTGGCCTAAGACCCAGCATCAACTCATAGCTTAACAAAGGTGAAGGTAGATTGCCCTAACCTAATTCTTGTGAGGAATCCTACTGTGGACCTCAATTTATCTGCCCGCTCTGGACCATTTCCGGAATCTCTAGGCTGACCCCTCTAGGCTAGACTTGATCTACTCTATAGTTAGACTGGAGATATAAGGGGTGGGTTAATTGTGGACCAATTCAGACAGAGCATTTTTCGCATTGGTGGTCCGTGTGTGGGGAATTTACAAACCTTAAGCTTACTTAACAAAAATTGCAGAATTAGGCTAGTCTAGCCTAAGCCTAACCTGAGCAAGCCTAATTAGGTCTACAACCTAGGGCCTAACTAGGAAACATTTACATTAAAGGAGTCTCATTCTCTTATAAGCTTAGACCTGAGTGACACACAAGTACTTGGGGGGGATTAAACCAAATTTGAACTTGACTGTTTTGTCTGTGCTCTCTCTTCTCTGGTAATTTCTTCTTGTCCTATATTTCATTACGATCCCCAGTTAAACAATTTTGACTTAGACATGGACAGTGCAGAATTGAAAAAGTTAAAAAAGAAAAGGGGGGCAAAGTTGGGAGCTGTTACAAAGGCTGTGAACACTTTTAACAATATTACACAACCAGGTAAGAAAAATATAGAGAGTGTAATTATTAAATTAGAAATTAAAAAGGAGGAAATAATAGCCATTAATGAGAGTATTTCAGAGTTAGTTGAATCCGAAATGGCTGAAGAACAATTGATAGACCTTTACGCTGATGATGATGATCAGGTAAGCTCAATTGAACAGCAAATAAGGGAACTACGGTCTCGGTTGACTGACTTAACACCAAAAAAACCTAATTCTGATTTTAATCAAAGTAGGGCTAACCTTCAACAAAATTTAAGTGGCATGCAAAATCCTGAGTCACAAGAATTGAGGGCTCAGTTACCCATTTTGCAAATACCAACATTTGAAGGGGACACGGTACAATTCCCATCTTTCATTGACAAATTTGAGAATTTAATAGGTAATAAACCTTATATTTCAACTGTTGAAAAGTTTAGTTACTTAACTAGTTCTCTTAAAGGCCCAGCCCATAACCTGATAGCCTATTTACCAGCCGTAGGGGATTCATATGAAGTAGCTATTGATCTTTTAAAACGTAATTACGTTAATAAAGATGTGATTATATATGAATTATCTCAACAAATTTTTGAATTTGCACCCATAAAAGATAACCATAGTGATATGGAAAATTTTTATACAAAATTAGAAGCTATTATAGGACAACTGGTTAGCAATGAGATAGATATTAAAACTTCATCTTGGCTTATACAAAGCATAGTACTTAGGTGCCTTCCTTCGAGGGTTAAAGATAATTTAATTCTAAAGACGGGAGAAAATTATCCTAATTTAACACAAATAAGACAACACTTCCCCAATATCCTAACTAATTACAACTTGAGAGATTTTCCAACACATAAGACCCAGACTATGGATAAACCAAAGACTGTTCCCAGAGACCAACTAGCTACAGCCAAACAGACAAAACTTGATATTGTAGAATCAAATGTGACCAACTACAAAACACGAACACCTACATTACAGAACTTTAATGTAACTGCTGCCTCAACTTACACACCATATTGCAAATTTTGTGCAAGTAATGAACACAGTAGTACTGGGTGTGACAAATATTCAGATTTTAACCAAAGGGCTAAAAGATGTGAACAGTTGAACCTGTGTAAAAAGTGTACTGGCCAGGGACATTATAAGAAAGACTGTAAATCTAGGTTAAGATTCAAGTGTAAGTTTTGTAAAAGTTTACGACATGTCTCATCAATGTGTGATTCACCAAAGTGTCCAAATAATAGTACTCAAACTCAAAAGATACCTCCCCCAAACAAAGGTAATCAAGAAAATGCCACTTTCATGGGACATTCTGCTTGTTCAAACAATGTAACAAGAAACACTGAGATTCTTTTACCAACTATTACTTTGGACTTAGTGAATAGTGAGGGTAGTACCACTCCAGTGAGATGTCTTATAGACTGTTGTTCTCAACAAACATTGTTTCAAAAAATTTAGTTAATAAATTGGGTTTGACACCAAACCTGAATGAACAAAACTTCAATATTGCGTCCTTTGTTAAGGATAACTCGGACAAAAATAGCTATAAGACAATTGACCTGGAACTACATTTAGAAAGTAAATTCAAGAAAATTGAAGCAGTTATTATTTCTAAAGTAGGACAAAACAAACTGGTTATACCCAAACTAGAACAAACCATAAATCATTTGAAAAAACACTACAAAATAGCTGATAGACATATCACTAACAACACAATAGCTAACATTGAAATGCTAATAGGGGCAGATTATATTAATCTTATTCATAAGGGCATAGTAGAGATAGGTAATGGTATAGCTATTCAGACTCCATCAGGGATAGCCCCTTTGGGTGACCTATCAGACTACAACCTAGACCTAAACCAAAACAGTGCATGACCAACAAATACTATGTGCCTCAACTCAGTCCTACATAACACCTGTAAGAATAGCAACACTTTGAATAATATTATCTCAACTGAGAACATTAATTCATCATTATCAAATGAAACTTTGGATGAGGCAATTCAAACTTTATGGTTACTAGAATCTGTGGGTATACATGACACACATCAAACTTCAGAAGATCAGTTAATGGTAGAAAGATTTGAAGACACCATTCAGTGTAAAGACAATAGTTATTTTATTGAGTTACCTTGGAAAATAAATTGTCCAACTTTAAGAGATAATCTCAAAGTAGCTAAAGGACATTTATATAAAGTAATGAAAAAACTCAAACAAGAAAATAATGTAAAAATATATAATAATGTCTTCAAAGAACAGCTACAGAAAGGCTTCATTGAAGAAGTAACAGATAACCCTTTTAAAAAAGATGGTTGTCATTATTTAACCCACAGGGGGGTTTATCGACAAGATGCCCCAACAACAAAACTTAGAGTAGTATATAATTGTAGCCTCAAAGACAGTGATAAACACAGCTTGAATGATTGCTTGATTGAGGGTCCTAATCTCATTTCTGACCTTGTGAAGATCTTACTGAGTTCAGGTTAGACAAATATGCTGTACAAAGTGACATTTCCAAAGGCATTTTTGAGAATAAATCTTAAAAATGAATATGATAAGAACCAACTTAGGTTCTTATGGTTCAAGGATCCATTTGATTTGAATAAAGGGTTCATAACCTATAGATTTAATGTTGTGTTGTTTGGAGCCAATTGCTCACCTAGCCTATTAGCATTGACAATTAGAACATCATTTAAACCAGTTTAATAACTCTCTAACATTGAACTTCCTTAAGGAACATTTTTACGTAGACAATCTAATAGGCTCAACGACAACAAAATCTGAATTATCTGAAGTCTATGAACACTCTCAAAACATTATGCAACAAGGTAACTTTGAACTTAGAGAGTGGATTTCAAATATGAGGATTTAAACAAAAAGATTTTAAAGATAATAATGGTCTTACTGAGCCATCAGACAGAGTTAAAACTTTAGGTATGAACTGGTATTTGGATGCAACTTCTAACAGTCATGATTCAATCTGTACTAAAGGTTTTAAACTTGATGAGGAAGCAAATACTAAAAGACAAATATTATCAGAGGCTTCCAAAATTTTTGATCCTATGGGTCTATTCCTGCCTTCAACAATAAAATCAAAGATTCTCCTCCAAGAAATTTGGAGGACAAATGTTGGGTGGGATGATCCAATAACAAATGAAAATCAAAAATCTTGGAAGAAGTTAGCTACTGATTTAACAAAAGTGCAGAACATTAAAATTCAAAGGTGCTGTGGGTTTAGGGATAAGCCCCAGAGGCTTCATGTGTTTGCTGATGCAAGCACACAAGCTTATGGGTGCTGTGCGTATCTTGTAAGCCCTACAGAAAGTCATCTAATTTATGCAAAAGGGAAAGTTGCACCTCTCAAACCTACCCGAACCATACCTCAATTGGAACTATTGGCTGCTACATTAGCCATTAAAACCATTTCATTGCTTAAGGATGCTTACTATGATGTGTTCATAACTAATATCCACGTCTGGCTTGACAGTCAGATTTGTCTTGCCTGGATACGGAATGATAGCATTAATAGTAAGAATATCTTTGTAAGAAATAGGCTAAAAGAAATAGCTGACGCTAATGAAAGCCTACAAGTAAACTTTCACTATGTTCCAACTAAACAGAATCCAGCAGACTTTCTGACCAGAGGTTTATCCTACAAGTTGTTGAAGTCAAACAAAACTTGGTTTATGGGACCTAAGTGGCTCTGTAATACAGACCAATGGCCTGTGGAACAAGTTAACTTGACATTAAATTTAATCTTTTCAAATGAAAAGGTTGAACCAATCACTAATTATGAAAAGTATTCTGATTTCAACAAACTTGTCAGGGTGACAGCCTACTGTTTGAGGTTTGCTCACAACTGTTTAGCTACAATTAACAAACAGCTAAATAAAAACAATCATAATTATACAGAAGTTGCAACCCAATACTGGATAGGCCAAGCCCAACAAAAAGAGTACAATAAAGAGTTAGAATTCTTAACTAAATGGGAAACAAACAAAAGAACCTGTACCATCAGTAGTTGTGGATCTAAACTTGTTCAGAGATGAGGAAGGCCTTCTAAGGTGTAAAGGGAGATTAGACAAATCAAAACTGTCATACAAAAGCAAAAATCCAATCCTTTTACCTAGATTTAGCTATTTGACAACATTAATCATCAGAAAAATACACAATGATGTATATCATATGGGGGTACCACAGACACTAACTACATTAAGAAAAACTTATTGGATACCCAAGGGAAGGATCACTGTTAAAAAGTCCTGAGTGAGTGTGTCACATGTAGGCGTATTCATGCTAGGCCCTATAGGAAACCAAATCCTCCTGCTTTGCCAGAGGAGAGAGTTACTCTCAACAGACCCTTTGAGACTGTAGGCATTGACTATACAGGAGCATTGACTGTAGGGGTGGGTGACACTGAACAAAAAATGTACATTGTACTGTTTACATGTGCAGCCTCACGAGCTGTTTATTTGGATGTTGTGGAGGACCTAACAGCAGAATCTTTTGTTGCTGTCTTTAAGAGATTCTGTGCACGACATTCAGTACCCAAGACAGTTTGGACTGACAATGCTACATATTTCAAAGCTGGTGAACAAGTCATCCACGACTTGTTAAGCAATGAAATCACACAATTATTATACAAAATCAAAACATAAAGTGGAAGTATATTCCAGTTGCCTCTCCTTGGTATGGTTCTATCTGGGAGAGGAATATACAAACAGTAAAGAATTGCTTGAAGAAAGCAATTGGCAAAAAACAGATACACTTATTTGGGTTACTCACTCTCCTGGCTGAGATTGAGAACATCATTAACAATAGGCCACTCACTTATGTGAGTGACAACATTAATGACCCAGAACCATTAACTCCAAATCATTTGATTCGGGGAGAACAAGTTAGTCTCCTGCCGGACTACAATATAGACTCTTCAGAAGACCCAAACTGGACTCAACGACATGATGAGCTCCAGACTAAGTTACAACATTTAACTAGAGTTAAAGCTCATTTCATTAAACAGTGGAAAAATGAGTACTTGATGGGTCTAAGGAGAGACATAAACAAATGACTAAGAGGATTGGTCTGACACAATTAAGGTAGGGGACCTTGTTCTCATACATGACAGTACTCCAAGACAAAACTGGCCTCTGGCTAGAGTTTCAGAACTCAGACCAGGGGCAGATGGGGTAACAAGAGTGGTCAAATTAAGGACTTCAACGGGTGACACAACAAGAGACATTTCTCTTTTGTACCCTTTAGAGTCTGGACCCAAAACAATGGACTTTGGAGAACCTTCTCCACTGACAGTAACAACTGGAGACACTGAACTTCCAGTAACTATTCCTTTGACAGTAGGAGTGGTAACGCATCCTACTACAACATTGACAGACACAAGACCTCAGCGACAAACAGCATTAAAAGCGCGACTATTTTTACAACAAAAAATAGATGCTGGGGAATTGTAATTTTATCTTCTAACTTTCATTTTTCTTTTCTTATGGTAAAGACCATAGACAGTTTCATCCTATGGATGTATATTTTATCTTCTAATTAAATGCTACACCTTCTCCATGAGAAGTGAGGATAGGCACTGTTAATCAGATTAACAGGCATTTACAGTTAAATAGTTAGCTAGTCTACACTCAGACAAAAATTGGTGACAATGACACCAAAATTTTTATCTCCCGGGGCCCCCAGTATATGGAAAACTGATGAGTGGGTAGTTGGGAGGTAACGAAAGTGGTTCACTGAGTAGGTAGGTAGTTAATCTAACAATCATTAAATTCCTTTTATGTCAATAACTGGGTGGATGAAACCAATTGGTTGCTCACCAGAGTTATTCTCCACACTAGTATTTATATACTGTGTGGGAGGAGCGTGCTCGGTAGTGGAGATACATTACCGCTCAACCAACCGAGGAATAAACCAAGAGAACGCTGGTACGAGAAGCCCCGCGAAGAGGAGAACAAAGGGAGAACGAAAACGAAGAACGGGGCGAGAGGACGTACCAGAAAAGTGCGCTCTCGAAAACATAACCGGAGAAGGGAGACACTCCGATAACAAAAAGTAAGTGACTAATTGAGTTTTTACACCAGTAAGTTAATCTCATTAAATTAAGCTGGTCAGACAAGTTAGGCCTACATTGTGGCCTAAGACCCAGCATCAACTCATAGCTTAACAAAGGTGAAGGTAGATTGCCCTAACCTAATTCTTGTGAGGAATCCTACTGTGGACCTCAATTTATCTGCCCGCTCTGGACCATTTCCGGAATCTCTAGGCTGACCCCTCTAGGCTAGACTTGATCTACTCTATAGTTAGACTGGAGATATAAGGGGTGGGTTAATTGTGGACCAATTCAGACAGAGCATTTTTCGCAGATGAGATGTAGAAAACTTCTGGAAAGGAATTTATGAAAATGAGATTCGGCATAATGACAAAATCATTGAGATATGAAATAAAGAGTAATGGATCCAAAACTGATCCCTGGCCTGTGGTACCCCACTTTTCACTTTCTGCCACCCAGATTCATGACCATTTAGAATTGTTCTCTGTCTTCTAACCATTTTTCTACCCAATTTAAAACGAACCCTAATATACCATGAGCTCTTAATTTATATAGAAGTATCCTATGTGGAACCTTGTCAAATGCTTTACTAAAATCCAAATAAATAACCTCCTACATTTCCATTATCTACCTGATCAGTTACAAATTCTAAAAAATCTAAGAGATTAGATAAACAAGACCTTCCTGATCTAAATCCATGTTGTGAACTTTAAATAAGATTAAAGTTCTCCAAATAATCTTGAATAATATTCTTTTTAATTCTTTCTAGTACGGTATTTTTCCTACCAACAGAGATGGGCAGTATCTTGTATCTTAAGATACAAGATACGTATCTTAGATACTTTATTTTTGGAGGATCTTGAGAAGTATCTAAGATACATTTTGGCATGTAGCTTGTATCCCGGGATACACTTTCAAAGATACTTTCATAAGATACTTTTTAAATAGAGACGCTAATAACTATTCATGAAATATGATCATATCTGACGCACGTTGAAGCAGGCCGGCGATTGCTGTTACCTGTTTGTACATGAATACTACCGTTGCGCTGCGCGCTCAGTCTCGGCACAGACGTACTCAGGTTTCATGTTGTATCCCGCGGTTTTAACATGATTAAAAATCGGGAATTATACATATATTTGCTTATTCCTGCAAATATATTTGTTATGAGGAAAACTTTATTTTTTCTTCGTGAGTAGGTAACTGAGCATACCTGTATTAACAATTTATTTGAAATACATAAATTGAAAAAGTGTGGTTTATTTTATTTTTCCATACCTAAAAATTTTCAGGATTATTTATACATATTTACTTTGTGCTTTCCTTTTAGTTATATCACTATATGAATACTGAGATATGAAGTACCATTGATTTGGCATTTATTTATATCCAGAAAATATAATAAACAATTGAATGAGACAACTCGTGCGCTCATGGCTCAACAGGTGAAACAACTCAAATAATTATTCTTTCAAAAGTATCTTGTATCTTAAAAATGTATCTTGTATCTGTATCTTGAAGATACAGTTTTTTCGAGTATCTTGTATCTGTATCTCAGATACATTTTTGTTGGGTATATTGTATCTGTATCTCAGATACAATTTCCAAGTATCTTGCCCATCTCTGCCTACCAATGATGTTAAACTAACAGGCCTATAATTTCCAACCTCCTCCTTACTACCCTTTTTGTAAATGTGTACTACATTAGCCTTTTTCCATTCATCTGGTACTTCCGCATAATTAATTGACCTAGCAAACAAAATAGTGCCTCGGATAAGCTTTCTTCCCCTTCTCTGAGAATCCTAGCAAATATATCATCAGGTCCAGCAGCCTTATTTGACTTTAATGTATGAATCACTTGCCTAAAATCACTCTTCCTCATATGAATATGATCAAGAATGTCTGAATGTAAAGGATTAAAATCAAAGTTATTTAAATTTTCTTCAGTAAAAACAGAGCTAAAATAATAATTAAAAATACCACCAATATCCTGATCTTTATCAAACATACTATTATCAATTTATCATGTTCTATTGGGCCATTCCTATCATGCTTTTATACATAACTTTTGGTTGAAAAAGCTACACTCCTTAAAAGAAAAGTTAACCCACTGATATGGGTTTTTACTTCCAAAATCACTAGACTCACTACCCCAACAAATACAGACCTGCGAACAATTTATAAGGTTTTAACTGGGGTAGTGACAGAAAAGATAATCAACAGGTGTCCAGAGGAACTCAAAGGAATTTAAGTATGGCCAGGGTAGAGTATAAAAGGCTTATGACATTGTACCCTATTCATCAGTGAAGGAAACTCTGAGGATGAATAAGGTACACCCAGCCATAAGAAAAATGCTGAAGCAATAAGTAAATTGAGAACCAGTCTGCTACTCAATCACAAGAGAGAGCAGAAGAATGTTCCTTTTGACGCTATGTTTGACCGGAGTAGAACGATTTTTTTTATAAGTGTAAAACACGGTTGACATAATTCCTTTGCCTTTTCAGGTCATTTTGTCCCCAGGTTATAATCTGAATCATTCATTGTGGTGTTATTTCATTCATGTTTGTGTTGTGTTATTAAGCTTGCGTCGCGCCTACGAGTCTATATAAGGTATAGTAGCAATTACTTAGCTAGTAGTACTTATTTACTTATAATTATATGTTGTTCAACATTGCCTTGTTATGGCCGCTTTTGTATTTCTATTGCCTTACATGTAATTTTAATTACACTTATCTGCTATGTTATACGTACCTTAATTTTGAATTATGCGCACTTGTTGCCTAATATTAACTTGCTTAATACTGTACTTTAACGCAAAAATGTAAGTATTGTTATGTCTATTTGTATTAATTATCTATTATTATATTTCTTATTGTATTTTCAGTGTTCAGTTGTTAGTGAAATAAAACCTGAATTGAGTCTCTCCTTTTCCGACATTACAATTTATTTCACTAACTTGAGACGCTGTGATGGAGTGTGGACTTCGCTCCGAGCGGCTCGATGTACTCCCGATTTCACCGGAGCGCCGGGTGTGTTTAAGCATTATGGGCTGTTCTTTTTCACACGATATAAGAGCACGGTTGAAGGTAACGACGACGCATACATTGGCCTGCTAGCCAAAGCCGTATCACCGGGGAATTTTGAGCTGATAGCGGATTGCAATGCATACGACGACGCTTTGGGTGCTCTGAAGTCGGCATTCATCCAACCCGCGAATGAAGTTGTTCCACAACACCGTCTTCCTACTCGAAAACAAACTTCTAGTGAAACAATCGACGAATATTTGCGCGCTCTTCACAAGCTTAGCAGGAGCGGATCCAGGAATTTAAGCAAAGGGGGGTCCAGTCTTGGTGGGGCTCGTTACTGATATGTCCTCTGCCGAAGGCCGAGGACGGGCGAGCGAAGCAAGCGCCAGGGGGGGGGGGGCCGAGGGGGGGTGTCTCCCCCTCGGTAGGAAATTTTAATATTTGAAGATAGCTTTAGATGGATTTGAAGTATATTCCCGTTATCAAAATCCTGCTTGTTCACACACCCAGGCCAGGTCTGAAATGTCTCGGGATCGGACATAAACTTTTTTCTTTATTCTTTTCAAGGAAATTAATTTTGTGGCAACCGGGATACATGTACCTTAAGCCATTTTAAGTCTTCAGGTCTTATTTTTCATATATAGGAGCAAACAAACGCAATCGAAAAATCGTTGGTCACCGTGAGCAGGGGGGGTCCGGACCCCCTCGACCCCCCCCCTGGATCCGCGCCTGCTTAGCATCGATTGCAATTTCCAAAGAGTATCCGCAGAAACTTATCGTGACGAATGCATATGAGACGCTTTCATCTCTGGTCTGGCTTCTCAGCGGATACGCACCCTGTTCCTTGAAAACAAAAGGCTCAACCTCTCTGCTGCCGCAGACCAGGCTCGCCCGTTGGAAATTGCTATGAAGGATTCGCAGTCGTATGATTTCTGTGTTGTTGATCCACGCCCTGTCGCCGCCATTGAACGCAACCCCGACACCTCCCCTCTATCCAGCTTCCCTGAACAAGATTCGTCTGAGACAATCTGAAACCTTGCAAGGTGAAACATGCGCTGCTGCCGGACGTCCGAACTTGTGTTTCTTCTGTGGAAACAATCGTTACTTGCGGTCGCGATGTCCAGCTAGGAACGTTACCTGTCTTAAATGCAAAAAAAGGAACATTTCGAGAAGGTGTGCAAATCTACTAAGAATTCATCGGTAGCTGCTTCTATTTCTACCGCAACGCTCGCATGCGTTCCGTCCGCCTTGAAGGAGTCTGTAGTCCGTGTTCTTTTGAACGGGACTCAAGCCAGGGCGCCTCTTGACACTGGGAGCTCTGACAATTTTGTTTCGGAAGCTATTGCTCACTCTTCAATTACCCATTTCTCCATATTTAAGCACTATTTCTATGGCTTCCTCGAACTTCAAATCTTCGATTACTGGATTTTGTGAGGTTGATTTGGTGATTCAGGAATGTCATTACCCTGGAGTTCGTCTGTTTGTCTTGCCTGAGCTGTGCACTGATGTTATCCTCGGTATCCCCTTCCTCAAGAAACACTCGGGAGTGAAAGTAGCTTATGGTGGGCCACAGCCTCATCTCGACGTATGTTCCTTAACATCGCTCACCATTGCTCCTCCTAGAGTCTTCAAATTTATCACCAGACTGTCATCCGAGTGCTACTAAGTCACAGAAATTCAAGGCTTCAGATGTTGAGTTCATCCGCTCCGAAGTGGACCGCATGCTTTCTGAAGATATAATCGAACCGAGTTAGTCTCCATGGAGGGCCCAGGTGGTCGTTGTACAGTAAATCACCAAACGAAGCGGCGCTTGATGGTGGACTACTCTGAAACCATTAATAAATTTACGTATCTTGATGCATATCCTCTACCCAACATTGAGGAACTCGTCAATAAAGTAGCGAATTACAAGATATTCAGTACCATAGATTTAAAAAATGCATACCACCTTGTCCCACTCCATGAGGATGACCGTGCTTACACCACTTTTGAGGTGACGTGTGTGTATATATATATATGTATATAGTCTAAAAGTCACTAAAGGGGAAATATCACTAAATCTAAGCTGAATGGCAAGAGCAAGTCATAAACGAACCAACGCGGCTGTTCGTATTGTTTTGGGCTAGCCTAGAGATGTTTTTTCCTATCTGACCTAATCGTTGGTGCTGAGTGTAATTAGGTGGTGTTTCTAAGGTGACAAATGGGGTAGAAAGTTGTCCGTACTTAAGTATAGTTAGGGGTAATGTCTATAGCTTCTAAATTGGTGTAAGAGAGTTAGGTAGGCTGTTTGTGGGACACAGGAATCTAATGGTAGGCTCCCAAAGGAATATCTAATTCAACGCACCGGTAAGTGCTTTTGATTGTTTGCTAGAACCTAAGTAACCTAACTGGGGTGTCTACCCCACGCTATCACATTTGGCGACGAGGATGGGATTCAATTAAGCTCATGGGATTCGATTAAGCTCATGGGATTGAATTTGGCTCATTTGATTAAATTTTGTTCATTGGGTTAAATTTGGCTCATTGGTTTAATTTGGCTTATTGGGTTCAAGTGGTTGTTTGGAAAATTGGATGTAGCCTAGTGGGTCGTCCGATTTGGTTTGTTTGTGTGGGTAAGTTACCGTACTATAGCGTAGGTCCCGCCGGCCTAACTCTAAAACTAATTCCTACTCAGCCCTAACTCTAATACAATTCACGATTCAGCCCTAACTGGGGAGTAACTAGATCAAATTTAAACCTAATCTAACCTACTTCACGTGATTTGGCCTAATTCGGTTTTGCTCTAGCATGTCGGTGATTGGCCATATAAGCCCCTACGAAGACTCTGGGGAGGACTTCGAAGCTTATGCCACTAGGGTGAGGTTGTTTTTCGAGGCAAATTCCATCCCTGATGCTAAGAAAGTACCTACCTTTTTAACTATAATAGGCCCTAAAACGTTTGGGTTTAGTTATGGACCTAGTTTCTCCTAAAGCACCTGAAACCTGCACCTATAATGAATTGGTACAGGCCCTAAGGCCCCTATGGAAAACTGATGAGTGGGTAGTTGGGAGGTAACGAAAATGGTTCACTGAGTAGGTAGGTAGTTAATCTAACAATTATTAAATTCCTTTTATGTCAATAACTGGGTGGAAGAAACCAATTGGTTGCTCACCAGAGTTATTCTCCACACTAGTATTTATATACTGTGTGGGAGGAGCGTGCTCGGTAATGGAGATACATTAACGCTCAACCAACCGAGGAATAAACCAAGACAACGCTGGTACAAGAAGCCCCGCGAAGAGGAGAACAAAGGGAGTACGAAAACGAAGAACGGGGCGAGAGGACGTACCAGCAAAGTACGCTCTCGACAATGACACAACCGGAGAAGGGAGAGACTCCAATAACTGAAAGTAAGTGACTAATTGAGTTTTTACACCAGAAAGTTAATCAAATTAAATTAAGCTGGGTCAGACAAGTTAGGCCTACATTGTGGCCTAAGACCCAGCATCAACTCATAGCTTAACAAAGGTGAAGGTAGATTGCCCTAACCTAATCTTGTGAGGAATCCTACTGTGGACCTCAATTTATCTGCCCGCTCTGGACCATTTCCGGAATCTCTAGGCTGACCCCTCTAGGCTAGACTTAATCTACTCTATAGTTAGACTGGAGATATAAGGGGTGGGTTAATTGTGGACCAATTCATACAGAGCATTTTTCGCATTGGTGGTCCGTGTGTGGGGAATTTACAAACCTTAACCTTACTTAACAAAAATTGAAGAATTAGGCTAAATGGCCTAGCCTAAGCCTAAGCCTAAGCTAATCAAGCCTAATTAGGTCTACAACCTAGGGCCTAACTAGGAAACATTTACATTTAAGGAGTCTCATTCTCTTATAAGCTTAGACCTGAGTGACATAAGTACTTGGGGGGATTAAACCAAATTTAAACTCGACTGTTTTGTCTGTGCTCTCTCTTCTCTGGTAATTTCTTCTTGTCCTCTATTTCATTACGATCCCCAGTTAAACAATTTTGACTTAGACATGGACAGTGCAGAATTGAAAAAGTTAAAAAAGAAAAGGGGGGCAAAGTTGGGAGCTGTTACAAAGGCTGTGAACACTTTTAACAATATTACACAACCAGGTAAGGAAAATATAGAGAGTGTAATTATTAAATTGGAAATTAAAAAGAAGGAAATAATAGCCATTAATGAGAGTATTTCAGAGTTAGTTGAATCCGAAATGGCTGAAGAACAATTGATAGACCTTTACGCTGATGATGATGATCAGGTAAGCTCAATTGAACAGCAAATAAGGAGACTACGGTCTCGTTTGACTGACTTAACACCAAAAAAACCTAATTCTGATTTTAATCAAAGTAGGGCTAACCTTCAACAAAATTTAAGTGGCATGCTAAACCCTGAGTCACAAGAATTGAGGGCTCAGTTACCCATTTTGCTAGTACCAACATTTGAAGGGGACACGGTACAATTCCCATCTTTCATTGACAAATTTGAGAATTTAATAGGTAATAAACCTTATATTTCAACTGTTGAAAAGTTTAGTTACTTAACTAGTTCCCTTAAAGGCCCAGCCTATAACCTAATAGCCTATTTACCAGCCGTAGGGGATTCATATGAAGTAGCTATTGATCTTTTAAAACGTAATTACATTAATAAAGATTTGATTGTATATGAATTATCTCAACAAATTTTTGAATTTGCACCCATAAAAGATAACCATAGTGATATGGAAATTTTTTATACAAAATTAGAAGCTATTATAGGACAACTGGTTAGCAATGAGATAGATATTAAAACTTCATCTTGGCTTATACAAAGCATAGTACTTAGGTGCCTTCCTTCGAGGGTTAAAGATATTTTAATTCTAAAGACGGGAGAAAATTATCCTAATTTAGAACAAATAAGAAAACACTTCCCCAATATCCTAATTAATTACAAATTGAGAGATTTTCCAACACATAAGACCCAGACTATGGATAAACCAAAGACTGTTCCCAGAGACCAACTAGCTACAGCCAAACAGACAAAACTTGATACTGGAGAATCAAATGTGACCAACTATAATACACGAACACCTACATTACAGAACTTTAATGTAACTGCTGCCTCAACTTACACACCACATTGCAAATTTTGTGCAAGTAATGAACACAGTAGTACTGGGTGTGACAAATATTCAGACTTTAACCAAAGGGCTAAAAGATGTGAACAGTTGAACCTGTGTAAAAAGTGTACTGGCCAGGGACATTATAAGAAAGACTGTAAATCTAGGTTAAGATTCAAGTGTAAGTTTTGTAAAAGTTTACGACATGTCTCATCAATGTGTGATTCACCAAAGTGTCCAAACAATAATACTCAAACTCAAAAGATACCTCCCCCAAACAAAGGTAATCAAGAAAATGCCACTTTCATGGGACATTCTGCTTGTTCAAACAATGTAACAAGAAACACTGAGATTCTTTTACCAACTATTACTTTGGACTTAGTGAATAGTGAGGGTAGTACCACTCCAGTGAGATGTCTTATAGACTGTTGTTCTCAACAAACATTTGTTTCAAAAAATGTAGTTAATAAATTGGGTTTGACACCAAACCCGAATTAACAAAACCTCAATATTGCATCCTTTGTTAAGGATAACTCGGACAAAAATAGCTCTAAGACAATTGACCTGGAACTACATTTAGAAAGTAAATTCAAGAAAATTGAAGCAGTTATTATTTCTAAAGTAGGACAAAACAAACTGGTTATACCCAAACTAGAACAAACCATAAATCATTTGGGAAAACACTACAAAATAGCTGATAGACATATCACTAACAACACAGTAGCTAACATTGAAATGCTAATAGGGGCAGATTATATTAATCTTATTCATAAGGGCATAGTAGAGATAGGTAATGGTATAGCTATTCAGACTCCATCAGGGATAGCCCCTTTGGGTGACCTATCAGAATACAACCTAGACCTAAACCCAAACAGTGCATGACCAACAAATACTATGTGCCTCAACTCAGTCCTACATAACACCTGTAAGAATAGCAACACTTTGAATAATATTATCTCAACTGAGAACATTAATTCATCATTATCAAATGAAACTTTGGATGAGGCAATTCAAACTTTATGGTTGCTAGAATCTGTGGGTATACATGACACAAATCAAACTTCAGAAGATCAGTTAATGGTAGAAAGATTTGAAGACACCATTCAGTGCAAAGACAATAGTTATTTTATTGAGTTACCTTGGAAAATAAATTGTCCAACTTTAAGAGACAATCTCAAAGTAGCTAAAGGACATTTATATAAAGTAATGAAAAAACTCAAACAAGATAATAATGTAAAAATATATAATAATGTCTTCAAAGAACAGCTACAGAAAGGCTTCATTGAAGAAGTAACAAATAACCCTTTTAAAAAAGATGGTTGTCATTATTTACCTATAGATTTAATGTTGTGTTGTTTGGAGCCAATTGCTCACCTAGCCTATTAGCATTGACAATTAGACATCATTTAAACCAGTTTAATAACTCTTTAACATTGAACTTCCTTAAGGAACATTTTTACGTAGACAATCTAATAGGCTCAACGACAACAAAATCTGAATTATCTGAAGTCTATGAACACTCTCAAAACATTATGCAACAAGGTAACTTTGAACTTAGAGAGTGGATTTCAAATGATGAGGATTTAAACAAAAAGATTTTAAAGGATAATAATGGTCTTACTGAGCCATCAGACAGAGTTAAAACTTTAGGTATGAACTGGTATTTGGATGCAACTTCTAACAGTCATGATTCAATCTGTACTAAAGGTTTTAAACTTGATGAGGAAGCAAATACTAAAAGACAAATATTATCAGAGGCTTCCAAAATTTTTGATCCTATGGGTCTATTCCTGCCTTCAACAATAAAATCAAAGATTCTCCTCCAAGAAATTTGGAGGACAAATGTTGGGTGGGATGATCCAATAACAAATGAAAATCAAAAATCTTGGAAGAAGTTAGCTACTGATTTAACAAAAGTGCAGAACATTAAAATTCAAAGGTGCTGTGGGTTTAGGGATAAGCCCCAGAGACTTCATGTGTTTGCTGATGCAAGCACACAAGCTTATGGGTGCTGTGCGTATCTTGTAAGCCCTACAGAAAGTCATCTAATTTATGCAAAAGGGAAAGTTGCACCTCTCAAACCTACCCGAACCATACCTCAATTGGAACTATTGGCTGCTACATTAGCCATTAAAACCATTTCATTGCTTAAGGATGCTTACTATGATGTGTTCATAACTCAGATCCACCTCTGGCTTGACAGTCAGATTTGTCTTGCCTGGATACGGAATGATAGCATTAATAGTAAGAATATCTTTGTAAGAAATAGGCTAAAAGAAATAGCTGACGCTAATGAAAGCCTACAAGTAAACTTTCACTATGTTCCAACTAAACAGAATCCAGCAGACTTTCTGACCAGAGGTTTATCCTACAAGTTGTTGAAGTCAAACAAAACTTGGTTTATGGGACCTAAGTGGCTCTGTAATACAGACCAATGGCCTGTGGAACAAGTTAACTTGACATTAAATTTAATCTTTTCAAATGAAAAGGTTGAACCAATCACTAATTGTGAACAGTATTCTGATTTCAACAAACTTGTCAGGGTGACGCCTACTGTTTGAGGTTTGCTCACAACTGTTTAGCTACAATTAACAAACAGCTAAATAAAAATAATCATAATTATACAGAAGTTGCAACCCAATACTGGATAGGCCAAGCACAACAAAAAGAGTACAATAAAGAGTTAGAATTCTTAACTAATGGGAAACAAACAAAAGAACCTGTACCATCAGTAGTTGTGGATCTAAACTTGTTCAGAGATGAGGAAGGCCTTCTAAGGTGTAAAGGGAGATTAGACAAATCAAAACTGTCATACAAAAGCAAAAATCCAATCCTTTTACCTAGATTTAGCTATTTGACAACATTAATCATCAGAAAAACACACAATGATGTATATCATATGGGGGTACCACAGACACTAACTACATTAAGAAAAACTTATTGGATACCCAAGGGAAGGATCACTGTTAAAACAGTCCTGAGTGAGTGTGTCACATGTAGGCGTATTCATGCTAGGCCCTATAGGAAGCCAAATCCTCCTGCTTTGCCAGAGGAGAGAGTTACTCTCAACAGACCCTTTGAGACTGTAGGCATTGACTATACAGGAGCATTGACTGTAGGGGTGGGTGACACTGAACAAAAAATGTACATTGTACTGTTTACATGTGCTGCCTCACGAGCTGTTTATTTGGATGTTGTGGAGGACCTTACAGCAGAATCTTTTGTTGCTGTCTTTAAGAGATTCTGTGCACGACATTCAGTACCAAAGACAGTTTGGACTGACAATGCTACATATTTCAAAGCTGGTGAACAAGTCATCCACGACTTGTTAAGCAATGAAATCACACAATTATATAGACAAAATTCAACATAAAGTGGAAGTATATTCCGGTTGCCTCTCCTTGGTATGGTTCTATCTGGGAGAGGAATATACAAACAGTAAAGAATTGCTTGAAGAAAGCAATTGGCAAAAAACAGATACACTTATTTGGGTTACTCACTCTCCTGGCTGAGATTGAGAACATCATTAACAATAGACCACTCACTTATGTGAGTGACAACATTAATGACCCGGAACCATTAAAGCCAAATCATTTGATTCGGGGAGAACAAGTTAGTCTCCTGCCGGACTACAATATAGACTCTTCAGAAGACCCAAACTGGACTCAACGACATGATGAGCTCCAGACTAAGTTACAACATTTAACTAGAGTTAAAGCTCATTTCATTAAACAGTGGAAAACTGAGTACTTGATGGGTCTAAGGGAGAGACATAAACAAATGACTAAGAAGGATTGGTCTGACACAATTAAGATAGGGGACCTTGTTCTCATACATGACAGTACTCCAAGACAAAACTGGCCTCTGGCTAGAGTTTCAGAACTCAGACCAGGGCAGACGGGGTAACAAGAGTGGTCAAATTAAGGACTTCAACGGGTGACACAACAAGAGACATTTCTCTTTTGTACCCTTTAGAGTCTGGACCCAAAACAATGGACTTTGGAGAACCTTCTCCACTGACAGTAACAACTGGAGACACTGAACTTCCAGTAACTATTCCTTTGACAGTAGGAGTGGTAACGCATCCTACTACAACATTGACAGACACAAGACCTCAGCGACAAACAGCATTAAAGGCGCGACTATTTTTACAACAAAAAATAGATGCTGGGGAATTGTAATTTTATCTTCTAACTTTCATTTTTTCTTTTCTTATGGTAAAGACCATAGACAGTTTCATCCTATGGATGTATATTTTCTCTTCTAATTAAATGCTACACCTTCTCCATGAGAAGGTGAGGATAGGCACTGTTAATCAGATTAACAGGCATTTACAGTTAAATAGTTAGCTAGTCTACACTCAGACAAAAAATTGGTGACAATGACACCAAAATTTTTATCTCCCGGGGCCCCCAGTATATGGAAAACTGATGAGTGGGTAGTTGGGAGGTAACGAAAATGGTTCACTGAGTAGGTAGGTAGTTAATCTAACAATTATTAAATTCCTTTTATGTCAATAACTGGGTGGAAGAAACCAATTGGTTGCTCACCAGAGTTATTCTCCACACTAGTATTTATATACTGTGTGGGAGGAGCGTGCTCGGTAATGGAGATACATTACCGCTCAACCAACCGAGGAATAAACCAAGACAACGCTGGTACAAGAAGCCCCGCGAAGAGGAGAACAAAGGGAGTACGAAAACGAAGAACGGGGCGAGAGGACGTACCAGCAAAGTACGCTCTCGACAATGACACAACCGGAGAAGGGAGAGACTCCAATAACTGAAAGTAAGTGACTAATTGAGTTTTTACACCAGAAAGTTAATCAAATTAAATTAAGCTGGGTCAGACAAGTTAGGCCTACATTGTGGCCTAAGACCCAGCATCAACTCATAGCTTAACAAAGGTGAAGGTAGATTGCCCTAACCTAATCTTGTGAGGAATCCTACTGTGGACCTCAATTTATCTGCCCGCTCTGGACCATTTCCGGA
This sequence comes from Bathynomus jamesi, assembly GCA_023014485.1. NCBI lineage: Eukaryota > Metazoa > Arthropoda > Malacostraca > Isopoda > Cirolanidae > Bathynomus > Bathynomus jamesi. Next base: position 66,335 of record JAJOZX010002062.1, on the reverse strand, counting down.
ATCTCTAGGCTGACCCCTCTAGGCTAGACTTGATCTACTCTATAGTTAGACTGGAGATATAAGGGGTGGGTTAATTGTGGACCAATTCATACAGAGCATTTTTCGCAGCCCCTAACCGATCACTACAAACCCCGAGTAGTTCTCATCTATGAACGTTTCAAATTTTATTCAAGACATCAGACGGGAAATGAAAGCATTGCAGAGTTTGTTGCAGGAATAAAAAGCCATAGCCGTACGTGTAAATTTGGGGACAAATTAGATGAAATGCTAAGAGATAGGTTTGTAATGGGTCTCAAAGAGGAGTCTACCCAGAGAGCCCTATTAGCCATACAGGACCTAACTTTTAGTCAGGCTGTAGAAATAGCTACGGCTAGAGAAGCAGCTGCTAAAGATGTTAGAGCTTTTGGAAATCACAGTAGTAAAGCCCAACACGTAAATAGCTTTAAATCTTCTAGGCCTGGCAGACCTAATGAGCCTACTAGACAGGCAAATAAAAGGTATGAGGCGAATACGACTAAGCCTACTAATTCTACTAAGCCTTCCAAGCCATGTACAGGGTGTGGAAAACACCATTGGAAGAAGGACTGCCCTTTTAAAGAAGCAGTTTGCCGAAACTGTAGTAAAATAGGCCACATAGCTAAAGTGTGTTTTTCAAAGAAAACGAAGGGTGAAAATTCTAATTTTAACATTTCTAGTGTAAATCCTCAAAGGGGAAATACTTCGAACATTGGAGTGGAGTACCTATTTTATGAGCAGCAAAGTGGGAAAAATACAGGCCCATATATTGTAGAGGTAGGCCTAAATGGAATTACAGTTCCTCTAGAACTAGATACAGGTGCTGCCCGAACTGTCATGTCCAAAACAGTTTTTAATAAAATTTTCAAAAACACCTAAACTACATGCATCTAAAACGATTTTGAAGAAATGTGGGGACAAACAAATACCTATTTGTGGAGAAGCATCCGTCACAGTTACACTCAACCAGAAAACTTTGTCTCATCCCTTAACCCTTTTAGTGGTGGATGAGCAAGGGCCTACTCTACTAGGCCGTGATTGGATTGACGCTTTGAAAATGCCAATTGACAAAATCTTGCTAAAGAGTCAGGCAGATGTGCATACTCTCTCATATCCGTCTGACATAGACTCATTGTTCAGGGAGTTTTCTTCTGTTTTTGGGCCTGAAGTAGGCAACCTAAAAGGCCATCAGGTCTGCATAGAAGTAGATCCTAATGTAACTCCGAAATTTTGTAAGGCTCGTTCAATTGCGCATGCACTGCGGGAGAAGGTAGATTTAGAAATTGACAGGCTGCTAAAAAATAAAATTATTGAACCAGTTACACACGCTAAGTGGGCTGCCCAAGTAGTTCCTGTACTAAAACCGGACAAGTCCGTGCGGTTATGTGGGCGTTACCGTTTAACAGCAAATAGAGCCGTCCTTCTAGATTGCTATCCTATACCCAAGCCTGATGAATTATTTAGCTCTCTTGCTGGGGGTAAATATTTCACAAAACTCGATATGTCCCAAGCCTATGCTCAACTAAGTTTAGATGAAAACTCTAAAGAATTAACTATCATAAATACGCACCGAGGCCTATATAAGTACAATAGGCTATGCTATGGAATAGCATCGGCTCCGGTATTTTTCAGAGGACAATGGACCAAGTTCTAGGTCACATTCCAGGGGTACTTTGCTTTCTAGATGATGTCCTCATTTCAGGTTCGTCTAAAAAAGAACACCTAACTAGATTAACCACGGTTCTAAAAAGACTCCGGGATGCCGGACTTAAGCTAAAGAGAGAAAAGTGTTCATGGGTCACTAACGAGGTTTCATATTTAGGGTTCCGCATAGATGCCTCAGGCATTCATCCAACGGTGGATAAACTAGAAGCAATAGAAAAGGCACCACCTCCACAAAACATCACACAGTTACAAGCTTATTTAGGTCTCCTAAACTTTTATAGGAAATTTTTGCCTAATGCATCGACTTTCCTTGAACCCCTAAATAAGCTATTACGATCTGGGGAACAGTGGAGATGGGAGAAAACTCAAAAGGAAGCATTTGAGGCTTCCAAGGACGTACTACTAAAGTCCACTCTCCTAGTGCATTATGATCCTAAACTTCCTCTCGTAGTTTCAGCAGACAGCAGTTCTTATGGAATTGGGGCAGTGTTATCTCACCACATTGATGGTGTAGATAGGCCTATCTGTTTTGCTTCTAGAACACTAACTGAGACTGAAAGGCGATATGCACAAGTGGAACGTGAAGCATTAGCCTTAGTATTTGCAGTAAAAAAATTTCATTTCTATCTATGGGGTCATGAATTTAAACTAATTACTGACCATAAGCCTCTTTTAGGTTTATTTTCACCTAATAAAATATTCCAGTTATGGCCTCAGGTAGGATTCAACGATGGGCACTGATTCTACAAGCCTATAAATTTGACTTAGTACATCGGTCAGGTAAACTTCTAGGTACGGCTGATGCGCTAAGTAGGTTGCCCTTAGAAAATCCAAATGATTGTGTACCTATACCTACAGAATGGGTTCACTTGGTGGAGTTTTTGGAATCCACTCCAGTATCTGCGGTACAAATAGAGCAGTGGACAAAATCAGACCCTATTCTGTCTAGGGTCATCCATTTCTGCTCAGTTGGTTGGCCTACTAAGGTTGAGAGTGAATTACAGCCTTTTTATCAACGTCAGTCTGGCCTCTCGATTCAAAATGGCTGTCTCTTATGGGGCCACAGAGTGATTATTCCAAATGAAGGCAGGTCGAATTTAGTGAAGGAACTTCACGCTGAACACATGGGCAACAAAAATGAAAGAGCTGGCGAGAGCTTATTTCTGGTGGCCTGGTTTAGATGGAGAACTCGAATCATTGGTTCGTTCCTGTCAAAGCTGCCTAGAGAACAGAGATCTCCCAAGGAAAAGTCCACTTCATCCTTGGGAATGGCCTACTATACCGTGGCATAGGATCCATGTTGACTATGCAGGTCCTATAAATAATACTTATTTCCTAGTCATTGTGGACGCCTACTCTAAGTGGGTGGAAATTTTTCCAACCACTTCCACGACTTCGGGTGTTACTATTCGCTTACTCCGTTCGGTTTTCGCTCGATGGGGTTTACCCGTAGTCCTGGTTTCCGACAATGGTACTTGTTTTACCAGTGAGGAATTTCGTTCCTTCGTCCACCTAAATGGCATTAGACATGTCCGGTCTAGTGTTTTCCACCCGTCTACTAACGGTCTCGCGGAAAACATGGTCCATACTTTCAAGTCGGCCTTGCGTCATTCTCGTGGGGAGGAAATGCAAGTGGTGTTGGATAAATTTTTGTTTAAATATCGAATAACACTTCACACCACGACGGGGGTGTCTCCCTCTAAACTTATGATTGGCCGGGGAATTCGTTCAGTTTTTGATTTGTTACGTCCAAACGAAACGTTACAACAACGAGTTTTACGCCATCAGGAAAAACAGAAGTTGTACCACGACACTAAAAGAGGGAGAGTTATAGAGGCGCAACCTAATGATCCAGTTATGATTCGCAACTATGGGGCTGGACCAAAATGGGTTCCTGCAACTGTCCAGGAGAGAACGGGCCCTATTTCCTTCAAGTGCCAACTAGAAGATGGTCGTTCTATTAAACGCCATCAGGACTAGATATGGGAACGTGAATTGCAGAAGGACCAGAGTCTTCCGGAAGAGAGAACTGATCCTCCGGAAAATGGTTCAACTCGCCCGCCTATACAGGTTGCACCTAATCCTACTACATCAACCCCGCTCCGCAGGTCGTCTAGGGTCCCTCATCCCCCTGACAGACTAAACTTGTAGGGGAGGAGTGAGGTGACGTGTGTGTGTATATATGTATATAGTCTAAAAGTCACTAAAGGGGAAATATCACTAAATCTAAGCTGAATGGCAAGAGCAAGTCATAAACGAACCAACGCGGCTGTTCGTATTGTTTTGGGCTAGCCTAGAGATGTTTTTTCCTATCTGACCTAATCGTTGGTGCTGAGTGTAATTAGGTGGTGTTTCTAAGGTGACAAATGGGGTAGAAAGTTGTCCGTACTTAAGTATAGTTAGGGGTAATGTCTATAGCTTCTAAATTGGTAATGTAAGAGAGAGTTAGGTAGGCTGTTTGTGGGACACAGGAATCTAATGGTAGGCTCCCAAAGGAATATCTAATTCAACGCACCGGTAAGCAGTGGTGTAGTGCTGTGGGAACGCGTGGGAACGGCGTTCCCTTACTTTTTTTGGTAGACGGAACGGCGTTCCCTCACTATTTCAAATAAATCCGAACTTACAAATCTTTAACGTCATGAAATTTTAATTCCCACCCCTAGAAGAAATATGAGAAAGAATCATTAACTGTTTCATTTCTTTTAGCTTCGACTGAGGCAATGCTAGCCTATAAAGATCTGGTGAAACACTCACCACGGCGTACCAGTTAACTTTTTTTTAGTTAATCATTCCAGTTGTTAGCTATTTTTATTGATCGTACTGGATGTCGTATATCTAATGACACTGGAAATACTGCATCTTCAACCTTGGAATATATCCTAATATCCAGTGCATATGACCTCAAAATATCCCTGAAATTGGTCAGATTTCAAAAGATTTCCCGGGGGGCTTACAGTGCCCCCGGACCCCCAGCTGTATGGGCTCGCCGCGCTCGCCATTGTCCCCCCCCGCATCTGAGTAACACTTTCAAAATGCGTTCCCTCACTTCTTTATTTAGCACTACACCACTGCCTGTAAGTGCTTTTGATTGTTTGCTAGAACCTAAGTAACCTAACTGGGGTGTCTACCCCACGCTATCACAACTTTTGAAGCCAATATGCGGCTTTACCAATTCAAAAGATTAAGTTTCGGGTTAACAAATGGAGTCGCGTGCTTCCAACGAATTATAGATGATTTCATACGTCAGAATAAATTAGAAGGGACTTTCGCTTACTTGGATGACGTCACCATCTGCGGTTCGACGCAAGAGGAACATGGCGAAAATTTGCATAGGTTCATTGACACAGCTAATTGTTATAACATGACGTTAAATAGAGAAAAGTGGGTATTATCAACCCCCTTCCATATGTCTGCTAGGTTACGAAATCAGGAATAATGAGCTACGACCTGATCCTTCTCGTCTGGAACCCCTGCGAAGTATGCCGTTGCCTCGCTCAAAAAAGGACCTTTTACGGATGATGGGCCTTTTTGCCTATTATTCACGTTGGGTGCCACGATTCTCAAAAAGGATTCGTCCTCTAATTGACGCCTCTTCTCCGCTGACCGAGGATGCTAAAAATGTTTGGATTTGAAAGAAGCAATAATTAAATCAGTTAAGATGGAATTCGATGAAAAACTACCCTTTACTATCAAAACAGAAGCGTCGGAGGCAGCTATAGATGCCACACTAAATCAGGAAGGCCGCCCGGTTGCTTTCTTCTCGCGATCGCTTAATCGCGCCAAAAGAAATCACTGCGCTGTTGAAAAGGAGGCCTATGCGATCATGGAATCAGTAAGAAAATGGCGCCATTATTTGCTTGGAAAACACTTTACGTTAATAACCAATCAGAAATCCGTGGTCTTCATGCTTGACACGCAACACAAGAGTAAAATTAAAAATAAAAAAATATCAAGATGGAAGGTAGAACTGATGCCGTATTCCTTCGATATCCAACATCGTCCAGGGAAACTTAATGTTGCTGCGGATGCTCTTTCGCAGGGTTTTGTGCCGTAGTCACAGCGATCTTTTCGAGCTCCATAAGTCGTTGTGTCATCCGGGCATCACTCTTCTGCTCCATTTTGTTCGTGTGCGAAATCTCCCCTACTCTGCAGAGGATGCGAAGCGTGTCGTGTCAACTTGCCATACTTGCAACAGATTGAAACTGCAGTTCCATCGACTTGAACCAAGGCAACTTATACGAGCCATGAGACCATTCGATCGTCTCATTATTGATTTTAAAGGCCCCTTACCCTGTAACACTAACAATCGATTTCTGCTAATCGTGATTGATGAGTTTTCACGTTTCCCTTTCGCTTTCCCTTGCAGAGATATGTTGGCCTCCACTGTTATTGCATGTCTCACTACTTTATTCTCCATTTTCGGTTTACATGGTTACTTGCATTCTGATCGAAGGACATCTTTCATGTCATCGCAGCTGAAATCGTTCTTGCATAACCACGGAGTTCCGACGAGTCGTTCGACTCCTTATCATCCGACTGGGAATGGACAGTGCGAGCGATTTGTCGGGATTGTATGGAAGACAGTGACATTGGCTCTTCAATCAAGAAATTTACCGATTCATGCATGGGAATCAGTTTTGCCCGACGCACTTCACTCACTTCACTCGCTTCTGTGCACCGCTACCAATGCGACGCCTCACGAGCGTTTGTTCGCATTTCCTCGCAAGACATCTAGCTGACTCAGTATGCCTACGTGGCTTACGGCACCCGGAACTGTCCTTCTCAGGAGACACGTCAGAAGTAAGGATGAGCCCATGGTGGGAGAAGTCCGCTTATTGGAAGCAAACCCTCAATACGCTCACGTTCGATTTCCCAGTGGGCGAGAAAACACCGTAGCGATCAAAAACCTCGCTCCAGGGAGCGACCCGCTTCCGATGGATCCTGAAGCGGGTTTGGAAGCCAGATCCAATTCTTTATCCGAGTCACTTGGGAGCCCTCGGGTTTCAGGCGAGGTTGTTCCTACTGAATGTCCTCCAGTCGGGGGCGATGTGCTCCTGCTCCTCTTAGTTCCCCTGTTCCTGCCCCGTCTCCAGTCGCGGTTCCTCGTCGTTCGAGCCGCGTAACATGTCCCGTTGATTGTCTGAACCTGTAGGAGGGGGGAGCGAATGACATAATTCCTTTGTCTTTTCAGGTCATTTTGCCCCAGGTTATAATCTGAATCATTCGTGGTGGTTTTATTTCATTCATGGTTGTGTTGTGTTATTAAGCTTGCGTTGCGCCTACGGGTCTATATACGGTATAGTAGCAATTACTTAGCTAGTGGTACTTATTTATTTATAATTATATGCTGTTCTACATTGCCTTGTTATGGCCGCTTTTGTATTTCTATTGCCTTGTATGTAATTTTAATTATATTTATCTGCTATGTTATACGTACCTTAATTTTAAATTATGCGCACTTGTTGCCTAATATTAATTTGTTTAATACTATACTTTAACGCTAAAATGTAAGTATTATGTCTATTTGTATTATCTATTATATTTCTTATTGTATTGTTCAGTTGTTAATGAAATAAAACCTGAATTGAGTCTCTCCATTTCCGGCATTACAGCGGTATTCTACTTCTCTCCATGTCCAGAAAAAGTAGTTTCCATTTACGTAGTGTTCAACACTTTTACGGAACAGGCCTTGGAAAAGAAATCTGTCTCTAAAGGGTTAAAGAAGTAAAACTCAAAAAAGGTATCTATCAGGGAGACTCGTATCCTCATTGTTGTTTGTAATGGTAATGTTCCCTCAAAGCCAAATATAACAACCTAAATAATAGGTCCATATTCGGGGCCGGCTTAAGGGGCGAGCCAACGTGGCACTGGCTCAGGGCGCCGAAGTTTAGGGGGCGCCAAAAATCGAAAGAGCAACAGAAAGAAAGACAAAATATCGCTATCAAGAAACAAGTGAACAGTTTAAAAAAGGAATTCTACATAGAAAATTAGGGCGCAGGAGGTGAGGGAGGAGAGAGGTGTGGCCGTGGGAGGAAGAAAATGTAAACAATGGCCAGCTGTTTTTCACGCGGCGCCGACTCTCACCAGACCGCTGCAATTCTTCTTAACTTACCTATAATAAGGTTAAAAAATTAACAGCACTGCTACATCAGAGAATATATAATAAGGGTGTGTTCGTGTTTTAATGTACATTCCCTTACGCCAACCTTTGTTGATGAATGTTTTCCTACCAGTGAAAATATGTTTAGCTCATATTTTAGCTCTGTTCTTTTGTTGAAATGTAGACGACTCTTGCATTAGTGGTAGCCAGGGCCGCCGAGAGGGCGGGGAAACCGGGATAAATCCCCGGGGCCCGGAAAGAGGGGGGGGGGGATAAAATCTAAAAATATTAATAAAGCAATTGATCATATAACAGAGAGGAAATATGATTAATGAACATTCATTTTATAGAGATTATCATGGTCAAACTGAAACGGGTAAAATATTATCTGCGGTCCACCAATCCCCAAGACCGACTGACAGATCTGGGAACCATTGTAGTTGAAAGCCAGTTAGCCGTACTTTAAATTTCATCAGAATCATTTACCACTTTGCTAGAGAGAAGGCAAAGAAAGTACACTTCTAATTATGAAAATCTTGGACTGGTACTGCATTTGTAAATTGTATGGTGATAGAATTAATATAATTGATTCAAAAAATAAAATGGTCATTTTCTTCTGAGTTGTTTATTCATACTGTATGTTTTGAATAATGACTTGGACATATAATTAGTTTGCTTGTTATGTACATAAAAAACATTCATAATAAAATACTGAGTAAACAGGGGGGCCCATATACCAATCCTTCCCCGGGGCCCGGGGCAGCTCTCGCTGGCCCTGGTGGTAGCTATAGAAAAATATCAACTTATGAAGTAATGTCGACACTTTGTGTTCTAGAAGGTGTTTGAATGTTATGAATATGTGTGGTTCAAATTTGAACTTAAATATAACTACTAAATTATGGAAAGAAATATGTGACGTTTACTCAAGAATTTAGCGATGGCCGAGTGTTAGTTTAGTAGCCTACTGCCACTTTCTTGCAATTTTCCCCGTTTTTACTATAATAATAGGTCCAATTCATCAAAATACGCAAGTAAAATGTGTTTATATCTGGTGTTGTACATTTTAGTGATAAGTAGTGGAAAATTAGGTCGAATGGAATAAAAGTAACGTTTATGTAATTAATTTTTACTTGAAAGGCCTATCTCATTGATATTATCCTTAATTATGTGTACTTATCTATTAGGCCTGGATAATATTTTTAAATTTTCTAAAAATATTGATTTTTCACCACTGATAATAAGATATTAAAAATTGTCCATGGCAAAAGGTAAAGGCAGCCTCTCAAAAATTTTTAAGAGATCAACCGAAGCCGAAGCATCCACCAGTCAAACAGCAATTAACTTAAACATAAACATTGTGTTAAACGACGATGGAAACAGTCCAGAAAGATTAGATGTCGAATGTGAAAAGGCCATTGAGAATGTCTCCAGCGAAAACGCTTCAGATGAAAGCAGTGATGCATCTCGCTGGAATTCAACTCGGCAAACAACAATTGATTATTTTGATATCGCAAAGTGGCCCGAAAATATGCAGGCTATAACCGATTTGCTGGTAAGAATTGGTCCCGTGCAAGTAATAGATCATAAGTTTCCCATAACCATCCAAGCTGGAAGAAATAGAAAATTTAATGCAAAACCTAATATCGAACACATCCAAACGGGGAGAAGTACAAGCGCGATTGGCTTGTGTATTCAAAATCTAAAGATGCCGCTTTGTTTCTGTTTTAAATTGTTTTCCAAAAAATTAATCGGACTGAATCATGACGGCGTTAACGAATGGAAAAACGTAAATAATAGATTAAAAGTACATCAAACAAGTGCCGAACATTTGAGTTGTTTTAGAACGTAGAATGATTTCATCAAACTACTGAATTGCAATTCAACAATAGATTCAGTTCAGCAAAAGCAAATTGACGAAAATACAAAGCATTGAAGGAACGTTCTAGAACGTCTTCTTTTCAATAATAAAATTACACGGTTCTCAAAATATTGCATTACGAGGAAATTCAAATCAATTATACAAGGATGACAATGGAAATTTTTTTAAAATCGTGGAGCCAGTGGCGGTCCTGGCATTTTTGGCGCCCTAGGCGAGATCATGTAAAGGTGCCCTTCCTCTGTCAACAGCACCCCCCCCCCGCAGGTGCATAACCTCTGCCGCAATAAAACACATTGAACACGGTGTCTTTAAAACACAAAGCACCTCCTTCATTTATTGTTCTTAGCTTCAAGTAAGAACAAGTTGTCTTGAAACAAAAACTACAAAGAAATCGTGTATGAATAATAATAATTGAACACTCGATAAAGGTTCCCAAATACATTGCAAACAAAATAAATATTCCAATGTATATTGCACACAAAATAGATAAATAAAAAACATTAATAAATCACACAATGTAGCTTAATAAAGGAATAAGACTGCCAGCTAGCAAATAACTGAATTTTAAATTTGGTTTGGAAGTTTTGGGTCTAGTTGTTTTCCTATTAAAACCTGATCTTCCTGGTCTTCCTTGATGTAAATTCATCAATGATGTCATCATAGGAAATCTGCTCAGAAATCGCATGTTTAATGCTGATGACAGCAAGACCAGTGAGGCGGTCTTGCATCATGGTGGATCTCAGGTAGGTCTTGATGAGCTTGGAAAAGCTCCTCTCCGCTCCAGCCACTGTCATTGGAAGGGTGACAGCAACCCTGAGGGCGACCCAGAGGTTGGGATCTACAGATCTACAGAAGCTAAGGCTAACAAAGACCCTAAGATCCACTCTAAGGTTAGCCAGAGAGAAAGGAAAGAGTAGGGGGTTAAGAGAAGAGAAGAGAATAAGGGGTTAAGTAAGGAGCAACACCTATCATTCGTGGGTTAACATTCATTCAGAAAAAGAGAAAAAAGACTCACCATCATCATCCGCCGGCCACTGCTGACAAGTCAGAAAAATAGTCGGAGAGAATAGGAGAGGGGTGAAAGATGAAAAGAAGTAAAATAAGAACGCTTACAAACCATGCAAACACAGTCTTAACTCACAGTCATACCATGCAAACTACAAACATGCAAGAAAAGAGTTAGAGACATGCAAAGTAAAAAAAGTAGGTAAAGTTAAACAAAAAGTGGGTTAGTTTACGCTACGAGCTACATCTACATTCGTGTTAGTTTAATTTTTTTTTTATTGCTGGCATCACACGCTGGCGTGTCACAAGCTGGCATTTATCGTCAACAGACTCATCCTCGAGCACCACCACCAGAGCTCCTGTTATTAACTTTCTTTTTTAATTTTAAACAACGTTAATATTTTTAAAATGTCTGTCAAGACGGTTCTTAAACATATTAACGCTGGTAGAATGAACGACTGACGCGGGAAGATTATTCCATTTATCAATTACTTTAAACGTAAGGAAGTTTTTAGCGATATTAGTAATGAAACGTCTGCCACGCAACTTAAATCCGTTATTGCGAGTATTACTATTATCGAAAGTGAACAATTTGTCAAAATTTACGTTATCGATGTTATTAACGATTTTGAAAACTTCAATAAGCTCCCCCTTAATCTCCTAGTTTCGAGTGAATACAGGTCTAACTCTTTAATCCTATCTTCATAAGGCTTATTGCGCAATGACGGAATAAGTTTCGTGGCACGACGCTGAACCCTTTCTAACCTATCAATATCCTCACGCAAGTACGGGCACCAAAACTGAACGGCATATTCTAAATGAGGCCTGACTAGGGACTTGTAAAGGGGCAATATAATATCCTTCGATTTAAATTCGAAATTACGCGCTATGAAGCCTAACATCCTATTAGCTTTTGCGCAAGACTCCAGGCACTGGTTCCTAACCTTTAAATCCTTAGATACGCGTACGCCTAAATCTACTTCCTCGTCAACGCTCGCTAACTCCCTATCATCCATCGTGTACGTGTAATTATTGTTGCGAGAACCTATATGCAAAACTTTACATTTATCTACGTTAAATTGCATCTGCCACTTATCTGTCCACTCCATAATCCTATTTACATCGTCTTGGATCCTATTTCTATCGTCCTCGTTAACAACCTTACCGCCTATTTTAGTATCGTCCGCGAATTTTGACACGTTACTAGTCAATCCTACATCTATGTCGTTAATGTAAATTACGAATAGCAATGGGCCTAACACTGAACCCTGTGGGACACCGCTACCTACATCTAACCACCCGGATTCACTACCATTAACTACGACCCTCTGCCTCCTAGCACGAAGCCATTCTTCTAACCAGTTAGCTACCTGACCGCGTATACCGTGCGCTTTAACCTTCGCAATTAGTCTCCTATGCGGAACTGTATCGAACGCCTTTTTAAAATCTAAATAAATAACGTCAGCTGCTCTATGCCTATCGTATTCGCGCACTATTTCGCTATAAAATTCTAACAAATTAGTTAAACAAGACCTATGGCGTTGAAACCCATGCTGACTACTATTAATGAAATCCCTACTTTCTAAGTGATCGATGATACGATCCCTAACTACGGATTCCAAAAGTTTACCGACAATTGACGTTAAGCTAATGGGCCTATAATTGCTAGCTACTGCGCGGTCGCCTTTTTTAAAAATAGGCGTGACGTTAGCTAATTTGAAGTCTTCAGGAATAATCCCCGTTTCGAGTGACTGATTAAAAATCTTCGTTAAGGGGCCTACGATAACTTCTTTCAAATCTTTCAAATGTCTGGGATAAAAAGCGTCAGGGCCTGGAACCTTGCTAACTTTTAGCCTATCGATATAATGTGCAATCTCAGCCTCGTAAACAGTTATTTCATCCAAAATAGTCTCGCTACTAAATGGAACGATATCGTCCACGTCGGGGACATTATTTACGTCTTCTACGGTAAAAACTGTCGCAAAAAAGCTATTGAAAATACCCGCCATCGCCTGAGCGTCAGAAGCCAAAGCGCCATTAACATCCACTAGAGGGCCTATGTTATCTTTTACCGGCTTACGATTATTAACGTATTCAAAAAACTTTTTTGGATTATGTTTACTATCCGCAGCTATAAGTATCTCTAAATTACGCTTGGCATTCCTAACTGATCTTTTAACCTGACGTCTAAGCTCGATATATCTATTAAAGTTAGCTGCCGTGCCATTGCGCTTACTAAGTCTATACGCTCTATTACGCTCGTTTATAAACTCTCCTATTTCCATAGTCCACCACTTCGGCCTACCACGATTTCTAGCGACGCTTGGGCCTACGAGGAATAAACTCCCTTTCAATATTCCTAAAACTTTCTTTAAATGCCACCCAACGCAAATTTGTGTCATTGCCCATAAATAAGTTATCCCAGTCCACTACTCTCATCCTATCAGCAAAATTATCAAAATTAGCCCTACGAAAATCAGGGACTTCTATTACTTTACTATCCTGAGTATTTTTTATCGCTAACTTAAACCTAAGAATTTGATGATCACTACATCCTAAACTCTCGCCTACTTCTAAACCTTCGACTATATTCTCGCCGTTCGTCATCACCAAATCTAAAATATTGTCACCGCGCGTTGGTTCGGTAGTAACTATCTGTCGTAAAAAGTTATCGTCCATAAACTCAACCAATCTCAAACCCTCCTCATTACCAGTAAAATTCTCGTAATTAACATTAGGGCAGTTAAAGTCTCCGACAATTATACTATTCCGATTATCAATAAAATTACCAAGAAGTGAATAGATCTCTGTGAGCTGCTTTTCATGGATAAACGTCAGCAGCTGAAGTGCTGTCATGCTCGTAGATGGCAGTTCAGGCAAATTCTTTCATTCCTGTGCCAACTCCCCTACCATCAAGATCAGAATGTCCTCGACAGCTTAAAATGTTGCTGAGGGTTTCTGATTGCTCTGTCATCTCCTCATTTGACAAGTTTTTTGAAGTTTGAGAGAACTCCAAACTTGTCTCTCACTTCTCCCAAGGTCTGCAATCTTTCCTGAAGTGATGAGATAGCAGTATCCACCACCACATTGAAGAAGGTCACCTCCAAATTTTTAAGTGCGTCATTGATGGGCTCATCAGGGGACTCATAGGAGAAGTGCCGCTTTGTGGACCTCAGCCTCTTTTGCTGGAGAACAGCCTCCACATTCATTTTCTTCGCACATGTCCATGGTGTATTTTCCAGATTATTGTCCCATTTTTGTTAAAGAAAAGTATAATTCAATGAAAAATTAAATCATTCGAATATTTATATAACCTTGGGAATTCTGGGGAAATTTTGTTGGGTGTTCTTGGGATAACTGAAAATGTAGAGTGGTCACACCGATAAGTACATGTTACTGTAATAACAGCAGAAATCTAGTTAAGCCCAATACTAAAACTAAACGCCTATAAACCTTACACCTAGCCATAAAGGGTAGGTTATGGTGAGGGTGAGGGTTTTAAACTAAAAACCCAAAATCTGACCACACAAACATGAAGCAGACAAATTTTAGAAGTCATTTCAGCAAAAAAAGAAAAAAAAATTGATTTTTGCCTAAAATAGCGGATTGCCCACTTAAAGTAGCAAACTTATTTTGATTTTACAGTTTAAAAAAGTAACTTTAGATATAAAAATGAAACTTAAATAAAATGTTCATGACATACCTCTACTTTTCGAAAGCATCTCCTCTTCCTCTTTTCTTCTCTTTCTTCCCTGTGCACCTGACGGCTTTGTCCTCTTCAACATGATGCTCGACCAGACACGACTCACTGTAAACTAGAACACATACGAAAAATCCGTCGCTAGCTACACTCTAATTTACTCTGCTTGATTTTAATAATTATAAACAGTTTTAACTTATACCTATTTCATTGCTTGTTTATTTTAATGAAATAACTTTTAATTTAGTTTTATAAATTGATTTTTACAAGCAAAATCGAAACCTATCACCAAGGATAAATATCTCTCTACAACCGGGGTTGGTGAGACCGTGAGTTGGTAGATTTCTCGAGCCCTGGACTGGAGCCTGTTTGAGAAAAAACAAAAAACGGGCGTGCTATGTCGCCCCAGCCACCAATTGGTGCCCTAGGCGACCGCCTATATCGCCTATGCCCAGGACTGCCACTGCCGACATCTCCCCTTAACTACCGTCCAATAGCCCTCACTAGCTGCCTCTCGAAACTTCTTGAGAAGACGGTTTCTCGGTGTCTGGTGTGACACCTTGAACGCCACAATTTGCTTTCTTCCACACAGACCAGTTTTCTCAGGGACCGTAGCACCACTGACATTTTGGTTCAGCTGGAGACTGCGGTCCACGTGTCCTTTGCAGAGCGGCGTCACCTCTATGCATTTTTTTATTTGGAGAAAGCATATGACTACCTGATGGTGGTGGAAATGATGCCGTAAACTTTATTTCTTGTGTTTCCGAGGTCTTCTCCCTTCCTTCATCTCCATCTTTTTGTCTTTCGCTATGGCGATTGATGAAGTGGTGACGGCTCTGTCCTCGGAGATTACAGCCACCCTCTAATGTCGACGACCTTGCCATTTATTGCTCCTGTTCCCGATCCACCTTCCTTGAACGTCTCCTCCAGCGGGCACTGAAGTTGGTCTCCACATGGGCCACATGTTTCGGTTTCGGTTTTCTCTTTCGAAGATGGTGGTGGTGCATTTTTGTCGCCGCTGCCGCTGCACTGCCGTCCCTTCCCTCTCTCTTTATGGATCGCCGCTCTCCGTAGTCCCCGAAACTATAGTTTTGGGTGTTCTCCTTGATTTCCGCCTGTCCTGGATTCCCCACCTGAAGTCTCTGAAGGTTTGCCTCGGACTTGCAACGTTCTCAAGTTCCTTTCCAATACCAATTGGGGTGCTGACCGCCACACCCTTTGGTGGTTCTATCACCCCCTGGTCCAAAGTAAGTTGGATTATGGCTGTCAGATCTATTCCTCCGGTCCTGTGGTACTCTATCCATTCCCTGGTGTAAACATCAGCACCGGCACATTCCAATCCTTTCCAATTGTCAAACTTTATGCGAAAAGTGGCCATCTTCAGCTGAATGGGCACCGTACCTTACAGGGTTTAAAATACATTTTTTCGCGTTTGGCAGTTTCTTTCCAACCGGGTCTACCAATCCCTCTTCGGCCCTTCCACTTCAGTCTACTTTGACCGTCGTCCCCATTTGGTTAGACCGTACGGTCTACGGATGGCCCCCTTCTTTGGGGGTGGAAGGGCCAGTATTTCCCTCTCCCCCTTCCTCCGTATCTGCTCCTCTCCTCTCCTCTCTAGTGCACCAAAGTCACAGTTTCACCCTTTTGCCATCCGTCAATTGTTTCTATCCCATTCCTCTTCCCATTTTAATTCTATCCCAGTGTTAACTGACGGCTCTCGCTCGCCACTTGAAGTGGGTTGTGTGGCAGCCTTCCCGTCGGTAGTTCAACCGCTATCCCTTCCCCCAGCAGCTTCTATTTTTACGGCGGAATTCTCAGCTATTCTTTTGGCCCTTCGATTCCTCTCTCAACTTTCATCTACGTCTTTTGTTACTTATTCTACCTTCCGCAGCGCTCTTGAGTCCATGTCCTCTCTCGTCTCCCTGCATCCGTTGGTGCGATAGATCCAGGACTGGCTTGTCCTCCTTTGATCACGTCGTAAGTTGGTCGTCTTTTGTTGGGTCCGTTCCCACATCGGTGTTCCGGGCAACGAATGAGCGGACGCTGCGGCGAGGGAAGTGTTCTCCCTACCTTTCAACCCTAACACACACACCTCCCGGCATCGGATTTCAAGAGGGTTTTTCGGGATGCACTCCTTTGGCGGTGGCAGCGCTAGTGGGAAGACGTGTCTGACAATTTCATGAGGGCCTTGAAGCCCACGATTCGTCAGTGGTCTTCCTCCTGTCAGCGTGATCGACGCTTTGAGACCACTCTGGTATGCCTGCGCATTAGTCACACTCGCCTCACACATAGCCATCTTATGACGGGGGATCTTGCCCCATTCTGCCCTTGCGGAATTCCTCTCTCCGTCTCACATTTACTCTTAGTTTGCCCTGCTTTTGCCGCCGCCCGTTCCCAGTTCCTCCCTTTCTGCCCTTCAGGCTCCACTCTTACTCTTTCTTGTTTGTTGGGTGACTCCTTTTGTGAGTGTTGAGTGACTCCACTTCTCTCCTTTCTCAGCCAGACTGGCCTCCTGCTCTCTATTTAATGGACTCAGGTATAATTTCTTCCTCTCTTTGCTGTTCATACTGCATTCTCTCTCTTTTCTCACGGTCTTTCTTCTGCTGCTCTTTCTCCAGTGTTTCTCTCTCAATTTTAGTTTTGACGCGATATGACCTCGGCAGTCGAAGCGCCGATGAAGCACTGGTATTTATTCAATTCCATGCTGTTAACCTTAACCACAAAAAAAGCAAGGGACTATGAGGAAAATATCTGCTTGAAGAAGTCCCAGACAGGCAAAATAAGCCCTGATGGAAAGAATTGGAGGGAGAGAACAATATTAAAAAAAGAGAAAAAAAAGTAAAAGGTACAAACAAAATGTACTGAATAAAGTATATGTAGATAAGGAGAAAACAGTTACATTTTTAATGACAGAGAATGGCAAAATATTTAAATGTTCTAATGTAGTGCTTCCATGGCTTACACTGCACTGTGCACATCACAAGTGGTGATTTTCTCAGGCCTGGAGGGTACATTCCATATTCTTAAACCTTGGTTTAACTTTGCTTGTTCTGATGTTATCTGCAAGGAGAAGTCTTTCAGAAGATACCATCACCATCCAACTACGAGCTCTCACTCTGTTTGTATTTCTGTATGGAATCATGCAAAATCTGTTCTTTAACTCTCCAAAAATTCCTTCATTAGACAAAAATGTGAAAACCTATCCAATCCCAATTCATTTTGTTCTTTCTGGCAGCTTGTCAAAAACATCTCCAACAACTTTCCTTCCTCTTTCCCATTCTGATGAGCTCAGTTGCTGTCTCTTCTCCTGATAAAGCTGAATTCTCTGCTCAAACTTTCACTTCTAACTGAACCCTGGATGAGTCTGGAGCTGTTCTTCCATCTCCTCCTCCCTCTGATTTATGATAATTATGTCAAATTAAAATCTCTTTCTAAAGATTTTTTCTGCCCTATGGGCTCAACTCTACGAGGTCTTATGGTCCTGATGGGGTTCCTCCTGTTGTTCTCAAGAACTGTGCTTCTGTGCTGATACTCTGCCCAGGCAAACTCTTTCGTTTTTGTCTTTCATCTTGTCATAAGGCTCAATTGAGAGAGTACAGTAATTCAGCCTTTATTACACAAAAAACTTCAACAACATAATTCTGAAACAGAAAAATATAACATTAGATACAGTAGCGGATAAAAATAATAATACACCTTTAAACAGATAACATCAGATACTCTATACCGAAATCACCACATTCTCCCACACATGGAAAAGTAACTTTATAGAATAATAGTAAATGCTAAATGTAATTATAAATTCAGGCGATTCGGTTGGCGCCTCACACGTTGAGACCTGCGCAGTGCAATCGGTTCTGGTGCGGGAACGTGATCGGTCTGTTCACCGGCGCGCAAGCAGTCTTGGACGGCGTCTTCAATAACGATAGGTTCCTCAGGACAGTCCGTACACTCGTTACTACTCTGTGGCTGCGGTTGGTCGTGAGAGTCTGGATGAGGCGTGACAGAGTGTTCAGAGCGTGTAGATTCAGACGATGAAATGCCGCGTGGTGCTAGGTCTCTCACTGACACAGTACTCTCTTTACCGTTAGCCAGGCGTATATGGGCATAATGAGGATTTGCTTCAAGAACTTCCGCTTCCACGACCAGAGGATCGTATTTAGAACTACGCACATGTTGCTTAAGGAAAACCTTGCTGCCAGGAAAGGAGAGCCAGGAAGGTACAGTACAACCTGTAGAAGAACGCCTAGCATAGGTAAACAGACGCTAATGAGGTGTACAATTAGTAGACGTACACAACAATGATCGTACCGAGTGGAGAGCATCAGTAAGAACGAGTTCCCAGCTGTTAACAGGCAAATTGCGAGATTTTAGGGCTAATATTATCGTCTTCCATATTATGCCATTATATCTCTCACATTGTCCGTTACCCTGTGGGTTGTAGGGAGTTGTTCTGCTAGTGGCAATGCCACGAGAGTGTAGAAAGTTCTTTAGCTCTTGAGACATAAATGCAGTACCCCTGTCCGAATGTACGTAAGCAGGCATACCGAACAATGCAAATATTTGATAGAGACAACGAATTACAGTTTGAGAGGAGACATCCTTGCAAGCAAAAGCGAACGGGTAACGGGAATATTCATCAATAACAGTAAGTAAATACTTGTTAGGAGAAACTGACGGTACAAGACCCTTAAAATCCATTGAAAGCCGCTCGAACGGTTGAGTAGCCTTTATTATAGGCGTTAAGTTAGGCTTGTGAAATCTCGGTTTGCACTCGGAACAGACCGGGCAGGCTGCAGTGGCACGCCGCACTTCTTCAACAGAAAATGGAAGGTTACGCGATCGGACAAAATGATACATCCTAGTGACACCGGGATGACACAGGTCGTTATGAAGTTTAGTTAGTACATTAGAGTCCACAGCAGAGCAAAACACGCGTGAGAGTGCATCAGCCGCTACATTATCACGTCCAGGACGATACTGAATGTCAAAATCAAAGCATGCCAATTCCAATCTCCAACGTAGAATTTTATCATTTTTTATCTTACTGTTGTGTTTTTGATCCAGCATGAACGAAACAGATTTTTGGTCAGTAATTAGAGTAAAGTGTCTGCCAGTTAAATAATGTTTCCATTTACGGAGTGCCTCTATTATAGCCAAAGCCTCTTTTTCAACAGCCGGATAGTTTCGCTCACTGTTATTCAATGATTTCGAGAAAAAGGCAACCGGTTTTCCTCCTTGGCTCAAGGTAGCTGCCAGACCAGAATCAGATGCATCGGTTTCTATAACAAGAGGTATGTCATCTCTGATAGTTTGAACAACAGACTGCAATATATCATGCTCCAAGTTAGAAAAAGCTAGTTTAGCATCCTCACACAATGGAAAAGATTTGGCCTCAGCCAATGATTTAATTTTACTCGAGTAATTTCGGATCCACTGAGAGTAATAAGACAGTAGCCCCATAACACGCTTCAGAGCTTTAGCATCATGAGGAATGGGAAGGTCCATTAAGGGCTGTAGACGGTCAGGATCGGGCCTGATACTACCATCAGATATAAGGTAACCAAGTAATTTAATAGATGTAACGGAGAAGACACTTTTCGTCATGTTGAGAGTCAAGCCAAACTCATCGGCAGCATTCATAAATCGTTTCAGATTCCGATCGTGTTCGTCCTTCGTCATGCCACATATAGTGATGTCATCCAGGTAAGCAAAGGTATCTGTCAACTGATAACGGGATACAAAATCGTCCATGATTCTTTGAAAACATGCTACACCATTCTTAACACCGAATGGAATACGACAGAATTCATACAGTTTTGAACCTGATTGAAAGGCTGTCATAGGTTTGTCATTATCACTTATAGGAATTTGATGATACGCGCTAGTTAGGTCAATAGTACTGTAATAGCGATACTGAGAAATTTTACCGACGAGGTTGTCCACTCGAGGTAGAGGGTAAGCGTCAAGGTATGTGTATTTGTTAATTGTCTGGGAATAGTCTATTACCATTCTCTTCTTACGAGTTTCTCCACTCACAACAAACGCTTGTGCTCGCCATGGAGAAGTGCTAGGTTGAATAATGCCTTCTCTCAGTAGGCGGTCGGTCTCGGCCGCAATGAACTTCTCATCGTCGGGGGAACATCTTCTAGATTTCGTTGCAATAGCAGTGCAATCTTCAGATAGATTGCTGAATAGCGACGGAGAGCTTGTTTTTACAGAAGCCAGCCCACAGATGTTGAGTGATGGTTTACTTCCTCCAAATTTAACGTTGACGTCTTCATGTAAGGACAGCAAGTCATGACCAAGGACAACGTCGCACACAGATTCTCCATCAGGAGGAGGTTCGATTCAGGATACTCCAATCCCCTCACTATTAGGGTTGCCTTACAGAATTCTTTAATTGCGGAACTGAATGAGGTAGACGCCATATGTACACTGCTGGAACACGGATACTGTTTTAAGTTCAATTTATGCGCCGTTTCTTGAGATATAAAACCCTGTGAACTACCTGTATCGACTAAAGCATTTAACAAATGTCCATCGACCGATATATATATACTCGATTTGGATAAACACGATGGAGTAGCCGCTGATATAGACGCCAGAACTGGACTATCCATTGTAGCCGAAGCACTGACAGGCGCAGAAAGGCACACCTTCATGAAATGACCCTTCTTCTGGCATCTATTACACACTGTATCACGGGCAGGACACCTACTGCGTGGATGGCGACGATTCTCGCAAAAGTAGCACTTCTGATCAGCTTTAACGGTTGTGGCTATAACTGAAGTATCACTAGTATTAACTGATGAGTCATGGTCCTGCATATCAGGGTTACCCTTTGATTGAATAGAGGTCGAGGCTGCAAGTTGAGAAGGCAGTTCAGAATAACAATCAGCATTGCGCTGGGCTAATTCTAATGCTCGAGCTTGGTCGATAGCAGATGAGAAGTCCAGCTTCTTGTTTTCTAGAAGTCGTTGTCTGATTGAAGTTGACAAGAGACCGTTAATGAAAGCGTCGCGAGTATACTCTTCTTGATGTTGCTTGGCAGTTACAGCTGTAAAGTTACAATCAACAGTCAGTTTGTTCAGAGTTCGAATATAGTCGTCGATAGATTCGTCGGGTAGCTGGCGCCTGCTGGCAAGGAGGTGCCGAGCAAAAACCTCATTCTTTGGCTTAATATACGTAGCGTGTAGAAGTTCAATGGCTTCATCATAGGTTTGACACTGAGAAATGTACTCAAATACATTATGTGAAATATAATTGATGAGTATGTCTAACTTGCTAGTAGTAGTGCCAGTAGCAGATGCAGCGTCATCAGAGGCAGTGCCAGTTACTGCAGTAGTAGTAGTGGTGATGGTCCCGATGAAGTTTGTGAAGGTTCGGAACCAGTGTTTCCACAGTTGGGCTCCATCCGGTGTGTTTGGACTGGCATCAAAACGTTCAGGGCGCAAAATCTGATCCATGCTTCAGATAATTTTTGTGTAATAAATTGTCATAAGGCTCAATTGAGAGAGTACAGTAATTCAGCCTTTATTACACAAAAAACTTCAACAACATAATTCTGAAACAGAAAGATATAACATTAGATACAGTAGCGGATAAAAATAATAATACACCTTTAAACAGATAACATCAGATACTCTATACCGAAATCACCACACATCTATACTTTTCCTTCCTGCTGGAAGTTTGCTCTCTAACTAATATCCACTTGCGTTGATTTCTTGACTTTCTTAAGTTCTGTCCCTAATAGGAAGATTCTCAAACACCTCTCAACTCACAATCTTTCAGGTTGTCAATATGGGTTCTGCAAGGGCTGCTCTACATGCAATCTTGCATATCTGTCTGACTCTTGGCCATCCTCTTTTCAGGATTTCAGTGAAACCTTTCTATTGCGCTGGACATATCAAAACCTTTTGATAAGGTCTGGCACAAATCTGTAACTTCCAAAATGCCTCCCTCCTTCAGTTTTTATCTTTCTGTTTGTGCTTTCATCTCTGATTTCCTTTCTGGTCAATCTATAGCTGTGGTTGTAGATGGCTACTGTTCTTCTCCTAAAACTTATTAATAGCGTGTTCCCCAGAGCTCTGCCTTGTCACCAATTATCTTTTACTTATTAATGATTTTTTAAGTCGCACTTCCTATCCTATCCACTCTGATGTGATGATTGCTTCACTTCTCCATCCACTTCACAAAGCATTCCTCTCAACCAGACATGGGGCGATTACGTGGGTAATATAATCGATTACGATTACATGCCACACTTATGATTACGATTACAAAAATAAATTATGTAATGTAATTGATTACAATCACGATTACAATCGTGATTACTTTTTAAATAATCATGTATGCTATTTTGATTTCCTCCTAATAAAGAGATGATACACATTACATATTCATGCCGAAAACCGTTTAAGTATGGAAATTAAGCGATATCTCGTGGGTGATGTGGTCACTATATTTTTCCCAAGGTTGTGATTCTAAGCATTCATTCATAAGTGCCGTAGAAGCAGCGAAAATGGTCCACTGAGTAGGTAGGTAGTTAATCTAACAATTATTAAACATTTAAACTTTTATGTCAATGACTGGGTGGTTGAAATCAATCGGTTGCTGACCAGATTTAATCTCTACCAGTGCCCAGTGGCGTACATAAAGGGGGGGCATAGGGGACATAGGCCCCCTCCATTGTAAAAATTATTACTACTCTCATTAAAGATATTTGAAAAAGCAATTTAAAAAATCGATAACTTTGCAACATTCACCACAAAAAATTTTTGATGTCATATGGAATTTCAGTTATTTCATGGTTACCAACTTACCAGGACATGTTATTAACTCAAAACTCAAAAGCAATTTTGGCTGGTTTAGGAACGTTTATATGTCTTTATACGTACGATTAATTTGTGCAAATTTAATTCTTTGCCAAAAATTGGAAATAAAATACCAAGATGCAATTCATTTTGATTCCAAATCACTCGTCATCAATTTTGAGCTCACACACACACACACACACAATTTATAATATATATATATATATATTATATATATATATATATATTGTGTACACACACACACACAATTTATATATATATATATATAATATATATATATATATATATATATTGTGTGTGTGTGTGTGTGTGCCCTCCCTTTAAGAAATGCTGTGTACGCCCCTGATCTCTACACTAGTATTTATATACCGTGATAAAGCGTACTCGGTACTCAGTCGGTAGTATTGATACAATGACACTAATCAATCAACCAACGAAAAAAAAGCTGGACAAAGAAAAGAAAAAGGCACACATGCGATAACAGCGGCATGACAGACTGTGGGCTTGAAACGCAAAAACAAAAACCCAGCTTTTAAAGTGCGCTCACCTAAATTAAACAAATTAAACTCGATAAGTGAACCGTTATATTTCAAAGCCCCAGTTTAGTGATAACAGTTTAAACTAGGTCCAGTTAGATTAGGCCTACATTGTGATCTGAGAGTGACTCTTAGATTACAGTGCTGTAATGTAGTAGGGGGAGGGATACGCGGCCATTAGAGTGTGCCACTTTTAATAAAAGCCGGATATCAACAGTGTGTTTGTAGAAATATTTGGAGGAAGCACTTCACCAGATTATGAAATTTTCAAAGAGTTCCGGGAGGAAAAGTGGCAAGGCATTGACACAAGCATAAAATGATTTCAGAACACTGAGAATCAAGGACAGAAAGCTAAGGTCT
Source organism: Bathynomus jamesi (assembly GCA_023014485.1). Lineage (NCBI taxonomy): Eukaryota > Metazoa > Arthropoda > Malacostraca > Isopoda > Cirolanidae > Bathynomus > Bathynomus jamesi. The sequence continues at coordinate 42,235 of JAJOZX010002062.1, read as the reverse complement.
AAACGGCAAGAAGTCTTAGATGCATTAACCGATTTGCTGACTGAGAATGCATTCAAACGGGGATTATCGGGAATGCGCTGAGTTGACAATCCAAATTTTAGGTGAAGTACCCCCAAAAGGGGTACGTTGGCTCCGTCCAGGAGCAGCTCATCGTGCACGATGGATGTCTGCAATCCTATATACCTATAAAATGTATGCTTTTGGATACCAGGCTGGCTACGATGAGAATATGATAAAAATACTTGAGCAGATATGTCTTTTTAATGCAGTGTTCTACGCTAAAGCATGGTTACATTCAGAAAACGCCGCAGATTCTTCTTTTAATGATTTAAGCTTATATCACGATCTGAAAACCTATGAAAAACATAAAGGTGAAGTGGCAGGTGCAGGTCTTAAAGCCCTTGATAGGCAAATGTGGTACTTTGTGGAAGAAGTGATACCACTCTCCTTATTTTCACACAAGTTCAACAATGCAGAGAAGGCTAAGATTGCCAATGCCTTAAAAAAGTCAGCGAAAAAGATTTATGACATGAAAACTGGCCATCCAGTCTTCCCTGTACTCAGGGAAGGAACCAAGCTTTCCGACCTTGCTGGTCCAAAATCATGGCAGTTTCTGAGGCTCTTTAAATCAAATGGGGATTGGTTGAGAAGACCAGTAGAAGAATGGGAGAAACACGAGGACTATATTCGCTTAGCTTCTTACGTGCGAGACATGAAGGTAACAAACGATACGGCTGAAAGGGGGGTGAAACTTACTAAAGATTATGCTAAGAGCCTCACCATTAATGAACAGCAACGCCATTTACTCCTTCAACTTGTTGAAAATGAAAGACGCCTTCTTCCAGACATCTACAAGAAGAGCAGTTTGCGAAACTACTTGAAAAAATAAAAGGTGAGTGTTCTATATACTGTTTCATGCATTAAAATATTTTCAGTATTTAATCTGGGTTAATATTATGAATTATTATTAACAAGTTCTCATTTTTCAGGGTCTTCGACGGCAACCGAATTGGCAATAAACTGACAAGGAGGGTTCAAAGGAATGTTTTTTATATTACTTTTGTATGCTTTAAAAAAAAAAAAGCAATGGGGTTTTGATCATGTCATTGACAATTTTGACTTTTCATTCCATTTCTGTGAAAGGTTTATTTCAACTTTGACATGTTCAAAATTGTTCCCACCCATCGGAATAAGCCTATTTCTTATTATTATGCTTTTCAGATGGGCCCATTGCCGCGAAGCTGATCTGGGATAATGCTTCAGGGTGGCGGTCACACCCACAATGTCTCCTGTATTGCACCAAATTTGTCTAATTTTTATAGATTACCTGAGTTTTCGACCAAACACTTGTAGTAAAAGCCACTGTTTCGGTATGAAAAAGAAAGTATTTCCAATTCTGCATCAATTGACACTAGAATCATTCGAATCGGTTAATAAATAAAGATTTTATGGCTGTTAGAAAATCTAGAAGAGGAAGAACCATTGTTGTCCCAAGGCGATATGATGACTAAGCTGACTGATGCAGCATTGCTTGTATATATTAAGTTAAGGTGTATATATATCCATCTCATAATTGTAAGGTTAGTGAAAAATTCAATTAATTTAGAGCTAGCATTCTTGGGCTCTTGTGGCATCATTTTTTGGGACGCTGCGCGTCTTTTCTACTCGTTTGTGGAATGCCGTACTTACAGGGTGTGGTCTTATAAAGAGCTCTCTTGCAATTCAGTTTGGTTGTTTAGATACAAGATTGTTGCATCGTGCAATAGTGCAAGTTGTGTTGTTGTTGCAAGGTTTAGAAAGAAGACCATAAATAGTGCCCCTTTTGTTTTTTATCTTAAATTCATGCAACTGAGGCCTAAGATAGGCCCACATCAAGTCAACAACCCTGAGGTAGGATGTAATAGGACCTCCAAGTCCGTAAGTTTTTAATTCTAGCTTAACTTGGGCTTTAGGTTGAACTGGCCCTTCAGAGCTTGGCCGTTCACGGCTCAGCTGGGATTTTGAACCCAATAAAAAAAATAATAACATGGTCCTTCAGAACCGGATTCTAGCCCAAGACTGAGTCAGTGACTATTTTCGGCAAAGTTCTGATTGTGCAAATTGTAGCCCAAGTTAGGCCTAGACGGGTTGAGCATAATTGAGTTAAGGTCCCAGGGTAGAAAATTTGGTCGCCCAATTGCGAAACTTGGCCACTCGTCTGTCGTTGTTTTTGGCCTACATTTTTACCGGTTTGGTTAATTTTGGTTTATTATTCGTAGGCGAAGGTTGCAGACTTCGGTGCGCCAGTTACTTGGGTGGAAAATTTGGTATTCCATACTGGTGGTTGGTCAGTACCCCAACCAGCAATTCAGTTTATTTGAAAAAAGCAAAATTTGCGTTTGATCAGTTTGGTTAAGTATTTTTGCCAATTCAGCTTATTTGGCATTGAGCCCAGTTGTTGTTTGCATTGAAGATGAATGCAGCTGAATTGAACAAATTTAAAAAAAGGAGAAGCGCCTACAAAGGTCTAATTACAAAGGTCATTGCCACTATAGATTCTGCCATAGAGCAAGAGGATTTAAGCTTAGTGACTGCGCAGCTTTCCATATTAGAAACTAAAAAGGTTGCTCTAAGTGAAGTAAATGTTAAAATTGAGGCTCTTATAGAAGAGGATGAAATAGAAAATAACATAATTTACTTTGAAGAGATTATTGATGATATAATTAAAGTATGCCACCGAGCAAAAGAGTTTAGCAGCTCAGTACAGTTAGAGACCAGGTCTAATAATGAAACACAACCCTCAACAAATGGTGTTTGTGAAGTTAAGGTTGACAGATCTGCAATTCAATTACCGAGGCTTGTACTCAAAACATTTTCTGGGAGTATTCAGGAATGGCAAGGATGGGCAGACAGCTTTCAATCAGCAGTTCATTCTAGTCAAGTGTTAAGTGCGGTGGAGAAGTTTAATTATTTGCAGTCCCTCTTCGAAGGGGAGGCAGCAAAGACAATAGCAGGATTAACATTAACAGAGGCTAATTATAATGTGGCTTGGGATATATTAAAGAAACGGTTTGGTAAGCCAGAGATCTTAATTAAAAGCCACCTCCGTGAACTTTTAGCTATAACTCCTGTTAATAATCCCAATAGTGTCAAGGAGTTACGGCAGTTATATGATGAATTTGAAGTTAGAACTAGGTCCCTGGACAACTTGGGTGTAGAAATGGAAAGGTATGGTATAATGTTGGTTACTATACTGGAGTCTAAATTGCCTAGCTCAATTTTGCTTGAATTAAGTAGGGAACACTCTACAGAACATGTGTACATCCCCCTTCAGCAGATGTTAAGTCTTTTAAGCACAAAATTAGCAAGACGAGAGGGAATTGAGTTTGCACAGTGGGATGTTAAACAAGGGGACAAAGGCAGGCACAGCACCAAGGTTTCTACAACAAGGAATAACCCAGGTACAGTGTCAGCACTACATGCATCCTCTGACAATAAATTGAAGGGAATCAAGGAATGCATATTTTGCGAAGGCAACCACAAGTCATATAAATGTGAGGTGGCTGAGGCTTTACCTGTTGAGGAGAGAAAGGACAGGGTAACTAAGTCCACAGCATGTTTTAAATGTTTTTTGAAGGGTCACAGAGCAAGGTTTTGTAAGTTCAAAATTTTGTGCAAAAAATGTCATGGCAGGCATCAGCCATTATTGTGTGAACACACTCTCCTAATAGGCCTACTCTAGAAGTAGAGACATCAGTGGCACATGCCACTGCTATGAAAGGGAGTAAAAGTAAAGGGGGATTATTGCAAACAGCTGCAGCCTTATTAATTGGGAATGATGGAGAAGCTACTGTAATAGTGTTGTTTGATAGTGGTAGCCAGTGTAGCTTTATTAAGACCAGAATTTCCAGAAAATTGAAGTTTAAAGAACTTAAGAGGGAAAATTTAAGAATTTCTGGGTTTGGGGGTTCCGTTCAAAACCGAACCAAAGTTAAGAAGGTAGAAGTTCTGGTTAAGGGGTTGTTACCACAAAGTCCAAGCTGTAGAGATTGAGGAACTTTGTGCTCCAGTCACTACTTGTTTAAATATGGCATGTGTCCAAGAATTGCAAGTTAAAGGAATTAATTTGGGCAATGATAAGTTTGAAGGAACAAAAGATATTAGTCTTTTGATTGGAGCTGACTATTATTGGGACTTCATCGCTGGTAATATTGTCCGCACATCTCGAGGTCCGGTAGCTATTGAAAGTAAGCTAGGCTGGATGCTACATGGTAGCTATTGTAATGAAATGGAAGTTAAAGCTCTTTTTGTTAAGAGTGAGGAGAACAGCCATGGTTTGGAAAGGCATTTGAAAGCGTTTTGGGAACTTGAATCCATTGGCATAAAGGACAAACAAGCAAGTACAGTGAACAGTGATGTTTTAGAGCAATTTGAAAAAGGGATTGGGTTTAGAGATGGTTGCTATGAAGTTGGCCTCTCTTGGAAGGATTCTTGCAAACCCGGTTCAAACCTTCAGCTAGCTAATCGGAGGTTGGAGACTTCATTGTACAGGCTAAGAAAAAATGAGGAGTTGTTAATTGAATACAATGAGGCCATCCTAAGCTATGTAATGGAGGGCTATGCTGAAAGGGTGCAAGGTGAGCTGGTGAGCCAGGAGGCACATTATCTGCCACACCATGCAGTGGTACGGCGGCGAGACAAAACTACCACCAAACTGAGGGTAGTTTTTGATGGTTCAGCTAAGGACAAAGGTGGTGTGTCCTTGAATGACTGTTTGGATGCTGGGCCAAATTTAAATGCAGATTTATTTTCCTTGTTACTGAGATTCAGGTTTGGTAGAGTAGCATTGACTGCAGATGTGAAGCAAGCCTTTTTGCGGATAAAGTTAAAACCAGAGGACAGAGATGCAGTAAGGTATCTGTGGGTGGATACGAAAGACTTGTTGGAAAATGAACCTAAGGTTCAAGCATATAGAATGAAGTCAGTGTTGTTTGGCCTCAGCTCTAGTCCATTTCTGTTGGCAGCTACTATGCAGTACCATTTTAAGAAATATTCTGAAGTCTATCCTAACACTATTGAACACATAAGGAAAAATTTTTTATGTTGATGATTTGCTGTGTTCCGTGGATAATACAGAAATGGCTAAACAGATTCATAGAGGCTAGAGCTTAATGAGGGATGCTGGCATGGAGCTTAGAAATGGCAGACCAATCATTCTCATTTACAAGAGTTTATGAGTCAGTCCTGTGTAGGACCTGATGCAGCAGAAAGTATTGAGGATTCTGGTATAAGGAGTTGTGGGCAATAGACGCAAAAGTGCTAGGCATTGTTTGGCAGCAAGGAGAGGATTTGTTTACCTTCAATGGGAAATCTTTAGTAGAGCTGGCTGAGAATGAGACAAGGTGGACAAAACGTACAGCTTAGTTTGGCTCAAAGGTCCTTTGATCCTTGGATTCCTGGTTCCGTTTGTGATAAAGTAAAAAATTTGTTTCAGAGCTCTGCTGGAAATGGACTGGTTGGGACAAAGAGTTACCTGATCATATGGTGGTAAGGTGGAAATATTGGTTCAAAGAATTGGCACATCTTGGAGACATTGAAATCCCAAGATGGTACTTTGGAGATTGAACAATAGTCCAGACAATTTGGAGCTGCAAATCTTTTGTGATGCAAGTGAGGAAGCCTATGCAACTTGGATTTATATAAGAGGCACATTGAAAGAGGAAGTAAGTTGCAGGTTGGTTGCTGCAAGAGCAGAGTAGCACCTTTGAAAAGGCTTTCTGTTCCAAGGTGGAATTGATTGGTGCAGTTATTGCAAGTCTGCTTGCAGTTACAGTGCAAAAGTCTTTCGCCCTCTATGAAATTCCAAGCTATTATTGGACAGACTCCACTATAGTTTGGCACTGGTTAAGAAGCCAGCAAGGAAATAGAAATCATTTGTTGCCAATAGGGTGGAGGAAATTCAAGCGCACACAGATCTCAAGCAATGGAAGCATTGTCCAGGCACCCAAAACCCCGCTGATTTAACAACACGAGGAATTTCGGTGAAAGATCTTGCACAGTCAAGTTTGTGGTGAATGGGCCAGAGTGGCTAAAACTTGGAAGTGAAAACTGGCCTTCTAATCAGCCTATTGTAGAAGAATGCCAGGCTGAAGCAGCACGGGTGAGTGAGGTGAGAAATGCACTGTGAACAGTTGTCAAGTTATGTAGCAGGACCCCATATTGAGGCTTGAGGACATTAGCAGTCTGAAAAGGTTGTAGAGTGACAGCAGGGGTATATAGATTTACCAACAATATTAAGGGAGAAACAAGAAGGGAAGGAATTCTGAACAGTAAGGAGATTCAGCAAGCCAGGAAATACTGGGTGGTATATGTGCAGAAGGAAAAATTTGGTGAAGAGAGGGAATTGCTCACCAGTCGTCCATTACAGGTTCTACCAAAACATTCTGCTCTCAAGGGTTTGGATGTATTTTTGGATCAGGATTTATTGATAGTAGGATAGACTACAGTTTTCTGGGCTTCCAGAGGAGAAAAGACATCCAATTTTGCTACCTTCTGGGGGGGGGGCACTTTGTGGACCGTTTGATCCTGGATACTCATCATAAGTTGTTACATGCTGGAGTTAGAGAAATGATAATAGAGATCAGACAAACAGTTTTGGATTCCCAAAATTAGACAAGTAGTAAAAAAGGTCTTGCATAAATATGTGGTTTGCAAGCGTTGGAGTGCAAAGCCTTATCATGAAAAGGTGGCTCCACTTCCAAGAGAACGGTCTGTCTATACTGCCCCATTTGATGTAGTGGGAGTAGACTTCGCAGTCCAGTCTATGTGTATGAGCAAGGGGAGTCTAACAAAGGTTATATATGTCTTTTCACATATGCTACCACCAGAGCAATCCATTTGGAGTTGGTAAGCAACTTAAGTAGTGATGTATTTCTTTTGGACTTTAAAAGGTTTGTGAACAGAAGGGTTTCCCAAATAAAATCATATCGGATAATGCAAAAACCTTCAAAAGGCTGCAAAGGAACTCCAAGAAGTTTGGTCCTTGCTAAAAGAGGAGGTGGGATTCCAATCCTACTTTTCACACCATGGGTACAGTGGGAGTTTATTGTTGAGAGAGCACCATGGTGGGGAGGATTTTGGGAAAGGCTAGTGAGAAGTGTAAAGTGCCCATTACAGAAACTTTTAGCTAATGCTCATTTGAGCAAAGAAGAATTCTGCACTGTTTATGTGAAGTAGAAGCAATGGTGAACAGTAGGCCTATCACTTTTTTTTATAACAGTATGCAGGATGCAGAGCCATTGACACCAAATCATTTTCTTTGTGGTAAACGATTAACATCAAGCCCCAGTGTGCCAGAAGAGTTGCAGCCTATCCAGAGCACTCAAGGAGAGTTAACCAGACGGTTCAGGTACCTTCAAGAGCTACAAGATCAGTTATGGAAGAGGTGGCAGATGGAATACTTGCCAGAACTCAATTATTACCCATCAAGCAATGTAAAGGGCTCCAATGCAAATTGTATCAAGGTGGGAGAAGTGGTAATGATGGGGATGAAAGACCAAGGCAATGCTGGAAGCTTGGCATAATTGAAGAGTTGTTTATTGGCAAAGACAATTTAGTTACGTCTGCACTGGTAAAGACTTCAGGAGGAAAATTAAAGAGACCTATACAAAAACTCTATGCTTTAGAAATCAGCAAAAACACGGATAGTCAAGATGAAACATTTGAGTTACAGCCTCATTGAGAAGGCTTGGCTAACCTTGCAGAAGGTAATGACAACAATGCCTCTTCGGTGGGGAGCGTTAGAAAATCTAGAAGAGAAAGAACCATTGTTGTCCCAAGGCGATATGATGACTAAGCTGATTGATGCAGCATTGCTTGTATATATTAAGTTAAGGTGTATATATATCCATCTATAATTGTAAGGTTAGTGAAAATTCAATTAATTAGAGCTAGCATTCTTGGGCTCTTGTGGCATCATTTTTTGGGACGCTGCGCGTCTTTTCTACTCGTTTGTGGAAAGCCGTACTTACAGGGTGTGGTCTTATAAAGAGCTCTCTTGCAATTCAGTTTGGTTGTTTAGATACAAGATTGTTGCATCGTGCAATAGTGCAAGTTGTGTTGTTGTTGCAAGGTTTAGAAAGAAGACCATAAATAGTGCCCCTTTTGTTTTTTATCTTAAATTCATGCAACTGAGGCCTAAGATAGGCCCACATCAAGTCAACAACCCTGAGGTAGGATGTAATAGGACCTCCAAGTCCGTAAGTTTTTAATTCTAGCTTAACTTGGGCTTTAGGTTGAACTGGCCCTTCAGAGCTTGGCCGTTCACGGCTCAGCTGGGATTTTGACCCAATAAAAAAATAATAACATGGTCCTTCAGAACCAGATTCTAGCCCAAGACTGAGTCAGTGATTTTTCGGCAAAGTTCTGATTGTGCAAATTGTAGCCCAAGTTAGGCCTAGACGGGTTGAGCATAATTGAGTTAAGGTCCCAGGGTAGAAAATTTGGTCGCCCAATTGCGAAACTTGGCCACTCGTCTGTCGTTGTTTTTGGCCTACATTTTTACCGGTTTGGTTAATTTTGGTTTATTATTCGTAGGCGAAGGTTGCAGACTTCGGTGCGCCAGTTACTTGGGTGGAAAATTTGGTATTCCATACTGGTGGTTGGTCAGTACCCCAACCAGCAATTCAGTTTATTTGAAAAAGCAAAATTTGCGTTTGATCAGTTTGGTTAAGTATTTTTGCCAATTCAGCTTATTTGGCATTGAGCCCAGTTGTTGTTTGCATTGAAGATGAATGCGCTGAATTGAACAAATTTAAAAAAAGGAGAAGCGCTACAAAGGTCGAATTACAAAGGTCATTGCCACTATAGATTCTGCCATAGAGCAAGAGGATTTAAGCTTAGTGACTGCGCAGCTTTCCATATTAGAAACTAAAAAGGTTGCTCTAAGTGAAGTAAATGTTAAAATTGAGGCTCTTATAGAAGAGGATGAAATAGAAAAAACATAATTTACTTTGAAGAGATTATTGATGATATAATTAAAGTATGCCACCGAGCAAAAGAGTTTAGTAGCTCAGTACAGTCAGAGACCAGGTCTATAATGAAACACAACCCTCAACAAATGGTGTTTGTGAAGTTAAGGTTGACAGATCTGCAGTTCAATTACGAGGCTTGTACTCAAAACATTTTCTGGGAGTATTCAGGAATGGCAAGGATGGGCAGACAGCTTTCAATCAGCAGTTCATTCTAGTCAAGTGTTAAGTGCGGTGGAGAAGTTTAATTATTTGCAGTCCCTCTTCGAAGGGAGGCAGCAAAGACAATAGCAGGATTAACATTAACAGAGGCTAATTATAATGTGGCTTGGGATATATTAAAGAAACGGTTTGGTAAGCCAGAGATCTTAATTAAAAGCCACCTCCGTGAACTTTTAGCTATAACCTGTTAATAATCCCAATAGTGTCAAGGAGTTACGGCAGTTATATGATGAATTTGAAGTTAGAACTAGGTCCCTGGACAACTTGGGTGTAGAAATGGAAAGGTATGGTATAATGTTGGTTACTATACTGGAGTCTAAATTGCCTAGCTCAATTTTGCTTGAATTAAGTAGGGAACACTCTACAGAACATGTGTACATCCCCCTTCAGCAGATGTTAAGTCTTTTAAGCACAAAATTAGCAAGACGAGAGGGAATTGAGTTTGCACAGTGGGATGTTAAACAAGGGGACAAAGGCAGGCACAGCACCAAGGTTTCTACAACAAGGAATAACCCAGGTACAGTGTCAGCACCACATGCATCCTTTGACAATAAATTGAAGGGAATCTAGGAATGCATATTTTGCGAAGGCAACCACAAGTCATATAAATGTGAGGTGGCTGAGGCTTTACCTGTTGAGGAGAGAAAGGACAGGGTAACTAAGTCCACAGCATGTTTTAAATGTTTTTTGAAGGGTCACAGAGCAAGGTTTTGTAAGTTCAAAATTTTGTGCAAAAAATGTCATGGCAGGCATCAGCCATTATTGTGTGAACACACTCTCCTAATAGGCCTACTCTAGAAGTAGAGACATCAGTGGCACATGCCACTGCTATGAAAGGGAGTAAAAGTAAAGTGGGGTTATTGCAAACAGCTGCAGCCTTATTAATTGGGAATGATGGAGAAGCTACTGTAAGAGTGTTGTTTGATAGTGGTAGCCAGTGTAGCTTTATTAAGACCAGAATTTCCAGAAAATTGAAGTTTAAAGAACTTAAGAGGGAAAATTTAAGAATTTCTGGGTTTGGGGGTTCCGTTCAAAACCGAACCAAAGTTAAGAAGGTAGAAGTTCTGGTTAAGGGGTTGTTACCACAAAGTCCAAGCTGTAGAGATTGAGGAACTTTGTGCTCCAGTCACTACTTGTTTAAATATGGCATGTGTCCAAGATTGCAAGTTAAAGGAATTAATTGGGCAATGATAAGTTTGAAGGAACAAAAGATATTAGTCTTTTGATTGGAGCTGACTTTATTGGGACTTCATCGCTGGTAATATTGTCCGCACATCTCGAGGTCCGGTAGCTATTGAAAGTAAGCTAGGCTGGATGCTACATGGAGCTATTGTAATGAAATGGAAGTTAAAGCTCTTTTTGTTAAGAGTGAGGAGAACAGCCATGGTTTGGAAAGGCATTTGAAAGCGTTTTGGAACTTGAATCCATTGGCATAAAGGACAAACAAGCAAGTACAGTGAACAGTGATGTTTAGAGCAATTTGAAAAGGGATTGGGTTTAGAGATGGTTGCTATGAAGTTGGCCTCTCTTGGAAGGATTCTTGCAAACCCGGTTCAAACCTTCAGCTAGCTAATCGGAGGTTGGAGACTTCATTGTACAGGCTAAGAAAAAATGAGGAGTTGTTAATTGAATACAATGAGGCCATCCTAAGCTATGTAATGGAGGGCTATGCTGAAAGGGTGCAAGGTGAGCTGGTGAGCCAGGAGGCACATTATCTGCCACACCATGCAGTGGTACGGCGAGACAAAACTACCACCAAACTGAGGGTAGTTTTTGATGGTTCAGCTAAGGACAAAGGTGGTATTGCCTTGAATGACTGTTTGGATGCTGGGCCAAATTTAAATGCAGATTTATTTTCCTTGTTACTGAGATTCAGGTTTGGTAGAGTAGCATTGACTGCAGATGTGAAGCAAGCCTTTTTGCGGATAAAGTTAAAACCAGAGGACAGAGATGCAGTAAGGTATCTGTGGGTGGATACGAAAGACTTGTTGGAAAATGAACCTAAGGTTCAAGCATATAGAATGAAGTCAGTGTTGTTTGGCCTCAGCTCTAGTCCATTTCTGTTGGCAGCTACTATGCAGTACCATTTTAAGAAATATTCTGAAGTCTATCCTAACACTATTGAACACATAAGGAAAAATTTTTATGTTGATGATTTGCTGTGTTCCGTGGATAATACAGAAATGGCTAAACAGATATTCATAGAGGCTAGAGCTATAATGAGGGATGCTGGCATGGAGCTTAGAAAATGGCAGACCAATCATTCTCATTTACAAGAGTTTATGAGTCAGTCCTGTGTAGGACCTGATGCAGCAGAAAGTATTGAGGATTCTGGTATTAAGGAGTTGTGGGCAATAGACGCAAAAGTGCTAGGCATTGTTTGGCAGCAAGGAGAGGATTTGTTTACCTTCAATGGGAAATCTTTAGTAGAGCTGGCTGAGAATGAGACAAGGTGGACAAAACGTACAGCTCTTAGTTTGGCTTCAAAGGTCTTTGATCCTCTTGGATTCCTGGTTCCGTTTGTGATAAAGTAAAAAATTTGGTTTCAGAGCCTCTGGGAAATTGGACTTGGTTGGGACAAAGAGTTACCTGATCATATGGTGGTAAGGTGGAAATATTGGTTCAAAGAATTGGCACATCTTGGAGACATTGAAATCCCAAGATGGTACTTTGGAGAGTTGAACAATAGTCCAGACAATTTGGAGCTGCAAATCTTTTGTGATGCAAGTGAGGAAGCCTATGCAACTTGGATTTATATAAGAGGCACATTGAAAGAGGAAGTAAGTTGCAGGTTGGTTGCTGCAAAGAGCAGAGTAGCACCTTTGAAAAGGCTTTCTGTTCCAAGGTTGGAATTGATTGGTGCAGTTATTGCAAGTCTGCTTGCAGTTACAGTGCAAAAGTCTTTCGCCCTCTATGAAATTCCAAGCTATTATTGGACAGACTCCACTATAGTTTGGCACTGGTTAAGAAGCCAGGCAAGGAAATAGAAATCATTTGTTGCCAATAGGGTGGAGGAAATTCAAGCGCACACAGATCTCAAGCAATGGAAGCATTGTCCAGGCACCCAAAACCCCGCTGATTTAACAACACGAGGAATTTCGGTGAAAGATCTTGCACAGTCAAGTTTGTGGTGGAATGGGCCAGAGTGGCTAAAACTTGGAAGTGAAAACTGGCCTTCTAATCAGCCTATTGTAGAAGAATGCCAGGCTGAAGCAGCACGGGTGAGTGAGGTGAGAAAATGCACTGTGAACAGTTGTCAAGTTATGTAGCAGGACCCCATATTGAGGCTTGAGGACATTAGCAGTCTGAAAAGGTTGTTTAGAGTGACAGCAGGGGTATATAGATTTACCAACAATATTAAGGGAGAAACAAGAAGGGAAGGAATTCTGAACAGTAAGGAGATTCAGCAAGCCAGGAAATACTGGGTGGTATATGTGCAGAAGGAAAAATTTGGTGAAGAGAGGGAATTGCTCACCAGTCGTCCATTACAGGTTCTACCAAAACATTCTGCTCTCAAGGGTTTGGATGTATTTTTGGATCAGGATTTATTGATAGTAGGAGGTAGACTACAGTTTTCTGGGCTTCCAGAGGAGAAAAGACATCCAATTTTGCTACCTTCTGGGGGGGGGCACTTTGTGGACCGTTTGATCCTGGATACTCATCATAAGTTGTTACATGCTGGAGTTAGAGAAATGATAATAGAGATCAGACAACAGTTTTGGATTCCCAAAATTAGACAAGTAGTAAAAAAGGTCTTGCATAAATATGTGGTTTGCAAGCGTTGGAGTGCAAAGCCTTATCATGAAAAGGTGGCTCCACTTCCAAGAGAACGGTCTGTCTATACTGCCCATTTGATGTAGGGAGTAGACTTCGCAGGTCCAGTCTATGTGTATGAGCAAGGGGAGTCTAACAAAGGTTATATATGTCTTTTCACATATGCTACCACCAGAGCAATCCATTTGGAGTTGGTAAGCAACTTAAGTAGTGATGTATTTCTTTTGGACTTTAAAAGGTTTGTGAACAGAAGGGTTTCCCAATAAAATCATATCGGATAATGCAAAAACCTTCAAAAAGGCTGCAAAGGAACTCCAAGAAGTTTGGTCCTTGCTAAAAGAGGAGGTGGGATTCCAATCCTACTTTTCACACCATGGGGTACAGTGGGAGTTTATTGTTGAGAGAGCACCATGGTGGGGAGGATTTTGGGAAAGGCTAGTGAGAAGTGTAAAGTGCCCATTACAGAAACTTTTAGCTAATGCTCATTTGAGCAAAGAAGAATTCTGCACTGTTTTATGTGAAGTAGAAGCAATGGTGAACAGTAGGCCTATCACTTTTGTTTATAACAGTATGCAGGATGCAGAGCCATTGACACCAAATCATTTTCTTTGTGGTAAACGATTAACATCAAGCCCCAGTGTGCCAGAAGAGTTGCAGCCTATCCAGAGCACTCAAGGAGAGTTAACCAGACGGTTCAGGTACCTTCAAGAGCTACAAGATCAGTTATGGAAGAGGTGGCAGATGGAATACTTGCCAGAACTCAATTATTACCCATCAAGCAATGTAAAGGGCTCCAATGCAAATTGTATCAAGGTGGGAGAAGTGGTAATGATTGGGGATGAAAGACCAAGGCAATGCTGGAAGCTTGGCATAATTGAAGAGTTGTTTATTGGCAAAGACAATTTAGTTACGTCTGCACTGGTAAAGACTTCAGGAGGAAAATTAAAGAGACCTATACAAAAACTCTATGCTTTAGAAATCAGCAAAAACACGGATAGTCAAGATGAAACATTTGAGTTACAGCCTCATGAGAAGGCTTGGCTAACCTTGCAGAAGGTAATGACAACAATGCCTCTTCGGTGGGGAGCGTTAGAAAATCTAGAAGAGAAAGAACCATTGTTGTCCCAAGGCGATATGATGACTAAGCTGATTGATGCAGCATTGCTTGTATATATTAAGTTAAGGTGTATATATATCCATCTCATAATTGTAAGGTTAGTGAAAAATTCAATTAATTTAGAGCTAGCATTCTTGGGCTCTTGTGGCATCATTTTTTGGGACGCTGCGCGTCTTTTCTACTCGTTTGTGGAAAGCCGTACTTACAGGGTGTGGTCTTATAAAGAGCTCTCTTGCAATTCAGTTTGGTTGTTTAGATACAAGATTGTTGCATCGTGCAATAGTGCAAGTTGTGTTGTTGTTGCAAGGTTTAGAAAGAAGACCATAAATAGTGCCCCTTTTGTTTTTTATCTTAAATTCATGCAACTGAGGCCTAAGATAGGCCCACATCAAGTCAACAACCCTGAGGTAGGATGTAATAGGACCTCCAAGTCCGTAAGTTTTTAATTCTAGCTTAACTTGGGCTTTAGGTTGAACTGGCCCTTCAGAGCTTGGCCGTTCACGGCTCAGCTGGGATTTTGAACCCAATAAAAAAAATAATAACATGGTCCTTCAGAACCGGATTCTAGCCCAAGACTGAGTCAGTGACTATTTTTCGGCAAAGTTCTGATTGTGCAAATTGTAGCCCAAGTTAGGCCTAGACGGGTTGAGCATAATTGAGTTAAGGTCCCAGGGTAGAAAATTTGGTCGCCCAATTGCGAAACTTGGCCACTCGTCTGTCGTTGTTTTTGGCCTACATTTTTACCGGTTTGGTTAATTTTGGTTTATTATTCGTAGGCGAAGGTTGCAGACTTCGGTGCGCCAGTTACTTGGGTGGAAAATTTGGTATTCCATACTGGTGGTTGGTCAGTACCCCAACCAGCAATTCAGTTTATTTGAAAAAAGCAAAATTTGCGTTTGATCAGTTTGGTTAAGTATTTTTGCCAATTCAGCTTATTTGGCATTGAGCCCAGTTGTTGTTTGCATTGAAGATGAATGCAGCTGAATTGAACAAATTTAAAAAAAGGAGAAGCGCCTACAAAGGTCTAATTACAAAGGTCATTGCCACTATAGATTCTGCCATAGAGCAAGAGGATTTAAGCTTAGTGACTGCGCAGCTTTCCATATTAGAAACTAAAAAGGTTGCTCTAAGTGAAGTAAATGTTAAAATTGAGGCTCTTATAGAAGAGGATGAAATAAAAAATAACATAATTTACTTTGAAGAGATTATTGATGATATAATTAAAGTATGCCACCGAGCAAAAGAGTTTAGCAGCTCAGTACAGTCAGAGACCAGGTCTAATAATGAAACACAACCCTCAACAAATGGTGTTTGTGAAGTTAAGGTTGACAGATCTGCAGTTCAATTACCGAGGCTTGTACTCAAAACATTTTCTGGGAGTATTCAGGAATGGCAAGGATGGGCAGACAGCTTTCAATCAGCAGTTCATTCTAGTCAAGTGTTAAGTGCGGTGGAGAAGTTTAATTATTTGCAGTCCCTCTTCGAAGGGGAGGCAGCAAAGACAATAGCAGGATTAACATTAACAGAGGCTAATTATAATGTGGCTTGGGATATATTAAAGAAACGGTTTGGTAAGCCAGAGATCTTAATTAAAAGCCACCTCCGTGAACTTTTAGCTATAACTCCTGTTAATAATCCCAATAGTGTCAAGGAGTTACGGCAGTTATATGATGAATTTGAAGTTAGAACTAGGTCCCTGGACAACTTGGGTGTAGAAATGGAAAGGTATGGTATAATGTTGGTTACTATACTGGAGTCTAAATTGCCTAGCTCAATTTTGCTTGAATTAAGTAGGGAACACTCTACAGAACATGTGTACATCCCCCTTCAGCAGATGTTAAGTCTTTTAAGCACAAAATTAGCAAGACGAGAGGGAATTGAGTTTGCACAGTGGGATGTTAAACAAGGGGACAAAGGCAGGCACAGCACCAAGGTTTCTACAACAAGGAATAACCCAGGTACAGTGTCAGCACTACATGCATCCTCTGACAATAAATTGAAGGGAATCAAGGAATGCATATTTTGCGAAGGCAACCACAAGTCATATAAATGTGAGGTGGCTGAGGCTTTACCTGTTGAGGAGAGAAAGGACAGGGTAACTAAGTCCACAGCATGTTTTAAATGTTTTTTGAAGGGTCACAGAGCAAGGTTTTGTAAGTTCAAAATTTTGTGCAAAAAATGTCATGGCAGGCATCAGCCATTATTGTGTGAACACACTCTCCTGATAGGCCTACTCTAGAAGTAGAGAAATCAGTGGCACATGCCACTGCTATGAAAGGGAGTAAAAGTAAAGGGGGATTATTGCAAACAGCTGCAGCCTTATTAATTGGGAATGATGGAGAAGCTACTGTAAGAGTGTTGTTTGATAGTGGTAGCCAGTGTAGCTTTATTAAGACCAGAATTTCCAGAAAATTGAAGTTTAAAGAACTTAAGAGGGAAAATTTAAGAATTTCTGGGTTTGGGGGTTCCGTTCAAAACCGAACCAAAGTTAAGAAGGTAGAAGTTCTGGTTAAGGGGTTGTTACCACAAAGTCTCACTATCAAGGTCCAAGCTGTAGAGATTGAGGAACTTTGTGCTCCAGTCACTACTTGTTTAAATATGGCATGTGTCCAAGAATTGCAAGTTAAAGGAATTAATTTGGGCAATAATAAGTTTGAAGGAACAAAAGATATTAGTCTTTGATTGGAGCTGACTATTATTGGGACTTCATCGCTGGTAACAGTGGCGGTTCCTCATATGGGCAATATGGGCAGCCGCACAGGGCGGCATTTGTGGAGGGGCGGCATGAGCGCCTGCAAAAAAAATAAAAATAAAAATAAGAATAAATAAATAAAGAAATAAATAAAAATAAAAAATAAAATAAAATAAATAATAAAAGATCAATGACTTTGCATCAAGGAAG
Organism: Bathynomus jamesi; assembly: GCA_023014485.1. Taxonomy (NCBI): domain Eukaryota; kingdom Metazoa; phylum Arthropoda; class Malacostraca; order Isopoda; family Cirolanidae; genus Bathynomus; species Bathynomus jamesi. The sequence goes on along the minus strand of JAJOZX010002062.1, from coordinate 25,212 downwards.
GTAAGAAGAGTCAGGCTTTAGATGGCAGTTGTGCTGTGGTGCAATTTATTTTGTTTCTTGTTCAAAGTGTAGCATAATAATTACCCTCTCTTAAGTGTCTTATTCTATTTATGTGATAGAGCATTTGTACAATTTAGAAATTTGATTCTCTAGTTTATTTATGGCAGTTGTGCAATTTAATTTGTATTTTTCCTGTTCATAGTATCATAATTACATTCTCTTAAGTGAGTTATTTTATTTACGTGATGAAGGATTTGTAAAATTCAGAAATTTGAGTCTTTGTTTTGGTTCTGAAGTTCCAACAATTAGTCCAATAAAAAGTTATTTTGTGAAAGAGTTATGTCTGTCCTTTATTTTTGGGGGATTCGAATGTGTGTGTGTTGGCGAACAGGGGGTGGGGGCGCTGAAGGTGAGGTTCGCCCAGGGCGTCATGTAAGCTAGGACCGCCACTGGCTGGTAATATTGTCCGCACATCTCGAGGTCCAGTAGCTATTGAAAGTAAGCTAGGCTGGATGCTACATGGTAGCTATTGTAATGAAATGGAAGTTAAAGCTCTTTTTGTTAAGAGTGAGGAGAACAGCCATGGTTTGGAAAGGCATTTGAAAGCGTTTTGGGAACTTGAATCCATTGGCATAAAGGACAAACAAGCAAGTACAGTGAACAGTGATGTTTTAGAGCAATTTGAAAAAGGGATTGGGTTTAGAGATGGTTGCTATGAAGTTGGCCTCTCTTGGAAGGATTCTTGCAAACCCGGTTCAAACCTTCAGCTAGCTAATCGGAGGTTGGAGACTTCATTGTACAGGCTAAGAAAAAATGAGGAGTTGTTAATTGAATACAATGAGGCCATCCTAAGCTATGTAATGGAGGGCTATGCTGAAAGGGTGCAAGGTGAGCTGGTGAGCCAGGAGGCACATTATCTGCCACACCATGCAGTGGTACGGCGAGACAAAACTACCACCAAACTGAGGGTAGTTTTTGATGGTTCAGCTAAGGACAAAGGTGGTGTGTCCTTGAATGACTGTTTGGATGCTGGGCCAAATTTAAATGCAGATTTATTTTCCTTGTTACTGAGATTCAGGTTTGGTAGAGTAGCACTGACTGCAGATGTGAAGCAAGCCTTTTTGCGGATAAAGTTAAAACCAGAGGACAGAGATGCAGTAAGGTATCTGTGGGTGGATACGAAAGACTTGTTGGAAAATGAACCTAAGGTTCAAGCATATAGAATGAAGTCAGTGTTGTTTGGCCTCAGCTCTAGTCCATTTCTGTTGGCAGCTACTATGCAGTACCATTTTAAGAAATATTCTGAAGTCTATCCTAACACTATTGAACACATAAGGAAAAATTTTTATGTTGATGATTTGCTGTGTTCCGTGGATAATACAGAAATGGCTAAACAGATATTCATAGAGGCTAGAGCTATAATGAGGGATGCTGGCATGGAGCTTAGAAAATGGCAGACCAATCATTCTCATTTACAAGAGTTTATGAGTCAGTCCTGTGTAGGACCTGATGCAGCAGAAAGTATTGAGGATTCTGGTATTAAGGAGTTGTGGGCAATAGACGCAAAAGTGCTAGGCATTGTTTGGCAGCAAGGAGAGGATTTGTTTACCTTCAATGGGAAATCTTTAGTAGAGCTGGCTGAGAATGAGACAAGGTGGACAAAACGTACAGCTCTTAGTTTGGCTTCAAAGGTCTTTGATCCTCTTGGATTCCTGGTTCCGTTTGTGATAAAGTAAAAAATTTGGTTTCAGAGCCTCTGGGAAATTGGACTTGGTTGGGACAAAGAGTTACCTGATCATATGGTGGTAAGGTGGAAATATTGGTTCAAAGAATTGGCACATCTTGGAGACATTGAAATCCCAAGATGGTACTTTGGAGAGTTGAACAATAGTCCAGACAATTTGGAGCTGCAAATCTTTTGTGATGCAAGTGAGGAAGCCTATGCAACTTGGATTTATATAAGAGGCACATTGAAAGAGGAAGTAAGTTGCAGGTTGGTTGCTGCAAAGAGCAGAGTAGCACCTTTGAAAAGGCTTTCTGTTCCAAGGTTGGAATTGATTGGTGCAGTTATTGCAAGTCTGCTTGCAGTTACAGTGCAAAAGTCTTTCGCCCTCTATGAAATTCCAAGCTATTATTGGACAGACTCCACTATAGTTTGGCACTGGTTAAGAAGCCAGGCAAGGAAATAGAAATCATTTGTTGCCAATAGGGTGGAGGAAATTCAAGCGCACACAGATCTCAAGCAATGGAAGCATTGTCCAGGCACCCAAAACCCCGCTGATTTAACAACACGAGGAATTTCGGTGAAAGATCTTGCACAGTCAAGTTTGTGGTGGAATGGGCCAGAGTGGCTAAAACTTGGAAGTGAAAACTGGCCTTCTAATCAGCCTATTGTAGAAGAATGCCAGGCTGAAGCAGCACGGGTGAGTGAGGTGAGAAAATGCACTGTGAACAGTTGTCAAGTTATGTAGCAGGACCCCATATTGAGGCTTGAGGACATTAGCAGTCTGAAAAGGTTGTTTAGAGTGACAGCAGGGGTATATAGATTTACCAACAATATTAAGGGAGAAACAAGAAGGGAAGGAATTCTGAACAGTAAGGAGATTCAGCAAGCCAGGAAATACTGGGTGGTATATGTGCAGAAGGAAAAATTTGGTGAAGAGAGGGAATTGCTCACCAGTCGTCCATTACAGGTTCTACCAAAACATTCTGCTCTCAAGGGTTTGGATGTATTTTTGGATCAGGATTTATTGATAGTAGGAGGTAGACTACAGTTTTCTGGGCTTCCAGAGGAGAAAAGACATCCAATTTTGCTACCTTCTGGGGGGGGGGCACTTTGTGGACCGTTTGATCCTGGATACTCATCATAAGTTGTTACATGCTGGAGTTAGAGAAATGATAATAGAGATCAGACAACAGTTTTGGATTCCCAAAATTAGACAAGTAGTAAAAAAGGTCTTGCATAAATATGTGGTTTGCAAGCGTTGGAGTGCAAAGCCTTATCATGAAAAGGTGGCTCCACTTCCAAGAGAACGGTCTGTCTATACTGCCCCATTTGATGTAGTGGGAGTAGACTTCGCAGGTCCAGTCTATGTGTATGAGCAAGGGGAGTCTAACAAAGGTTATATATGTCTTTTCACATATGCTACCACCAGAGCAATCCATTTGGAGTTGGTAAGCAACTTAAGTAGTGATGTATTTCTTTTGGACTTTAAAAGGTTTGTGAACAGAAGGGTTTCCCAAATAAAATCATATCGGATAATGCAAAAACCTTCAAAAAGGCTGCAAAGGAACTCCAAGAAGTTTGGTCCTTGCTAAAAGAGGAGGGGGATTCCAATCCTACTTTTCACACCATGGGGTACAGTGGGAGTTTATTGTTGAGAGAGCACCATGGTGGGGAGGATTTTGGGAAAGGCTAGTGAGAAGTGTAAAGTGCCCATTACAGAAACTTTTAGCTAATGCTCATTTGAGCAAAGAAGAATTCTGCACTGTTTTATGTGAAGTAGAAGCAATGGTGAACAGTAGGCCTATCACTTTTGTTTATAACAGTATGCAGGATGCAGAGCCATTGACACCAAATCATTTTCTTTGTGGTAAACGATTAACATCAAGCCCCAGTGTGCCAGAAGAGTTGCAGCCTATCCAGAGCACTCAAGGAGAGTTAACCAGACGGTTCAGGTACCTTCAAGAGCTACAAGATCAGTTATGGAAGAGGTGGCAGATGGAATACTTGCCAGAACTCAATTATTACCCATCAAGCAATGTAAAGGGCTCCAATGCAAATTGTATCAAGGTGGGAGAAGTGGTAATGATTGGGGATGAAAGACCAAGGCAATGCTGGAAGCTTGGCATAATTGAAGAGTTGTTTATTGGCAAAGACAATTTAGTTACGTCTGCACTGGTAAAGACTTCAGGAGGAAAATTAAAGAGACCTATACAAAAACTCTATGCTTTAGAAATCAGCAAAAACACGGATAGTCAAGATGAAACATTTGAGTTACAGCCTCATTGAGAAGGCTTGGCTAACCTTGCAGAAGGTAATGACAACAATGCCTCTTCGGTGGGGAGCGTTAGAAAATCTAGAAGAGAAAGAACCATTGTTGTCCCAAGGCGATATGATGACTAAGCTGATTGATGCAGCATTGCTTGTATATATTAAGTTAAGGTGTATATATATCCATCTCATAATTGTAAGGTTAGTGAAAAATTCAATTAATTTAGAGCTAGCATTCTTGGGCTCTTGTGGCATCATTTTTTGGGACGCTGCGCGTCTTTTCTACTCGTTTGTGGAAAGCCGTACTTACAGGGTGTGGTCTTATAAAGAGCTCTCTTGCAATTCAGTTTGGTTGTTTAGATACAAGATTGTTGCATCGTGCAATAGTGCAAGTTGTGTTGTTGTTGCAAGGTTTAGAAAGAAGACCATAAATAGTGCCCCTTTTGTTTTTTATCTTAAATTCATGCAACTGAGGCCTAAGATAGGCCCACATCAAGTCAACAACCCTGAGGTAGGATGTAATAGGACCTCCAAGTCCGTAAGTTTTTAATTCTAGCTTAACTTGGGCTTTAGGTTGAACTGGCCCTTCAGAGCTTGGCCGTTCACGGCTCAGCTGGGATTTTGAACCCAATAAAAAAAATAATAACATGGTCCTTCAGAACCGGATTCTAGCCCAAGACTGAGTCAGTGACTATTTTTCGGCAAAGTTCTGATTGTGCAAATTGTAGCCCAAGTTAGGCCTAGACGGGTTGAGCATAATTGAGTTAAGGTCCCAGGGTAGAAAATTTGGTCGCCCAATTGCGAAACTTGGCCACTCGTCTGTCGTTGTTTTTGGCCTACATTTTTACCGGTTTGGTTAATTTTGGTTTATTATTCGTAGGCGAAGGTTGCAGACTTCGGTGCGCCAGTTACTTGGGTGGAAAATTTGGTATTCCATACTGGTGGTTGGTCAGTACCCCAACCAGCAATTCAGTTTATTTGAAAAAAGCAAAATTTGCGTTTGATCAGTTTGGTTAAGTATTTTTGCCAATTCAGCTTATTTGGCATTGAGCCCAGTTGTTGTTTGCATTGAAGATGAATGCAGCTGAATTGAACAAATTTAAAAAAAGGAGAAGCGCCTACAAAGGTCTAATTACAAAGGTCATTGCCACTATAGATTCTGCCATAGAGCAAGAGGATTTAAGCTTAGTGACTGCGCAGCTTTCCATATTAGAAACTAAAAAGGTTGCTCTAAGTGAAGTAAATGTTAAAATTGAGGCTCTTATAGAAGAGGATGAAATAAAAAATAACATAATTTACTTTGAAGAGATTATTGATGATATAATTAAAGTATGCCACCGAGCAAAAGAGTTTAGCAGCTCAGTACAGTCAGAGACCAGGTCTAATAATGAAACACAACCCTCAACAAATGGTGTTTGTGAAGTTAAGGTTGACAGATCTGCAGTTCAATTACCGAGGCTTGTACTCAAAACATTTTCTGGGAGTATTCAGGAATGGCAAGGATGGGCAGACAGCTTTCAATCAGCAGTTCATTCTAGTCAAGTGTTAAGTGCGGTGGAGAAGTTTAATTATTTGCAGTCCCTCTTCGAAGGGGAGGCAGCAAAGACAATAGCAGGATTAACATTAACAGAGGCTAATTATAATGTGGCTTGGGATATATTAAAGAAACGGTTTGGTAAGCCAGAGATCTTAATTAAAAGCCACCTCCGTGAACTTTTAGCTATAACTCCTGTTAATAATCCCAATAGTGTCAAGGAGTTACGGCAGTTATATGATGAATTTGAAGTTAGAACTAGGTCCCTGGACAACTTGGGTGTAGAAATGGAAAGGTATGGTATAATGTTGGTTACTATACTGGAGTCTAAATTGCCTAGCTCAATTTTGCTTGAATTAAGTAGGGAACACTCTACAGAACATGTGTACATCCCCCTTCAGCAGATGTTAAGTCTTTTAAGCACAAAATTAGCAAGACGAGAGGGAATTGAGTTTGCACAGTGGGATGTTAAACAAGGGGACAAAGGCAGGCACAGCACCAAGGTTTCTACAACAAGGAATAACCCAGGTACAGTGTCAGCACTACATGCATCCTCTGACAATAAATTGAAGGGAATCAAGGAATGCATATTTTGCGAAGGCAACCACAAGTCATATAAATGTGAGGTGGCTGAGGCTTTACCTGTTGAGGAGAGAAAGGACAGGGTAACTAAGTCCACAGCATGTTTTAAATGTTTTTTGAAGGGTCACAGAGCAAGGTTTTGTAAGTTCAAAATTTTGTGCAAAAAATGTCATGGCAGGCATCAGCCATTATTGTGTGAACACACTCTCCTGATAGGCCTACTCTAGAAGTAGAGACATCAGTGGCACATGCCACTGCTATGAAAGGGAGTAAAAGTAAAGGGGGATTATTGCAAACAGCTGCAGCCTTATTAATTGGGAATGATGGAGAAGCTACTGTAAGAGTGTTGTTTGATAGTGGTAGCCAGTGTAGCTTTATTAAGACCAGAATTTCCAGAAAATTGAAGTTTAAAGAACTTAAGAGGGAAAATTTAAGAATTTCTGGGTTTGGGGGTTCCGTTCAAAACCGAACCAAAGTTAAGAAGGTAGAAGTTCTGGTTAAGGGGTTGTTACCACAAAGTCCCACTATGGAAAACTGATGAGTGGGTAGTTGGGAGGTAACGAAAATGGTTCACTGAGTAGGTAGGTAGTTAATCTAACAATCATTAAATTCCTTTTATGTCAATAACTGGGTGGATGAAACCAATTGGTTGCTCACCAGAGTTATTCTCCACACTAGTATTTATATACTGTGTGGGAGGAGCGTGCTCGGTAATAAGGATACATTACCGCTCAACCAACCGAGGAATAAACCAAGACAACGCTGGTACAAGAAGCCCCGCGAAGAGGAGAAAAAAGGAGAACAAAGGTGAAGAAAAGGGAAAACGAAGAACGGGGCGAGAGGACGTACCAGCAAAGTGCGCTCTCGAAAACATAACCGGAGAAGGGAGACACTCCGATAACAAAAAGTAAGTGACTAATTGAGTTTTTACACCAAAGTTAATCTCATTAAATTAAGCTGGGTCAGACAAGTTAGGCCTACATTGTGGCCTAAGACCCAGCATCAACTCATAACTTAACAAAGGTGAAGGTAGATTGCCCTAACCTAATTCTTGTGAGGAATCCTACTGTGGACCTCAATTTATCTGCCCGCTCTGGACCATTTCCGGAATCTCTAGGCTGACCCCTCTAGGCTAGACTTGATCTACTCTATAGTATAGACTGGAGATATAAGGGGTGGGTTAATTGTGGACCAAGTCATACAGAGCATTTTTCGCATTGGTGGTCCGTGTGTGGGGAATTTACAAACCTTAAGCTTACTTAACAAAAATTGCAGAATTAGGCTAAATAGTCTAGCCTAAGCCTAACCTGAGCAAGCCTAATTAGGTCTACAACCTAGGGCCTAACTAGGAAACATTTACATTAAAGGAGTCTCATTCTCTTATAAGCTTAGACCTGAGTGACACACAAGTACTTGGGGGGATTAAACCAAATTTGAACTTGACTGTTTTGTCTGTGCTCTCTCTTCTCTGGTAATTTCTTCTTGTCCTCTATTTCATTACGATCCCCAGTTAAACAATTTTGACTTAGACATGGACAGTGCAGAATTGAAAAAGTTAAAAAAGAAAAGGGGGGCAAAGTTGGGAGCTGTTACAAAGGCTGTGAACACTTTTAACAATATTACACAACCAGGTAAGAAAAATATAGAGTGTGTAATTATTAAATTAGAAATTAAAAAGAAGGAAATAATAGCCATTAATGAGAGTATTTCAGAGTTAGTTGAATCCGAAATGGCTGAAGAACAATTGATAGACCTTTACGCTGATGATGATGATCAGGTAAGCTCAATTGAACAGCAAATAAGGGAACTACGGTCTCGGTTGACTGACTTAACACCAAAAAAACCTAATTCTGATTTTAATCAAAGTAGGGCTAACCTTCAACAAAATTTAAGTGGCATGCAAAATCCTGAGTCACAAGAATTGAGGGCTCAGTTACCCATTTTGCAAATACCAACATTTGAAGGGGACACGGTACAATTCCCATCTTTCATTGACAAATTTGAGAATTTAATAGGTAATAAACCTTATATTTCAACTGTTGAAAAGTTTAGTTACTTAACTAGTTCCCTTAAAGGCCCAGCCTATAACCTGATAGCCTATTTACCAGCCGTAGGGGATTCATATGAAGTAGCTATTGATCTTTTAAAACGTAATTACGTTAATAAAGATGTGATTATATATGAATTATCTCAACAAATTTTTGAATTTGCACCCATAAAAGATAACCATAGTGATATGGAAAATTTTTATACAAAATTAGAAGCTATTATAGGACAACTGGTTAGCAATGAGATAGATATTAAAACTTCATCTTGGCTTATACAAAGCATAGTACTTAGGTGCCTTCCTTCGAGGGTTAAAGATAATTTAATTCTAAAGACGGGAGAAAATTATCCTAATTTAGCACAAATAAGACAACACTTCCCCAATATCCTAACTAATTACAACTTGAGAGATTTTCCAAAACATAAGACCCAGACTATGGATAAACCAAAGACTGTTCCCAGAGACCAACTAGCTACAGCCAAACAGACAAAACTTGATACTGTAGAATCAAATGTGACCAACTACAATACACGAACACCTACATTACAGAACTTTAATGTAACTGCTGCCTCAACTTACACACCATATTGCAAATTTTGTGCAAGTAATGAACACAGTAGTACTGGGTGTGACAAATATTCAGATTTTAACCAAAGGGCTAAAAGATGTGAACAGTTGAACCTGTGTAAAAAGTGTACTGGCCAGGGACATTATAAGAAAGACTGTAAATCTAGGTTAAGATTCAAGTGTAAGTTTTGTAAAAGTTTACGACATGTCTCATCAATGTGTGATTCATCAAAGTGTCCAAATAATAGTACTCCAAACTCAAAAGATACTCCCCCAAACAAAGGTAATCAAGAAAATGCCACTTTCATGGGACATTCTGCTTGTTCAAACAATGTAACAAGGAAACACTGAGATTCTTTTACCAACTATTACTTTGGACTTAGTGAATAGTGAGGGTAGTACCACTCCAGTGAGATGTCTTATAGACTGTTGTTCTCAACAAACATTGTTTCAAAAAATGTAGTTAATAAATTGGGTTTGACACCAAAACCCGAATGAACAAAACCTCAATATTGCGTCCTTGTAAGGATAACTCGGACAAAAATAGCTATAAGACAATTGACTGGAACTACATTAGAAAGTAAATTCAAGAAAATTGAAGCAGTTATTATTTCTAAAGTAGGACAAAACAAACTGGTTATACCCAAACTAGAACAAACCATAAATCATTTGAAAAAAAACACTACAAAATAGCTGATAGACATATCACTAACAAACACAATAGCTAACATGAAATGCTAATAGGGGCAGATTATATTAATATTATTTCATAAGGGCATAGTAGAGATAGGTAATGGATAGCTATTCAGACTCCATCAGGGATAGCCCCTTTGGGTGACCTATCAGAATACAACTAGACCTAAACCAAAACAGTGCATGACCAACAAATACTATGTACCTCAACTCAGTCCTACATAACACCTGTAAGAATAGCAACACTTTGAATAATATTATCTCAACTGAGAACATTAATTCATCATTATCAAATGAAACTTTGGATGAGGCAATTCAAACTTTATGGTTGCTAGAATCTGTGGGTATACATGACACACATCAAACTTCAGAAGATCAGTTAATGGTAGAAAGATTTGAAGACACCATTCAGTGTAAAGACAATAGTTATTTTATTGAGTTACCTTGGAAAATAAATTGTCCAACTTTAAGAGATAATCTCAAAGTAGCTAAAGGACATTTATATAAAGTAATGAAAAAACTCAAACAAGAAAATAATGTAAAAATATATAATGATGTCTTCAAAGAACAGCTACAGAAAGGCTTCATTGAAGAAGTAACAGATAACCCTTTAAAAAAGATGGTTGTCATTTTTTAACCCACAGGGGGGTTTATCGACAAGATGCCCCAACAACAAAACTCAGAGTAGATATAATTGTAGCCTCAAAGACAGTGATAAACACAGTTTGAATGATTGCTTGATTGAGGGTCCTAATCTCATTTCTGACCTTGTGAAGATCTTACTGAGGTTCAGGTTAGACAAATATGCTGTACAAAGTGACATTTCGAAGGCATTTTTGAGAATAAATCTTAAAAATGAATATGATAAGAACCAACTTAGGTTCTTATGGTTCAAGGATCCATTTGATTTGAATAAAGGGTTCATAACCTATAGATTTAATGTTGTGTTGTTTGGAGCCAATGCTCACCTAGCCTATTAGCATTGACAATTAAAACATCATTTAAAACCAGTTTAATAACTCTCTAACATTGAACTTCCTTAAGGAACATTTTTACGTAGACAATCTAATAGGCTCAACGACAACAAAATCTGAATTATCTGAAGTCTATGAACACTCTCAAAAACATTATGCAACAAGGTAACTTTGAACTTAGAGAGTGGATTTCAAATAATGAGGATTTAAACAAAAGATTTTAAAAGATAATAATGGTCTTACTGAGCCATCAGACAGAGTTAAAACTTTAGTATGAACTGTATTTGGATGCAACTTCTAACAGTCATGATTCAATCTGTACTAAAGGTTTTAAACTTGATGAGGAAGCAAATACTAAAAGACAAATATTATCAGAGGCTTCCAAAATTTTTGATCCTATGGGTCTATTCCTGCCTTCAACAATAAAATCAAAGATTCTCCTCCAAGAAATTTGGAGGACAAATGTTGGGTGGGATGATCCAATAACAATGAAAATCAAAAATCTTGGAAGAAGTTAGCTACTGATTTAACAAAAGTGCAGAACATTAAAATTCAAAGGTGCTGTGGGTTTAGGGATAAGCCCCAGAGGCTTCATGTGTTTGCTGATGCAAGCACACAAGCTTATGGGTGCTGTGCGTACTTGTAAGCCCTACAGAAAGTCATCTAATTTATGCCAAAAGGGAAAGTTGCACCTCTCAAACCTACCCGAACCATACCTCAATTGGAACTATGGCTGCTACATTAGCCATTAAAACCATTTCATTGCTTAAGGATGCTTACTATGATGTGTTCATAACTAATATCCACGTCTGGCTTGACAGTCAGATTTGTCTTGCATGATACGGAATGATAGCATTAATAGTAAGAATATCTTTGTAAGAAATAGGCTAAAAGAAATAGCTGACGCTAATGAAAAGCCTACAAGTAAATTTCACTATGTTCCAACTAAACAGAATCCAGCAGACTTTCTGACCAGAGGTTTATCCTACAAGTTGTTGAAGTCAAACAAAACTTGGTTTATGGGACCTAAGTGGCTCTGTAATACAGACCATGGCCTGTGGAACAAGTTAACTTGACATTAAATTTAATCTTTTCAAATGAAAAGGTTGAACCAATCACTAATTATGAAAAGTATTCTGATTTCAACAAACTTGTTAGGGTGACAGCCTACTGTTTGAGGTTTGCTCACAACTGTTTAGCTACAATTAACAAACAGCTAAATAAAAATAATCATAATTATACAGAGGTTGCAACCCAATACTGGATAGGCCAAGCCCAACAAAAAAAGAGTACAAATAAAGAGTTAGAATTCTAACTAATGGGAAACAAACAAAAGATCCTGTACCATCAGTAGTTGTGGATCTAAACTTGTTCAGGGATGAGGAAGGCCTTCTAAGGGTAAAGGGAGATTAGACAAATCAAAACTGTCATACAAAAGCAAAAATCCAATCTTTTACCTAGATTTAGCTATTTGACAACATTAATAATCAGGAAAACACACAATGATGTATATCATAGGGGGTACCACAGACACTAACTACATTAAGAAAAACTTATTGGATACCCAAGGGAAGGATCACTGTTAAAACAGTCCTGAGTGAGTGTGTCACATGTAGGCGTATTCATGCTAGGCCCTATAGGAAACAAATCTCCTGCTTTGCCAGAGGAGAGAGTTACTACTCAACAGACCCTTTGAGACTGTAGGCATTGACTATACGGAGCATGACTGTAGGGGTGGTGACACTGAAAAAAAATGTACATTGTACTGTTTACATGTGCAGCCTCACGAGCTGTTTATTTGGATGTTGTGGAGGACTAACAGCAGAATCTTTGTTGCTGTCTTTAAGAGATTCTGTGCACGACATTCAGTACCCAGACAGTTTGGACTGACAAGCTACATATTTCAAAGCTGGTGAACAAGTCATCCACGACTTGTTAAGCAATGAAATCACACAATTATATATACAAAATACAAAACATAAAGTGGAAGTATATTCCGGTTGCCTCTCCTTGGTATGGTTCTATCTGGGAGAGGAATACAGACAGTAAAGAATTGCTGAAGAAAGCAATTGGCAAAAAACAGATACACTTATTTGGGTTACTCACTCTCCTGGCTGAGATTGAGAACATCATTAACAATAGGCCACTCACTTATGTGAGTGACAACATTAATGACCAGAACCATTAACTCCAAATCATTTGATTCGGGGAGAACAAGTTAGTCTCCTGCCGGACTACAAGATAGACTCTTCAGAAGACCAAACTGGACTCAACGACATGATGAGCTCCAGACTAAGTTACAACATTTAACTAGAGTTAAAGCTCATTCATTAAACAGTGGAAAACTGAGTACTTGATGGGTCTAAGGGAGAGACATAAACAAATGACTAAGAAGGATTGGTCTGACACAATTAAGGTAGGGGACCTTGTTCTCATACATGACAGTACTCCAAGACAATACTGGCCTCTGGCTAGAGTTTCAGAACTCAGACCAGGGGCAGACGGGGTAACAAGAGTGGTCAAATTAAGGACTTCAACGGGTGACACAACAAGAGACATTTCTCTTTTGTACCCTTTAGAGTCTGGACCCAAAACAATGGACTTTGGAGAACCTTCTCCACTGACAGTAACAACTGGAGACACTGAACTTCCAGTAACTATTCCTTGACAGTAGGAGTGGTGACGCATCCTACTACAACATTGACAGACACAAGACCTCAGCGACAAACAGCATTAAAGGCGCGATATTTTTACAACAAAAAATAGATGCTGGGGAATTGTAATTTTATCTTCTAACTTTCATTTTTTCTTTTCTTATGATAAAGACCATAGACAGTTTCATCCTATGGATGTATATTTCTCTTCTAATTAAATGCTACATTCTCCATGAGAAGGTGAGGATAGGCACTGTTAATCAGATTAACAGGCATTTACAGTTAAATAGTTAGCTAGTCTACACTCAGACAAAAATTGGTGACATTGACACCAAAATTTTTATCTCCCGGGGCCCCCAGTATATGGAAAAACTGATGAGTGGGTAGTTGGGAGGTAACGAAATGGTTCACTGAGTAGGTAGGTAGTTAATCTAACAATCATTAAATTCCTTTTATGTCAATAACTGGGTGGATGAAACCAATTGGTTGCTCACCAGAGTTATTCTCCACACTAGTATTTATATACTGTGTGGGAGGAGTGTGCTCGGTAATAAGGATACATTACCGCTCAACCAACCGAGAATAAACCAAGACAACGCTGGTACAAGAAGCCCCGCGAAGAGGAGAAAAAAGGAGAACAAAGGTGAAGAAAAGGGAAAACGAAGAACGGGGCGAGAGGACGTACCAGCAAAGTGCGCTCTCGAAAATAACCGGAGGAAGGGAGACACTCCGATAACAAAAAGTAAGTGACTAATTGAGTTTTTACACCAAAGTTAATCTCATTAAATTAAGCTGGGTCAGACAAGTTAGGCCTACATTGGGCCTAAGACCCAGCATCAACTCATAGCTTAACAAAGTGAAGGTAGATTGCCCTAACCTAATTCTTGTGAGGAATCCTACTGTGGACCTCAATTTATCTGCACGCTCTGGAGCATTTCCGGAATCTCTAGGCTGACCCCTCTAGGCTAGACTTGATCTACTCTATAGTATAGGACTGGAGATATAAGGGGTGGGTTAATTGTGGACCAAGTCATACAGAGCATTTTCGCACCACTATCAAGGTCCAAGCTGTAGAGATTGAGGAACTTTGTGCTCCAGTCACTACTTGTTTAAATATGGCATGTGTCCAAGAATTGCAAGTTAAAGGAATTAATTTGGGCAATAATAAGTTTGAAGGAACAAAAGATATTAGTCTTTTGATTGGAGCTGACTATTATTGGGACTTCATCGCTGGTAATATTGTCCGCACATCTCGAGGTCCGGTAGCTATTGAAAGTAAGCTAGGCTGGATGCTACATGGTAGCTATTGTAATGAAATGGAAGTTAAAGCTCTTTTTGTTAAGAGTGAGGAGAACAGCCATGGTTTGGAAAGGCATTTGAAAGCGTTTTGGGAACTTGAATCCATTGGCATAAAGGACAAACAAGCAAGTACAGTGAACAGTGATGTTTTAGAGCAATTTGAAAAAGGGATTGGGTTTAGAGATGGTTGCTATGAAGTTGGCCTCTCTTGGAAGGATTCTTGCAAACCCGGTTCAAACCTTCAGCTAGCTAATCGGAGGTTGGAGACTTCATTGTACAGGCTAAGAAAAAATGAGGAGTTGTTAATTGAATACAATGAGGCCATCCTAAGCTATGTAATGGAGGGCTATGCTGAAAGGGTGCAAGGTGAGCTGGTGAGCCAGGAGGCACATTATCTGCCACACCATGCAGTGGTACGGCGAGACAAAACTACCACCAAACTGAGGGTAGTTTTTGATGGTTCAGCTAAGGACAAAGGTGGTGTGTCCTTGAATGACTGTTTGGATGCTGGGCCAAATTTAAATGCAGATTTATTTTCCTTGTTACTGAGATTCAGGTTTGGTAGAGTAGCATTGACTGCAGATGTGAAGCAAGCCTTTTTGCGGATAAAGTTAAAACCAGAGGACAGAGATGCAGTAAGGTATCTGTGGGTGGATACGAAAGACTTGTTGGAAAATGAACCTAAGGTTCAAGCATATAGAATGAAGTCAGTGTTGTTTGGCCTCAGCTCTAGTCCATTTCTGTTGGCAGCTACTATGCAGTACCATTTTAAGAAATATTCTGAAGTCTATCCTAACACTATTGAACACATAAGGAAAAATTTTTATGTTGATGATTTGCTGTGTTCCGTGGATAATACAGAAATGGCTAAACAGATATTCATAGAGGCTAGAGCTATAATGAGGGATGCTGGCATGGAGCTTAGAAAATGGCAGACCAATCATTCTCATTTACAAGAGTTTATGAGTCAGTCCTGTGTAGGACCTGATGCAGCAGAAAGTATTGAGGATTCTGGTATTAAGGAGTTGTGGGCAATAGACGCAAAAGTGCTAGGCATTGTTTGGCAGCAAGGAGAGGATTTGTTTACCTTCAATGGGAAATCTTTAGTAGAGCTGGCTGAGAATGAGACAAGGTGGACAAAACGTACAGCTCTTAGTTTGGCTTCAAAGGTCTTTGATCCTCTTGGATTCCTGGTTCCGTTTGTGATAAAGTAAAAAATTTGGTTTCAGAGCCTCTGGGAAATTGGACTTGGTTGGGACAAAGAGTTACCTGATCATATGGTGGTAAGGTGGAAATATTGGTTCAAAGAATTGGCACATCTTGGAGACATTGAAATCCCAAGATGGTACTTTGGAGAGTTGAACAATAGTCCAGACAATTTGGAGCTGCAAATCTTTTGTGATGCAAGTGAGGAAGCCTATGCAACTTGGATTTATATAAGAGGCACATTGAAAGAGGAAGTAAGTTGCAGGTTGGTTGCTGCAAAGAGCAGAGTAGCACCTTTGAAAAGGCTTTCTGTTCCAAGGTTGGAATTGATTGGTGCAGTTATTGCAAGTCTGCTTGCAGTTACAGTGCAAAAGTCTTTCGCCCTCTATGAAATTCCAAGCTATTATTGGACAGACTCCACTATAGTTTGGCACTGGTTAAGAAGCCAGGCAAGGAAATAGAAATCATTTGTTGCCAATAGGGTGGAGGAAATTCAAGCGCACACAGATCTCAAGCAATGGAAGCATTGTCCAGGCACCCAAAACCCCGCTGATTTAACAACACGAGGAATTTCGGTGAAAGATCTTGCACAGTCAAGTTTGTGGTGGAATGGGCCAGAGTGGCTAAAACTTGGAAGTGAAAACTGGCCTTCTAATCAGCCTATTGTAGAAGAATGCCAGGCTGAAGCAGCACGGGTGAGTGAGGTGAGAAAATGCACTGTGAACAGTTGTCAAGTTATGTAGCAGGACCCCATATTGAGGCTTGAGGACATTAGCAGTCTGAAAAGGTTGTTTAGAGTGACAGCAGGGGTATATAGATTTACCAACAATATTAAGGGAGAAACAAGAAGGGAAGGAATTCTGAACAGTAAGGAGATTCAGCAAGCCAGGAAATACTGGGTGGTATATGTGCAGAAGGAAAAATTTGGTGAAGAGAGGGAATTGCTCACCAGTCGTCCATTACAGGTTCTACCAAAACATTCTGCTCTCAAGGGTTTGGATGTATTTTTGGATCAGGATTTATTGATAGTAGGAGGTAGACTACAGTTTTCTGGGCTTCCAGAGGAGAAAAGACATCCAATTTTGCTACCTTCTGGGGGGGGGGGCACTTTGTGGACCGTTTGATCCTGGATACTCATCATAAGTTGTTACATGCTGGAGTTAGAGAAATGATAATAGAGATCAGACAACAGTTTTGGATTCCCAAAATTAGACAAGTAGTAAAAAAGGTCTTGCATAAATATGTGGTTTGCAAGCGTTGGAGTGCAAAGCCTTATCATGAAAAGGTGGCTCCACTTCCAAGAGAACGGTCTGTCTATACTGCCCCATTTGATGTAGTGGGAGTAGACTTCGCAGGTCCAGTCTATGTGTATGAGCAAGGGGAGTCTAACAAAGGTTATATATGTCTTTTCACATATGCTACCACCAGAGCAATCCATTTGGAGTTGGTAAGCAACTTAAGTAGTGATGTATTTCTTTTGGACTTTAAAAGGTTTGTGAACAGAAGGGTTTCCCAAATAAAATCATATCGGATAATGCAAAAACCTTCAAAAAGGCTGCAAAGGAACTCCAAGAAGTTTGGTCCTTGCTAAAAGAGGAGGGGGGATTCCAATCCTACTTTTCACACCATGGGGTACAGTGGGAGTTTATTGTTGAGAGAGCACCATGGTGGGGAGGATTTTGGGAAAGGCTAGTGAGAAGTGTAAAGTGCCCATTACAGAAACTTTTAGCTAATGCTCATTTGAGCAAAGAAGAATTCTGCACTGTTTTATGTGAAGTAGAAGCAATGGTGAACAGTAGGCCTATCACTTTTGTTTATAACAGTATGCAGGATGCAGAGCCATTGACACCAAATCATTTTCTTTGTGGTAAACGATTAACATCAAGCCCCAGTGTGCCAGAAGAGTTGCAGCCTATCCAGAGCACTCAAGGAGAGTTAACCAGACGGTTCAGGTACCTTCAAGAGCTACAAGATCAGTTATGGAAGAGGTGGCAGATGGAATACTTGCCAGAACTCAATTATTACCCATCAAGCAATGTAAAGGGCTCCAATGCAAATTGTATCAAGGTGGGAGAAGTGGTAATGATTGGGGATGAAAGACCAAGGCAATGCTGGAAGCTTGGCATAATTGAAGAGTTGTTTATTGGCAAAGACAATTTAGTTACGTCTGCACTGGTAAAGACTTCAGGAGGAAAATTAAAGAGACCTATACAAAAACTCTATGCTTTAGAAATCAGCAAAAACACGGATAGTCAAGATGAAACATTTGAGTTACAGCCTCATTGAGAAGGCTTGGCTAACCTTGCAGAAGGTAATGACAACAATGCCTCTTCGGTGGGGAGCGTTAGAAAATCTAGAAGAGAAAGAACCATTGTTGTCCCAAGGCGATATGATGACTAAGCTGATTGATGCAGCATTGCTTGTATATATTAAGTTAAGGTGTATATATATCCATCTCATAATTGTAAGGTTAGTGAAAAATTCAATTAATTTAGAGCTAGCATTCTTGGGCTCTTGTGGCATCATTTTTTGGGACGCTGCGCGTCTTTTCTACTCGTTTGTGGAAAGCCGTACTTACAGGGTGTGGTCTTATAAAGAGCTCTCTTGCAATTCAGTTTGGTTGTTTAGATACAAGATTGTTGCATCGTGCAATAGTGCAAGTTGTGTTGTTGTTGCAAGGTTTAGAAAGAAGACCATAAATAGTGCCCCTTTTGTTTTTTATCTTAAATTCATGCAACTGAGGCCTAAGATAGGCCCACATCAAGTCAACAACCCTGAGGTAGGATGTAATAGGACCTCCAAGTCCGTAAGTTTTTAATTCTAGCTTAACTTGGGCTTTAGGTTGAACTGGCCCTTCAGAGCTTGGCCGTTCACGGCTCAGCTGGGATTTTGAACCCAATAAAAAAAATAATAACATGGTCCTTCAGAACCGGATTCTAGCCCAAGACTGAGTCAGTGACTATTTTTCGGCAAAGTTCTGATTGTGCAAATTGTAGCCCAAGTTAGGCTAGACGGGTTGAGCATAATTGAGTTAAGGTCCCAGGGTAGAAAATTTGGTCGCCCAATTGCGAAACTTGGCCACTCGTCTGTCGTTGTTTTTGGCCTACATTTTTACCGGTTTGGTTAATTTTGGTTTATTATTCGTAGGCGAAGGTTGCAGACTTCGGTGCGCCAGTTACTTGGGTGGAAAATTTGGTATTCCATACTGGTGGTTGGTCAGTACCCCAACCAGCAATTCAGTTTATTTGAAAAAAGCAAAATTTGCGTTTGATCAGTTTGGTTAAGTATTTTTGCCAATTCAGCTTATTTGGCATTGAGCCCAGTTGTTGTTTGCATTGAAGATGAATGCAGCTGAATTGAACAAATTTAAAAAAAGGAGAAGCGCCTACAAAGGTCTAATTACAAAGGTCATTGCCACTATAGATTCTGCCATAGAGCAAGAGGATTTAAGCTTAGTGACTGCGCAGCTTTCCATATTAGAAACTAAAAAGGTTGCTCTAAGTGAAGTAAATGTTAAAATTGAGGCTCTTATAGAAGAGGATGAAATAAAAAATAACATAATTTACTTTGAAGAGATTATTGATGATATAATTAAAGTATGCCACCGAGCAAAAGAGTTTAGCAGCTCAGTACAGTCAGAGACCAGGTCTAATAATGAAACACAACCCTCAACAAATGGTGTTTGTGAAGTTAAGGTTGACAGATCTGCAGTTCAATTACCGAGGCTTGTACTCAAAACATTTTCTGGGAGTATTCAGGAATGGCAAGGATGGGCAGACAGCTTTCAATCAGCAGTTCATTCTAGTCAAGTGTTAAGTGCGGTGGAGAAGTTTAATTATTTGCAGTCCCTCTTCGAAGGGGAGGCAGCAAAGACAATAGCAGGATTAACATTAACAGAGGCTAATTATAATGTGGCTTGGGATATATTAAAGAAACGGTTTGGTAAGCCAGAGATCTTAATTAAAAGCCACCTCCGTGAACTTTTAGCTATAACTCCTGTTAATAATCCCAATAGTGTCAAGGAGTTACGGCAGTTATATGATGAATTTGAAGTTAGAACTAGGTCCCTGGACAACTTGGGTGTAGAAATGGAAAGGTATGGTATAATGTTGGTTACTATACTGGAGTCTAAATTGCCTAGCTCAATTTTGCTTGAATTAAGTAGGGAACACTCTACAGAACATGTGTACATCCCCCTTCAGCAGATGTTAAGTCTTTTAAGCACAAAATTAGCAAGACGAGAGGGAATTGAGTTTGCACAGTGGGATGTTAAACAAGGGGACAAAGGCAGGCACAGCACCAAGGTTTCTACAACAAGGAATAACCCAGGTACAGTGTCAGCACTACATGCATCCTCTGACAATAAATTGAAGGGAATCAAGGAATGCATATTTTGCGAAGGCAACCACAAGTCATATAAATGTGAGGTGGCTGAGGCTTTACCTGTTGAGGAGAGAAAGGACAGGGTAACTAAGTCCACAGCATGTTTTAAATGTTTTTTGAAGGGTCACAGAGCAAGGTTTTGTAAGTTCAAAATTTTGTGCAAAAAATGTCATGGCAGGCATCAGCCATTATTGTGTGAACACACTCTCCTGATAGGCCTACTCTAGAAGTAGAGACATCAGTGGCACATGCCACTGCTATGAAAGGGAGTAAAAGTAAAGGGGGATTATTGCAAACAGCTGCAGCCTTATTAATTGGGAATGATGGAGAAGCTACTGTAAGAGTGTTGTTTGATAGTGGTAGCCAGTGTAGCTTTATTAAGACCAGAATTTCCAGAAAATTGAAGTTTAAAGAACTTAAGAGGGAAAATTTAAGAATTTCTGGGTTTGGGGGTTCCGTTCAAAACCGAACCAAAGTTAAGAAGGTAGAAGTTCTGGTTAAGGGGTTGTTACCACAAAGTCCCACTATGGAAAACTGATGAGTGGGTAGTTGGGAGGTAACGAAAATGGTTCACTGAGTAGGTAGGTAGTTAATCTAACAATCATTAAATTCCTTTTATGTCAATAACTGGGTGGATGAAACCAATTGGTTGCTCACCAGAGTTATTCTCCACACTAGTATTTATATACTGTGTGGGAGGAGCGTGCTCGGTAATAAGGATACATTACCGCTCAACCAACCGAGGAATAAACCAAGACAACGCTGGTACAAGAAGCCCCGCGAAGAGGAGAAAAAAGGAGAACAAAGGTGAAGAAAAGGGAAAACGAAGAACGGGGCGAGAGGACGTACCAGCAAAGTGCGCTCTCGAAAACATAACCGGAGAAGGGAGACACTCCGATAACAAAAAGTAAGTGACTAATTGAGTTTTTACACCAAAGTTAATCTCATTAAATTAAGCTGGGTCAGACAAGTTAGGCCTACATTGTGGCCTAAGACCCAGCATCAACTCATAGCTTAACAAAGGTGAAGGTAGATTGCCCTAACCTAATTCTTGTGAGGAATCCTACTGTGGACCTCAATTTATCTGCCCGCTCTGGACCATTTCCGGAATCTCTAGGCTGACCCCTCTAGGCTAGACTTGATCTACTCTATAGTATAGACTGGAGATATAAGGGGTGGGTTAATTGTGGACCAAGTCATACAGAGCATTTTTCGCATTGGTGGTCCGTGTGTGGGGAATTTACAAACCTTAAGCTTACTTAACAAAAATTGCAGAATTAGGCTAAATAGTCTAGCCTAAGCCTAACCTGAGCAAGCCTAATTAGGTCTACAACCTAGGGCCTAACTAGGAAACATTTACATTAAAGGAGTCTCATTCTCTTATAAGCTTAGACCTGAGTGACACACAAGTACTTGGGGGGGATTAAACCAAATTTGAACTTGACTGTTTTGTCTGTGCTCTCTCTTCTCTGGTAATTTCTTCTTGTCCTCTATTTCATTACGATCCCCAGTTAAACAATTTTGACTTAGACATGGACAGTGCAGAATTGAAAAAGTTAAAAAAGAAAAGGGGGGCAAAGTTGGGAGCTGTTACAAAGGCTGTGAACACTTTTAACAATATTACACAACCAGGTAAGAAAAATATAGAGTGTGTAATTATTAAATTAGAAATTAAAAAGAAGGAAATAATAGCCATTAATGAGAGTATTTCAGAGTTAGTTGAATCCGAAATGGCTGAAGAACAATTGATAGACCTTTACGCTGATGATGATGATCAGGTAAGCTCAATTGAACAGCAAATAAGGGAACTACGGTCTCGGTTGACTGACTTAACACCAAAAAAACCTAATTCTGATTTTAATCAAAGTAGGGCTAACCTTCAACAAAATTTAAGTGGCATGCAAAATCCTGAGTCACAAGAATTGAGGGCTCAGTTACCCATTTTGCAAATACCAACATTTGAAGGGGACACGGTACAATTCCCATCTTTCATTGACAAATTTGAGAATTTAATAGGTAATAAACCTTATATTTCAACTGTTGAAAAGTTTAGTTACTTAACTAGTTCCCTTAAAGGCCCAGCCTATAACCTGATAGCCTATTTACCAGCCGTAGGGGATTCATATGAAGTAGCTATTGATCTTTTAAAACGTAATTACGTTAATAAAGATGTGATTATATATGAATTATCTCAACAAAACAATTAAAACAAATTTTGATTTGCACCCATAAAGATAACCATAGTGATATGGAAATTTTTATACAAAATTAGAAGCTATTATAGGACAACTGGTTAGCAATGAGATAGATATTAAATTCATCTTGGATTATACAAAGCATAGTACTTAGGTGCCTCCTTCGAGGGTTAAAGATATTTAATTCTAAAGACGGGAGAAAATTATCCTAATTTAGAACAAAAAGAAACACTTCCCCAATATCCTAACTAATTACAAATTGAGAGATTTCCAAACATAAGACCCAGACTATGGATAAACCAAAGACTGTTCCCAGAGACCAAACTAGCTACAGCCAAACAGACAAAACTTGATACTGTAGAATCAAATGTGACCAACTAAATACACGAACACCTACATTACAGAACTTTAATGTAACTGCTGCCTCAACTTACACACCACATTGCAAATTTTGTGCAAGTAATGAACACAGTAGTACTGGGTGTGACAAATATTCAGACTTAACCAAAGGCTAAAAGATGTGAACAGTTGAACCTGTGTAAAAAGTGTACTGGCCAGGGACATTATAAGAAAGACTGTAAATCTAGGTTAAGATTCAAGTGTAAGTTTTGTAAAAGTTTACGACATGTCTCATCAATGTGTGATTCACCAAAGTGTCCAAACAATAGTACTCAAACTCAAAAGATACCTCCCCCAAACAAAGGTAATCAAGAAAATGCCACTTTCATGGGACATTCTGCTTGTTCAAACAATGTAACAAGAAACACTGAGATTCTTTTACCAACTATTACTTTGGACTTAGTGAATAGTGAGGGTAGTACCACTCCAGTGAGATGTCTTATAGACTGTTGTTCTCAACAAACATTTGTTTCAAAAATGTAGTTAATAAATTGGGTTTGACACCAAACCCGAATGAACAAACCTCAATATTGCGTCCTTTGTTAAGGATAACTCGGACAAAAATAGCTATAAGACAATTGACCTGGAACTACATTTAGAAAGTAAATTCAAGAAAATTGAAGCAGTTATATTTCTAAAGTAGGACAAAACAAACTGGTTATACCCAAACTAGAACAAACCATAAATCATTTGAAAACACTACAAAATAGCTGATAGACATATCACTAACAACACAGTAGCTAACATTGAAATGCTAATAGGGGCAGATTATATTAATCTTATTCATAAGGGCATAGTAGAGATAGGTAATGGTATAGCTATTCAGACTCCATCAGGGATAGCCCCTTTGGTGACCTATCAGAATACAACCTAGACCTAAACCAAAACAGTCATGACCAACAAATACTATGTGCCTCAACTCAGTCCTACATAACACCTGTAAGAATAGCAACACTTTGAATAATATTATCTCAACTGAGAACATTAATCATCATTATCAAATGAAACTTTGGATGAGGCAATTCAAACTTTATGGTTGCTAGAATCTGTGGGTATACATGACACAATCAAACTTCAGAAGATCAGTTAATGGTAGAAAGATTTGAAGACACCATTCAGTGCAAAGACAATAGTTATTTTATTGAGTTACCTTGGAAAATAAATGTCCAACTTTAAGAGAATCTCAAAGTAGCTAAAGGACATTTATATAAAGTAATGAAAAAACTCAAACAAGAAATATGTAAAAATATATAATGATGTCTTCAAAGAACAGCTACAGAAAGGCTTCATTGAAGAAGTAACAATAACCCTTTTAAAAAAGATGGTTGTCATTTTTAACCCACAGGGGGGTTTATCGACAAGATGCCCCAACAACAAAACTCAGAGTAGTATAACTGTAGCCTCAAAGACAGTGATAAACACAGTTTGAATGATTGCTGATTGAGGGTCCTAATCTCATTTCTGACCTTGTGAAGATCTTACTGAGGTTCAGGTTAGACAAATATGCGTACAAAGTGACATTTCAAAGGCATTTTGAGAATAAATCTTAAAAATGAATATGATAAGAACCAACTTAGGTTTCTTATGGTTCAAGGATCCATTTGATTTGAATAAAGGGTTCATAACCTATAGATTTAATGTTGTGTGTTTGGAGCCAATTGCTCACCTAGCCTATTAGCATTGACAATTGACATCATTTAAACCAGTTTAATAACTCTTAACATTGAACTTCCTTAAGGAACATTTTTACGTAGACAATCTAATAGGCTCAACACAACAAAATCTGAATTATCTGAAGTCTATGAACACTCTCAAAACATTATGCAACAAGGTAACTTTGAACTTAGAGAGTGGATTTCAAATAAATGAGGATTTAAACAAAAAGATTTTAAAGGATAATAATGGTCTTACTGAGCCATCAGACAGAGTTAAAACTTTAGGTATGAACTGGTATTTGGATGCAACTTCTAACAGTCATGATTCAATCTGTACTAAAGGTTTTAAACTTGATGAGGAAGCAATACTAAAAGACAAATATTATCAGAGGCTTCCAAAATTTTGATCCTATGGGTCTATTCCTGCCTTCAACAATAAAATCAAAGATTCTCCTCCAAGAAATTTGGAGGACAAATGTTGGGTGGGATGATCCAATAACAAATGAAAATCAAAAATCTGGAAGAAGTTAGCTACTGATTTAACAAAAGTGCAGACATTAAAATTCAAAGGTGCTGTGGGTTTAGGGAAGCCCCAGAGGCTTCATGTGTTTGCTGATGCAAGCACACAAGCTTATGGGGCTGTGCGTATCTTGTAAGCCCTACAGAAAGTCATCTAATTTATGCAAAAGGGAAAGTTGCACCTCTCAAACCTACCGAACCATACCTCAATTGGAACTATTGGCTGCATTAGCCATTAAAACCATTTCATTGCTTAAGGATGCTTACCATGATGTGTTCATAACTAATATTCCACGTCTGGCTTGACAGTCAGATTTGTCTTGCCTGGATACGGAATGATAGCATTAATAGTAAGAATATCTTTGTAAGAAATAGGCTAAAAGAAATAGCTGAGCTAATGAAAGCCTACAAGTAAACTTTCACTATGTTCCAACTAAACAATCCAGCAGACTTTCTGACCAGAGGTTATCCTACAAGTTGTTGAAGTCAAACAAAAAACTTTGGTTTATGG